>JARQOD010000003.1:489638283-489712870 GCA_033576555.1 Oophaga sylvatica
GCATGATGGACAGTCTGCATCCTGTGCTGTGGTCAGACTACTACCCCCAACATGTCCTGGAGCTGCTGCCTCCTATAGGAGATGTAGTCAATGTACAGAGCAGTCGTGTGCATGATGAACAGTCTGCATCCTGTACTGTGGTCAGACTACTACCCCCAACATGTCCTGACAGCTGCTTTCTCCTATAGGAGATGTAGTCCATGTACAGAGCAGTAGTGTGCATGAACAGGCTGCATCCTGTGCTGTGGTCAGACTACTACTCCCAACATGTCCTGACAGCTGCTTTCTCCTATAGGAGATGTAGTCCATGTACAGAGCAGTAGTGTGCATGATGAACAGTCTGCATCCTGTGCTGTGGTCAGACTACTACCCCCAACATGTCCTGGAGCTGCTGCCTCCTATAGGAGATGTAGTCAATGTACAGAGCAGTAGTGTGCATGATGAACAGTCTGCATCCTGTGCTGTGGTCAGACTACTACCCCCAACATGTCCTGACAGCTGCTTTCTCCTATAGGAGATGTAGTCAATGTACAGAGCAGTAGTGTGCATGATGAACAATATAAACCTACAAAAAAAGTCACCGTGGCTAGCGGGACTAATCCCTCAGCCTACACATGAAAACCAAAAAGAAAAAAAGGGGGGCAGGAATATAGATGGAAAAAATCCAAAATATATAATAAATAACAAGCTCAGAATGCTAAGATAATCAAAGAGCCACAAAAGAGGGATTATAGCAAAAATATCAAAGTTTATTACATATATAAATAATGAATATCAAAGGACAGGGTATACTAACAGATGAACAACAAATGAAGAGTTAATGTGCAAGGTGTTACAAAATCAGCACACAGAGAAACAAAAAACGCTCCCCAGCTGATCTGCATGTAAATAATTAACAAGGCATAGCATATAACTTGGTGTAAACAGTGACACCAACGATGAGATAAGTATCAAGTAAATGGAATCCAATGCAATGCAGTAGCTACACCAGATCAGAAAGGCACAGACATAAGTAATGATCCATAAGTAGTGACAATACCTTGAGACATGTGAGTGCCTATGCAGAGGGACAGGGGAGACGCACTGGAGCCTAGATGCGCGTTTCACCACCAACGGCTTCGTCAGGAGGCCTCCACAGCACAGGATGCAGACTGTTCATCATGCACACGACTGGTCTGTACATGTACTACATCTCCTATATGAGGTAGCAGCTCCAGGACATGTTGGGAGTAGTAGTTTGACCACAGTACAGGATGCAGACTGTCCATCTTGCACACTACTGCTCTGTACATGGACTACAGCTCCTATAGGAGAAAGCAGCTGTCAGGGCATGTTGGGGGTAGTAGTCTGACCACAGCACAGGATGCAGACTGTTCATCATGCACACGAAAACCAAAAAGAAAAAAAGGGGGGCAGGAATATAGATGGAAAAAATCCAAAATTTATAATAAATAACTAAATAACAAGCTCAGAATGCTAAGATAATCAAAGAGCCACAAAAGAGGGATTATAGCAAAAATATCAAAGTTTATTACATATATAAATAATGAATATCAAAGGACAGGGTATACTAACAGATGAACAAATGAAGAGTTAATGTGCAAGGTGTTACAAAATCAGCACACAGAGAAAAAAAAAACGCTCCCCAGCTGATCTGCATGTAAATAATTAACAAGGCATAGCATATAACTTGGTGTAAACAGTGACACCAACGATGAGATAAGTATCAAGTAAATGGAATCCAATGCAATGCAGTAGCTACACCAGATCAGGAGGCCTCCTGACGAAGCCGTGGGTGGTGAAACGCGCGTCTAGGCTCCAGTGCGTCTCCCCTGTCCCTCTGCATAGGCACTCACATGTCTCAAGGTATTGTCACTACTTATGGATCATTACTTATGTCTGTGCCTTTCTGATCTGGTGTAGCTACTGCATTGCATTGGATTCCATTTACTTGATACTTATCTCATCGTTGGTGTCACTGTTTACACCAAGTTATATGCTATGCCTTGTTAATTATTTACATGCAGATCAGCTGGGGAGCGTTTTTTGTTTCTCTGTGTGCTGATTTTGTAACACCTTGCACATTAACTCTTCATTTGTTCATCTGTTAGTATACCCTGTCCTTTGATATTCATTATTTATATATGTAATAAACTTTGATATTTTTGCTATAATCCCTCTTTTGTGGCTCTTTGATTATCTTAGCATTCTGAGCTTGTTATTTAGTTATTTATTATATATTTTGGATTTTTTCCATCTATATTCCTGCCCCCTTTTTTTCTTTTTGGTTTTCGTGTGCATGATGAACAGTCTGCATCCTGTGCTGTGGTCAGACTACTACCCCCAACAGCCTGACAGCTGCTTTCTCCTATAGGAGCTGTAGTTCCTGTACAAGCAGTAGTGTGCATGATGGACAGTCTGTATTCCTGTACTGTGGTCAAACTACTACTCCCAACATGTCCTGAGCTGCTACTCATATAGGAATGTAGTAATGTTACAAGCAGTGTGTGCATGATGAACAGTCTGCATCCTGTGCTGTGGTCAGACTACTACCCCCAACATGCCCTGACAGCTGCTTTCTCCTATAGGAGCTGTAGTCCATGTACAGAGCAGTAGTGTGCATGATGGACAGTCTGCATCCTGTACTGTGGTCAAACTACTACCCCAACATGTCCTGGAGCTGCTACCTCATATAGGAGATGTAGTACATGTACAGAGCAGTAGTGTGCATGATGAACAGTCTGCATCCTGTGCTGTGGTCAGACTACTACCCCCAACATGCCCTGACAGCTGCTTTCTCCTATAGGAGCTGTAGTCCATGTACAGAGCAGTAGTGTGCATGATGGACAGTCTGCATCCTGTACTGTGGTCAAACTACTACTCCCAACATGTCCTGGAGCTGCTACCTCATATAGGAGATGTAGTACATGTACAGAGCAGTCGTGTGCATGATGAACAGTCTGCATCCTGTGCTGTGGTCAGACTACTACTCCCAACATGACCTGACAGCTGCTTTCTCCTATAGGGGGGACCCTCCTCCAGGGGGACTTAAACCTGTGATCGCTTCATTTGTACAATAGTGTAATGTTATTAGGTTCCCCAGCTCTTATTGGCACCCTGCAGTTATGTTCCGGGTGGCAGGCTTTGGGCATCGGAGGGGACTTCTCTCCCCCTTTTTAACATCTTAAATGATGCGTCACCATTGACAGCTTCTAAGAAGTTTAAGTGTTGCGATCGGATCGAGCTCTGAGCAGTTATACCCGGGTGACATGTTTGACTAAAACATGTATAAGTATAGTGAGTCTTTGTCGTAAATAATACACCAAATTTTATGTTGATCCGGCACCAAGAAGCAGATAATGGCCAATGTTTCGACCAACCAGGCTACTCACCTATGCCCTAATACCCAGCGATATCTTACCACATGTCCTTGATGGAGACCATCTGTTGTTCGAAACATTGGCCATTATCTCTGTTTCTTGATGCTGAATCTAAATAAAATTTTGAATATTATTTACAATAAAAACGCAATATGTTTACCTCCGTCAGTGCTGAGATTTTTGTCAAATCTTTTATAGGATCATTATCCTTTCCTCAAGCACAACCAACTGCACAGCAGTAGTAGGGTCTTCTACCCAAGTGTGTCTATACTCGGGTCACAGCTATAACACAGCCCGAACTGCTTGGTACATGGAGCGGACTCCACCACACTACATGCACCAGTATGCTGATGCCATTTTTAAGTAGATGTGACATCAGGGCTGTGGAGTCAGAGTCGTGGAGTCTGAGTTGGAGTCTGTGTCATGAAAATTGAGCAGTCTGAGGTTTGGCTTACTGACTCCACATCCCTGGATGACATGGATAAGTGGTTTTAACATATGTTGTTGGACTTTGCTGAAATATTAGAATGTTTGCAAAATGATCTGAATAAGATGACTGAATGGGCAAACACTTGGCAAATGAGATTTAATGTAGATATAGAGTAATGCACCTGGGATGGAGTAATCTTATTGCTGCATATACATTAAATAGAAGTTTTTAAGAAGTATTACAGAACTTGGGTATTCTGGTTACAAGTAAGCTGAGCAGCAGTACTCAATGTCAAGCAGCAGCCGCAAAAGCAAATAGTATTTTAGGATATATAAAAAGATAAAATCCCACAATCCCAACATATTATTACCCCTTTATAAATCGCTTGTGGGGGCCAGATCTAGAATATGGGAACCAGTTTTGAGCTCCACATTTTAAAAAGGATATTCAGAAGTTAGTTCAAAGTCGGGCAACTAGAGTTGAGCGAAACAGGTCTGTCAGATTCAAAAGTCGGCAACTTTCGCCAAAGTTGGGTTTCGTTGGCCGAAACCCGACCATAGCGTGCAGTTGGCCATGCGGTCGGCAAAACGAGCGCCAAAGTCGAATTTCCCAGAATGCTGTCAGGCACCTTTTTTCAGCCAATGAGCAAGGACATACACTGTGGGCAACGAGATGACATGAGCAGAGTCCACCACCATCTTACAGAAGGGCATTGCAGTGATTGGCTTGCTTTGGGGGGTTTCATAGTGTCTATAAAGCCCTGAGCGCGACCTCCATTTTACTTCTGCCGATATTAACAGGGAAAGGTTGCTGACGCTGTTTATCAGTAGGGAGAGAGTTAAGGGTATGCCACACTAAGCGAGATTGCTAACGAGATTGCACCTGCGTCACCATTTATGACGCAGTAGCGATCTCGTTAGCGACTTAGCTGTGTGTGACATGTAGCAGCGATGTGGCCCCTGCTGAGATGTCGCTGATCGTTCATGAACGTTCTGAGCCGTTTTTTGGTCGTTGGTGTCACACTGGTGAGCCTGAATCGCTGAGTGTGACACCCTTTATGAACGACTTCACCAGCGTCGCAGGTGGGACTAGGTTTTCCCAACGACCTCAGAGGTCGTTATACAGATCGCTGAGGAGTTATGTTTGGAATCACAGATCGCTGATGAGTTGTGTTTGGAATCTAACAGCTAAGTCGCTAACGAGATCGCTACTGCATCATAAATGGTGATGCAGTAGTGATCTCGCTTAGTGTGGCATACCCTTTAGGGCTGGAAAGAGAAGTTCTTCTGTGCTTGTGCTGATATCAATTGTGCTGTACAGTTAGTTTGCAGTGACAGTGGAGGATTTTCTTGTGTGCAGCAGCGCTGGTTATTAGGCTGCCTGATAGCTGTATTGCTGTGTGTACACTGCTGTGCAGACTGCTTTTTACACAGCACTAATACTTTTATTCTTTTTTTCTGCACAGTTACCGAGCATTCATTTTTTCCCACACCGTATAGAGCTGTACGCTACTCACACACTACCGTGTACCGGCTGGTATCGCGGACAAATACATGCTGACTATCTGTGTGTGACTCCGGAAATATATACGGAGATTGAAATTTTCCCTACACCATATACAGCAGTACGCTTCTGAGACATTAACGTATATCTGGTCTTTGTATTACAGTCAAATCCATACTGAGAGAGCGTCTGTGTGTGACTCCGGAAATATATACGGATATTTAAATTTTCCCCTACACCGTATACAGCTGTACGCTTCTGAGACAGTACCGTATATCTGGTCTTTGTATTAGGCCGCGTCACACTGGCTAGTTTGATGCGAGTAAGTCGTGCGACTTACTCGCATCAAACTCGCCAGTGTGACGCCGGCCTTACGGTCAAATCCATACTGAGTGGGCGTCTGTGTGTGACTCCGGAAATATATACGGAGATTGCAATTTTCCCCTACACCGTCGACAGCTGTACACTTCTGAGACAGTACCGTATATCTGCTCTTTGTATTATGGTGAAATCCATACTCAGTGAGCGTCTGTGTGTGACTCCGGAAATATATGCGGAGATTTAAATTTTTCCCTACACCGTATACAGCTGTACGCTCCTCATACAGTATGATATATCTGCTGCTATTTTTGGTACATTTTCCCAAACATGAGGAAGTATGGTGGAAGAGGCCCGGACGTGGGCAGGGGGGGGCCAGCTGGGACTGATGGTGGTGGTGCATCTGCTGGTAGTGCCAAAAGCACAATAGCACCTAAGGCAGGAGGTGTTGAGCCTGCATCATCGTCTGGCTCCAGAAGGCCTGGAAGGCTCCCTTTTCTGGGAGTAGGTAAACCGCTTTTAAAGACGGAGCATCAGGAAAGCTTTTGGCTTACATTGCCGAAACAGCCTCCAGCTCTATCGCCTCCTCCTCTGAAGTTTCAAAAAATGCAAGCACTGAGTCGTCAGTGCAGGCTCCTGGTCAGGAACAACACCTTTCCTTGTGTCCTTCACCCCCACCAAAAGTAAAGGATGCAATAGGCCACAGTTCAGATTACTCCCTGGAGCTCTTTTCACATACCATGCTTGGGTTATCAAGTGAAATCCTGAATTCCCCAGTACAAAATGAATGTGACATGGAGTGCACTGATGCACAGCTACTGCTATCTGATTCTGCTGGTACATTCCCCCAGAGCACTGCATTGCAGTCGCAGTCTTCCGAGCCAGAATCTGACCCTGATGAAACTCAGGTGCCCCTTCCCGCATACTATACCACCTTACACGGTGACACAGAGGAAGATGCAGATGAAATTGAAGAGGAGGTGATGGATGACCCAGTTGTTGACCCGGATTGGCATCCATTGGGGGAAGAGGGTGCGGCTGGCAATAGCTCAGAAGAGGAGAAGGATCCGCAGCAGGCATCGACATCGCAGCTGCAGTTATCTGGCAGGCCCGTAGCAGTCCAAAAACGTGTTAAAAAAACAAAAAGAGTTGCAGGACAGCTTGGCCAAGCGGTCAAATTAGCACAGCGTGCTAGCCTTGAAAATTTAGCCCATAGTAGGAAGAGTGCAGTGTGGCACTTTTTTACCAAAATCCTATTGATGAGGCAAAGGTTATCTGTAAGAAGTGCGGAAGGACCTTTAGCCGAGGGAAAAGTCTCCGAAAATTGAATACCAGTTGCATGCTTAGACATTTAAACACCATGCACTTGCAAGTGTGGACGGACTACAAAACCTCACTGGCTTTGAACGCCTACATTGCCAAACTGATCTCATTAGAGATGTTGTCCTTCCGTTTGGTTGAAAGCGCAGCGTTCCGAGAGCTCATGGCCTACGCTGTCCCACACTATGACCTACCCAGTCGGCACTTCTTTTCTAGAAAAAACATCCCTGCCCTCCACCTGCACGTGAAAGACCGCATTGTTCATGCACTCAAACAATCAGTGAGTGGAAAGGTGCACCTCACAATAGATGCATGGGCCAGTAGGCATGGCCAGGGCCATTACGTGTCCATCACTGCGAACTGGGTAAATGTGGATACAGGGTCCACAGGGTACAGCGGTGGTGGAACAGTGCTGCCTAGCCCACGGTATAGTCAACAGTTGGCTGTAGGCGTTCGACTCTCCTCCTCCTCCTCCTCCAGAAGCAAAAGCTCGTCGACAGAGCGCAGTCGCATGAGCACTCCATCCGCAGCTGCCAGTGTTGCACACGAGGTGTCCCACTATCCAACAGCTAGTGGTAAGCGTCAGCAGGCTGTTTTAAAGATGATGTCTTTGGGCGACAACAGACACACCGCGGAGGTACTTGACCAACTACTTACAGCGAGAAACTGAGTCATGGCTGGGCAGTCTACATCTTGAGCCAGGCAAGGTAGTCAGTGATAACGGCTGTAATTTTGTGGCGGCCATAGCCCTGGCAAAACTCAGACACATACCTTGCCTGGCTCACACCTTGAACCTGGTGGTGCAGTGCTTCATAAATAATTATCCGGAGTTACCATCCCTGCTCCATAAGGTGCGAAGACTGTGCTCACACATCCGTCGCTCGCCCGTAGACTCCAGTCGTATGCAGAGGCTGCAGCGATCGCTCCACCTCCCCAAGCACCGCCTAATCATTGACGTTGCAACAAGGTGGAACTCCACCATGCACATGATTGAGAGGCTGTGTGAACAGAGGCAGGCTGTAATTCATTTGTGGGAGGATACACGGGCAGGCAGTTTGAGGGCAGACATCAAGTTGTCGGGTGTGCAGTGGTCAAAGCTGAAAGACCTCTGTAAAGTCCTTCAGTGATTTGAGGAATGCACACGGCTGGTAAGAGCAGACGACATCATAAGAATGAGCATCCCACTTATGCATCTGCTCATGCAAACTTTGACGCACATTAAGGATCAGGCGTCTGCAGTGGAGGAGGAGGAGGGTAGCCTTGATGACAGTCAGGCATTGTCTGCTCAGGGAACTGTCCTGGACGAGGTGGAGGAAGAAGAGGAGGATGAGGGGGATGATTATTTTGGGGAGGAGGATGCTTCTCAGGGCAAGAGAAAATGTTGGCTTGCCAAGGTCAGGTACAGGGTTTGTGCGTGACTGGAGGGATGTGGATTTGGCAGAAAGTGCTCCTCCACCCACCACTGGCAGTGCATCATTGACACCTGGAACATTGGCCCACATGTGTGATTATGTCTTGCGGATCCTAAAAAAGGGACCACCGCATTGCCAAAATTATGAAGGATGATGACTACTGGTTGGCCAGCATCCTCGATCAACGCTATAAAGGCAAATTACAGAACCTCATGCCACAGGAGAACCTAGAGCTAATATTGGCGAACAAATAAGCAACTCTGGTAAACCGTTTGTTAGAGGCATTCCCAGCAAACAGCAGCGGTGCAGGTTCTACCACGAGCCATACTGGGCCAAATGACGAGGTGTTCGTGGTGCACACAGCCGAAGTGGCGTTGAAGACAGGGGTTTCATGACCATGTTGTGGTCTGATTTCTCGAGTAACGCTCACACGTCTGGTAATCAGGAATCTATAGCAACAGACAGAAGACAGCAGTTGACAACTATGGTTCAAAATTACCTCTCCTCCCCTATCAATGTTCTCTCTCACAGTTCATTCCCCTTTGACTACTGGGCCTGTAAACTGGACACCTGGCCTGAATTGGACAATATGCCTTACAGGAGCTCGCTTGCCCTGCTGGTAGTGTGCTATCAGAAAGAGTCTTTAGTGCTGCTGGATCAATCCTGACAGAAAGAAGGACCCGCCTGTCAACCCAAAATGTAGGTGATCTCACCTTCATTAAAATGAACCATGCCTGGGTTTCAAAGGATTTTGTACCACCTTCCCCTGATGACACATAGGTTGCCTATGGGCGCATGATGCTGCAAGCGACCTTCGCACCCTATCTTTAGCATTGGGTTTGCAGGCTCTATGCAGGTATGCGTTTGCCAGCGCATGCGTCCCTTTGACTTTGCGCCGAGCGCACCAAAATGCAACACGGTGCGTTGGGCGCAGGTCGGCGCACCGTTAAAAGGACGCAGGCAAATGCATAGCTGCGCACAACCTGCGTACGGCCTGCGAACCCAATGCTAAAGATAGGGTGCGCAGGTCACATGCAGCGTCATGTGCCCATAGGCGAAGCGAGCGGGAGGAGGCGTGGCCAGGGGCGGAGCTTAGCGGCGGCCATGCGCTGACCGACGCAGGTCGGTCAGACGCTGGTGTGAAACCAGCCTAAGGCTGCCAGATACGAATAATGTATTTATTATCAGAACCCATCTGCATAGAATATAGATGACTTATGATATGCGCCTTCTGATGTCTTGTACCTACCTGTTTGTTTCCATTAGATTCTGTTACTTTTAAAGGAAATGGTGCGAATTTTAGCAAATGGTGATATTGTTCAAGATGATGACCCTCGAGTCAGAGCAAACAGCCAACGCAGCAGTACTCACCAGGTAAGAACTTGTTTTGATCAACATTTTGCCTAAGGCTGCAATCACACAACCGCCTAGTGCTGTCCGTGCAAATAACTGACCTCACACACACCACACTCTGACCAATGTAGGGTTCTTCAGATGAGTTTTTCCACCTTATACCATCACGTTCGCTCATCACTAGTCTCTACCTATGTACACATGTGAGAGAGATCTGTCAATAAGCTGGAGCGGGACAGGAAGGAGCCAGCCAGAGAAATGGGCCACACATATCTCCATATGGTCACCGACTGGCTTTTCAAACTCTGTTTTCTCTGAAACACCGAAGCAGAGTAAAACATACCAGGCTGTTATCTTGTAGTCATCCTCTGATTCATGCTGCTGTGGTTCGGGCAGCATGAATCTGATGTTATTTTCTTTTTAATTCTCCATACAGATGTCAGCTACTTTTAGCAATATGTCGCAAAAGCTTTCATTGTCAGTGCCATCTTCCATATCTAATAACACACAAAGCGATATACAAATACAGATGAGATTGTAACTGACTGGATCAAATGGACATTACCATTTATACTGTTGTATCTCATCTGTCTCTCAATATGTTGTCAGCTCGATTCTTTCTCTCTCACTATTCTACTGTCACTTGGATTTCTCCTCTTTACTTCTCGCCATGCTGTCAGCTCCATCTCTTCTCTCTTATTATAATACTGTTGTCTCGATCTCTCCTCTATATCTCACGGCGTTGCTGTCTGTTATTTCTCTTTTTTTTTCTCTATACAACACATAGAAATATAGACAAAAGGAGGACTTCTGTTTAAGGCTGGCTTCTCATGGGGCATCGAAGTTTTAGTATGTATACTTCTGGCACGCTGCTCAGGATAGGTAACTTAGAGAAAGAGAGAGGATGGTTAAGTAGCCTAGGGAGTTTCAACATGAAAATAACTTGGGTATGTGCTCCAAAACCATTTGAAACACAACTAGAAGCATAAGAACTACAAACCAGAGTATTCAATTCACAATGTGATTAAATGGCACATGTACTTTAAATAACAGGTCCTTATGTAACCAAACTATCTCTATTTAGTATTCAGAAGCAGGAAGATAAATTATGAAGAAAAGAATAAGTAGGGCTCAGGTTTTCTGCATGATGTTAAAGTATTGCAGCCATAATGTGCATAGTATATATTGATGTAGTTGCTTCCATCTAGTCCACACCGTGTTCTTTTCAATCTTGTATTTGCTTTTGGACAAACTAGCGATGAGGTGTAAGTGAAGTGACATAAGCTAATCAGCCTTAAAGCATGTGCACACGTGTTGGATATGCCACAGATTTCCTGTCTAGAATTTGGAAAATCCAAAACGTATTATGGTAAACTCATCCATAATAGTGTTACTGTATCTCGCCCACATCTCTGTGAAAAAAAAAATCAGGAGTGTATATTGACCTGGAGTGCGGATTTTCAATCCACAACATGTCGATTCATGCCCTAAATTGACGCTAAAGCAGAGGTCTCAAACTGCATTCCTCAAGGGCCGCAAACAGGTCATGTTTTCAGGATTTCCTTGTATTGCACAGGTGATAATTTAATCACCCTCACAGACAATGATTCCAGCACCTAGTGCAATGCTAAGGATATCCTGAAAACAGGCATGGTTTGTGGCCCTCGAGGAATGCAGTTTGAGACCCTTGCGCTAAAGTATACATTTCTTGTAGTGCAAAAGGTGAAATCTCCCACACGTCTAAAACTGTAGCATTTTGGTGTAGTTTTCTCTGCTGTGGAATATCTGCCCCTTGCGTATCAGTCTGTGCAGTGATACATCCTACTTTAATACTGTTTGAAAACTAGGTGGACTTTGGCGTGATACTCTAATGGTGAATTTATTGGTTATTGTGGAGATTTTCCATAAACTGCTATCGTGACTGGCAGTTTCCCAAATCCTGTGAAAAGTGCCCCAGATAATTATATATTGATATTCATTGTAGAAAACAAAAAATGTTTACCTCTTTTTTTTGTTTTGTATGTGCAGGGATTTTTCAACACTGTTGGAAATGCTGGAGCTGGACCACAGCAGGTTCCTCAAGATGGTGCGAGACAGGAGGGTCGCTCTCCCTTCACCGACATTAACCAGCAGCTGGTGAACATGGGTTTTCCACGCTGGAACCTGGGAAACCAGGTGGTAGAGCCCGTCATGTCTATTCTCTTTCTTTTTCTCATTCTAATGATGGGTGTCCGCGGCTTGCTTTTAGTTGGTCTAATATATGTTGTATCCCACCTCAGTCAGCGGTAAATGGAAGCACAGGACACTGGATATGAAGAATGAAGAACAAAGCAGTGGTGTCTGTTTCTGGAAAACTTAGTGGTTATAACCTCCAGTGGACCAGAGCATACAAAGGACAGTACACCTTGTCATTCATGACTAACAGATGGATCGCTCTCAAAACCTATTGGAAGGAAGTTTTGGTTCCATGGAGGGATTTTTGGCATTTTCCAGCCCTTGAGTTTGATTCCTAATCACATTCCTACTTGTATGTAGATCTAATTTAATATCTGTAGCAACTATTTGATATGAAATGAGGTTTATATTCTCTTCATTCCACAGAATCGATAATTTTTTTATTATGTAGGTGAGTCGATGAAAAGTTATAAATAACCCCAATGTGCACATACAGTACAGACCAAAAGTTTGGACACACCTTCTCATTCAAAGATTTTGCTGTATTTTAATGACTATGAAAATTGTAGAATCACACAGAAGGCATCAAAACTATGAAGTAACACATGTGGAATTATACATTACACTTTACAAAAAAGTGTGAAACAACTGAAAATATGTCTTATATTCTAGGTTCTTCAAAGTAGCCACCTTTTGCTTTGATTACTGCTTTGCACACAGAAAAGGTGAACGGATGGACTCTACATGCCTCGTTCCCACCGTGAATCATGGAGGAGGTGGTGTGATGATGTGGGGGTGCTTTGCTGGTGACACTGTTGGGGATTTATTAAAAATTGAAGGCATAGTGAACCAGCATGACTACCACAGCATCTTGCAGCAGCATGCTATTCCATCCGGTTTGCGTTTAGTTGGACCATCATTTATTTTTCAACAGGGCAATGACCCCAAACACACCTCCAGGCTCTGTAAGGGCTATTTGACCAAGAAGGAGAGTGTTGGGGTGCTACGCCAGATGACCTGGCCTCCACAGTCACCAGATCTGAACCCAATCGAGATGGTTTGGGGTGAGCTGGACCGCTCACCGCTTCAATTTTGAATAAATCCCCAACAGTGTCACCAGCAAAGCACCCCAACACCATCACACCACCTCCTCCATGCTTCACGGTGGCTACTTTGAATAAACTAGAATATAAGATCTATTTTCAGTTGTTTCATATTTTTTTTTTTTGTAAAGTGTAATGTATAATTCCACATGTGTTAATTCATAGTTTTGATGCCTTCAGTGTGATTCCACAATTTTCATAGTCATGAAAATACAGAAAAATCTTTGAATGAGGTGTGTCCAAACTTTTGGTCTGTACTGTATTTCATGAATCAGTTAAAGAATTACTGTACGAGAAAATGTACTTAAATAGTACATTTGATGATCAGAAGTTTTACAGAACATAAGTGATTACTATTTAAATAATAACTGCTAATGGGAGCAATGAAAAAAATTACTGCATAATGACTCTCAAATGCAAGCTTTATGTCAGCCGTCAGCAAACATCTGTAGCATGCGCATTTCATCCAGATTACAGACTGCTTCCTACTTTTGATAAAAGATGCTCCAAAGCAACTATTCTAAGAGGGGGTGTAATGACTGTCGTAATTGAAAATTGCCGCCATCTAATTTATTTATTATGATGTGTGTTGTATTTTTTCATTGTTCTTTTCTGAAACAAGTCCTTTTAAGAGGACTTAATTTTTTTTTTTTATAATTTTGTCCAGCATGGTAAATTTTGAAAATTTGCAAATTACTATATTAAGGGAAATGAAATGGCAGCACTCGCCCAATCCTTAGTGGTTAAAAGTCCTTTATTTCCTTTGAACGGACATAATCATAAAGTGCGGTTGTGCAGGTGTAGGGGAGGTTTCAGCATGGGGAGACAAGAGACATAACGGACTACGGCCGTTTCGCGCCTAGCTTGCGCTTCTACGGGTCCTTTCCGTAGACTGTTATGTGTCTTGTCTCCCCTCGCTGAAACTTCCCCTACAATTTATTAAGAAAGCCGGGTTTATTGACGCAAAAAAAGGCTAAAAATTGGTGCCCTTACACCTTTTGCTGTACACTATATTAAGGGATTTGCTTCATACATGTAGAAAAAATAATAGCATATTAGTAGCTTCAAAATCCCTGCGTTTTTTTCCAGTCAGTTTGCCTACGGTTAGTACGTTCTGATATCAATGCTTCTATTTTGAAGTACAGATGATGGCAGTGATAGGGTCAGCTTCTGTTTCCTCCTCTGAAGGTTGTGCTAATCAGACCGATCGCCTGCAGCAGCTTCTGCTAGTCAGACCGATCGCCTGCAGCAGCTTGTCCCCAGAGTTAGTGAGACACAGGTGCTGAGCTGACCCTCCACTGCCAGCATCTGTACTCCTAAGGAGTACATTATGTTATCAATGCAGCTAAAGGCAGCAAGTAGGCTGGGGAAAAGCAGGGGTTTGGATTACACTTACAGACATTTTTTTTTTTTACAGCAATGAAGACAAATTCTCTAATAAAGTGACTTGCATAGTTGTATACTGGACAAAGTTATATGGAAAAGTAAATAAAAGTTTAACTACCGTACTTTTCTAAATGACTTCAATTACTTGTGCAAAGCCTCAGCTTGGGACACACATTTGGGCTGCTGCTTTCATCACAATCCGCACAACTAAGAATGCTTAGAGCGATACTGTTTTGTCAAAAACTAGTGTCATGTAGGGATTCCTCCATAATACTCTCTCTGGCTGGTGCATTCTGCTGGAAAGCGGACATTATACCATTTGTGGTTTCCATGGATGCCCCGGTGACCACACAACCTGGTTGTCTGTACTCCCCTTAGTGTGCCCCTTCCCCTACAACAACTGGATTTCATCTCATTCTGTCTTCTTTCAATGATCTGGTACATTTTATTTTGCAATTGTATGGATTTTATATTCTGCTGCTTTAATCTTCGATTTCTTTCCATATTCCTGCAAGACATGGAATACATGATGTATGTGGAAATTTATATGCATAAAAAAGTTCTTTGTAGTAAAAAGACTAATTAATTAAAACATCATTATATTTAAATAATGGTTTTCTCTGTGACCTAAGCAACAATCCTAAGTCTAAATTCACAGTCACTGCTGTATGGGCAAACGACAGTCAAGAAATGTCCTTACTCTTTAGCTTGTGCTAATATTTTTGCTTAGCATCCATGTGCCCTAAATTAGTATGATCTCTTTGGTATGATGCCCTTGTGTCCATGTAGTTTCCTGCTGGCTGCACGTATATCACCATTTTTGCCTTTTATTAAAAACACAACAAAAAACAAGGATAATTATGAGAATAAGTCACCTCACCCTTTTCACACAGTGTCCCTGCTTTTCATTTGCTAAAATAATTCATATTTACAGACTAATTTGCAGTGGTTTAGCCGAAAACCAAAACCACCATAATCTTCAGTCCAAAGTGCATTGAGCATTGGTCTCACTTGGATTATCACAATTTCTTCAAGTAGGAGATTTAGAGGGATCCTGCCATTCAACCCATGCTGCCCAAACCACAGGCAGCATAAATCTGAGCATGGGTTCACGACTGCAGCCAAGTATGTTTTTCTGGCATTTTAGAGTCTGAAAATCTGTCCTAAACTACAGAAAGAGGCGAGATGAGTTTGCAGTCCGTTGCCGGATACTCTTCCCTACACTACCATGTGTTTACATAGTGAGAGACCTGTCAATCTCCTGGGTGTGGGGTGGGAAGAGTCTGGCCTGGGGAACGCATCGGACTAGTCTCGTCCCTTGCTGTCTGACAGGATATTCAAACTGTCTCATCTGAAATGTCAGAGCAAGGGCTGCACTTTTTTAATTCAATAAGAGTGGGAATCCCCAGATTTTTTGTAAATATGTGATTGTGAAAAGTACAAAGAAGGAGAAAAAGTTTGGCTCGAACTTATGGGTAGTGGGAACTCTGCAGAGCAGGAACCTGCAACATACCGAGGCACCTCTCTTAGTGAAAGATCTTGCGCTTTGTACTATATTAGTACTACCTCATTTTTGTGCTTAACTGTTATTGAACGATAACCACTCCAAGGATGTTACTGTTCTTCAACCAGTTCAGGACTTGGCCATTTAACCCTGTTCCTGACCAGGTACATTTTGTGGGTTTTTTGTACACACATTAAAAAGATTTGTGAAATGTGATCTTGTTCAGATATTCAAGAAATTTTTGCATATTTTTCTTACCACATGGGGACTATTTTTTCTCATTTTCATACTTTTTACATATTTTTGTTTTTTGCCAACAGCAAGCTATTTACGGTGAAGGAAATAATTATTTGATCCCTTGCAGATTTTGTAAGTTTGCCCACTGACAAAGACATGAACAGCCTATAATTTCTCCATCGCCTCATTGGGGGACACACAGACCGTGGGTGTTATGCTGCTGCCACTAGGAGGACACTAAGCAATACATAAGCACAAAAGATTAACTCCTCCTCCTGCAGTATACACCCTCTGTTGGCTCAATCCTGAACCAGTTCTTGCTTAGTGTCTGTAGGAGGCACTAGGGTCTGCTCTCAGACCCCACTTTTTTTCTCATTTTTTATTATTTTGCTTTCTTCACGCACGGATGGGCGACGGGACTTGTACGAAAAGTCACGATCTCCCAAAAAACAGCAACAGGCGGCATCGTGGAGTGTCGCCTCCACGTACCCCTCCTGCCACGCTACCATGGGGCGACAGATCCCTTGAATGGGCCGCTCTCCCCATGAGATACCCCTCGATGTGGACGATGTGATTTGCGTGGCACTACGAATGGATACCCCGCTCCACCTCTCCTGAAAGCGGTGGCGGTCTGGAGGCATGTAAGATCCCTCTCCACCCCCCTATTGAAAGGGGATGGTGGATTGAGGAAGTACGGCCATAGCTGCCGTAGTCCTGAGAAGTCCCCCTTCTCCAGCTCCGGGCTCTCCCCGCAGTGAGTACAGAGAGGTCACTGCGACCGCTTCTGCGTCGCACCGCGGCCGCACCTGCGTCGCACCGCCGCAGCTCAGCGTCGCGCCGCTGGCGCTTCCAATCGCGCCGCAGCCACAGCTTCAAATTTAGCCCCGGCTTCGTCCCAGCATAGGCCGCAACTAGAAATTTAGTCCCCGGATAGGCCGCAACTAGAAATTTAGTCCCCGGCTTGCGGCCCGGGATAGGCCGCATTCATAAATTTAGTCCCGGCTTCAGGCCGGGATAGGCCTCAAGGGGAGAGGGCTGCCCGTGTGGCTACGCCCACCTCGCACGCTATTGGCCGCATTCAGATAACATGGTACTCCCCCTGTTTCCTCCCCCTCTCCTCCCACTGCTTCTGGCGCTTCTCGTGTCATACGAGAAGCGCTACTGTATTCTCGGGCGCCATTTTCTTCTGGGACAGCGCTGCAGAAGCCATCCTCCTTCCCTGGTTCACACACAGGACCTGGGTAAGTGCACGCTGCGACTAGGTCTACACAGCGCTTGACCCTTCTCCTGCAGCAGGCTCTCAGGTGCAGAAATATGTCTCAATCAAAGGGCACTAAAAAGGCTGACAAAAACTACACAGTAGTATATGCCGCCTGCATTTCATGCAACGCTTCCCTGCCGTCAAAGCATGGTTCCCAATTCTGTGCATCATGTGCCCAAGAGCCCATTGCTTCTTCTGCTCAGGAGCCCCCTACTACCGTTCAGGAGTCCCTACCTATTCCTGATCCCATTGAGCCAGGTCCTTCAGGGTGGCCCGAGTTTCTGGCGCAGTCCATGGATTCTCTGACTAAGGCCTTGGATACCTTCCGTGGCTCCGCTTCTAGCCAGGGCGTCCCTTTTCCAGAAAGGGGCCCGTTAGCCTTCAGAGAGACCTCATCTGACAGAGGCCGACTCACGGCGTCCGCAAAGCGGTCGTCCAGAAAACGCCGCCATAATGCATCTCCCAATCCATCTAGCGGTTCGGCATCAGCGAGCTCAGGCTCTCGCTCCCCCTCTCCCAGAGATATTAGTGACCATGATTCGGAATGCGAGTCGGACATTGGTGATGACCCCAACTCGCCAGACTTTCAGGAATCGTTAGATTCTCTCATTGAGGCAATTAATAAAATCCTCAAGCTACATGAAGAACCCGGGTCTCAACCGAATCATCCTATCTCCTTCAAAAGAGCCAAACGTGCTCACAAGGTGTTTAGTAACCACCCTGAATTTACGGATATTGTTCAGGGACATTGGGAGCGTCCAGGCAGACGTTTTTCAGGACTAAAGTCTCTGAAAGCACAATACCCATTTTCAGCAACCGTAGCGAAAGAGTGGACTGAATCTCCAGTTGTAGATCCACCAGTATCTCGCTTAGCTTCAAAAACCCTGCTCTCTGTTTCAGATAGTTCATCCATTAGGAACCCTTCAGATAAACAGATTGACAACCTCGCTAAATCTATTTTTGAGGCGGCTGGAGCATCTCTTTCTCCCTCCTTTGCGGCCACCTGGGTAGCAAGGGCCATGGTGGCTTGGGTTGAGAACCTAGTTAAAATAACTAGTGATATCTCTCTTTCCCCGAAGCACGTAATCTGGCCTATCAGATTACTCGGGCAGGTGACTACATGGTTCATGCGTCCCTTGATGCAGCTAATTGTGCTGCACTCACAGCCGCCAATGCTATCGCCATTCGCAGGTTCCTTTGGCTCCGAGAGTGGCGTGCAGACGCTGCTTCAAAGAGGACTTTGACTTCGCTGCCTTATCATTCAGGACGTCTCTTTGGAGATCGTCTTGATCAGATTATTTCTGACGCTACTGGTGGCAAAAGCAAATTTCTTCCGCAGCGCAGAATCAATCGGCCTTTTCGGTCTCAATACCAAGGTCGTTTCCGGCCGTTTCGTAGCTCCTTTAATTGGTCCCCTACTTCGACCTCGGCTCGAGCACCCCGTTCATCTCGCAGAGATAGGGGCTCGCAACCATCATCCAGGTCCTCTCAGCCCTGGAGAAACAGATTCTCTCAGGCGGGAAATAGGAGCTCCTCCTCTCGCAAATTATCCTCCCAATGACTCCTTGCTGGGGACGGGGGACCCAAATAAGGTAGGCGGCCGCCTACTCTTGTTTCACGAAGTCTGGGGGTCGGTCGTTCAAGACCGGTGGGTCCTCGATCTTGTACACTCCGGCTACAAGATCGAAATCTTTTCCCTCCCCCAAGACGTTTCTTTCAGTCTCGTCCCCCCAAGTCCAAGGATCTCGCATCTCCGTTTCTTCAGGCCCTGAACACGCTTCGTTCCAGCGGGGTCATCGTCCCAGTTCCTCACAAGGAAAGATTCAAAGGGTTTTACTCAAACCTCTTTGTGGTTCCCAAGAAGGACGGCTCCTTGCGTCCTATTCTGGACCTAAAATTGCTAAACAAATTCATCAGAGTCCGTCATTTCAGGATGGAATCCCTCCATTCTGTTGTCGCATCTCTAGAAAGAAAAGAATACTTGGCGTCTATCGACATCAAGGATGCGTACTTACACATTCCGATCTTCAGAGGTCATCAAAAGTTTCTGCGTTTTGCTGTCGGAGAGGATCATTTTCAATTTGCCGCTCTACCCTTTGGTCTCGCAACCGCCCCCAGAGTGTTCACAAAGGTCATGGCGGCCGCCATGTCAATTTTACACTCTCGGGGTGTGGTGGTCCTCCCGTACCTGGACGACCTACTCATCAAAGGTCCGACTTTTCGGGCCTGCGAAGAGAGTGTCGAGATCACTATCGACACCCTCTCCCGCCTGGGTTGGCTAGTCAATCTGGACAAGTCTCTTCCCATTCCCTCTCAGAAGATTCCTTTTCTGGGAATGATTTTGGACACCTCCCAAGGGTTGGTATCTCTCCCTCCAGAGAAGATTGCTTCTCTGAGGCGGGGAGTGCTTCTGTTGTCGCTAGGCCGCTCCCATTCTCTGCGGGGCGCCATGCAGGTCCTCGGGAAGATGGTAGCTTCCATCGAGGCAGTACCGTTCGCCCAGTTCCATCTTCGCCCTCTTCAGCAGGAGCTAATATCAGTCTGGGACAGGAACCCAGCGTCTCTAGGTCGTCGCTTCCGTCTGTCTCCCACAGTCAGAAGCTCCTTGAAATGGTGGACAAATGCCTCATCGCTGAATCAAGGAAAATCTTTTCTACCTGTCCATTGGCTGGTGGTGACCACCGATGCCAGTCTCCTCGGATGGGGAGCTGTGTTCCTTCATCACACGGCTCAGGGCCGCTGGTCTCTACCAGAGACCCGTCTCCCGATCAACATCCTGGAGATCAGAGCTATCAAATTAGCTCTCGTGCACTTCCATCATCTTCTGGCCGGTCGTCCCATCAGGATTCAGTCAGACAACGCCACGGCCGTGGCGTACATCAACCGTCAGGGGGGCACTCGGAGCAGAACAGCGATGCTCGAGGTATCGCACATCCTGCGTTGGGCCGAGACAAACCGCTCGCCCATCTCCGCGGTTCACATTCCAGGAGTGGACAATTGGGAGGCTGACTTCCTCAGTCGCCAAGGCCTGGACTCAGGGGAATGGTCCCTGCACCCGGAAGTGTTTCATCTCATTTGCCAGCGATGGGGCACGCCGGATGTGGACCTCATGGCATCCAGACTGAATGCCAAGGTTCAGACTTTCATAAGTCGGTCTCGCGATCCACTAGCCATCGGCTCGGATGCCCTAGTCCTCCCTTGGAGTCTTTTTCGCCTTCCTTACATTTTTCGACCCCTTCCATTGATCCCCAGGGTGATTCGGAAGATCAAAGCGGAAGGCGTTCCTCTCATTCTGGTCGCTCCGGACTGGCCTCGCCGTCCGTGGTATGCGGAACTAGTGTGTCTGGTCGCAGACGTTCCCTGGAGATTACCAGATCGTCCAGACCTTCTTTCACAGGGCCCAATTTACCATCACAATTCAAAAGCGCTGAATTTGACGGTATGGCCATTGAAGCCTGGATCTTAAGTCAGGCTGGTTTCTCTCACAAAGTTGTCTCAACTATGGTCAATGCCAGGAAGCCGGCTTCCGCCCGCATTTACCATCGTGTCTGGAAGACATTCTTCTTCTGGTGTAAGGACAAAGGTCGTTCTCCTTTGGTCTTTTCTATCCCTTCCATTCTAGAATTTCTCCAAGCAGGAATGGACTCGGGGTTAGCCCTCTCCTCCCTCAAGGGGCAGATTTCTGCTTTGTCCGTCCTTATCCAACGGCGGATCGCATCTAAGTCTCAGGTCAGGACTTTTATACAGGGAGTGTCACATCTTGTTCCGCCCTACAAGAGGCCTTTAGAGCCTTGGGATCTTAATTTGGTCCTCAGTGCCTTACAGGAATCCCCCTTCGAACCTTTGCCGGAAGTGTCTTTTTATTCGAACGTCCATGACAGCACTACAGAGAGAGGGGATCCGCCCCTTAGGAACAGGAAACCTACAGATATAAAAGGGCGGCACCTCTCCCAACATCAGTTGGTTTCCTGTTCCTAAAGGACGGGTTTCCTACAGATGAAGATCTTCAGGAGGACCCAGGAAGCGCCACGGTGGGTCCGGGTAGGATTCCACGGCAGTGTGCGGAGCAGGTGGAGCAGTATCCAGAGGATCTCTGTCTCCCAGCCAGCGCCGGTAGGTAAGTATTCCCCCCTCTCCCTGGTCCCGATGCCTTCTCCCTGTCCTCTCCTGTGGTCCTGTCATGGTGGGGGCCTCTTGAGGGTGCAGCCGTGATTTAAAAAAAAAAAAAAAAAAAAATTTAAAATTTGAATTTCCCGCCGCGTCACTGCTGTGAGCAGCGCGGCGGGGGGTTTTTTGAATTTCCCGCCGCGCGTCACTGTTATGGATAGCGCGGCGGGGGTTTTTTGAATTTCCCGCCGCGCGTCGCTGCTATGGACGGCGCGGCGGGCGGTTTTGAATTTCCCGCCGCGCGTCATGGCTATGGACGGCGCGGCGGGGTTTTTGAAAATTCAGTCGTGCGCCGCTGTTGCAGCAGCGCGGCTGGGGTCGGAGAGATCTCCGCTCGGAGGGGCGATGCAGCGGGGGATTATACTTACCTCCATCGGTATGGTGGGGTCCGTGTGAGCGGGGGAAAAAGGGGGCGGAGTCTCCACCACCGGAACCGGAAGTGAGACGCCGGCCGGCGTTTTTGAAAATTTTGGCGGCTGCATCATCGGACGGCGCCTGCTGTGGGGACGGCGGGGAGGTGCGGGGGGGGCCGTGGGGCGGGGAGTAGGAGGGGGTGGACCCCTGGCCAGACCTGCTGATCCGGATATCCGGGGGAGGATATAAGGAGCCTAGGAAAGAGGTAAAGCGCTTCTGCCCCATTTTTTTACGATGGACACTGCATAGGCTCCCTCGGTGCAACAGGAGAGCCAGCAGCAGCAGACAGAGCGCTCCTCTTCAATGGCCAGGAGCACCAGCCGCAGAAGTTCCGCAGCTGGGAAAAAGCCCCCTCCCCGTGATCCGGTACCTACTGCTGTACAATCTGGGTAAGAGATCGTCAGATTTAGAATACCCAGTAATACAGTTTTTTCCCCATTTTGTGTTACTAGGGGAAGAAGTGTTCGGTGAAAAGCAAGCACAGGGAATGTGCCTTTTGCGCTTGCCCTCTGCCTGACGCTTGCCCTAAGAGGTTGTGCCAGCCGTGCATGCAACAGACGGTAGGGCATTTTTAAGGGGAAGGGCAGGGGCATGGGATGACATAGTAAACCCCCCCTATGCCCCTTCCCTTTTTAGATAGCGGAGGAGACTCCAGATTTCACCGAAAGCCTGAAGGAGATAATAAGAGCAGAGTTGAAAGCGTCCTCAAGACACGGAGAATTTTCCAGGCGTAGAAATGTACCAGTTTTATCTGATTCAGAGTCACCTGCCGCCCATGATAGGGGTGAAGTTGTGTCAGGACCCTCCTCGCCTTCCTCTTCGGCTTCCTCCTCGTCTTCTACGGAAGACGCTACCCGTTTTTGTTTTCCCTTGGACCAGATGGACAAATTTGTCAAATCAGTTAGGTCCACCATGGGGGTAGAAGAGGCGAAACCAGAGCCCTCAGTACAGGATCTGATGTTTGGTGGTCTAGATCCAAAAAAACGGAGATCCTTTCCACTAAACAGTAGCATCCAAGGCCTTATAGACAGAGAGTGGAAGAAGCCTGAAAAAAGAGGCTCCTTACCCCAAGCGTTTAAACGGAGATATCCCTTTGAAGATCCCCTGACGGGTAAATGGGATAAGGCCCCGAAGCTGGATGCAGCAGTGGCGAAGGCTTCTAAAAAATCCTCTATCCCATTTGATGATATGGGGTCTTTGAAAGATCCACTAGACAGGAAGGCAGACTCCTTCTTGAAAGGCACATGGGAGATGTCGGCAGGTGCCCTGAGGCCGGCAGTTGCAGCCACTTGCGCAGCCAGGTCATTGATGGTCTGGCTAGACCAGTTAGCTTCCCAGTTAATAGATGGAACCTCCAGGGGGACAATTCGGAAGACCTTGCCAATAATTCAGAACGCAGCGGCTTTCCTGGCTGATTCCTCAGCGGACTCAGTAAGAATGGCTGCCAGAGCGGCAGGGCTGTCTAATGCAGCACGAAGGGCATTATGGTTGAAATGTTGGCCGGGCGATATTCAAGCCAGTTCTCGCCTCTGCTCCATTCCGTGTGACGGCGAATATCTTTTTGGCCCGGTCCTGGACGAACTTTTAGAAAAGGCAGGGGACGACAAGAAAAAGTTTCCCAGTCTATCAACCCCTTCCTATAAAAGACCTTTCAGCAGAAGGAGGTTCAGCTACCGAAGGTCGTCCAGGGAACGAGCCAAATGGGATGAAAAGAGGCGAAGAGGTACAGGGTTTATGTTTAGAGGTCCACCTAGGGAAACAAAAAAACCCTCGCAATGACTAGCAATGCCGGTAGGAGGCAGATTGAAGGCCTTCTACCCGGCCTGGTTGGAAATCTCAAACAGTAGCTGGATCCTTAACATCATAGCTACAGGGCTGCGGTTAGAATTCCTCGGTACCTTGGGATAACTTTAAAGTTACCCCACTCAGGTCATCGCCATCGGAGCAGGCCGCTCTAGAGTTGGAGGTTCAGGAGCTTTGCGCTAAGAATGTCTTAGTGGAGGTGCCAGAAGCAGAGCGGGGTAAGGGGTTTTACTCCCCTCTGTTTTTGATCCGTAAACTGGATGGGTCTTTTAGAACAATTATTAATTTGAAAGTCCTCAATAAATTCCTGATTATTCACCCATTTAAAATGGAAACGGTCAGCTCAGCAATAAAGCTTCTGTTTGAAAATTGCTTTATGGTGGTGTTGGATCTGAAAGACGCTTATTACCACATACCGATCCATATGGAGCATCAGCGTTTCCTCAGAGTAGCAATCCAGATGGGGGAATCACTGCGACATTTTCAATTTAGCGCCCTTCCCTTTGGCTTGGCGGTTGCCCCAGGAGTATTCACTAAGGTTATGTCGGAGGTCATGGCCCACTTACGTGAATCAAATATGCTCATAGTCCCCTACCTTGACGACTTTCTTATCATAGGAAAGACGGCAGAGCATTGCCTAGAGCAACTGAAAAGAGCGATTTCTACCTTAGAGCGGCTGGGATGGCTAATAAATATCAAAAAGTCTCGTTTGAATCCGATGAGGGTTCAGCAATTTCTAGGGCTAATTCTGGATTCACAAAATCAGTACTGTAGTTTACCGTCAGACAAGTTAATTCGCTTACGGTATCAGGTCCTAAACGCTTCCAGTAACCCCTCCATGTCGCTTAGGAAGGCCATGTCTCTTTTGGGCTCCCTCTCGTCCTGCATTCCCGCGGTTCGGTGGGCCCAATTTCACACAAGGGCACTGCAAGCTGAGGTCTTGCTGTATCAAAATTTGCTAGGTGGTTACCTGGAAGGCCAGCTATCCTTGTCCCAGGCTACTATAAGATCCCTGGATTGGTGGAAGAATGAGAAAAACCTGTCTAAGGGGGTTCCCTGGGAATATGACATATCCCGAATAGTCACAACAGATGCTAGCCCCTCTGGGTGGGGGGCTCATATGGGGGACGTTATGGTTCAGGGCTCATGGGAGCAGGATCAAATTCAAATGTCTTCTAATATGAAGGAATTAGCAGCGGTAGAGCTAGCGATTAAAAAACTCCTTGTCTATCTACAGGGTCACCACGTTCGAGTGCTCTCCGACAATCGGGTCACAGTCGCATACATCAACCACCAGGGTGGTACTCGTTCCGGTCCTCTCATGGAAGTGGCAAGGCGCCTACTTCAGATAGCAGAACGACACTTTCTTTCTCTAACGGCTCTACATATAAGGGGAGAAGAAAATACCAAGGCGGACTTCTTAAGCCGCAATCTCCTGAGCCAAGGAGAGTGGTCATTAAAGACTTCCATCTTCGACCTGATTGTGCGGAAATGGGGTCTACCGGAAGTAGATCTCTTTGCTACCAAAAGCAACAGGAAAGTGAGACAGTTCTGCTCTCTGAATCCCAAAGAACTCCCTCTGGCAGTGGACGCTCTTCTATTACAGTGGGATTTCAATCTAGCCTACGCCTTCCCTCCCCTGTCCTTACTCCCCCTAGTATTGAGGAAGGTCAGGAAGGACAGGGCAAGGATAATATTAATCGCTCCTTTTTGGCCCAGGAGGGCATGGTTTTCATGTCTCAGAAACATGTCGATAGCCGACCCGTGGGTCCTGCCGGACATTCCCGATCTGCTCTCCCAGGGTCCAGTCTACCATCCTCGAGTAGCGGGCCTCCACCTGACGGCGTGGATTTTGAACGGTCGCTGCTGACAGATAAGGGGTTTTCTGCTAATGTAATTAATACTCTCCTTAAAAGCAGAAAAGAGGTTACAACTAGGATCTACGCTAGGATTTGGAAGAAATTTCTTCAGAGCTCGGCGGTTGTAGCAGGGGACACAACACCGATAACCCAGATTCTAGAATTCCTACAAAAGGGTCTGGACTTAGGTCTCTCCACAAGCACCCTTAAGGTGCAAGTTTCAGCTTTGGGGGCACTCTTTAGTTGCAACATCGCAAATAATTACTGGGTCAGTAGATTCATTAAAGCTGCGGGTAGGTCGAGACCCATAGTGAAGGTGAGAATCATGCCATGGGACTTAAATCTTGTTCTCACTGCTTTAACAGAGCCCCCTTTTGAACCTATATCAGCAGCATCAATAAAAGTTCTTTCCCTTAAGACCGCTTTCCTGGTAGCATTAACCTCGGCTAGGAGGGTAAGTGACATCCAGGCACTATCTAGACTATCTCCTTACACTCAGGTCCTGAATGACAGGATAATACTTAGGCCGGATCCGGCATACCTACCTAAGGTGTCTTCCGCTTTCCACAGAACACAGGAAATTATTCTCCCTTCGTTCATCCCTAATCCATCTAATCAAAAAGAGATGAAACTTCATACTTTAGATGTTAGAAGATGTCTGCTGCAATATTTGGCAGTCACTGATCCCTGGAAAAGGGACAATGCATTGTTTGTCTCTTTTCAAGGAATTAACAAAGGCCGTAGATTAACAAAGAGCTCGTTGGCCAAATGGATTAGGGAAGCAATTTCTCTGGCATACACCTCGAGGGGCAAGCAGCCACCTGAGAGGCTAAGGGCGCATTCCACTCGAGCTGTGGCGACTTCATGGGCAGAAAGGGCAGAAGTCTCGATTGACCAGATATGTAAGGCAGCTACGTGGTCTTCTCCAACACGTTTTACACTCATTATAGATTAGATTTGGGTGCTTCCTCAGACCTTTCTTTCGGACTAAGGGTGCTGCAGGCAGTAGTCCCTCCCTAAATAGTTATTACTCTCTGTAATTCTCTCTGTAGTGCTGTCATGGACGTTCGAATAAAGTCTAAGTTACTTACCGTTAACGGTATTTTTCGAAGTCCATGACAGCACCCTTACATTCCCACCCAGGTTCTATGTGCACTTCTTCCGCTTATGTAGTCCACATGTAATAAACAATTGATTAATGTTACTGTGTGATGCATAAATTTTTTTTTTTTTTGCTGTATACCATTTAACCTTGATGTCCTCTTATGCTCTGTAATCCAACTGATGTGTGGGAGAGGTGCCGCCCTTTTATATCTGTAGGTTTCCTGTTCCTAAGGGGCGGATCCCCTCTCTCTGTAGTGCTGTCATGGACTTCGAAAAATACCGTTAACGGTAAGTAACTTAGACTATCGCTTCTTTCCTGGAAGGTTGTCTTCCTAGTGGCGATTACCTCTATCAGACAGGTATCGGAGTTGGCAGCTTTACCTTGTAAACCGCCTTTCCTTATTTTTCACCAGGACAAGGTAGTCCTTAGGACTTCTCCTTCTTTCATACCTAAAGTCGTTTCGGCTTTTCATATCAATGAGGAGATAGTCTTGCCTTCGTTCTGTCCGGCGCCGATTCACCGTACTGAAAAAGCCCTTCACACTTTGGATTTGGTGAGGGCTCTCCGAAGGTACATTTCGAGAACTGCATCTTTCCGAAAATCGGACGCTTTGTTTGTGCTTCCGGAAGGCCGCAGACAGGGTCTTCCTGCTTCCAAGGCCACGTTAGCCAGATGGATTTGCTCGGCGATCCAAGAGGCGTACCGCGTTAAAGGTCAGCCTATCCCGGCTGGGATTAAGGCACACTCCACTCGATCTGTGGGGGCCTCCTGGGCCATTCGGCACCAGGCTTCGGCACAGCAAGTATGCAAGGCTGCGACTTGGTCCAGTCTTCATACTTTCGTCAAGCATTACCAAATTCATGCTCAGGTTTCTTCAGATGCGGCACTTGGCAGACAAATTCTGCAATCAGCTGTTGCGCATCTGTAAGTTGTCTATTGACTGTTTAAGCGTTTTATGCATGAGGTTCACGAGGCTTCATCTGTTGATGGCTTCCCACCCAGGGACTGCTTTGGGACGTCCCACGGTCTGTGTGTCCCCCAATGAGGCGATGGAGAAAAGGAGATTTTTGTGTACTCACCGTAAAATCCTTTTCTCCGAGACGCTCATTGGGGGACACAGCTCCCACCCTTGTTTAGTTTGTAGCCTCGTTGTTTATTTGAATTGTTGACATATTGCACTCTGTTATGAGCTCCTACTGCTTTGGCACCGAACTGGTTCAGGATTGAGCCAACAGAGGGTGTATACTGCAGGAGGAGGAGTTAATCTTTTGTGCTTATGTATTGCTTAGTGTCCTCCTAGTGGCAGCAGCATAACACCCACGGTCTGTGTGTCCCCCAATGAGCGTCTCGGAGAAAAGGATTTTACGGTGAGTACACAAAAATCTCCTTTTTAAGGGTTGGTTAATTTTACCATTGAGAGATAGAATAACAAAAATAAAATCCAGAAAATCACATTGTATAAATTTTATATAAATGTATTTGCATTTTGCAGTGAGAAATAAGTATTTGATCCCTCTGGCAAACAAGACAGCAGTCAGACATGTTTTTAGTTGATGATGAGATTTGCGCACACGTTAGGAGGAATTTTGGTCCACTCCTCTTTGCAGATCATCTCTAAATGATTAAGATTTTAAGGCTGTCACTTGGCAACTGGAAGCTTCAGCTCCCTCCATCATAAGTTTTCTGTGGGATAAAGGTCTGGAGACTGGCTAGGCCACTCCATGACCTTAATGTGCTTCTTTTTGAGCCACTCCTTTGTTGCCTTGACTGCATGTTTTGGGTCATTGTCTTGCTGGAAGACCGAGCCACGACCCATTTTTAATGTCCTGGTGGAGGGAAGGAGGTTGTCACTCAGGATTTTACGGTACATGGGTCCATCCCTTCTCCTATTGATGCGGTGAAGTAGTCCTGTGCCCTTAGCAGAGAAACATTCCCAAAACATAATGTTTCCACCTCCATGCTTGACAGTGGGGACGGTGTGTTTTGGGTCATAGGCAGCATTTCTCTTCCCATTTAAAGTCTATGGGTGGTCTGCAAGAAGTTAACCACATAGTATACAATGAGGAAGAGCGTCAGTGCAAAGAGCTGAGATTTCACAATAATGCATAAGATCTTGCGGACCTCTAAAGGTTGTGGGGTCCAGAATCCTTCAACTTGGAAGTGGCCTGACTTTTGCTAGAAGGTTGGATCAATTGAGGGTGAGGGGACACTTTTGTAGTAATTTATATTTTGAAAAAATCTGCAGTTTGAAGCTACCCTCCTTTTTGTTAAATAAAAAGGGACAGACCTCGAGTTTTCTTTAAGCTTCCTAACCTGCCCTAACATGTTGATCCAGAGGAAGGCAAAAAAAACCCAAGTGGCAAACAGTAAGCTTCACATTGGGGGAAAAAATTCCTTCCCGACTCCACATACGGCAATCAGACTAGCTCCCTGGATCAATGCAATATCTAGGAAACTAGTGGATATAGCCTGTAATATTATACTTTTCAAGAAAGGCATCCAGTCCCTTCTTAAATTTTAGTAGGGAATCACTCATTACAACATTATATGGCAGAGAGTTCCATAGTCTCACTGCTCTTACAGTAAAGAATCTGCGTCTGTGATTATGGCTAAACCTTCTTTCCACCAGACGTAGAGGATGCCCCTGGTCCCCGTCACAGGTCTAACGGTAAAAAGACGTACCTGTACTACATATTGTGGAAATGCCTTCCCGACATCTGTCATACGTGTAAGTCATAAAGGGGAAAGGGTTAACGTGAAACCGTGTATAGTTGTAGAGAGCAATTAAAGAGTTTATGTTTAAATTTTATGGAGAAGTATAATTTAGATGTGTACTGAGAATAGAGAAAAACCAGACTTTCTCCTTTGTGTTGTATGGTTGGTCATATTTCTCAAGGTCTCTTCATTACTCATTCGTACATGACTAGCACTGATAACAAGGAGGGTCATGTTTACTATAATGGCTTGAGACATGAGCCTGTGGTGTAGGTCCCCATTATTAGTTATCGTGATGCAGTAATCCTTTGAACAGTTAGTATTCTGTTTATTTCTGAGTGAGCCAGCCCTGAGCAAAAGCTGAACAGCCATGCTGAAAAGCTTAGGGATTTTGAAGCATTATCTACAGATCTGCTAATCTGGCCTAATCTTATCTGGTAGTAAGGCACAGGTGTCCGAATACATTTGCAGCCTGGATTCTTTCTTGGTGAGATTTGTTAGAGCGTTCCTCTGACAGGGAAAGCGTTTTTATAAATCGTGACGTCAAAGGCTGTCTTAGAATCACTACAACATGACATCAGAAGAAATTGCTTGGAGTTAATTTTTCTACTTTTTATTGCTACACTGATATAACATAAGCTGGAATCATATCCATAAAAGAGCAGGACAACTCCTGGGACGTTAATATTTACCTATGTTCTGGTAGCTTTATCTCAGGGGCTGTGGAAATAGTATTTATTGATCGTACCACCGTAGACACTTTTTGGCTTACTATGGCATTAATACTATGATGATGTAAGTTTGTTTAAAAAGCAACTGTCACCAGTTTTTTGCTTCTATTTTACTCCCGCTGAGCCCCTGAGCATTCCGATTTTCATTTTGTTTTCTATATTTACCATAGGATTTCCAGAGTTATGGGCCTTTTCATGTAGGGTGTTTCTAACAAGATTCTCTGGGGGCATGTCTTTGCACTTACTCTGCGAGTAGCACCACTTTGGTAAAGATCGTAGAAATTAGCACAATTATCTCAGGAACCACACGGCTGATAAAAAAGGAAAGCCGAAAATGAATTACAACGGCGAGCGGCGGAAATAAGACGAGCAAATGCTGGCCAAGTTTGACCTAGTTCCAGGTGCTCGATAAGTATAACTGACAGCTGAAGTGGTCTTCAGCCTGTATTCCTTCGCACCAGACCATTTTGGTGCCAATTTCTCCGATGTTTACAATTAGTCAGTACTAAAATGTGAATACAACTTGGATTTTACATTGGGGTACTTTAGAACATGGCAGCATTTTTAAAACCACAGCATGTTTTGTAATGTGGTGTTTGTTTTTTTTAGGTAATTTTTACTCCATGGACATGTATCTGGATACATAAAACTATATGGAAGTCTCTGACATTTCTTACATTTTGGTTGTGATCCTTAGATGCTTTTTACATTATTTAGTATATCTATTAGAAACCTTGAATGAATAAGATGTATGAGGAAAGAATTTCTTTCATACCCATACCAAATATTTATATTTATCTCAATTCTTTACATCTGATCAGGGTCCCCCTGGAGCACTGCACCCACTCACATGACATGCGGACATTTCTATGTTGGCTACTGAATTGTTAGTGTTGCAGCACTCACGTGAGTGTGAGAGCTCTGAAATAACACAATGGCTATATAATACAATTTTTTCTCTTCGCCACGACAGCACCCACTGAGAGAGGGGATCCGCCCCTAGGAACAGGAAACCTACAGAGAGATAAAAGGGGCGGCCCCCCTCGCTCCTCAGTTGTTTCCTGTTCCTAGGAGAGGAACCTACCTTAGAAGAGGAATTCCTGGGCTGGATCACCGCCTGTGCGGTTTCTTTTGGAGCGGCAGGGGCTCCAACACCAGAAGCAGCGTCGGGGGTTTATTCCCTCCTCAGCTGGGATAAGACACCGCACATACCTGGAGGTAACGGACCGTGGCCGAGTATGAAGAGGGCAGCAGCAGGAGTTGCAGCCCACCGCCACGGGGGGAGAAGATTCCCAGGTGCGAGGCCAGGAGCAAAGTTGCTCTGGCTCGCATATGATATGGGTGTCGCACACTGGGGGAGCAGTGAGACCGAGGCTGCCCTACCTGATGACGCTGGAAGCCTCGGAGGTCAAGATGGAAGGTCCCATCGCCTCTCTCTCCGGGTGGTAGGGACGGTACCGCAGCGTCGCGTGGTCAGGAGCGGTCCCGGAAGTTGCAGCCGATGGAGACGCTGCTGGATTGAGCGGCCGCGCAGGCGCAGGGAGGCAGAGAACCCGGAAGTGAATCTAGCACTTCCGGGTCGGCGCTGATTAAAAAAAAAAAATGGGGAAGCTGCATAAAAGCACCGGCCATATGGCATAACGGTGCGCAGCAATGTCGTCCCCAAGCGATCCTGTTTTGCGCCCACCGGAGGAACTGGTGGTGCCACATCACAGCGGCGGCAGCAGCAGCAGCGGCAGAAAAAGTGGAAGTGGACACTCTAAGCAGAGTGGTTCCACAAGCAGGTCTGGAGGAAAATCAAGTCGCTCCATACCGCAGCCGGACCCTCCATCCTTAAAACCGGTACCATCTTGACGGAAAGCTTCACTGGGTGAGTGTTATAAGTCACACCTGTCAAGCTGATGGCCCTTTCCCCTCCCCCTTTTTCTGTGTGTCCCTAGGCCAAAAAAACGGAAAAGACCAAACATAAAGAATGTGCCATATGCTCCCAACCCCTTTCGGACACTTATCCCAAAAGATTGTGTCAGGATTGTATTGGCCATACGCTGCAGGAGGAAAGTTCAGTGAGAGCAGAAGATATCCGCCTAATGATCAGAGAGGAGTTACAGGCCCTAGGGGGAGCCAGTAGTATTACGGGAAGGAAATCCCTTAGTGAGATCACCCCACCTAAAGTGGGATCCTCCACGGACAGCGGAGAACTCAATTCAGAAGCCTCACATGAATCGGGTTCATCAGAGGGGGAGGAGCACACCTGTTTTCCGACCGACAGTATTAATAATCTGATTAAGTCGGTTCGGAACACTATGGGATTATCTGATGCAAAAGACCCTAAAACTCCTCAGGAGATTATGTTCGCGGGTATCTCCCAGCGCAAACGGCGAGTATTTCCAATAGATCCGGCTATAAAAGAATTAGTGAAGAAAGAATGGGAGAAACAAGGGCAGAGAGGTTTTATGCCAGCCGCGTCAAAACGACGGTATCCCTTTGATGATAAGGACCTGGCCTCCTGGGAGAAAGCACCCAAAGTGGATGCAGCTGTGGCGTCAACCTCCCGCAAGTCATCCTTGCCAGTAGAGGATGCTGGAATTTTGTCGGACCCCCTAGACCGGAAAGCAGATACACTTCTTAAAAGGTCCTGGGAGTCGTGTATAGGGGCATTTAAACCCGCAATATCGGCCACATGTACAGGAGGGCCATGTTAGTATGGTTAGATCAATTGGAGGAGAATATAAAAAGTGGCCTCTCCAGAGACAAACTACGGTCTTCCATCCCTTTAATTAGAGGTGCAGCGGCGTTTCTTTCAGACACCTCAGTAGACTCTCTCCGCCTGGCAGCAAGAACGGCAGGACTAACCAACGCAGCCCGAAGGGCGTTATGGTTGGAAGGGGGATACACAGGCTAAGTCAAAACTCTGCGCTATACCCTGTCAGGGTGAGTACCTGTTTGGTGCAGTATTGGATGATATCTTAACCAAAGCAGGAGAAAGGAAAAAAGGCTTCCCTAATCCATACATTCCATCCTACAGGAGGGCATTCAGGAGGCCATCGTTTAGCAGAAAGAAGGATTATAAAACCCAGAATTCTTGGAATAACAGGGATTTCAAACAAAAGGGAAACCTATTCGGTAAACGTCCCTTCAGATCGGGAAATAAGTTCCGCTAGTACCAACTTACCGGTGGGTGGCAGACTGTTACACTTCTGTTATCAATGGGAACAAATTACAGCTAACTCCTGGGCCATTAACATTGTAAAATCAGGCCTAACATTAGAATTTGTCCGGAATCCTCCGGACTCCTTTCTATTGACTTCTCTGAAATCCCAGGCTCAACAGGAGGCGTTAGAATTAGAAATTAAAGGCCTGCTATCCAAGAAAGTGCTAGTAGAGGTTCCGGTATATCAAAAAGAGAAAGGCTTTTACTCTTCCTTATTTCTGGTAACTAAACCAGACGGTTCATTTAGAACCATAGTTAATTTAAAAAAACGAAATACCTTTTTGAAAACCAGAACCTTCAAAATGGAGTCTATAAGATCAGCCATAAAACTCTTATTTCCCAGATGCTACATGGTGGTCGTGGATCTCAAAGATGCATATTATCATCTACCAATACATTCCTCGCATCAACGCTTTCTCCGAGTGGCGGTCACATTAGAAGGCCAAATCCGTCATCTACAGTTTGCGGCAATGCCATTCGGGCTCTCTATGGCACCACGCGTCTTCACAAAACTGATGCTGGAGGTGATGTCATATTTACGAGTAAGAGACACACTGGTAATCCCGTACCTGGATGATCTGCTAATAGTAGGAAATTCATTCCAACAATGTGAGCGTAGGCTGTCTGACGTAATTTCATCCTTACAGAGCTTAGGTTGGCTGATCAACTGGGAAAAATCAAGGCTACAGCTGGTAACCTGTCAGACGTTCCTAGGCCTTCATCTGGACTCAGTAAGTCAGAAATGTCTGCTACCGGAGACAAAAAAGTTAACCGTAATTAATAAAGTACAAACGGTAGTTAATAATCCTATACTATCTCTAAGAGAAGGCATGTCTTTGCTGGGCTCTTTGACCTCATGTATCCCGGCAGTTCGGTGGGCCCAGTTTCATACCAGGAAACTGCAGAGAATAATCCTTCAAGAAGAAGAGAGATTACAGGGACAGTTAGAAAACAAAATATCCCTAACCCCGGAAGTAATCAGTTCCCTAACCTGGTGGCTAGATTCAAATAATCTATCGGGAGGCATTCCGTGGATAGTGGTTCCCTCAAATATAGTAACCACAGATGCCAGCCCTTTAGGGTGGGGGCTCATTGGGAAGATAATGTGGCGCAGGGACAGTGGTCTAGATCAGAGTCAGAGGATTCGTCAAACATGAGAGAGCTAAAAGCTATATATCATGCCATATGTAATTTCCTTCCGCAGCTGCAAGGGACTCATACAAGGATACTGTCGGACAACAACACCTCAGTGGCGTACCTAAACCACCAAGGAGGTACACGATCAATGCCACTCATGTTTATCGCAGAAAAAATTGTAACATTGGCAGAAAGTCATCTCCTGTCCCTGTCGGCCCTGCATGTCAGAGGAATAGACAATGTCAAGGCAGATTTTCTCAGTCGTCATACCCTGCACCAAGGGGAATGGATACTCAATCATCAGATTTTCAAAAGGATAACGTCCAAATGGGGCACACCGGACATAGACCTGTTTGCCACACGAGACAACAGGCAGGTAAAAAAGTTTGCTTCATTATTCAAGAAGGACAATCCGGACATTCTCGACGCCTTGCATATCCCGTGGACATTCCACTTGGCCTATGCCTTTCCTCCAATGATTCTGTTACCGATTGTCATCCGGAAAATAAGAGAGGAAAGAGCGAGAGTAGTCCTAATAGCCCCGTTCTGGCCCAAGAGGCCATGGTTCTCGTGGCTGAGGGCCATGTCGATTTCGGATCCATGGATCCTCCCTTGGGACCGGGACCTTCTCTCACAGGGGCCCTTCTATCACCCTCAGGTCAAAGGATTGTGCCTCACGGCCTGGAACTTGAAAGGCAGCTATTAAAACTAAGAGGATTTTCAAACGGACTGATTAATACGCTCCTACATAGCAGGAAGGAGGCCACAACTAATATATATGCCAGAGTCTGGAGGAAATTTCTAGCTTTTCATTCAGTACGCCTGTCTAGTGAAGTACCTATTCCGGCTATTCTAGAATTTTTGCAAAAAGGGCATGAATTAGGTCTGTCAGTAAATACACTTAAAGTCCAGGTGTCGGCTCTAGGGGCCTTATATAGTTATGACGTAGCAGGCAATAAATAGGTAGCTCGGTTTATCTCAGCATGCCATCGAGCAGAACCAGTCCATATACCACAAATGCCATCTTGGGACTTAAGGTACTGCCACACTTAGTGATCTCGTTAGCGATCTCAATAACGACGCAAGCTAATGAGATCGTTTGTGAGATCTCTTTTAGGTTGCTAGTAGCTGCCAAACAGGAGATCTCATAAACGACTCATCAGCGGTCAGCGATCTCTTTAACGACTTTGGCGGTCGTTAGGATGTCATTAGCATGTACTGAGCGCTTCTGATTCATAGGAATTTCCAGCATCGCTCCTGCTCTCTGTGTCCTGCTAGCCTGCTTTGCAACTGCTGCGATCCTCTCTGTGACGCAAAAGAGAACTTACAGATATTGCGATCCATTCCGTGACGCTAAACCCATATGCGTCACAAACGAGGTCGTTCGCAAAAGGTGCCAAACACAGCGATATAGGCTCACCAGCGGGACGCCAACGATCAAAAAACAGTCCAGAACTCTAGTGAACGATCAACGAGATCACAGCAGGGGCCACATAGTTGCTACATGCCACACACAGCTAAGTCGCTAACGAGATTGCAAAATAGTGACTTTTTAGTGATCTCGTTTGCGATCTCGTTTAGTGTGGCATACCCTTTAAACCTAGTCCTAGACGCCTTAACAGAAAGTCCATTTGAGCCCTTTCATTCAGTTCCAATAAAATATGCTTCATTAAAAACCATTTTATTAGTAGCCTTGACCTCAGCAAGAAGAGTGAGTGATCTCCACGCCTTATCAATAGATCCTCCTTTCCTGTCTATATATCCTGACAAGATAGTGTTAAAAACTGACCCGTCTTATCTTCCTAAAGTGCCGACTAAATTTCATAGATCTCAAGAAATTTATCTTCCTTCCTTTTATGATAACCCCTCATCACCACAGGAAGAGAAATTCCACACTTTAGATGTTAAAAAAACAGTCTTAGCATATCTAGATAGGACTAGCCCCTGGAGGAAGAGCAGGGCTCTCTTTGTCTCTTTCCAGGGCAGCCGCAAAGGTACAGGAGTAACGAAAAGCACGCTATCTCGATGGATTAGAGACGCAATAGCACTGGCGTATGTGGCAAAAGGGAAAGTCCCACCACAGGGCGTGAAGGCACATTCCGCACGGGCCATATCGTCTTCTTGGGCAGAAAGAGCAGATGTCCCGATAGACCTTATATGTAAGGCCGCAACCTGGGCTTCACCTTCTACCTTCTATGATCACTATAGATTAGATCTATCTTCCTCATCAGATTTAGTGTTTGGTAGATCAATCCTTGACACGGTGATCCCTCCCAGGTGACTGTCTCTGAAAATCTCTCAGTGGGTGCTGTCGTGGCGAAGAGAAAAAAACGGATTACTTACCGGTAATGCTCTTTTATAGAGCATACGACAGCACCCACTCACTTCCCTCCCCTAGTTGTAGTATACACGGTGCATTCTGTTGGGTGAAGGATTGATTATATATATGTTGACTATACATAGTCTAGCAGTGTAAATATGTAAATATATGTTAAACGAATTATGGAGCAAATTGACTGAAACTTATGTGGCGGTTCCTCTCATTCTCTGTAAACCAACTGAGGAGCGAGGGGGGCCGCCCCTTTTATCTCTCTGTAGGTTTCCTGTTCCTAGGGGCGGATCCCCTCTCTCAGTGGGTGCTGTCGTGGGCTCTATAAAAGAGCATTACCGGTAAGTAATCCGGTTTATCATGCAGTTTATAAAGAAAACTGTTCTGCGGCTGCCAAATAATCCAGACTGTTAATTTGCAGTCAGCATGAGCATCAGAAGGCTAAAACCTGTATGGTTTTCAAAACCACCTAGAATTTTCTGTAAAGGTTGAGACAACATGACACTCGCGTGCTTTCCTCTGAACCAGCAATAACCAAAGCTACAGATGTCTGGTATCTGCCAAAGCCACTAGATATCAAAGATAAAAGGGATTAGTGGACGGTTTCCGCACTTGCTTATAGTATTGAGACGTATATCCCAGTGAGGTTAAATAAAGTAGTTGTTTATTCAATGTGTTTCGAAGTACAGAGTAACTTCTTCAAGAAAGACCACAAGTATCAAGCCACTAGCTGATAATCTGTACTCATCTTGTTTTACATGTCCTTTGCCTTCAACCATTGCCTCTTGTTACAAATACTTCCTACCCTTGGCATCAAAGATCTAGACCTCAATAACCACACATTTAGTATTTTCATACTACTTCCTTATCCCTCAATGCTCTGTCCTGGAAACCGTACTCTTCTCCATTTATATTTTTGGCATGGGGCAACTCATAAACTTCCATGGACTTAGGAGCTGATGTGGGCTCAGGAGATGAATTTGCATCATTCCGGTAGACACTGGCAGAATACACATCCATCATCAGTGTTTAACAGCAGCGGTTGGATTGAGCTCCACCTACTCCTATTAAACTCTTAAATGTCGCTCTGACACAGCATGTGTGCCGAGGGTAGTGCACCATTCCACGTGCCTATCTAGACACACAATGCAAAGATTGAGTCAACTTCTCCCCTTTTTATTTGGTTTCAGGTGGGATTTTCATATGGCCCACACCTGTAACTTGCCACAGGTGAGTTTGAACGAGCATCTCCTGCTTGAAACAGAGTTGTTTGCCCACAATTTTGTCTGGACCATTTTTGGGATTTTGTGTGAAATTATGTCCAATTTGCCTTTTTTTCCCTCTATCTTTTTCTGTTAAAATAAAAATGTGTATATGCTGGAGGGGTTGTGGGTATCCGGGCAATTTAATCCATATCTTCTGGTATTGCCCAAAGATCAGACCTCTGTGGAATCAGGTCTCTCATAATTTAAATATTCTCCTCAATAAAGAACTAACACTCACCCCCCAAACTGCCCTACTTTCCATAGACTTGGACAAAGTACACCCATCATTGAGATTCGTTGTAATCCACACATTATTAGTTGTTAAAAATCTAATAGCTCTCTATTGGAAAGAACCAGATGTACCTAAGTTTTCCGACGTTATGGACAGACTACATCTACATAACTCACTGGAACTAAGGTTCGCCACAATCAATAGTTGTTTAACAAGATACAACAAAAAATGGGAACTTTGGAATTCTTTATATACCAAACCTTAATAATGCTGAACTCTCATACCAGTCGTAGATACCAGGACTCCTTTTTCTTTCTCTTCCTATTCTCTCTTTCCCACTCTTGCTTTCATTGTTATAGTATAGTTAATAATAGGCTTTACATGACACACTTGCTGTAACTGATATGGATCATTGTCACGACTGCTTGTAATATAAATTATGAGTTCTCTAACTTTAATTTTGTTTATCCTTTCCCTTCAAATTACCCTCCCTCCCTCCCTTTACTTCCCTACAATTTAAAATCAATAAATTTTATTTGAAAAATAAAAAAAAAAATAAAAATGTGTATAACAAAACATGCAATTGCAATAATTTTCTGGGAGAAATACTTCATTTTCGGGAACAATATCAAGGGTGCCAACACTTTCGGCCATGAGTGTAATATATTTATTTATAAAGTAGATCTTATTTTGTCTGGCCCATTTTGGTGTTTTTTTGTGAAATTATGTCCGGTTGCCTTTTTTTTGTGTTGATCCAGTGCACACAAATGAAATAAACAAGCGTATCACAAAACGTGTAATTACAGTAGTTTCCTAGGAGAATTATTTCATTTTCTGGAAAAATTTCAACAGTGCCAACACTTTTGGCCCTGACTGTATTGTTTATTTGGATTAGACATTATGACAGACAGTTGGTAAAAAGTCATATTAGCAGCAGAGTCCTAGATAAGTCAGTAGAGGTGCGAACACAGAACCTCACAATTTTGGCAGGACTGGTCAACCCTCTAATATGCATTAGATGTTCACCCAAAGTCTGGAAAAATAGTATAGGTCATTTGGAATTTTAGTACTCCTGATTTTTTTTATTCTCAAGGCCCAGGTGGTTGGGGTCTGAAGGACTAGCTATTAACTGACACATTTTGAAGCTGTAGGGCTACTCTTTGGGAAAGAAGAATACCATCTTTATCCACCTTATCTGAATGTATAAGTTTAGACAAATCCAGCTGGAGTCTAGTTGGTGGTCACTACTTTTATTTTGTTGATTAGGTTATCTTTTCATCAGTCAATAGTGGAATGCCTATTTTTGTTGTTGTGAACATTTTTCCTGAAGTGCTGTCCCTTTTTGGTTTAATCAGGGTTAAGTTTATTTGAGTTATAATCTAACTAATGTGATGTCTCTCTTATTGAAATAGTTTGGCCCAAGACTGAAAGGTTAGGAGGTTGAAAGGTGTTTGGAGAGATCATGCAGGACTTGGTGTGTTCAGTAAACATGAAAAGCTTCCTTCTCTGTGCAGCTGCCTGCTGCATGAAAGGTTCCAGTGCTCACCCAAGAGAAAACTGGATTTTATTTGAACTGAATGGGCGCCACCAATACAGATGACATTTTCATTGCCGTCTAACAAGGGGAGAAACCCAATTACATCACAAAGGGGGCTCACTAATAGTCTATTTTCTGTGTGTGTGGTGGTGTTGTTGAGCTGAAGGCTTTCTTAATAATTGGATGCAAATAGCACATTGCAGAAGTAATCCATCAGAGGCACAAAGCAAAAAAAAGAAACTTCACTTTGCCTTTGTCACGGTTTCAAAATAAAAGATCAGAATGCTAATGTTTTGTGAGGCTAGGAAAGATACAACCATGTGGTAGGAGATCAAATCTATATAGAAGCTAACCAACTTGTATTTTCTCTATAACTTTGGAAACACTGTAACCTATATATGATTGATAAAGATGCCTAAAGTGTAAAACGCAACAATACCTGCGTAAAGTTTAGTAAATGCACGTATAGATGTGTTGTGTAGAAGCTACAGGATTTGAATACTAATTGACTTTTGCCCAAAAAAATTTAGTTCTGCAACACAGAAACACGTGTGTGTCATGGTCTATGCTTCACAGACTAGCAATCGGTGTCGCAATACGAACTCAACAGCCTCCTAGGTTCATAAGAGGATGTTAATTTCAGCTCAGGAGTCAGTCCGAGCATGGACTTTGAGACACATGTGTGAATCCGCCCTTATTTTAGTAAGGTGCGAAATATAAGCTCTAGGTCGACACTTATGGCAACACCTTTGTCCCCTAGTGAAGAATGGATAGGAAAGTTCTTATACTTTTCTCTTAGGTGACCTATACTTTCAAAAGTACCTATTACCTGTCTGCTCTAATGATGTAGCTGCTTAATAATTTATGCACAAGTGTTGTTTAGTTTACAGTGAGAGAAGCTGTGGAAGATTGTGCGATCAGGCACAAATGTGCCGCTATGCACTGGAAGTCTTCTGCTGATGTGGCTGAAGAGGTGGAGAAGATGCAGGAGCCAGTACAAAGTAAGTATGACACATAGTTAGCGAAAGGGATTGGCGTGGACAGTAAACAAAAGGAGACACCTTGTGAGGGCACGTTGTGATTGCAGTATACAGAAGGAGGGATAGTGTCAAAAACCAGTATGGACAGGTGTCAGCACGGTGGGGCACTGAAATAAAGGACAGTGTGGAAGCTATAGTTCAAACATGGTAATGGTGTGGTGGCCATAGTTCATTGCGGTGACAGTGTAGTGATTATAATTCATAAAAGGGGATGGTGTGGTGGCCATACAGTGCCTTGCGAAAGTAATCAGCCCCCTGGAACTTTTCAACCTCCCACATATGCTTCAAACATAAAGATACCAAATGTAAATTTTTGGTTAAGAATCAACAACTAGTGGGACACATTTGTGACGGTCAACGAAATTTATTGGTTATTTTAAATTTTTGGTGGAAATACAAAAACTGAAAAGTGGGACGTGCAATATTATTTGGCCCCTTTACTTTCAGTGCAGCAAACTCCAGAAGTTCATTGTGGATCTCTGAATAATCCAATGTTGTCCTAAATGACTACTGATGATAAATATAATCCACCTGTGTGTATCCAAGTCTCCGTATAAATGCACCTGCTCTGTGTTAGTCTCAGGGTTCTGTCTGAAGCACAGAGCATCATGAAGACCAAGAAACACAACAGGCAGGTCCGTGATACTGTTGTGGAGAATGTTATGTTACGGTAGCTGAGGAGTGCAGGTAAAAAAGGAAATACACCAGAGCAGTTGGAATCTATGAGATTGCAGTACCCTGACTAACCACCACAACTAGAGGCAGCCGTGGAGCGTTCCTACGTTGGTCCTAGACGCCTCGTCACAGCCTGAGAAACTAACTACACCTAAAGATAGAAATAGGAAAGCTATCTGCCCCGGAGCAGAACCCCAAAGATAATAGAAAGCCCCCAAACATGTAATGGCGGTTAGACAAGAGGAAATACTGACACAGAAAGAAAATAGTATGAGCAAACGCTGGGGCCCAAACTATCTAAATAGAAAAGGATAGGAAGGGTACTTACTGCAATCCCAGAAAACCCTGAAAAGAACCAACTTTACTAATTTCAAAAAATACCTGAGATCACACGACCTCTACCACCTAAATTAGCTCTCTGGTGCAACAAAAACAGCAGCCACTGAAAAAACTGCAAAAAGCAAAAGTACAAAACACAGTGGCTGGACCAAACTGAGAGGGCAAAAGCCCCCGGAGGGGACCCAGAAGGCCCCCACAGAAGTGCAGGACAAAATGCAAAAATACAGCAAAAACACAAAATAAGAAACTGTCTTATCTGATAGCAGGAGATGCAGACACGACACAGCAGGCTACAAGGGAAACTGGAAAGAAGGATTCAGACCAGAACAATTGATCACCGGCAACCCTGATGGGAAAATGATTCCCTTAAATAAGACCAATCAGTAACACCTGATTCCCAATCCTCACTAGTACCGCTTGTAACCACCAGAGGGAGCCTCTGCTCAGAACTCATCTCAAACCCATTCACAACAGTACCCCCCCCTTGAGGAGGGGTCACCGAACCCTCATTTGAGCAACCAGGTCGGTCAGGATGAGTTCTATGATACGCACGGATAAGTCTCCTAGCATGGATGTCCGAAGCAAACACCCAAGAATTATCTTCCTGACCATAACCTCTCCATTTAACCAAATACTGGAGTCTTCGTCTAGAAAAACGAGAATCCAATATTTTCTCAACCACATACTCCAGATTGCCCTCAACCAAAACAGGGTCAGGAGGCACAGCAGCAGGAACCACTGGCTCAACAAACCTCTTCAACAAGGACTTGTGGAACACGTTATGGATCTTAAATGTCCCTGGAAGAAGCAAACGAAAAGAAACAGGATTAATAATCTCCATGATCTTATAAGGTCCAATGAACCTAGGCTTAAATTTAGGAGATGCTACTCTCATAGGAATATTCTTTGAGGACAACCAGACCAAGTCCCCCACTTTAAACCGAGGACCATCAGTCCTATGCCGGTTAGCAAACCGCTGGGCCTTCTCCTGAGAGAGGGACAACCTCTCCACTACCTGGTCCCAAATCTGCTGCATACGCTCAACAACAGAGTCAACACCTGGACAGACAGAAGCCTCCGTCTGTCCTGAAGAAAATCGAGGGTGAAACCCAGAATTACAGAAAAACGGAGACATCAAAGTGGCAGAGCTAGCCCTATTATTAAGAGCAAACTCAGCCAAAGGCAAAAAAGAGACCCAGTCATCCTGATCAGCAGACACAAAGCATCTTAGATAAGTCTCCAATGTCTGGTTTGTTCTCTCAGTTTGACCATTGGTCTGAGGATGAAATGCCGAGGAGAAAGACAATTGAACACCCAGTTTAGAACAAAAAGTCCTCCAAAATCTGGAAACAAACTGGACTCCTCTGTCAGACACAATGTTCTCAGGAATGCCGTGTAAACGAACCACGTGCTGAAGGAACAACGGCACCAATTCAGAGGAGGAAGGCAACTTAGGTAATGGCACAAGATGTATCATTTTGGAAAACCTATCACAAATTACCCAGATGGTGGTCATTCTCTGAGAAACAGGAAGATCGGAAATGAAATCCATAGAGATATGGGTCCATGGTCTCTTGGGCACAGGCAATGGCATCAACAAACCACTAGAGCGAGAGCAAGGCTTGGAGCGAGAGCAAGTCCCGCAGGACTGCACAAATTCCCTGACATCGCGAGACAAGGTAGGCCACCAAAAGGACCGACTAACCAAGTCTCTGGTACCAAAAATTCCGGGATGCCCAGCCAATGCGGAACAATGAATCTCAGACATCACACTCTTTTTCCATTGGTCCGGGACAAACAATTTTCCAACAGGGCAGCGCTCGGGCCCATCCTCCTGACACCCCTCCAGAGCAAGTCTCAAATTAGGCGAGATGGCGGAAAGAACTACACCCTCCTTCAAAATAACAGAGGGATCAGATAGCTCAGGAGAGTCCGCAAGGAAACTCCTCGAGAGGGCATCCGCCTTAACATTCTTAGTGCCAGGAAGAAAGGAAACCACAAAATTAAAACGTGTGAAAAACAAGGCCCACCTGGCCTGTCTAGGATTGAGTCGCTTGGCAGATTCCAGATAGACCAGATTCTTATGGTCCGTAAGGACCACCACCTGATGTTTGGCTCCCTCCAGCCAATGTCTCCACTCTTCAAAAGCCCACTTCATGGCCAATAACTCCCGATTACCCACGTCATAATTACGTTCAGTAGGAGAAAATTTTCGAGAGAAAAAGGCACAAGGGTTACTTTTAGAGGTCTCTGGATCTTTTTGGGACAAAACGGCACCTGCCCCAATTTCAGAGGCATCAACCTCCACCTGAAATGGCAGAGAAACATCAGGCTGCCGTAGAACAGGAGCAGAAGTGAATCTCTGCTTAAGTTCCTGAAACGCAGAGACTGCCTCAGGAGGCCAATTCACCACATCAGAACCCTTTCTGGTCAAATCAGTTAATGGTTTAACAATAACAGAGAAATTACCAATAAATTTACGATAAAAATTGGCAAAACCCAAAAATCTCTGAAGAGCCTTTAATGAAGTAGGTTGGACCCAATCACAGATGGCCTGAACCTTGACCGGGTCCATTTCAATAACAGATGGGGACAAAATGAATCCCAGAAATGAGATCTTCTGTAGCCAAAAAGACACTTTGATCCCTTCACATACAGAGCATTCTCTCTCAAAATCTGGAATACAGTTCGAACATGTTTCACATGAGAGTCCCAGTCATTAGAAAAAATCAAGATATCATCCAAATAAACAATCAGAAACTTGTCCACAAAATCCCTGAAAATGTCATTCATGAAGGACTGGAAGACGGAAGGAGCATTAGTGAGCCCAAAGGGCATCACAAGGTACTCAAAATGCCCTTCAGGGGTGTTAAATGCCGTCTTCCATTCATCCCCGTGCTTAATGCGAATAAGGTTATACGCCCCCCTGAGGTCAAGCTTGGTAAACCAAGTAGCGTTTTTCACCCTGGAAAACAGGTCAGAAATCAAGGGTAACGGGTATTGATATTTCACAGTAATATTGTTCAAGAGACGATAATCAATACACGGCCTTAATGAACCATCTTTTTTGGCCACAAAGAAAAAACCGGCACCTAAGGGTGAAGAGGATGGTCTGATATGACCCTTGTCCAATGATTCCTTGATATAAGACCGCATAGCGTCATGTTCAGGTACAGACAAGTTAAAAAGGCGACCCTTAGGGAATTTACTACCTGGCACTAATTCAATAGCGCAGTCATAGCTCCTATGGGGAGGTAAGGATGCAGATTTACTTTCGCTAAACACATCAGAAAAATCAAACAAAAAGTCAGGAACATCCTCAGCCTGGGGGGAGGCAGAAAAAACAGGAGTGTTGGTATTAACACATTGGCAGCCCCAACTGGTTACAGACACAGATTTCCAATCCAAAACAGGATTATGAGACTGTAACCAAGGGAAACCCAGCACGATAATGTCATGCAGATTATATAGAACCAAAAATTTGCAGCACTCCTGGTGATCAGGTTCAACCCTCATTATCACCTGAGTAGAAAACTGGGGTTTATTCTCAGCCAAAGGGGTAGAATCGATCCCCAGTAGGGGAATAGACTTCTGTAGGGGTATCAAGGGAAATCCACAACGTTTAGCAAAATCATAATCCATCAGGTTAATAGCTGCTCCAGAATCAACGAAAGCCTGAGCAGAAAATGAGGACAGAGAGCATATCAGAGTGACAGTTAATAAAAACTTAGTCTGAACACTACCCAAGACAACTGAGCGTGCAAAACGTCTTCCCCGCTTAGGGCAGACTGAAATAGCATGAGAGGCATCACCACAGTAGAAACATAACCCATTGCGCTTTCGAAACTCATGACGCTGTGCCCCAGACACCACTCCATCACACTGCATGGGCTCAGCAGCTGGCTCACAAGGCAACACCACTCCACGCATACTTCTCCGCTCACGCAAACGTCTGTCAATTTGAATCGCTAATGACATAGAATCATTGAGACCAGAGGGGACAGGGAATCCCACCATAACATCCTTTACATTATCCGACAGACCCTTCCGGAAAAGGGCCGCCAAGCGTCGTCATTCCATTTGGTCAGGACTGCCCACCTACGGAATCTCTGACAGTATAACTCAGCGTCATCAAGCCCCTGATTTAATGCCAACAAGGCTTTTTCAGCTTGATCAGTGACATTAGGCTCATCGTACAATAACCCCAAAGCCTGAAAAAATGCATCAACATCACTCAAAACAGGATCCCCAGGTGTGAGGGAAAAAGCCCAATCCTGAGGATCGCCGCGCAGGAGAGAGATGACAATTTGAACCTGCTGCGCTGCGTTTCCTGAGGACTTAGATTTTAAGGCAAGAAACAATTTACAATTATTTTTGAAATTCTGAAACTTAGCTCGATCCCCTGAAAACAAATCTGGCATGGGGATCCTAGGTTCCACAACAGGTAACCTAGCAAGATATGCAGCAATACTCTGAACCTCAGTGGCAAGCTGATCCACACGGCCAGACAACTGTGCAAACTCCATTGGGAGAAAAGATCCTCCCCAGCACCCAGAGATACAGAGGAAAAAAAAAAATGCAACAAACAGAAAAATATCTCTGACAACTTTTCTTCCTTCAAAATATTTTTTCCCTTCTGTGAGTACCATACAATTTTTATGGCCGGTGATACTGTTATGTTACGGTAGCTGAGGAGTGCAGGTAAAAAAGGAAATACACCAGAGCAGTTGGAATCTATGAGATTGCAGTACCCTGACTAACCACCACAACTAGAGGCAGCCGTGGAGCGTTCCTACGTTGGTCCTAGACGCCTCGTCACAGCCTGAGAAACTAACTACACCTAAAGATAGAAATAGGAAAGCTATCTGCCCCGGAGCAGAACCCCAAAGATAATAGAAAGCCCCCAAACATGTAATGGCGGTTAGACAAGAGGAAATACTGACACAGAAAGAAAATAGTATGAGCAAACGCTGGGGCCCAAACTAACTAAATAGAAAAGGATAGGAAGGGTACTTACTGCAATCCCAGAAAACCCTGAAAAGAACCAACTTTACTAATTTCAAAAAAAATACCTGAGATCACACGACCTCTACCACCTAAATTAGCTCTCTGGTGCAACAAAAACAGCAGCCACTGAAAAAACTGCAAAAAGCAAAAGTACAAAACACAGTGGCTGGACCAAACTGAGAGGGCAAAAGCCCCCGGAGGGGACCCAGAAGGCCCCCACAGAAGTGCAGGACAAAATGCAAAAATACAGCAAAAACACAAAATAAGAAACTGTCTTATCTGATAGCAGGAGATGCAGACACGACACAGCAGGCTACAAGGGAAACTGGAAAGAAGGATTCAGACCAGAACAATTGATCACCGGCAACCCTGATGGGAAAATGATTCCCTTAAATAAGACCAATCAGTAACACCTGATTCCCAATCCTCACTAGTACCGCTTGTAACCACCAGAGGGAGCCTCTGCTCAGAACTCATCTCAAACCCATTCACAACAGGAGAAGTTTAAAGCCGGATTTGGATACAAAATGATTTCCAAAACTTTAAACATCCCAAGAAGCACTGTGCAAGCGATCATATTGAAATGGAAGGAGTATCATACCACTGCAAATCTACCAAGACCCGGCCGTCCCTCTAAACTTTCATCTCAAACAAGGAGAAGACTGATCAGAGATGCAGCCAAGAGGCCCATGATCACTCTGGATGAACTGTAGAGATCTACAGCTGAGGTGGTACAGTCTGTCCATAGGACAACAATCAGTCGTACACTGCACAAATCTGGCCTTTATGGAAGAGTGGCAAGAAGAAAGCCATTTCTCAAAGATATCCATAAAAAGTATTTATTGTTTGCAACAAGCCACCTGGGAGACACACCAAACATGTGGAAGAAGGTGCTCTGGTCAGATGAAGCCAAAATCAAACTTTTTGGCAACAATATGTTTGGCGTGAAGGTAGCACAGCTCATCACCCTGAACACACCATCCCCACTGTCGAACATGGTGGTGGCAGCATCATTTGGGCCTGCTTTTCTTCAGCAGGGAGAGCGAAGATGGTTAAAGTTGATGGGAAGATGGATGGAGCCAAATACAGGACCATTCTTGAAGAAACCCTGTTGGAGTCTGCAAAAGACCTGAGACTGGGACGGAGATTTCTCTACCAACAAGACAATGATCCCAAACATAAAGCAAAATCTACAATGGAATGGTTCACAAATAAACGTATCCAGGTGTTAGAATGGCCAAGTCTAAGTCCAGACCTGAATCCAATCGAGAATCTGTGGAAAGAGCTGAAAACTGCTGTCCACAAATGATCTCCATCCAACCTCACTGAGCTCGAGCTGTTTGCCAGGGAAGAATGGACAAGAATTTCAGTCTCTCGATGTACAAAACTGATAGAGACATACCCCAAGCGACTTGCAGCTGTAATCGCAGCAAAAGGTGGCGCAACAAAGTATTAAGTTAAAGGGGCCGAATAATATTGCATACCCCACTTTTCAGTTTTTGTATTTCCACAAAAATGTAAAATAACCAATAAATTTCGTTCAGCTTCACAATCGTGTCCCATTTGTTGTTGATTCTTCACCAAAAATTTACATTTGGTATCTTTATGTTTGAAGCATGATATGTGGGAAAAGGTTGAAAAGTTCCAGGGGGCCAAATACTTTCGCAAGGCACTGTAGTTCATAAAAAACTGTGGTGGATGTAATTCATGAGGAGGGATGTAGTGGTGAGTATAATTCATAATGTGGAGCGGTGTGGCAGTTCTAGATCATAATAGAGGACTTGTGATGGGCATAGTACATAAAGAAGGATGGAGTGGAAGCAATATTTTATATTAAGATAAGATAGTATGGAAAGGAAGTAACATGGGGGCCGTGAAGAAGGGGATAGATTGGAAGTCTTAGCTCATAAAGAGGGATGGTGTTGCAATAATTGTTCATAAGGAAGGACAGTGTGGTGGCTACAGTGCATTGAGGGGATGGTGTGATTAAAATTCATACGGGGGCAGTGTGGTGGGTGGCCATAGTTCATAAGGAAGACTGTGCTGGGTATAAATAAGGAAGGGTGGTATGCCAGTTATAATTCATAAGGAAGGTCAGTGTGAGGGTTAGTACATCATGAAGGATGGCATGGAAGCAATGTTTTATAGAAGAGGATCGTATGGTGAAGGAGGCAATATGAAAGCTACAATTCGTAAAGGAGAATAGTGTGCTGGTTATTGTCCATAAGGAAAGAGGGTGTGGTGATTATAATTCATAAGGGGGAATGGCATGGTGGCCATAGTTCATATAGCGGGATGGTGTAGTGGGTATAATTCATAAAGGGGGATGAATTACTGATGATCCCTGGAGCACCATCAAATCCATTATCATCAAATGAAAAGAGCATGTTACCACACCATATCTGCCAAGATAGGGCCTCCAACAAAAACTTTCAGCCTGTTGAAGGAAAGCATTGATCACAGAAACGACATAGAGACCAAAGGTAACACTGAAGCAGCTGCAGTTTCAAAGCCGATCCTGGAGTATTTGACCATACGACCACAAGCCTCTAATTCATAAAAGGGGAGGTGTTTTGGTTGTAGTTGTAGGAATATGTTGGCTCTATATAAAAAAAAAAGTTTTAATTATTTCATAACAAGGATTTTGCCATGGTTATTGTTCATAAGGAGAGACAGAATAGTTGTAATAGCACATAAGGAGGATGGTGTAGAACAATTACCACAAGGATACAAAACCTGTCCAATGACAAAATGCACTAGCAGGATGTAGCAGGCCCCTACTCATAAAGGCAGGGGCAGCACAGGTGCAAACTACTGATAAAAACAGCCAACCACGCACATAGCAAATTATGGAGGGGTTGACTGCCTAGTAGAAAAATTGCACACAAATAGGGCTTGAGCAGAATGCCTGTCACACTGGTAAGTGTGATGCAAAGTGTCTGGCTAACAGCCTATTGATTATGCCCATAATAGCAGGCGGGCTGCCCAGCACTATATACAGCTCTGGCAAAAATTAAGAGACCACTGCACAGTTTTATAAAATCAGCTTCTCTGCATGTCTGACAGCCATTCCATTCCAGTGTCAGTTGAAATCCAACCAGAGTACACCTCATTCTACTTAATGTGCTTCTGATTAGGTGATCACCTGAACCAAATCTTATTTAGCAAAGGAAAGTATAAAAAACACTGCTGTGGCGTTCAAAATCCTCTTGCAATAGGACAAGCTGGATGGCAAACAAGTGCTAGTAATAGGAATGAAAAAATAGCTTAACCATACCAAAGGAGTTAAAAAGAAAAGTCTTGAATGAGGAAAACAAGGGCTCAATTCTGGCTTTACTAGCAGAGGGATACAGTGAGCGTCATGTTGCCTCCATCCTTAAAATTTCTAAGTCCATTACAACAAGGTCAAGCAGCCAACATTTGGGACAACAAAGCTACAGACCGGCAGAGGGCGAAAACAACTCTCCACTGACCGGAATGACTCTCATCTTATTCGAATGTCACTCAGCAACCGCAGGATGACCTCAAGTGCCCTACAATAGGAATGGCAAGTGGCAGCTGGGTTGAAGTGCACGGCAAGAACAGTTCGTAACAGGCTCCTAGAAGCAGGGCTCAAGTCATGTAAAGCTAGAAAAAACCTTTCATCAATGAGAAGCAAAGGAAAGCCAGGGAATGCAGACATAGAGGACTGGAGTAAGGTAATCTCTGATGAGTCTCATTTTCAGCTTTGCCCAACACCTGATCGTCTAATGGTTAGATGGAGACCTGAAGAGGTGTACAAGCCACAGTATCTTGCACCCACAATGAAATTTGGTGGAGGATCGGTGATGATCTGTGGATGCTTCAGCAAGGCTGGAATCGGGCTGGTTATTCTTTGCAAAGGACGTATGAATCAAGCCGCACACAAGGTTATCCTGGAAAAACAGTTGATGCCTTCTGCTCAGGCAATGTTCCCCAACTATGAGGACTGTTTTTTTCCAGCAGGACAATGCGCCATGCCACACAGCTAGGTCAATCAATGTGTGGATGAAGGACCACCACATCAAATCCCTGTAATGGCCAGCCCAATCTCCAGACCTGAACCCCATTGAAAACCTCTGGAATGTAATCAAGAGGAAGATGGATAGTTACAAGACATCAAACGATGAAGAACTGCTTAAATTTTTGTACCAGGAGTGGCATAATGTCACCCAAAAGCAGTGTGAAAGACTGGTGGAAAGCATGCCAAGACGCATGAAAGCTGTGATTAAAAATCATGGTTATTCCACAAAATATTGATTTCTGAACTCTTCCTGAGTTAAAACATTAGCATTATTGTTTCTAAATGATTATGAACTTGTTTTCTTACCATTATTTGAGGTCTGCAAGCACTGCATTTTTTTGTTATTTTGACCATTTCTCATTTTCTGAAAATAAATACAAAATGTATTACTTGGAAATTCGGAGACATGTTGTCAGTAGTTTATAGAATAAAAGAGCAATTTACTTTTTACTCAAAAATATACCTATAAACAGTAAATTCAGACAAGCTGAACATTTTGCAGTGGTCTTGGCTTTTGCCACAGCTGTATATGCACCCTACAGAGACATACACCCCAGTACACCAAGCCAACAAAAAGGGGCCTAGCTGCATCCTTCAAAAAATGATAAAAATTGCAATAAAAGATGAAAAAAATTAATAAATATGATAAATACATTAAATGAGATATTGGTTAATATTTTGGCCAAAATAGATAAGCTCGCCGGCCAATGTCAAGGATCCTCATGCTTGCGACTGCTAACACTAATTACAAAACAGCTAACTGTCTGGCTAGCCAGACACTTTGCATCACACCTGTGTGACTGGCGTTCTATTCAAGCCCTATTTGGCTGTATACTTTTGGTATGTGTTTTTTTTAATTTTTCTATGTTAGCTGTTTTGGGATGGTTGTAGAAGCAATATTTTATAGGAGAGTATAGCTTGGATACCATACATCATAAGTAGGATAATGGGGTCATTTTTTTGTGCAGGAAGCATAGTTGGGTCCAATTATTTATTCACAGTCTAGTGCATATTTAGGGTACAGGATGGGCAGATATTTATATTCAGAGGGCTCTATACAGTTATTTTTAACCCCTTTACCCCCGAGGGTTGTTTGCACGTTAATGACCGGGCCAATTTTTACAGTTCTGACCACTGTCTCTTGAGGTTATAACTCTGGAACACTTCAACGGATCTTCGCGATTCTGAGATTGTTTTCTTGCGACATATTGTACTTCATGATAGTGGTAAAATTTCTTCAAGTTATTGCATTTATTTATGAAAAAAACGGAAATATGGCGAAAATTTAGCAATTTTCAAACTTTGAATTTTTATGCCCTTAAAACAATATGTCACACAAGATAGTTAATATATAACATTTCCCACATGTCTACTTTACATCAGCAAAATTTTGGAAATCAAATTTTTTTTGTTGTTAGGAAGCTATAAGGGTTAAAAGTTGACCAGCGATTTCTCATTTTTACAACAAAATGTACAAAACCAGTTGTTTTAGGGACCACCTCACATTTGAAGTCACTTGGAGTGGTCTATATGGCAGAAAATGCCCAAAAGTGACACAATTCTAAAAACTGCACCACTCAAGGTACTGAAAACCACATTCAAGAAGTTTATTAACCCTTCAGGTGATTCACAGGAGCTGAAGCAACGTGGAACGAAAAAATGAAAATTTAACTTTTTAGTCACAAAAATTATATTTTACAAAAAATTTTATTTTCACAAGGGTAAAAGGAGAAAATGGACAGATAAAGTTGTGCAATTTCTCCTGAGTATGCCAATACCCCATATGTGGGGGAAAAATGACTGGGTGCACGGCAGGGCTCGGAAGGGAAGGAGCAAATTGGCTGGAATTGAGATTGGACTCCATGTCGCATTTGGAGAGCCCCTGATGTGCCTAAACAGTAGAAACCCCCTACAAGTGACACCATTTTGGAAACTAGACCCCCTAAGGAACTTATCTAGATCTGTGGTGAGCACTTTGAACCCCCAAGTGTTTCACTAAAGTTTATAATGCCTGGGCGTAAAAAATAAAAAATTTCCACATAAATGATTTTTTAATCCCCAATTTTTGATTTTTCCCAACAAAATTAGACCCCAAAAGTTGTTGTCCAATTTGTCGTGAGTAAGCTGATACCACATATGTGGAGGGGAAAAACTATTTGGGTGCACGGCAAGGCTCGGAAGGGAAGTTATGACGTTTTGGAATGCAGACTTTGATGGGCGTCATGTTCCATTTGCAGAGCCCCTGATGTGCCTAAACAGTGGAAACCCCCACAAGTGGCTCCATGTTGGAAACTAGACCCCCCTAAGGAACTTATCTAGATCTATGGTGAGCACCTTGAACCCCCAAGTGCCCCACAGAAGTTTATAATGCCCGGGCATGAAAATAAAAAATCATTTTTTTTCCACAAGCATGATCTTTTAGTCCCCAATTTTTTAATTTCCCAAGGGTAACAGGAGAAATTGGACCCCAAATATTGTTGTCCAATTTGTCCTGAGTAAGCTGATACCCAAAATGTGGGAGAAAACTACTGTATGGGCACATGTCGGGGCTCAGAAGGGAAGTAGTGACGTTTTGGAATGCAGACTATGATGGAATGGTCTGCGGGTGTCATGTCACATTTGAAGAGCCCCTGATGTACATAAACAGTGGAAACCCCCCCAAGTGACCACATTTTGGAAACCATACCCCCAAAGGAACTTATCTAGCTTTGTGGTGAGCACTTTGAACCCCCAAATGCTTCACAGAAGTTTATAACGCCCAGGAGTGAAAATGAAAATCTTATTTTTTCCACAAACATGATCTTAAGACACCAAGTTTTCATTTTTCCAAGGGTAACAGGAGAAATTGGACCCCAAATGTTGTCCAATTTGTCCTGAATACGCTGATACCCTATATGTGGGAGAAAACACGCATGGGCACACGTAGGTGCTCAGAAGAGAAGTGACGTTTTGGATTGCAGACTTTGATGGAATGGTCTGTGGGCGTCATGTCTTGTTTGGAGAGCCACTGATGTGCCTACGCAGTGGAAACCCCCCACAAGTGACCCCATTTTGGAAACTAGATCCCCCAAGTAACTTATCTAGATGTGTGCGGAGAACTTTGAACGCCCGAGTGCTTCACAGAAGTTTATAACGTAGAGCCATAAAAATAAAAAAACATTTTTTTTCCACAAAAATTATATTTTCGCCCACAATTTTTTATTTCCTTATTTGGGTAACAGAAGAAATTGGACCCCAAGAGTTATTGTGCAATTTGTCCTGAGTACGCTGATACCCCATATGTGGGGGTAAACCATTGTTTGGGCATGTGGCAGAGCTGAGAAGGGAAGGAGCACCGTTTAACATTTTCAACGCAGAATTGGCTGGAATTGAGATCAGACGCCATGTCACATTTGGAGAGCCCCTGATGTGCCTAAATAGTGGAAACCCCCCAATTCTAACTCCAACCCTAATCCTAACTTTAGCCCCATCCCTAAACCTAACTTTAGCCCCAACCCTAACCCTAATAGAAAAATGGAAATAAATACATTTTTTAAATTTTACCATTTTTCCCTAAGGAGGTGATAAAGTGGGGTTTGATTTACTATTTATAGCGGGTTTTTATGTTTGGCAGCTGTCACACGCTAAAAGACTCTTTTTTTATTGCAAAAAATAGTTTTTGCATCATCCCATTTTGAGAGCTATAATTTTTCCACAGAGTACACTTGTAAATTTGCATCTAATCACACGTGTATAAATTATTTTCTTTTGTCTATGTATTTCCCAGTGACCTTTTGTAAAAATTCTGATGAAGGTCCTATTGTGGACTGAAAACGTTCAATATACAGTTTGTCGGGATGCAAAATAAAAGGAATTTACTGATTTTCCACAATTTGAGTGCCAAGTATTTTTCTGGTCTAGTTTAAGTGGGTTGGATACCCGACTTTTGCACCTTTTTCTCATTTTGGTGAGTGCCTGTTGTTCTATCCACTATTCCACGTTTTGTTCGGCAGTATGATGATAAAGCATTGTTTTTTTGCCTTGTTTTTTTAAGGGGTTCACTAAAGGGGTTAACTAGTGGGACAGTTTTATAGGGCGGTTCGTTACGGCGATACTAAACTTTTACTTTTGTTTTTTTTTATTTAATAATGTGTTTATTGGGGAAATATTTTTTTATTTAGGGTTTTTTTTTAAAATATTTTTACACGTTTTACATTTTTGCATTGTCTCAGGGTGGGACATCACTATATAATGTCAGATCGCTGATTTGACACTTTGCAGAGCACTGTGTCAGATCAGCGATCTGACAGGTAGTGCAGGAGGCTTGCCGATGCCTGCTCTCAGAAGGCACTGACAAGCCACCTCCCTGCTGGACCCGGAAGGACCCCACGACCATCTTTGATCCGGGGGCTTGCAGGAAGGAGGCCCTCGGAACAACGTGATCACATCGCGTTCTGAGGGTCTCAGGGAAGCACGCAGGGAGCCCCCTCCCTGTACAATTCTTCCCTATGCCACCGGAACGCTGCGATCAAGTTTGATCACAGTGTGCCGGGGGTTAAATTTCCGGGAGCAGTCTGACCGCTCCTGGCACTTAGTGCCTGGTGTCAGCTGTGAGAATCAGCTGACACCCGGCTGCGATCGGCCGTGCTCCCCCGTGAGCGCGGCTGATCGTGTATGATGTACTATCCCGTCCATGGGCATACAGTCCCTGGTCCCATGGACGGTATAGTACGTCTAATGTCAGAAAGGGATTAAAATCATTGTGTCAGGATATGCTGCAGAAGGCCACTGAAGAAGGAAATCTACTGACACTATCTATGGTTGTGAAAAATTACCCAGGAACAGATAAAGAATGGAATGAGAACTACTCCAATTATAGAGTATGTCACCTATAAGGTACCTAGATTTAAAGGTGCATTTACACTGGCTATTCGTGGCTTCCCGTCGCGGCTCCGGCGCAGGCGCACTTGTTCTGCCCTGGCGAGGGCAGAGCAGAGTACTGCAGTGCGCAGGCGCTGGGAAAGGGCAGAAAGGTCCGTTGCCTGTGCACTGCAGTACTTTACTCTGCCCTCACCAGGGCAGAGCAGTGCGCCTGCGCCGAAGCCGCGACGTGAAGCTAAGAAGAAGAGGGCTTTGCTAGAAGATGGGAGGCACCGGACTGGATGGCGGACCGTCCCTGGGTGAGTATAATATAACTCGTTTTTCTTCTCTTTCAGGTGACATCGGGGGCTTATCTACAGCATTACAGAATACTGTAGATAAGCCCCTGATGGCAGTGGCTACAGCTGATGGTCAAAAAATGGGGTGACAGATTCCCTTTAAAATTGTGTTTATTGTAAATACAAAAACTCTTCTATGTATGAATAAAATTGAATATTGTTATATTCAATGACTCAGATCCTCCCTTTGTAACAAAATCAGTATTAGAGTCAATAACTTGTTGGGTACAGTGATTATTTATTTGAAACTGGTACTTTGCTTCTTATTCTAGTCTTGTTTAGATGTTCTTTTGCATACTTCTGGTGCTGAATTTTATGGTGAGGATGCAGGAGAGAGTTTCTTCTGATGATTTTGCCATGAAGGCCATATTTGTGCAGGTATCTCTGAACAGTAGAACAATGTGCCACAACTCCAGAGTCTGCTAAATCTTTCTGAATGTCTTTTGCAGTTAAGCGGAGGTTCTGATTTGCCTCTCTAGCAAATCCTACAAGCAGCTCTCACTGAAATTTGGCCTTCTAGACCTTATCTTGAGCTCCACTGTTTCTATTAACTGCCATTTCTTAATTACATTTCGAACTGAGGAAAGGGAAACTTGAAAACGCGTAGCTATCTTCTTATAACCTTCTCCTGCTTTGTGGGCCTCCACCATTTTCATTTTCAGAGTGCTGGGCAGCTGCTTAGAAGAACCCATAGCTGCTGTTTTTTGGCACAAGTTTAGAGGAGGCTGTTTTTTTTATAAAGCTGGGAAATTTGCATCACCTGTTCTTTTTCTTTCCTAACAATGATGGTGAACAAGCCATAACCCTAAGAGGCTAATTAAGATCTGAAACCTTAAGGTACTGTCACACTAAGCGAGATCGCTAACGAGATCGCTACTGTGTCACTGATTTTATGATGCAGTAGCGATCTCGTTAGCGACTTAGCTGTGTGTGACATGTAGCAGCGATGTGGCCCCTGCTGAGATGTCGCTGATCGCTTATGAACGTTCTGAGCCGTTTTTTGGTCGATGGTGTCGTGCTTGTGAGCCTAAATCTCGGAGTGTGACACCCTTTATGAACGACTTTACGAGCGTCACAAGTGGGACTAGGTTTTCCAAACGACCGCAGAGGTCGTTATACAGATCGCTGATGAGATGTGTTTGGAAGCTAACTAGCGACCGCATAGCGATCGCACTAGCGATCTCTCCAGGTGTGGTCGTTGTCGTGATCGCTAAGTGTGACAGTGCCTTTAGTCAAAGTTATCTGAGCACACAGATCTCCAAGGGTGCCCAAACTTTTGCATCAGCCCATTTTCCTTTTTGTAATTTTTAAATGTAAAAGGTGAAAACATATTTTTTTGGCCTAAAATACAAAGGAAATGTGTCATCTTTAACTTTAAGCCTTTTAGAGATCATTTCATCTTCAACTTGCTTCAGTGTTCGTTATAACAGTAATTTTGACCAGGAGTGCTCAAACTTTTACATGCCACTGTAGATTCTATTCCCAAGCACTGTTCTTTTGTGTCACAGATTTATATACCCTACACTAATGTAGGTTCCCAAAGTGAGAATTCCTTATAAAGAGCAACTCATGTGTTGTTTTTTTTTATGTGTATGAGATATTTGTATGTATATAGGAGGCTATGTGGGGTCGCACTGTATATATGGAGGCTATATGGGGGGTTCATACTTCATATCGGAGACTATTTGGGGCTCATACTCATATAAGAGTTTAAGTGGGCCTCATACTGTCTATAGGAGGTGCAAATGTTGGGTGTATCCAGTGTATCCAGCATGATGTCCACATATAATGATTAAAATCACTGTAATTTACTATTCCATGATAAAAAGCATACTTGAAAAATATTGCAAAAACATTCAGGATGAGCCTTACACATTTCAAACAATTCAGTTCTTATTCATAGTACAGGTACACCCAACACTTGCATCTTTACCCACTGCTGAAACAACTTATATCCCTGCACTATCCTAGGATAATATCCACAAAATGCATTTCAACAAGATGAGCTGGATTTCAACCTTTCTTCTGTATATAGGAGGCTATCTGGGACTCATTTTATATAGAGAGGCTATTTGGGGGCTCTCACTATGTCAGAGGCTATGTGGGGACTCACGCTGTATATAAGAGGCTATGTGGGGCAGATGCTGTATATCAGAGGCTATGAGAGGCTCAAGCTGTACATGAGAGCCTATGTGGGTGCTCATGCTGTATATAGGGAAGCTCTGTGGGGGGTTCACACTGTATATAAGGAGGTTATGTGGGGCTCATGCTGTATATATAAAGGCTATGTAACGTTCGCGCTGCATATAGGAGGGAAGGCTATGTGGGGTTCACGCTATATATGGAGGCTATATAGTGGGGCTCATACAGTATATAGGATGCTATGTGGGAGCTCACACTGTATATAGAAGGCACAAACTTTTACATGCATGTATATTTTAACTATTCTTTATCAGATTAAAATTAGTAAATATATTTTCCAAAGATATTGTGCCTCACACTCTTTATATTAGTTGTTTTGTTGAAATACTGTGCTTAGTGGCACTTGACTGGTTGTCCATCATACAAACATAGGTTTGCTGGCCATAGTTTTAATATGGGCAAGCAATATGGCCTAAAATAGATGTTGCCAGTAAAACAACGTATTAAGAAATTGTAACTAAATCCCCATTCAAACATAAAGAGGATCTACATAGCTGGATAAGACTATTTCCCCCAGACCGGTCAATGTTGGGAACAAAAAAGAATGGGCTCTGAGGTCCCAAATATGGTTATTCTTTACACTGTACCATGATATTCTTACTCCTTCCCTCTTAGGCCTCTTTCACACTTCAGTCGTGTGACGTCCGCCCAAGTGTGAAAATGGCGGATCCGTCAGAAAAGTGTAAAAACGGATGTAAAACGGATCAGTTTTCTGACGGATCCGCTAAGAAGTTTTCACCCGGAAATGATGAAATTTTCGTTCCGGAAATGTAAGTTTGCAAGTCCTGACGAGGAGAGAGAGAGAGAGAGACCCCGGACAGTGTTGTCAGCAGTTTCAATGGTTTTCTATGGTGGCGACGGATCCGCGGGCGGATTCCGTTAAAGACGGATGTCAGCGGATCCGCTGCCCCTAGGCGGCCATTAGCCAAAATGGCGGATGCGGCGGATCCGCCACACTCCGCCATTTTGACGGACCAAAAAAAGTTGCATTGGACTTTTTTCTGAAATGACGGACGCCAATTTTTTGGCGGATCCGTCAAAAAAACGGACCTAACGGACGACCATACGTCAAAATCTGTCACTAATGCAAGTCAATGGGAAAAAAACGGATCCGCCAAAAAAATGGCGGATCCGTTTTTTTCACATTTTGACTGATTTTGACTGACGTCGCACGACTGAAGTGTGAAAGAGGCCTTACTAGACAATCCCAATCATAGTACTTAAAAGTGTGAATAAACATTAGTCCACAGGCCTTGATTCCATGTGCCATCTAGTGTTTAAACTGCATATTACATACGTATTTAGGATAGTATTCAGCATACGCTCATTTTTCATTAATAATTTTATTTACGTAGCTCCAACATATTCCGCAGCACTTCACAAGTAAGTGGGGACGAGCACAGAGAATAAAAACATTACCAAGTAACACATAGTTTGTCAGTTACAAGAGGAGTGAGGGCTCTGTTTGAAGCTTACAAACTATAAGCGCTAACCCCTTTCCAACATGTGCCATAGTAATACACGTGGGATTCACCTGTGCACAGTAGCTGGCGGGCACATGACAGCTGATCTATACAGCTGATATGTGCCTGCAACAGCTGCAGGTGGAATTGCGGTCCACCCGTGGCTGTTGACTATTAAAAAGCCTCTGTCAATCTATGACAGCGGCATTTAACTCGCGCTTACAGTAAGAGCGTCACTTTCTCCGGCCATCGGTGACCCCATCACAGGATTGCTAGTCACCGATGGGTTGGCATGACAACCAGAGGTCTGCAGCAGACCTCTGTAGTTGTCATTGCCTGATTGCTATGAGAGCTGCCCCATGCCATGGTCGGCGCTCATAGCAGATGAGCATTTTTGCTACACACAGGCGATCTGATTATCGCCTGTGTGTAGCAGAGGCGATCAAAATACTGTAGCTTCTAATCTCACATGGAGACTATTGAAGCATGCAAAAAGTAAAAAAATAGTTTTTAAATATAAAAAAATAAGTTCAAATCACCCTCATTTCACCCCATTCAAAATAAAAAAGTACAAAAAAATCAAATATACACATATTTGGTATCGCCACGTTCAGAATCTCCCGGTCTATCAATATAAAAAAAAAATAACCCAATCGCTAAACGGTGTAATGAGAAAAAAAATTAAAAAGCCAGAATTATATTTTTTTTGCTCGCCGCTACATTGCAATAAAATGCAATAATGGCCAATCAAAATATTGTATCTACACCAAAATTCTATCAATAAAAATGTCACATCGGCCCTCACCCAGCCCCAGATAATGAAAAATGGAGACGCTACAGTTCTTGGAAAATGGCGCCATTTTTTTTTTTTTTAGACTAATTTTAGATTTTATTTTCACTATGAGAAATAAAAAAGATATACATGTTTCGTGTCTGTGAACTTGTAATGACCTGGAGAATCATAGTGGCAGGTCAGTTTTAGCATTTAGTGAACATGGTAAAAAAATCAACTGTGATATTGCACTTTTTTTGCAATTTCATTGCACTTGGAATTTTTTTCCTGTTTTCCAGCACAGGATATGTTAAAACCAATGGTGTTGTTCAGAAGTACAACTTGTCCTGCCTAAAAAAATTTTCACATGGCCATATTGACGGAAAAATACAAAAGTTATGGCTCTGACAAGAAGGGGAGCAAAAAACGAAAATGCAAAAATGGAAAATGACCCTGGGAGGGAGGAATGTTTTGCCAGCAGTCAGATTCCCAGTAGGCTGCAGTGCTTGGACCACTTGATTCAGTGCCAGCATGAGGAAGTTCTTTATCGGTGGCGTTAGAACGCTCTGCTTTTCTATCCCAATCCTGCCTCTGTGATGTATATGCAGCAATTTTGATGTCACCCATGTGATGTATAGAGTAGTCACAGTGTCTTCTATGTGATATAAATACAGCAGTCTTGCGGTCTTCTATGTGATGTATATATAGAAGTTCCAGTGCCTACTGTGTGATGTATACACAGCAGTCTTTGTCTACTATGTGATGTATATACAGCAATCTTGGTGCATTGTATGTGGTGTATAAAGTATTCTCGGTATATACTATGTGATGTATATACAGTAGTCTCTGTCTCCTATGTGAAGTAGATACAGTAGTCTCGGTTTCTCCTATGTACTGTAAACCGTATTCTCATTGTTTCCTATGTTTAGTATACAGCAGTCTTAGTGTCTCCTATGTGATGTATATAGAGCAGTTTTAGTGTCTCCTATGTGATGTCTATACAACAGGCTTTGTCTCCATGTGATGTATATACAACAGTCTTGGTGTATACTATATGGTGTATTAAGTATTCATGGTATATTCTATTTGATGTACATAAAGCAGTCTCGGTGTCTCCTATGGAATGTATACAGTATTCTCATTGTTTCCTCTGTGATGTATATATAGCAGTCTTAGTGTCTCCTATTTGATGTATAACAGTAACTGTTGTGAATATGCTGGAGGCGGCTTCTGAGCTGGGGCTCCCTCTGGTGGTTGCTGAGGGTAATGAACTGATTACCGAATGGCCTTCAGCTGGTGCTGAATGGTAGGATATTAGTGGCCTGAGTTCCCAGCAGCCTTGCCGGTTATCAATTGTTCCTTCTGGTCTTGCTTGAAGCACTGCTAGTTTCCTGCTCTCCTTCAGATAAGTGTTTGCTGTTTTTTTTCCTCTGTTTGATTTTCTCTGCTGGTTTGCTGCTTGCAGTGGACTGCAGCCTGTCCCCTTTTGGGGGTCTGGCGCTGCAATTGTGCTCCGTTTGTGTCTGCACTTTTGCTTGCTCTTTTGTTACTTTTTATTTGCTGAATAGCATTTTGTTACACCAGAGATCTGATTTAGGTGGATGAGATCGTGTGATCTCAGGTTTTTTGGCAATCAGAAGTGTTGGTATTTTTGTTAGGGTTTTGTTTGATTGCAGTCAGAACTCTTTCCTGTACTTTTCTGTCTAGACAGATTGGGCCCCAGCGTTTGCTCATTCTATTTTCTGTCTGTGTCCGTGTTTTCTTCTTGTCTAACCGCCTTTACATGTTTGGGGGCTTCCTATTTTCTTTGGGGATTTTTTTTCCCCTCTTTTCTCTGGGTGCTGAGGAGGAATTTTTTTTTTCTCTCAATGGAGTTTGCATAGTTGTCTTGCCGTGTGGATCAGCTTGCCACTGAGGTTCGGAGTATTGCTACCTATCTTGCTGGGTTGCCGGTTGTGGAACCTAGGATCCCCATGCCACATTTATTTTTGGGGGATCGATCTAAATTTCTGAATTTCAAAAATAACTGTAACTTGTTTTTTGCCTTAAGGCCTAAGTCCTCAGGGAACGCTGCACAGCAGGTTCAAATTGTCATCTCCCTGCTGCGCTGCGACCCTCAGAATTGGGTTTTTCCCTGACACCTGGGGATCCTGTTTTGAATGATATTGATGTATTTTTTCAGGCTCTGGGGTTATTGTACGATGAACCTAATGTCACTGATCAAGCTGAAAAGATCTTGTTGGCATTAAATCAGGGTCTTGAAGACGCTGAGTTGTACTGTCAGAAATTTCGAAAGTGGGCAGTCCTGACCAAATGGAATGATGATGCTTTGGCAGCCCTTTTTCGAAAGGGTCTGTCAGAAAAAGTAAAGGACGTTATGGTGGGATTCCCTTTTCCCTCTGGTCTCAATGATTCTATGTCTTTGGCTATTCAAATTGACAGACGTTTGCGTGAGCGCAGAGGTATGCGTGAGATAGTGTTGTCTTGTGAGCCAGCTCCTGAGCCCATGCAGTGTGATGGAGTGACTTCTGGGGCTCAGCGTCATGAGTTTCGTTAGCGCAATGGGTTATGTTTCTACTGTGGTGAGGCTTCCCATGCTATTTCTGTCTGCCCTAAGCGGGGAAGACGTTTTGCACGCTCAGTTGTCTTGGGTAGTGTTCAGACTAAATTTCTGTTGACTGTTACCCTGATTTGCTCCCTGTCTACATTTTCTGCTCAGGCTTTTGTTGATTCAGGAGCAGCTATTAACCTGATGGATTTTGACTTTGCCAAACGTTGTGGGTTTCCCATGATACCCCTGCGGAAGTCTATTCCCCTACTGGGCATTTATTCTACCCCTTTGGCGGAGAATAAACCCCAGTTTTCTACTCAGGTGATAATGAGGGTTGAACCAGATCATCAAGAGAGTTGCAAATTTCTGGTGCTGCATAATCTGCATGACATTATTGTACTAGGTTTCCCTTGGTTACAGTCTCATAATCCTGTTTTGGATTGGAAATCTGTGTCTGTGACCAGTTGGGGCTGCCAATGTGTTAATACTGACACTCCTGTTTTTTTTGCCTCTCCCCAGTCTCAGGATGTCCCTGACTTTTTGACTGATTTTTCTGATGTGTTTAGTGAAAGTAAATCTGCATCCTTGCCCCCTCACAGGAGTTATGATTGCGCTATTGAATTAGTGCCTGGTGGTAAATTTCCTAAAGGTCTCCTTTTTAATTTATCTGTACCTGAACACGATGCTATGCAATCCTATATAAAAGAGTAATTGGAGAAGGGTCATATCAGACCATCCTCTTCACCCTTGGGCGCTGGTTTTTTCTTTGTGGCCAAAAAGGATGGTTCATTGAGGCCGTGTATTGATTATCGCCTCCTGAATAAGATCACTGTTAAATAACAATATCCGTTACCTTTGATTTCTGACCTATTTTCCAGAGTGAAAAGTGCTAGTTGGTTTACCAAGCTTGACCTCAGGGGGGCGTATAACCTTATTCGCATTAAGCATGGGGATGAATGGAAGATGGCGTTTAATACCCCAGAGGGGCATTTTGAGTACCTAGTGATGCCTTTTGGGCTTACTAATGCCCCTTCCGTCTTCCAATCCTTCATGAATGATATTTTCAAGGATTTTGTGGATAAATTTCTGATTGTTTATTTGGATGATATCTTGATTTTTTCCAATGACTGGGACTTTCATGTGAAACATGTTCGGACTGTGTTCCAGATTTTGAGAGAGAATGCACTGTATGTGAAGGGATCAAAGTGTCTTTTTGGCGTACAGAAGATCTCATTTCTGGGATTCATTTTGTCTCCGTCTGTTATTGAAATGGACCCGGTCAAGGTTCAGGCCATCTGTGATTGGGTTCAACCTACTTCATTGAAGGCTCTTCAGAGATTTTATTTGGTTAAGTGGAGAGGTTATGGTCAGGAGGAAAATTCTTGGGTGTTTGCTTCGGACATTCATGCTGGGAGACTTATCCGTGCCTATCATCGAGCCCATCCTGATCGGCCTGGTTGCGCAGGTGAGGGTTTGGTGACCCCTCCTCAAGGGGGGTGTACTGTTGTGAATATGCTGGAGGCGGCTTCTCAGCTGGGGCTCCCTCTGGTGGTTGCTGAGGGTAATGAACTGATTACCGAATGGCCTTCAGCTGGTGCTGAATGGTAGGATATAAGTGGCCTAAGTTCCAGGCAGCCTTGCCGGTTATCAATTGTTCCTTCTGGTCTTGCTTGAAGCATTGCTAGTTTCCTGCTCTCCTTCAGATGTGTTTGCTGTTTTTTTTTTCCTCTGTTTGATTTTCTCTGCTGGTTTGCTGCTTGCAGTGGACTGCAGCCTGTCCCCTTTTGGGGTCTGGCGCTGCAATTGTGCTCCGTTTGTGTCTGCACTTTTCCTTGCTCTTTTGTTACTTTTTATTTGCTGAATAGCGTTTTGTTACACCAGAGATCTGATTTAGGTGGATGAGATCGTGTCTTCTCAGGTTTTTTGGCAATCAGAAGTGTTGGTATTTTTGTTAGGGTTTTGTTGGATTGCAGTCAGAATTCTTTCCTGTACTTTTCTGTCTAGACAAATTGGGCCCCAACGTTTGCTCATTCTATTTTCTGTCTGTGTCCGTGTTTTCTTCTTGTCTAACCGCCATTACATGTTTGGGGGCTTCCTATTTTCTTTGGGGATCTGCTCCTGGGCAGATAGCTTTCATCTTCTGCCTTTAGGTGTAGTTATCTCTCAGGCTGTGACGAGGCATCTAGGATCACCGTAGGAACGCTCCACGGCTACCTCTAGTGTGGTTAGTTCAGGTTACTGCAATCCAATAGGTTCCAACATCTCTGGTGTATTACCGCTTTTGCTATTTTTTGCTATTTCTCCTCCGTTACCGAAACATAACAATAACAGTCTTTGTAACAGTCTTTGTAACAGTCTTTGTAACAGTCTTTGTAACAGTCTTTGTAACAGTCTGTGTAACAGTCTTTGTAACAGTCTGTGTAACAGTCTTTGTAACAGTCTTTGTAACAGTCTTTGTAACAGTCTTTGTAACAGTCTGTGTAACAGTCTTTGTAACAGTCTGTGTAACAGTCTTTGTCTTCTATGTGATGTATATACAGCATCCTCAATGTGTCCTATGTGATGTATAGACAGTAGTGTTGAGCGATACGATAATGTAAATGTCGGCTATCGGCCGATATTAGCTCTATCGGCCTTTCGATAATTCGTTTCGATATTTTCGTCTTATCGAATACCGGAATCGGAAGTTCCCATAATTCTTTGAGAGGCAATGTGATTTTAGTCAGCCAATGAGGAATCCTAAGAAGTGTGGGCACATCCTGTACTGCTGCGGTCATGTTAACTAATGGCATGGCTGTGATTGGATGCTGAAATGATGTCAGAATGCACTATAAAAGGCGCCGCCGCCATTTTAGCGTCACTGTGCTGTGAATTCAGTAAGGGACAGAACGCTGCTGTGCTGACCCTGAGGGACAGTTAGAGATTGCGATTTAGTGTACTGTGCTGTAGGCAGGCTAGCACCAACTGCTGTGTAAAGCTTCCTTTTGCCTGCAGTGTTGTTTTAACAGCTCTGCAAGGTGTGTGTGTGTGAGTGTAAGTGACGCTGCAGTTTGCTCTGCATGCAACGCTGTCTGTAGGCATCTGCACCTGTCACTCACAGACTCTTTTTTTTTCTTCAGTGTAATTCTTGCTGCTCCATGTAATTTAACTATTAGTGTGACGCGCTTCCATCCGTATCCAATACATTGGTTGCAAACACTATAGAAGTAGACAAAGGAGTAGCCTTTCACAGATTGTGGACAGTTGTGTTTCAGTGTTCACTTCAGTCTGTGTTTTTTATTTTTTGAGTGCACATCACGCTCCAGTTACTTGTTCAAGCACTGCTGCTTGTACTCTGCTGAGCGTGTCTCAGTGCCTCATCCTTTTCATTTCTCTCCAATTGGTTCTGCTCCATTCCATTTAAAATAAATATAATCTATTAGTGTGACGCGCTTCCATCCGTATCCAATACATTGGTTGCAAACACTATAGAAGTAGACAAAGGAGTAGCCTTTCACAGATTGTGGACAGTTGTGTTTGTGTTCACTTCAGTCTGTGTTTTTTATTTTTTGAGTGCACATCACGCTCCAGTTACTTGTTCAAGCACTGCTGCTTGTACTCTGCTGAGCGTGTCTCAGTGCCTCATCCTTTTCATTTCTCTCCAATTGGTTCTGCTCCATTCCATTTAAAATAAATATAATCTATTAGTGTGAGCGCTTCCATCCGTATCCAATACATTGGTTGCAAACACTATAGAAGTAGACAAAGGAGTAGCCTTTCACAGATTGTGGACAGTTGTGTTTCAGTGTTCACTTCAGTCTCTGCGTAATAACCACACTTAGGCCTTATAACTTTTCTGACTTTCTTTATCAATCTACCAAGATGAAGAAGTCAGTGAGTAAGGCACGTGGTCGTGGCCGTGGAGTTTCAGCAGGAGAGGACGTGGGGATTCTGTGTCTGCTGCCGCCCTCAGTGACACAGCATCCACCATTTATCCCCGTGAGCGTTCCTTTATGCGCACTTTGGTAGGAGCTCGGCGTGCCCCCCTGCTGCGGGAAGAACAAATTGAAGCCGTTGTTGGTTGGATGGCAGCCAATGCATCGACTTCAATTCCTTCCACCTCCTCTCAGGAACACAACACTGTTGAGCAACCATCTGTCTGTTCACCGCCTGTCAAATTGCCAAGGCAGTCAGAGAGTTCTGTACAGGAGCCAGCTGAGTCTCTGCTTCTGTTCTCAGAATCTGTTGGCTCGCAAACACGGGCACAGGCACGTAGCATTCTGAAATTTGAAGAAGAGGGAGTATGCAGTGATGCGCAACAGCTGTGTCTCTCTCAATCTGAAGAGGCGGGTGAGCCAGTGCCGATGGACAGCACACCGCAGAACGCATCTTATGATGATGATGAGACTCAGGTGCCAGGTTTTGTGGAGCATGGTGCTGCCCAGACCATCCAACAGCAGCAGGTGTTGGAAGAGGGTAGTGGAGATGATGAAGTCCGAGACCCAACATGGCGTGAGCAACAGGAAGGTGGTGGGAGCAGCTCTGAGGAAGAGATTGTCCCAACGGTACAAAGAGGAGGGAGAGGTAGGCTGCAGACTCGCTTGCCTGTAGCCTCCAGTTTGGCACCTGTTGGGAGCAGTTCTCTTAGAACTGTCAAAATTGGCGCTCCCATGACTTGCACTGCGTGGTCCTTTTTTGACAGACTTGTACATGATATTTGCTATGTTCAATGCAAGCTGTGTAAGCAAAAAGTTAAAAGAGGTAAAAATAGCAGGAACCTGAATACCACAAATATGTGGACACATGTACGGACAAAGCACGTAGCTGAGTTACAAAGACACACTGGAGATGTAGGCCAACCTACAGCAGCACCTACATCTTTAGGTCATGTTCGAGCCTCTACCTCCAGCTCTCACACACCTGTTTCGGCTTCCTCACAGGATCTCCATGGAAGAACCTCGGTCATGTTGCCCCTAGAAAAAACTGTTATTCCACCCATTTGCACCCAATTTTCACAGTCATCGTCACCCCCCAGAAACAAAAAACAGCCATGGGTTTAAACACAGGCATGGGAAAAAAAGACGGCCACCCTCGGAAAAACCATCCACGAGCAAAGGCTTTTGAATGCGGGGCCTTGCAAAACTCCTGTCCCTTGAAATGCTGTCATTAAAGGCTGGGGGGGACTGACAGTTTCGGGAAAACTTTATGGCATTGGCAGTCCCAAAATAAAAATGTGCCAAGCCGATTTTTTTCGGGAGGCAAGCTGCCCCTGCTCTGAAAAAAAACATGTCGGGGAAAAATTTAAAAACATGCGCTACAAAAACCCCGTCAGTACCCGGGTCCACCTGCCCACCGATGCGTGGACCAGTACCCATGGCCAGGGACAAATACCTTTCCCTCACTGCCCTTTGGGGTTTAAATTTTGGTGGGCCGGGAAACAAAATTTTCCCAGTGGCGTGTATGTGTTCTCCCAACTCCAAGGTTTGGGGGGTTTAAAGGAAATTTCCAGTCTGTGCCCCATTGATTCCTCCTCCACCCCATTCCTCGGGAAAATCGCTGCACGGGGCCATAGGGTTTATACCTCCCCCATAAAACCCGTAAAACGTTTACCTGTTGCGCCCGATTGAGCCCGCCGGGGGCCAGACTTTCAACAGGCCGTATGAAATTAATTCCATGGGGAATGGGCCCCACACAGCGCAGGAGCTCTGGGATGCCATCAAGCAGGAGAGCGATGTGTGGTTTTGTCACTAATCTCCACCCAGGTTTTGTGTGTTGACAATGGCCGAAATCTGGTGGCAGCTCTGGGCCTTGGCAACCTCACCACAAATGTCTGGCACATGTGCTGAACTTGGTCGTGCAGAGTTTTTTGGGGGGGGTTTTTTTTGGAAAAGGGCCGCCAAATGCGCCCCCCCCCCCGGGGGGGGGGGGGGCCCCCCCAAAAAATTTTTTTCCCCCCCCCCCCAAAAAGGGCTTTTAAAAAAAGGGGGGGCCCGGAAAAAAAAAACCCCAAAAAAGGGTTTAAAGGGGTTTTTTTAAAAAAAAAAAAAAAAGGGGGGGGGGAACCCCCCCCCAAAAATTTTTTGGGGCCCCCCTTGGGGAAAAAAAAAAAAATTTTAAAAAAATTTTTTTTTTTCCCCCCCCCGGGGCCCCCGGGGGGGTTTTTTGGGGGGGGGGGGAAAAAAAAACCGGGGGAAAAAAGGGGGAAAAAAAACCCCCCCCCCCCCGGGGGGGGGGGTTTGGGGGGTTTTTTGGGGAAGGGGCCCCCCCCGGGGGGAAAAAAAAGGGGGGGGGGGGGGGGAAAAAAAGGGGGGTTTTTTTTTTTTTGGGTTTCAACCGGGTTTTTTCCCCCCCGGGGGGGAAAAAAAAACCCCCCAAAACCCCCCGGGGAAAGGGTTTTTTTGGGGGGAAAACCCCCCGGGCCCCTTGGGGCCAAAAAATTTTTTGGGGGGGGGGGGGTTAAAACTTTTTTTTCCCCCCTTTTAAAAGGGGGGGGTTTTTTCCCCCCCAAGGGGGGGGGCCCCCTTTTAAAAAAAAGGGGGGGGGGGTTTTTTAAAAAAAAGGGGGGGGGGAAGGGAAAATTTTTTTTTTTTTTCCCCAAAAAAAAAAATTTTTAAAAAAAAGGGAAAACAAAAAAATTTTTTGAAGGGGGGTTTAAAAAAAGGGGGGGGGTTTTGGGGGGGAAAAAAAAAAAAGGGGGTTTAAAAACAAAAGGGGGGGGGGGGGGGAAAGGGGGGCCCCCCTTTTAAGGTTTTTTGGGCCTTTTTTGCGCCCGGTTTTTAAAAAAGGCCGGGGAAAAACCCCTTCCCCAAAAAAATTTTTTTTTTTTTTTTTCCCCCCCCCTTTTCCCCAAAAAAAAAACCGGGGAAAAAAAAAAACCCCCGGGGCAAATTTTTTTTTCCCCCCCTTTGGGGTTTTTTTTTTTTTTGGGGGGTTTCCCCCCCCGGGGGGGGGGTTTTTGGGGGGGGGAACTTTTTTCCCAAAAGGGGGTTTGGGGAATTGCTCTTTTCCTTCGCACCCGCCCCGGGGCCGACGCTGGTTCTCCCCATGCCTTTTTCCAGGTCCCCTCTCCTATCAGTTCCGAAACGTTTCCGGTCCGGAAATTTTTTGGAGCACAGTACCTCCCATAAAAGGGAAAACCAAAAAGATCACCAAAGGACAAAAAAGGTTTTAAAAAAAAACTACAAGATACAGAACAAAACGAAGAAAAAATAACAAAAGATCAAAAAAAAAGAAGAACATGAAGTAAAGACCAAAAGGACAAAAATATCTCTAAATTCAAGCAAAGAAGACAAGCATGTATGGGGGGAGTCCGTTTCCCCTGTGGGCCCTGGAAAAAGCCCCCGGGGCAAACGAACGGCAAATCGTTTTAATTTAAACTTTTTGCGCAAAACGGAAGGAAAACAATTCATATTTTACAGATTCAAGTACGGAATCCTTCACAATTAAAAAAAGAGAAGAAGATGAAGAGGGAAAAAGAGAAGAATTTAATAAAGAAATTAATTAGTTTAATAAAACAATATAAAATGAAACAAAAACATGAAAAAAGAATTTTTAAAAAGGGGTTAAAAAAAAGGAAATGAAGAATAATTTGGGGAAAAAGATTGCGTGCTGAAGATTATGAAGGAGAAAGTTGGCACGGCAAAATTAAAAAAAGGGGGAACACAGGGAAAATTTTGGAAATAATATTTCCAAAAAAAAAAAAAAATTTTAAAAACATTGTCAATTTTTATCAAAACCAAACGTTTTCCCCAAAAAAAAAAATTATAATGCTATTCCCAAAGCTTTTGGGGGAAACTGTATGCCTTTATTGTCTCCTCAACCTCCCCAATACATTCAAATTTTGTCTTTTTTTTTTCCCTTTATGACAATTAACCCCAAAAGGGAAGAAGGTTTTTTTTAATTTCAATATTTTTTCCCCTAGACTTTCATTTGGACTTCCCCGGATCGAAATCGGATAAGATATTTGTGCTATCGGGGATCAATTTGATACAATATTTTTTTTATACAGAATGCCAAAATAATAGACAGCAGTCTCGGTTTTCTTATGTAATGTATACAGCGATCAGTGTCTCCCCGTGATAAATTTGTTTAAAAAATTTCTCTTCCCCATTTCCTATTTTTTTCATGTTTTCACATTTAAATTTTCAAATCATCAAAAAAATTTAAATATTTAAAAAAAAAACACAATAAGCCAAAAAACAGTTTTTAAAGAAGTCTTTATTTTAAGGGGGAAAAGAAATCCAAAAATTTCAGGGCCTGTGTGAAAAAGTGCTGCCCCCAAAACCAACGGTTGGGCCCCCTTAGCAAACAACAGCAATCAAGCGTTTTTCGATAAAAATGGCAATGATCTTTTAACAATGCTCTGGGGGAATTTTTCATCTTTGTAGAATTGTTTTTAATTCAACCTTTTGGGGGGTTTCCAAGCAAAATTTTTTTAAGGTATCCCCTATTAAAAGGATTAAGGTCAGGATTTTGATGGTCACCCCAAATCTAATTTTGTTTTTTTTAACCATCAGAGGTGGGCTTCCTAGTGTGTTTTGGGTCATTGTCCTGCTGCTAACGCAAGTGTGCTTCAGCTTGAGGTCCAAACAGATGGACAGACATTCTCCTTCAGGTTTTTGGTAGACAGCAGAATTCAGGTTCCTTTTTCCACAGAAGCCTTCCGGGGCGTGAAGAGCAAAAAAAACCCCAATACACTATCACCCAACCATTTTTTACTGCCGTAGATGCATCTTTTAAGAAATGCTGTGTTTCTTCCAGGTCAGATATAATGGGACTAATTGGACAAAAAAGTCAATTTTGTCTCGTCGTCCACAGAGTTTTTCCCCCCAAAAGCCTTTGGGATCATCAAGATGTTTTTGCAAAAACTGAGCCAAGCCTTTATGTTTCTTATTGCGAAGCAGGGTTTTATTTGGAACTCTGCCATGCAGGCCATTTCTGCCCTGTCATCATGCTGACCTTAGGCTACTTTCACACCAGTTTTTTGTGTCAGGCATAATCCGCCTATGCCGACGGGAAAGGATCCGGCGCTGATTTTAAAAAAAACTGATGCAACGATCGTCTCTTGCCGGATCCGTCCGACCTTTTCAAACCCGGGCAAGATAAAATTTCTATGTGGAAAATGCAGGTACGAATGTAGAGAGAGGAGAAGACCTTGGTTTCCGAATCAGTTTTTTGAGGATTTGTCAAAAGACTGGTCCGGTTCCATAGTCTCGCATTGTTTCCGGCCGCATGAAGCGCCGATTCAGGCACTATCAGGCGGCTCCGGAAAAAAAAAAACAAACGTTGCAGTCAGCGTCTTGTTCCGGCCGCCGAAATGTACATTTCCAACGGATCCGCCAAAAACGGATGCAACGCAATGAATCAGACGCGATCCGGCGCTAATGAAAGTCAATGGTTTTTTAAAAACACGCCGGATCGCGCCTGACGTCAAAAGACTGATGTGTGAAAGCAGCCTTAAAGGGAATCGTCACCCCAAAATGCCATATCAAGTAAAGATATGGCTGAATAGAGCATCCCATAACTAAGCTAACGGTGGGTATCATATATCATGAGACCCCGTTTTCATAGCAAAATACCTTGTAAAGTTGGTGATTGAACGTGTCAATCACTGCAGTCAGGTCAGGAGGGCGGCGGTTTTCAGTCCTCCCCGCCCCCGCTCCTCGTAATCTCTTTCGTATCGCGTTGTGAATACCACAGACGGCGTTTAGTTTCCCGCAATTGCGCAATTCAAAATTCTGCCGGCGCATGCGCAGTATGCTTTGCCCAGCAGTGGGCAAAGCATAAAATTACTACAGCGCATGCGCAGTCTTTCCTTGCCCCGGAAGTCGTCAAGGCAAGCAGGGATTTTCCGGGGCAAGGAAATACTAGCGCATGCGCTGTAGTAATTTTTATGCTTTGCCACTGCTGGGCAAAGCATACTGCGCATGCGCCGGCAGAATTTTGAATTGCGCAATTGCGGGAAACTAACGCCGTCTGTGGTATTCACAGATGGCGATACGAAAGATGACGAGAAGCGGGGGCGGGGGAGGACATGAAAACCGCCGCCCTCCTGACCTGACTGCAGTGATTGACACGTTCAATCACCAACTTTACAAAGGTATTTTGCTATGAAAACGGGGGGTATCATGATATATGATACCCACCGTTAGCTTAGTTATGGGACGCTCTATTCAGCCATATCTTACTTGATATGGCATTTTGGGATGACAGATTCCCTTTAACTGAAGCAAGTGAGGACTGCAGTTCTTGGATATTGTAGTTAGGGGTCTTTTGTGACCTCTTGGATGACTCGTTGCTATGCTTTGGGGTAATTTTTGTTGGCTGGCCATTCTGGGGAGGTTCACCATAGTAATTTATGTTGTAAGAGGAGAGGGGCAATCACTTGTTTTTACCCAAAAACCCTGTAAGTTTGGATTTCTTTTTCCCTTAATAGTAATGACCTTCATATAAAACTTCATTTTATATTTACTTGTGTTATTGTTCTCTAATATTTACATCACATTCATTAAAGTGTTGCAAACATGCAAAAAAATAGGAAATCAGGAAGGGCCAAACCTTTTTCACACAACTGTCTACTGCAGTCTGTGTCTCCTATGTGATGTATAAACAACCCTCGCACTGCTTGAGTTCTATAAATGTTACATGTACAGTGATGAATTTCTGACTGTGAGGAACCATACAGTGTAATATACATCTGTCTCAGAACAACTTACTGCTTCGAGTTCTTTACAAAAAACATATCATCGCAAAGAGTCGATTGCCCTCCAGGCCTATGTTCAAACCTGGAAAGGCAGGTGCGTGCATGCAGCGCATCAATACCACCTACCATCACACATCTCAGCAAAGAGAAGCAGATCCAACCATCCTATTAGGGGTAATTAAATGCTCACCAAAATATAGAAAAAATTTAGACTTGAGGTCCTCAGTGGTTGATACCTTTTAATGGCTAACTGAAAAGATGGTAACAAAAATTGCAAGCTTTCGAGCTACTCCCCGGGCTCTTCATAGGCAAAGACTAAACAAAAAACTGAAGAACACAATATATTATATATATATTTATATACCAAGAGGACACAGGAATAGGGCAAAGGTAAGACAAGTGACGTGAGCAGAACTGCATTATGGCAGAGGAATGAACAAAATATTGGAACAGATCATAGAAAGGAGGAGTTTTATTCCCTCTGATTGGGGTTGGTGTTGGTTTGATGCCCCTAGAAAGGGGAGAGACCCGATTCCTTAATTGATATAGAATGAATGGGAATCCATGTGAAAGTTCATTCCGCACAAGAGTGTCAAAAGGTTTATCATAAGTTTGTATTCCCAACCTTTCATCTTTTTTCCGATTTGAAGTAGATTTAATACAGTAAATTCCAACCATCATGCTTACGGGGATACAAAAGTTTTTTGCCCAGGTTAAATCCATTTTTTTT
>JARQOD010000003.1:489712970-489790057 GCA_033576555.1 Oophaga sylvatica
GCTTCCAGACAGACTGGGTGGATGGATAGGGTCTGCGAGTACTTTTCTCCCCCAGCTTCATGACACCACTGAGCTAACGTACGGAAAATGTTGGCATTTGTTCCCACTATGACAGGTGTGGGTCTCTCATCTGCCTCTGCCTCCGGCAGATTAGCGCTATAATGGGTATCTCTTTATCCACTCCAACAACAGTCTCTGGGAATCGTAGTGTCACGTACACGTATCCTCGGTAGGGATAGCTGTGTTCACTCAGTCCCCACACCACGAGTCCAGACAGCGGTTTCAGAGGCACATTGGATAAATATCTTTTATACCATCCTTCAAAAATGATGGACACTTGAGATCCGCTATCCAGCAATACTGAACAAGATTTACCATTGATATATGCGGGGACATGCGGGGCTGGTCCCACTAACCCTTCAGGCAGTGTTTTCGATGAGGCACTATTGGATGGAGAGGTAGAGTAGGTCTTAGTTGCTGATGGGGGCTCAGTATGGGGTTCTACTGGCCCCCTTTTCCGTTTCCCGACTGCCTCGGAGGGAGGTGGGGAGAATGTGAAGAGTTCTTTGAGCTCCACCTCTTTGGACACTGACGAGCTATATGGCCCGGACTCCCACAGACAAAGCACCCTTCTGGTTTCCTACTTTCCACTCTACACAGGTCATCATTCTCTCTTCCTGAAGCCAGGGTCTGCTTCTCGGCTACCTCTGCAGCACTTTGTAACCGCTGTATTGTCTTGGCCTGAGCACTTAACAATTGAGTAATCTGCTCCCCCTGTTTCTCGATGACTTTCAGCAGTTCCCTCTCTCGGCAGTCGGCTGCTGGCTTCAAGGCAACAGTAGTCACCCGAGGGGAGGTCTTCTCTCTTGCGGCCAAAATAACCTCTTCCTTGCGAACTTCCTTAAGCAACTCATGAAAAGAACCAGGAATCTTCTCTTTATCACAAGACCTCATCCGCTGAGCAATTGGATCATGAGTGAGAGCTCCTCTGAGTACTTGGTCCAGACGACACTGATCAACTTCTTTAGGGCTGACTCCACCTTTAGATACTATTCTATGAACCATCTTATCCAATCGGTATAGATAGTCGGACATCTTCTCATCTGGTTGTTGGTAGGTGGTACGAAGTTTATAGAGTAGATCAGTAGCATCTTCAGGGGATCCAAAAGCATCTTCTAAAGCACTCATATAATCTTGATAAGTTGCTAGTGGCTTGCTCCGCCAAGCAGCCTGCACCACTTCCATAGCAGTACCCTTCAAACTTTCTACTATTCTCTGCTTCTTCACGGCATCAGTGCACTGCCACTCTTCTAAGCACAGTAAAGTGACATCCCTCCAAGTATCATATTCTTCTTCTCCAGCAGGGGTGGGGAGGGCACCCGAGAAGGTTCTTAAACGACGGTAGTTCCCTTCTGGCTGCATCTTTGCAAACTGACTGACTAACTTTTCCATAGCTGTCATAAGCACATCAACAGGGGCCGCTGTCTCTTCAGGACTGGTTCTAAGGGGAGTAGAGGGCGGACGTATACTAGTCTTCCTAGACTGAGTGGTTGATTCCTGTTGCCGGGTCTCAACTTCGGACTCACTAGGCCAAGTGATCTTCCATTGTCGACCATACTCTGGGGACACGGCTATCATGGATGGGAAGTAATCTTTCCTCAAGATCTGCCCGGTTGAGATCAGGGCTATGGGTAACTGTCCCCCCTTTTCCTTTCTGCGGTCGACCACTTCAGGGTGGGCAAGTTCAGTGAGTCGGTTAACTATTTTCAGTATCTCTTCATCAGATGCATCACAGAGCTCACCACTCACTGCAAAGCTTTGTCTAGCTGTAACATCCATCTCTTCACACCACAAATATACTTCTCGCTCTGTTAAAGTCTCCATAGTAAATACTCCTGTGTTAGTTCTGTATCTCAGCAGTGCCTCCACTGTAACACCCCTTCAGGCTACCACGGTACGCTGGGTGTTATGGGGGGTCTCACCTCTTTAGGGCGCAGTGCCTCCACCCGAATCTTGATTGGAGCTCTCTCTAGGACTGCAGAAGGACTGTTATCTTCTGCCAGGGACTGATTCGGGAAACCCCTGCCTATAGCTCAGTACACACTCACCCAAAACAGGAGTAAAACTGTTTAACTGGTTTATGGATATGCAGCAGAAATGAAGTGTATTTAAAGAAACAACATGCAATACAGGTAACGGTGCTCTATAAAAATCATATACACATCACAACCTAATTCTTTCCCCAACCCTACAAATTTAACGTAGCAGGGTTCCCCTTTTCTTGTGTTAACCCAGTCCAAACGTTGGGGCCCAGTTGCCGCGGATGTTGGCGCGCAAATTTATAACCGTTGGTGCACTTAGATGCTCACGAAGGTAAATAGTCTGGGGCGTAGTGTACTCACTGTAACGGGCTGGTTGAACCACAAGTCTCGAAAAGGGCACTCACGGTGCGTCTCCACCGGTGGTAGTTTTCCCTGGACCCCAACTGGGGCGGCAGGATTCAGGCCTTTATACGGTGGGAGTGCCGGTAGAACTCTCCGAGTCCTTAATGTTGCTTGCTTCACCTGATGACCGGGCTGCGCTCTCTCCAGATTCGCAGGTATATCAGAGGGACTGGAACGCTCCGCTCTTTAGAGGAATACAAGTCCACAGCGCTCCATCTTTTACATGAACCATCCACTCTCTCACTTTCTTTCACTTCCTCTCCAGCTCCCTCCCCCAAGTTCCTCCTCCCTCCTATCCCTCCAAGCTGTGTCATCTGACTAAAACAAGGGTCCATGGGAATTGTAGTCCCCCGCAGCTCAGGGAAAAAACCATTAATGTCTGAAGGTCCCTGTTTAACAGCAGCTGCAAAACTCTTCTTAGTGTCTGTAAATCCCAGTATACCAGTAGCTGCTCTGACAGTTCCATGTGCAGGTGTTACATATGCATATGTAATGCTCTGTTGTTTTTACATAGGCTAATATTTTAAGTAGTTTTAACCTCTCCTTTCTTTGTTTATTGTACATCTCCTGTAATAATTTCAGATAATTCCCAACAGGATGCATTTATCATGGCTCAGTAATTTTACCTTATGTCATAGAAGACGGCTTTCTTATGACTTTTCCAGACCCATTAGGACTTTTGACTCTTTATATCGATATTTGGATAATCCCCTATCTGATTTCTTCTGTGAGACTCTAATAATGTTTTATATTTTATATTCAGTATACTAGTTCAATTTTTTCATACGTCATAATAACAAATATGATAAATCCTGTGCACCTTTGAGCACTTTTCTTCTGGCATTCGACCATGAGTCTTATTAAGGTGGTTCTCACATATATATATTTTTTCTATCTTCCATCACTTTTTTCACTTTGCACATTTAGACCTTTTGTTAAAATAATGTTTTCTCTACCTTATGAACTAGACTATAGTTATTAATAAACTAATCTCACACCTCCTTCTCTTCACACCAGCCGGATCCATAAGGTGTCAGTACATTATGGCTACCCACAGGTATAGCTTCATCCATGACTTTATTAGCATTTTTATTATGTATACGCACTTAGAAGCTTTGCATCTGTTTTCCTATCACTGTATTAATTAATGAACTATATTTATTTACTCCTGTCTATCATACCTTTCTCGTTCTTTCCATCTTGGAGAAGTGTCTTGGATGTGTTTTTCTGATAATATGGGTTATATACTGTTAATAATAAGTCTTTCATTTACTTACCATACACCTTGTTTCACCACTCTTTTTGATACTTTTTATATATTCTTCACTAATTTATAATTTATGATTTTAACATTATTATTTTTTACTTATATTCTGCATATACTGTATATATATCTATAACTTCCTTATATACAAATCATTTTACATGTAAGAATGTTTCTTAACATTTTTCTTCTTGTAAACGCCAATGTCTCTTCTATTGTGAATGTTTTATTGTTAAGGGTATGCCACACTAAACGAGATCGCAAACGAGATCACTAAAACGTCATTATTTAGTGATCTCGTTAGCGACGTCGTTGTGTGTGGCATGTAGCAACGATGTGGCCCCTGCTGTGATGTCGCTGATCGTTCACTAGAGTTCTGGACCGTTTTTTGATCGTTGGCGTCCCGCTGGTGAGCCTGAATCGCTGTGTTTGGCACCTTTTGCGAACGACGAGCGACCTCGTTTGTGACGCATATGACTGTTTTGCATCACGGAGTGGATCGCAATATCTGTAAGTTCTCTTTTGCGTCACAGAGAGGATCGCAGAAGTTGCAAAGCAGGCTAGCAGGACGCAGAGAGCAGGAGCGATGCTGGAAATTCCTATGAATCAGAAGTGCTCAGTACATGCAAATGACATCCTAACGACCTCCAAAGTCGTTAAAGAGATCGCTGACCGCTGATGAGTCGTTTATGAGATCTCCTGTTTGGCAGCTACTAGCGACCTAAAAGAGATCACACCAACGATTGCGTCGTTATCGTGATCGCTAACGAGATCGCTAAGTGTGGCAGTACCTTTAGTCCCTAAGATAAGGTGTGACACCATTGTTCTCAGCAGTGATCTGGGAGTCAGATATGCTTCAAGGAGTGTTCCCCATTCTATTCTCCTTCTATTGAGCACTTTTTCCATCCATTTCAACATTTTCACTGCCCCCCAGACCTCCTTGTAGGGTATGCCAGAATAATGCTTGGATTTTCCATTGACTCCCATTATACTCGTTACACTAAAATGAGCATCCGAGCATTAGGAATTGCTCGGTTCAAGTAGAGAGCAACGGGCATTTTAGTGCTCGCTCCTCACTAGTCACACACCATACTCAAATATGATGAAATGTAACGAGGTTTAGCTTATAACTCATCACTATACAAGTGAGAAATAGGTCATACTCTGTGCATTTAACTCTAGCTAATCAATCAGATCAGCAATCAGATGAGCACAATATCCCATCATATACAGTTACATGATAACATGTCTCTAAAACCTCATAACTGGCAATCTCATTAATTATCATGTGGACAAATAGAGAAAGATATTCAAAATAATCAGATATCAAGGACCACATATTATTATTATTACACATTTATATAGCGCCATTTATTCCATGGCGCTTTACATATGAAAAGGGAAAATATAGACAGGTACAATAAACGTGTGCTAGACAAGGGACACACAAGTACAGATCCCTTGATATAGCTATGATCCATAATATTCCCTGCATAAAATGTTGCACATAATATCTCCCCATTAAACACCCTGAAGCAAGGAGATATATATAGAACAGTTATGCATTACTAGGCTGTCCATGGCAGGGATCCAAATCACCAGTATTCATTCATCCTACATATGAGGGTCCTGCACAATTCTCATATTAATACATACACGTACAGTAAATTATACTCAGTGTTTAATCTCTTCAGTTTTCTAGCTGTTAAAGGGAACCTATTTGGTCCCCCATGCGCTGCATTCCTACAACATCCACCTATGTGTGAGTAAATTCCCTCCCTAACCATCCCTGTATAACATAACTCAGTTAAATGCTTTAAAAAAGCACTTATAACCTCTGCTTTTCCAATGCTAATGAGGGCTTTCACTAGTTGATGCGGTCGTTAGTTCCTCACAGACTAGTCAGCCCTCTTTCAATGTTATCGCGCCCCTGTGAGATCGCCTCATCACCAGCATTTGCACGAGCCGGCCTCATTGTCAGCTTATGCAAATCTAAGCATGCGCGCCAATGATTCCGGCAGTGTCACTGTGTCTCTGAAGCTAGGTTTACGCTTCTCAACTTCAGAGCGACGCATATGTCCGGGAGTTCAGAAGATGACTTACGGTCATTCGTAATGCGTCTCTGAAGACAGATGTACGGCTCCTGGATTCAGAGATGCACATAAGCGCATGTCCAGCAGTTCAGAAGATAAGTTCCGGTCATGCGCAGTGTGCATCTCTGAAACCGGGAATCGTACACCCGGCTTCAGAGACGCAGTGACGCTGCTTGAATGAGCAGTGCGCGTGCGCAGATTTGCATAAGCTGGCGTGATAACATGGAAAAAGTACTGACTAGTTTGAGGAGCTAACGCCCCATTGATTAGTCAAAGCCCTCATTATCATAGGAAAAGTGGAGGTTATAAATACTTTTTTAAAGTATTTATTTAACTGAATTATGTTATACAGGGATGTTAGGGAGGGAGTTTAATCATACATAGGTGAATGCTGCTGGATTGGAGGGCATAGGGGACCTGACAGGTTCCCTTTAAATGCCAAGATCCATCCCTTGTTCAATAATTTGACTCTATCACCCCCTCTCATCTGAGGTGGGACATGATCTTTGACCCTAAATCACAGTTGGCTGACTGTAAGCCCTTTGTCAAAAAATGTTTTGAAAATAGTTATTCCAATGACATAAATCACAAAACTTGATGCAAATTTATATCTATTGTAAGAAAGCAGGAGGTAAGGTCCTGGATGGCAGGTATGTGTCATCGAAATTGTTGGTCTTGGTGATGTAAGTTCCAAGATAAAGTGCACTAGTAACAATGGGTTACTGAGATGGTTTTTATATGACTAGATTTTGGGTCCGAGATTTAGGTATAACCAAAAGTTCCTGGGTGGGAAAGGTTGCTCCCGTACCCCAGTCGGGTCTCCAGGCATAATAACGGGCAGCTGGGTTAGCTTAGTAGAGTGTTAGTGAGACAATTTTTTATTTACCGTACTTTGTCTTACCCAGAGAAAAGACTGTTTTGTTATTAATATCGTGCTGAAGACAGAAATGTTTGGTTATCCATTTGTGCTGAATAAAGGCTGTTTTCAATTTGGATGTCTGTTTGTGCATGAGTCTGATATGTGATTGATGTGTGTAATAGAATAGCAGGAAAGAATAATAAGCAATTCTACACGTGAGTGTACAGTATATGAGAATTTCGTTATTTAGCCACCAATATGCCATATTAGTAAGACACAGAACAGATTAAGTTTTATTGCTCCCCCTTAAAGTAGAAAAAGAGGACAATGCGGCCGTTAGACTAAAAAAGGTTATGCACCAATGCTGTATATGATGCAGGAAACACAGTGGGATAATTTCATTGCACCATTTGCATTATTCAGTAAGCCCCAATCCAGAAAATGTGTAAGGTAAGGTGCTGCATGGAACAGTCAAGTCGTGAGCAATTTTATGTTCTCTGCCGCAAATGGCACAGTGGTGGGTAATTAAATGGTGAGATTGAGAGAGCCACAATGCTGGGTAATTAAAAAGGAATGGGGAAAAGGCAAAGTGGTGATTAGTTAAATTGGGAGCTCACATAGCCTGTAGTGCCTGGGCCCTTCCTGATTGAATAACATCAACACCTTTGCTCATATGATAGTAACTGTATGTCCTGCACTTGAGTAACTGCATATGGAGAAGGCTCAAGAGCTGAGCTCCCTTCACATGCGGCAGATGACGGCTTTATTATCTAGCCGGCATCTGTCTCTTACAGCTACAGCAGAGTTCTGATCACTGCTGCTAATCATTTCAATTCCATTGACTGCAGCATTTAAATCACGTCACTGCTGGTGCACACTGGCTCTCTTTGGCCTCGGTGACACGATTACAGACGCTGGTAGGTTACTACTGTAGCTGGAGGCCTTCTGAAAGCTCCCTGTCATCTTGGCACTCCTTTGAAGGTCAGAACTTGATTTACATTATATACTGCAATACTATGATAAGAGCTTGAATATCACTTATTTTTTCTCCCCCATTAAGAAATAGAAAATTTAAAAAAAACAAAATCATATCTGGTATCTTTATGTCCATAAAAGTCCAATCTATTAAAACATAAAATTAATTAACCCCATCTGTGATTGCGATAAAGAGAAATAAAAAGAATGGAAACACCAGAAACATTTTTTTTTAGATAACAACTAAATCAAGAAAAAGTGACCAAAATGTCATATGGTCCCCAGAATGGTATAAATGAAAAAGTAAGATCTCCACACAAAAAAAACAAGCCCTCACACATCTCAACGCACAGAAAAATATAAAGGGTACAGTTCTCAGAAAATGGCAACTTATGAATTTTTTTCACCACTTAAAGTAAAAAATACATGTTTTGTATCACCATAATTTTACTGACCTGAAGAATCATGTTCACAGGTCTGTACAATGAACGCCGTACAACCCACCAAAAACATAAAAGCAGAATTACCGTACATGTTCTCTTCACTATTTCATCCCGCTTGGAATCCACCGCACATTTTTCAGTACATGTTATGGTAAGGCCTCTTTCACATTTCCGGCGGGCGCCTGGCGGCGCCCCCGGCATTTTGCCGCAGCGCCGCATGTGAAAACCTTTCACACTTCCGGCGGCCAAAATGCGTTTTTTTGCCGGATGGTTTCTGATGCTTGGAGAGATCAGAAACCATCCGGCAAAAACAAAAAACGTTACATGCAGCGTTTTTTCCGGACGCCGCAATGTACATTTGCGCCGCATCCGGACAAAACCGCATGCAACGCATTGACATGCGGCGCCATCCGGCGCTAATGCATGTCAATACGAAAAAAGCCGCATGCGGCGCATCAGATTTTCAGATGCGGCGCTGCGACAAAATGCCGGGGGCGCCGCAAGGCGCCCGCCAGATGTGTGAAACCAGCCTAAAAGGTATCATTCAAAACTACAACTTATCCCATAAAAAAGCAAACATTTAAAAAGGTTATGCTGATGGAAAACATGTAAAAAATAAGTTATGGCTCTTTTAACAAGAGGAGGGAAAAATGTGTGTGTGTATTATATGTTACTGTAAAAGTCAGAAGGCCAAGTAACATATATATATATATATATATATATATATATATATAATTATATACAGGTGTTTCTAATAAAATCAGAATATCATCAAAAACTTAATTTATTTCATTTCTTCAATACAAAAAGTGAAACTCATATTATATAGTTGGTGCAAAAAAGTGATCTATTTAAAGTGTTTATTTCTGTTAATGTTGATGATTATTAATTACAGCCAATGAAAACCCAAAAGTCATTATCTCAGTAAATTAGAATAATTAACAAAAAAACACCTGCAAAGGCTTCCTAAGCATTTAAAAAGGTGCCTTAGTCTGTTTCAGTAGGCTCCACAATCATGGGGAAGACTGTTGACTTGACAGATGTCCAGAAGGCAATCATTCAAGACAAGAAAAAAAGGTAGCACACTGTAGCACTATAGCTTGCAAACACGAAATATGAAAATATGAAAAATGAATTGCATCACTGCCTTAGAAATATGAAAAATTGAGAAGTCTTAGCGCATAAGATGGCCAAATTATGTGAGCCTGATAGCCACGTCAAGCCTCTTCTCGTATATCAGGTCCTAACTAATGCCAATCCTCACTTAGAAAAGTCTGTGTAATGTATGTAGTACAGTTCATATAGCGTCTTGTGCTTGGGTGCGATGAAAACACAGGAGTCACAGGTTTGATATAGAAAAGTCCTGTATTACTTCATACAAGTTGGCAGAAATAGTCACACAGTTTGCAGACACAGAAACAGGAGACACAGCAGGCCAGAGTAATCTAAGCTCAGCAATCACTCTCCAATACAGATTCAGGATCTTCTTCTCTGTTACCGTAAGTCCATGCAAACGTGGGTCTTTCAAAGAGCAGGGTTCAGAGTCCACAAGTGCTTCAGAGTTCCTCAGTAGGAATAGCTGGAGTACAAGGTCCAAGGCTTACAGGAGTCAAGTCACAGGTTCACTGCAGGCTAGATTCTGAAGCACTGATTGCTCAGCTGTGGCTGCTTAAGAAGCAAAGGAGAGAATCAGGGCGGGAACATGCAAGCTGGAAACTCCATTTTGACTGAGGGCAAGATAGCTGCAGCAAGACAGAAAGTAAAATGGCTGACGAACAAACTGAGTTTCAGGAATATATACATAGAACCTTACAGTCTGTCTGCATGGGAACATATGAATCCTCTCTTCAGACTAAAATCTACATCTCTGTGGAGGGGTAGTGAACCTGGTGTAATTAATGGATTAGTTAGGACCTGATATACAAGAAGGGCCTTGACGTGGCTATCAGGCTCACATAATTTGGCCATCTTATGCGCTAAGACTTCTCAATTTTTCATATTTCTAAGGCAGTGCTGCAATTCATTTTTCATATTTTTCATATTTTCATATTTCGTGTTTGCAAGCTATAGTGCTACAGTGTGCTACCTTTTTTCTTGTATGTATATGAGTTGGTGACTCTAGGTTTAGCACCTGTTCACACTGGATCTATGTTTGGATGTGCCGGTCAGTTTTTTGATATGTATTCATTTACCTTCTACCTGAGCACTCCACCTGTTGGTCACAGGCTTTTTAATTACACCAGGTTCACTACCCCTCCACAGAGATGTAGATTTTAGTCTGAAGAGAGGATTCATATGTTCCCATGCAGACAGACTTTTCTAAGTGAGGATTGGCATTAGTTAGGACCTGATATACGAGAAGAGCCTTGACGTGGCTATCAGGCTCACATAATTTGGCCATCTTATGCGCTAAGACTTCTCAATTTTTCATATTTCTAAGGCAGTGATGCAATTCATTTTTCATATTTTTCATATTTTCATATTTCGTGTTTGCAAGCTATAGTGCTACAGGGTGCTACCTTTTTTTCTTGTATGTATATGAGTTGGTGACTCTAGGTTTAGTACCTGTTCACACTGGATCTATGTTTGGATGTGCCGGTCAGTTTTTTGATACAGAAGGCAATCATTGACACACTCCACAAGGAGGGTAAGTCACAAAAGGTTATTGGTAAAGAAGCTGGCTGTTCAGAGTGCTGTATCCAAGCATATTAATGGAAAGTTGACTGGAAGGAAAAAGTGTGGTAGAAAAAGGTTCACAAGCAACCGGGATAACCGCAGCCTTGAAAGGTTTGTTGAGAAAAGGTTATTCAAAAATTTGAGGGAGATTCACATGGAATGGACTGCTGCTGGGGTCATTGCTTCAAGAGCCGCCAGACACAGACGTATCCAGGACATGGGCTGCAAGTGTCGCATTCCTTGTGTCAAGCCACTCATGACCAATAAACAACACCAGGAGCGTCTTAACAAGGAGAAAAAGAACTGGACTGTTGCTCATTGGTCCAATGTGTTGTTTTCAGATAAAAGTAAAATTTGCATTTCATTTGGAAATCAAGGTCCAAGAGTCTGGAGGAAGAGTGGAGAGGCACACAATCCAAGCTGCTTGAGGTCTAGTGTGAATTTTCCACAATCAGTGATGGTTTGGGGAGCCATGTCATCTGCTGGTGTAGGTCCACTGTGTTTTCTCAAGACCAAAGTCAGCGCAGCCATCTACCAGAAATTTTTAGACCACTTTATGCTTCCCTCTGCCAACAAGCTTTTTGGAGATGAAAATTTCATTCTCCAGCAGGACTTGGCACCTGTCCACACTGCCAAAAGTGCCAACATCTGGTTTAAAAACAACAGTATCACTGTGCTTGATTAGCCAGCAAACTTGCCTGACCATAACCCCATAGAGAATCTATGGGGTATTGTCAAGAGGAAGATGAGAGACACCAGACCCAACAATGCAGATGAGCTGAAAACTGCTATCAAAGCAACGTGGGCTTCCATGACACCTCAGCAGTGCCACATGCTGATCACCTCCATGTCCCACTGCATTGAAGCAGTAATTTATGCAAAAGGAGCCCCGACCAAGTATTGAGTGCATTTAGTGAACATACATTTCAGTATGCCAACATATCGGAACTTAAAATCATTTTTCTAGCTGGTGTTATAAAGTATTCTACCGTATATACCCATGTATAAGCCGAGATTTTCAGCCCATTTTTTAGGGCTGAAAGTCCCCCTCTCAGCTTATACGCGGGTCATATACGGGGTCGGCGGGGGAGGGGGAGCGGGGGTGTCGGATCATACTCACCCCTCCGCCGGCGCGGTCTCTGCAGCCCCCCTGCTTCTCCCACGATCTCCGCTCCTTCCTGCAGCGGTCACATGGCACCGCTCATTAAAGTCATGAATATGCACATATTCATGACTTTAATGAGTGGTACCACGTGACCACTGAAGCACTGCGGAGAGCGCCGGGAGAAGAGAAGAGGCTGCAGGGACGCACGGCGGAGGGGTGAGTATAGTGATATTTACCTGTTCCTTGGTCCACCGCAGCGCTGCTCCCTCGTTCTGACTCTCCTCTGGCTGTGAATGTTCAGGCAGAGGGCGCGATGACATCGTTAGTGCGCGCCCCGCCCCCTGCCTGATCATTCACAGCCAAAGGAGTCAGACCGAGGGAGCAGCGCTGCGGTGCAGAGAGGACAGGTAAATATCACAAGTGTCGGGTCCTGAGCGAGCGGTGACACCGGCACCTGGCCCCCAGCGACGAGAGGTAAGTATGTCATTTTTTTTTTTTGCAGCAGCAGCATATGAGGCCTATACTATGGGGCATAATTGTGCAGCATATGTGGGCATAATCTGGAGCATATGGGGGCATAAGCTGTGGAACATATGGGGCATAATCTGGAGCATATGGGGGCATAATATGGAGCATATGGGGGCATAAGCTGTGGAACATATGGGGCATAATCTGGAGCATATGGGGGCATAATATGGAGCGTATGGTGGCATAAACTGTGGAACATATGGGGCATAATCTGGAGCATATGGGGGCATAATCTGTGGAGCATATTGGGCATAATCTTGGAGCATATGGGGCATAATCTGTGGACATATGGGGGCATAATCTGGAGCATATGGGGGCATAATCTGTGGAACATATGGGCATAATCTGGAGCATATGGGGGCATATTCTGTGGATCATACGGGGGCATAATCTGTGGAATATATGGGGGCATAATCTGTGGAGCATATTGGGCATAATCTGTGGAGCATATGGGGGCATAATCTGTGGAGCATCATATTGGGTCATAATCATTTTTCACCCTAGGCTTATACGCGAGTCAATAAGTTTTCTCAGTTTTTTGTGGCAAAAGTAGGGGGTCGGCTTATACACGGGTCGGCTTATATATGATTATATACGGTAATTTACTGAGATAATGACTTTTAGGTTTTCATTGGCTGTAAGCCATAATCATTAACAGAAATAAACACTTGAAACAGATCACTCTGTTTGTAATGACTATATAATATATGAGTTTCACTTTTTGTATTGAAGAACTGAAATAAATTAACTTTGATGATCATTGATATTCTAATTTTGTGAGAAGCACCTGTATGTGTGTGTGTGTGTGTGTATATATATATATATATATATATATATAATTAAGGAGGCTAATGGCTGTGAAGTCAATAGGAGGTATGTGTCGAAGAGATAGCTGCTTCCTGCGATGCAACCCTGAGTATTCTGCTTTAGTGCATGTGAGCACTAAGATGTCATTTAGTGCACTTGTGTCCAGGTTGCGGGTAGCTGTGAGAGATAGGCGGGTCTGGCTACCCATATACCTCACTTGTGGGTGTGGTTACAGCCTACATAATGGAGGCTGTTGATTGGCACATGGGCTGTGACTTGGGAGGGAGAAGGCCTCCTGTGTATGTGGCTCCAGACAGAGCCTGAGTGCTGTACATTACCCCAGTCTGTGTGCTCACAGGCCTGAGGCAGCAGAATCCTGCTAGGACCTGTGTGAGGTCAGGGTCATGTGACGATCACATGGGTGGAAAATACCTGGCCATGTGAGTTAGCAGTGGCTGGTGTCTTGAGACAGCAGGAACTCCCACGCAAAAGGACTGTGCTATGGATACTGATGCTTTGTGCTGTTTTCCTGCTCTAAAGGCTGTTTTACATTTGTTGGTGCTTCTGGGTTTATGGAGCTAATAAACCCACATGAACTTTTGAATTGAATGTGCCTCCTGTTATCCTCCTGACGCACCTGAGTGAGTATGATCCCTACAATTGGTGCTGAACTGTGGGCATCGGTCCAGGAGGTACCTGGGAGAACTCCGGTTGGCTTGCTGTCGATTGGCGTGTCCACGAAATCTGCAGAGCCATGCAGAGTCATGCTGAGAGGGGCAGAGACTTGCGGAGCCGTGCAGAGTCTTGTAGAGCAGTGCGGAGCCTCGCTATGCAGACCGTGCAGAACAGTGTGGAGCTTCACTGTGAGGAACTGTTGGCGCAGATAGACTGCCGTGCACAGATGGTGAGGGGCCTGAGAGGGCCGTGTGGGGGCGCTCTGGTGGCCTTGTTGCTAGGGGCAACAGACAAGGCCTACAGCCTGGTTGCTTGGGGCAATGATATAGCTGCAACAGCACGCGGAAGCAAGAGACTGGCTGGTTACGAAGATAAAGCTTCTGGCTGTAACTCGGTGGGGTTAACAAGCTTGTCAACACCCTCATTCCAGGTTCCCTGTGGGTCGGTGTGCAGTGCCAGGAGGCCCAGCAACAACCGTGGGACGTGAAGCAGCCATGTGTGAAGTGCCAGTCATGTAGCTGTGCTGACAAGGTGATAATTACTCAAACATACTGGTGAGAGAAGCCCAAAAATGGTAATTGCACAATCTAGTTGCATGGTATATGTCGCATCTTACCGTCTCTTTATGTGTATGGCTTGGAACCTTAATACCTAAAAGAGTAATAAAAAATTATGCTCTCATTCATTTATCTTGTTTTCTATTTTTATTAATATATCTATGCATAAACTAACAATATGCGATCTTTCTATACACATTGCATGTTATATGTGTTATTTGGTTACGTATTTTGCCACAGGTTTATATACTGTAGTCATGGGCTGTAAATTGTTGGGGTGCTTCCTACATATTTGTAATGGGTTCCACACTAACGCCGCTGGATCCCTACCCCTTGATACTCTAATGCTCTTTTCCATGGAGTCCATACTAATGTCGCTGGACCACTTAATACATATGTCATTTACAACTGCCTGATACAAAGACATTACTGTACAAATGGTTTCTTTGTAAACCCTTCTCCTGAGGAATTGCCACCTACTAGAATCATTTGACAGCACTTAGTTATTTCATACTGGCGCAGAGCTTCTCTGCTACGTATAGGCAGATAATTCTGCCCTTAGTACACCTATTCCCTTTATCGAGCATGCGCATTTGTTTTTTGTCCTGCGCACTGACGATCATGGCTTTCCCTGGATAGGACAAACTGCAGCTGTCCGAGATCTGATGCACACACCATGCACGAGCCTCGTCTCTCACCGTGGACCAATCACTGGAGGACCACACACCAGTAAATGTTTTTTTTATCATGTTTCTCTTTATGTTCTGATGCATTTGAATCTGAGGGCATACTTCTCCTGAGGAAGCTGTTGTGAACAGTGATACGAGTGGGGTCTCTCCCTGCACCTCTGATCTCCAGGGCTTTTTGCTTATCGTGGCTTTATGTGGTGGCTTGGAGCATTACTTGAGTATCTGAGGTAGTATTATCTATAGACACCTAGTTGTAGGATTGTCTAGTGTTATTACTCACATGGTTCTGATTCTTTTCCATGTGACTTTTCTCGCCTCTTGGCTATTCTTATCGATTCGTGACCTTTCTATCATATATCCTTCCTTTCTCTTGTGAAATTACCATGTTTGGGTTGTCTCACACTAGTATGTTTGAGTAATTATCACCTTGTCAGCACAGCTACATGACTGGCACACGTTACACATACATGCAGTTATCCTCCAATCCCAGAGGCTTGCTATTGGGACACAATTGTTAAAACTCTTCCCTGTCATTCCATATCCCTATACTATGTTTTCCAGTAAGGTCTTTATAAATAGGTTAAGTTTTGGTCTAGAAGACTCATTTGTTATTGGCACCACGGCTACCTTTTCATAGGTTTATATGTATGTGATCTTTGATTTTTTTTAAATTGATACTCCCACTTCATTTATGCTCTTGTTTGTCCTATTGTATCCCCACATGTTTATATTTTGCCTCGCATATACATCCTTCACGGGAGTTGACTATTAATCATGTACTATACAACTGCATGTTTTTAGATGGTTTTAACATTTTTTTTGTATGTCCTTGGCACTCAATAAAGTTGTGATACATTTTTGCATTTAATCAGGTGTGCATACCGTTTTTTGTACTGGTCTCTTCCTCCTTTGCTTGCACCTTATCTTCCATATGGGGTGTAGAACCCTGATACTTACATTTTTACATTTACGGTATTATATGACACATTGGGGTGCACCCTACTTATAGTTTCTATGTCTATCACATGAAGCTATGAGACTTGTTGATTAACCCCTTCATGCACTGTAACATATACATACGTCATAGGTCATGCTTCCTCATTTGAAATGAACTCTGGCACTAAGCCTGCATTTTTTCCGGTACATAACAATTGATTTGATCAGCTGTCATGTGCCCCTAATTGCCACTGGTGGAATCACAATCCACCCATGGCTGTTAACAAATTAAATGCCGCTGTCAATATCTGACAGTGGCATTTAACTTGATTGCACCAGAAGTGCAAATTCCTAGGGTGGACCAGTGGGAGAGTGTTTGGCACATAGGAAATAAGTTATCAGTGTTGAAGAGGAGGTGAAAGGGGAAGCACAGGGAGTTGAGTGGTGGAACTACAATGCTCAACATGAAGTGGGACTAGTTACAGATGCGGCAGGACATCACAGGCAAGTGGGGATCCCTGCAAGTGAAAGGCTTACAGGTCTGGAAATCATACTGTCCAGCTAGTGGGGGACCTTGGGACAATGTAGCACCCTGCTGTGGGTACTGATACGGGGAGCAACAACTCTTTGAGCGGCCCCTGGGACTGATATAAGCAAGGAAACAGGGTATCAGGATCATACTGACACACCTGGACCTATATTACTTTACACCTATGAAAATGCAGGCATTTCAAACTCATCTCTCTTCCTTTGCCATACCTGTAAACAAAATGCTAAATGTAACGCTGTGAAAGGAGTTGGTGTATTGTATGAAGGGCGATTAAAAATGCATGACCCTATGAGAACATCACAAAACATTACCAGACCCCAATCAGAGGGCAATAAAACTTTCACACTCCTTGTCTATGAACTAGTCCAATATTTATTGCCACAACTGTTCATTCCTCTCCCATAATGACAGTTCTGCTTCACGTCACTTGTCTCAACTATTGCATTGTTTCTGTGCTGTGTTGTGTACAAATATGTGATTCTTCAGATGTTGTATTAGTCTTTGCCTTATGAAGAGACCTGAGTAGTCTCGAAAGCTTGCAATTTGTTACCATCTTTTCAGTTAGCCATTAAAAGGTATCAACCACTGAGGACTCTCAATTCTAAATATTTTTCTGTTACTCCCTGGTCACCAGTTTGGCCGTGCATAAAAAACACATTATAAGAACTGGTCTGGGTTCAAGAGAGCGGTGCTGCATCAAGTGTATCAGAATAGACGGTGGATGCAGCAGATTAAAGAGTAATGTTGCACATGCACACCCAGAACACTCAATTTTCTGTAACTGGCCAGCTTACATCCCCATTTTTGGCAAAACGCGCAGACATCAGATATTGACTGACGATCAATAAGTAAATATGAAGATTGTACATCAGTATCATTTTTTAAATTACTTTTTTTGTTAGGATGTTAGAAAAGTTAAGTTTTGCAGCAATTTTTCATTTTTTTCTCTGAAATTTGCAATACCTATATTTTAGAGACCACATCACTTTTGATTTTATTTTTTAGGGTCTATTTGTAGACTATTTGTTTTTCAACCCTTCAGTTTTCACAAGCAAACTTTAAGGGTAAAAGGAAAATATGGACTGCACAATTTGTTGCTTAATTTTCTCTTCGCCACGACAGCACCCACTGAGAGAGGGGATCCGCCCCTAGGAACAGGAAACCTACAGAGAGATAAAAGGGGCGGCCCCCCTCGCTCCTCCGTTGTTTCCTGTTCCTAGGAGAGGAACCTACCTTAGAAGAGGAATTCCTGGGCTGGATCGCCGCCTGTGCGGTTTCTTTTGGAGCGGCAGGGGCTCCAACACCAGAAGCAGCGTCGGGGGTTTATTCCCTCCTCAGCTGGGATAAAAGACACCGCACATACCTGGAGGTAACGGACCGTGGCCGAGTATGAAGAGGGCAGCAGCAGGAGTTGCAGCCCACCGCCACGGGGGGAGAAGATTCCCAGGTGCGAGGCCAGGAGCAAGGTTGCTCTGGCTCGCATATGATATGGGTGTCGCACACTGGGGGAGCAGTGAGACCGAGGCTGCCCTACCTGATGACGCTGGGAGCCTCGGAGGTCAAGATGGAAGGTCCCATCGCCTCTCTCTCCGGCTGGTAGGGACGGTACCGCAGCGTCGCGTGGTCAAGAGCGGTCCCGGAAGTTGCAGCCGATGGAGACGCTGCTGGATTGAGCGGCCGCGCAGGCGCAGGGAGGCAGAGAACCCAGAAGTGAATCTAGCACTTCCGGGTTGGCGCTGATTAAAAAAAAAAAAAAAAAAATGGGGAAGCTGCATAAAAGCACCGGCCATATGGCATAACGGTGCGCAGCAATGTCGTCCCCAAGCGATCCTGTTTTGCGCCCACCGGAGGAACTGGTGGTGCCACATCACAGCGGCAGCAGCAGCGGCAGAAAAAGTCGAAGTGGACACTCTAAGCAGAGTGGTTCCACAAGCAGGTCTGGAGGAAAATCAAGTCGCTCCATACCGCAGCCGGACCCTCCATCCTTAAAACCGGTACCATCTTGACGGAAAGCTTCACTGGGTGAGTGTTATAAGTCACACCTGTCAAGCTGATGGCCCTTTCCCCTCCCCCTTTTTCTGTGTGTCCCTAGGCCAAAAAAACGGAAAAGACCAAACATAAAGAATGTGCCATATGCTCCCAACCCCTTTCGGACACTTATCCCAAAAGATTGTGTCAGGATTGTATTGGCCATACGCTGCAGGAGGAAAGTTCAGTGAGAGCAGAAGATATCCGCCTAATGATCAGAGAGGAGTTACAGGCCCTAGGGGGAGCCAGTAGTATTACGGGAAGGAAATCCCTTAGTGAGATCACCCCACCTAAAGTGGGATCCTCCACGGACAGCGGAGAACTCAATTCAGAAGCCTCACATGAATCAGGTTCATCAGAGGGGGAGGAGCACACCTGTTTTCCGACCGACAGTATTAATAATCTGATTAAGTCGGTTCGGAACACTATGGGATTATCTGATGCAAAAGACCCTAAAACTCCTCAGGAGATTATGTTCGCGGGTATCTCCCAGCGCAAACGGCGAGTATTTCCAATAGATCCGGCTATAAAAGAATTAGTGAAGAAAGAATGGGAGAAACAAGGGCAGAGAGGTTTTATGCCAGCCGCGTCAAAACGACGGTATCCCTTTGATGATAAGGACCTGGCCTCCTGGGAGAAAGCACCCAAAGTGGATGCAGCTGTGGCGTCAACCTCCCGCAAGTCATCCTTGCCAGTAGAGGATGCTGGAATTTTGTCGGACCCCCTAGACCGGAAAGCAGATACACTTCTTAAAAGGTCCTGGGAGTCGTGTATAGGGGCATTTAAACCCGCAATATCGGCCACATGTACAGGCAGGGCCATGTTAGTATGGTTAGATCAATTGGAGGAGAATATAAAAAGTGGCCTCTCCAGAGACAAACTACGGTCTTCCATCCCTTTAATTAGAGGTGCAGCGGCGTTTCTTTCAGACACCTCAGTAGACTCTCTCCGCCTGGCGGCAAGAACGGCAGGACTAACCAACGCAGCCCGAAAGGCGTTATGGTTGAAAGGTTGGAAGGGGGATACACAGGCTAAGTCAAAACTCTGCGCTATACCCTGTCAGGGTGAGTACCTGTTTGGTGCAGTATTGGATGATATCTTAACCAAAGCAGGAGAAAGGAAAAAAGGCTTCCCTAATCCATACATTCCATCCTACAGGAGGGCATTCAGGAGGCCATCGTTTAGCAGAAAGAAGGATTATAAAACCCAGAATTCTTGGAATAACAGGGATTTCAAACAAAAGGGAAACCTATTCGGTAAACGTCCCTTCAGATCGGGAGATAAGTTCCGCTAGTACCAACTTACCGGTGGGTGGCAGACTGTTACACTTCTGTTATCAATGGGAACAAATTACAACTAACTCCTGGGCCATTAACATCGTAAAATCAGGCCTAACATTAGAATTTGTCCGGAATCCTCCGGACTCCTTTCTATTGACTTCTCTGAAATCCCAGGCTCAACAGGAGGCGTCAGAATTAGAAATTAAAGGCCTGCTATCCAAGAAAGTGCTAGTAGAGGTTCCGGTATATCAAAAAGAGAAAGGCTTTTACTCTCCCTTATTTCTGGTAACTAAACCAGACGGTTCATTTAGAACCATAGTTAATTTAAAAAAACTAAATACCTTTTTGAAAACCCGAACCTTCAAAATGGAGTCTATAAGATCAGCCATAAAACTCTTATTTCCCAGATGCTACATGGTGGTCGTGGATCTCAAAGATGCATATTATCATCTACCAATACATTCCTCGCATCAACGCTTTCTCCGAGTGGCGGTCACATTAGAAGGCCAAATCCGTCATCTGCAGTTTGCGGCAATGCCATTCGGGCTCTCTATGGCACCACGCGTCTTCACAAAACTGATGCTGTCATATTTACGAGTAAGAACACACTGGTAATCCCGTACCTGGATGATCTGCTAATAGTAGGAAATTCATTCCAACAATGTGAGCGTAGGCTGTCTGATGTAATTTCATCCTTACAGAGCTTAGGTTGGCTGATCAACTGGGAAAAATCAAGGCTACGGCCGGTAACCTGTCAGACGTTCCTAGGCCTTCATCTGGACTCAGCAAGTCAGAAATGTCTGCTACCGGAGACAAAAAAGTTAACCGTAATTAATAAAGTACAAACGGTAGTTAATAATCCTATACTATCTCTAAGAGAAGGCATGTCTTTGCTGGGCTCTTTGACCTCATGTATCCCGGCAGTTCGGTGGGCCCAGTTTCATACCAGGAAACTGCAGAGAATAATCCTTCAAGAAGAAGAGAGATTACAGGGACAGTTAGAAAACAAAATATCCCTAACCCCGGAAGTAATCAGTTCCCTAACCTGGTGGCTAGATTCAAATAATCTATCGGGAGGCGTTCCGTGGATAGTGGTTCCCTCAAATATAGTAACCACAGATGCCAGCCCTTTAGGGTGGGGGGCTCATTGGGAAGATAATGTGGCGCAGGGACAGTGGTCTAGATCAGAGTCAGAGGATTCGTCAAACATGAGAGAGCTAAAAGCTATATATCATGCCATATGTAATTTCCTTCCGCAGCTGCAAGGGACTCATACAAGGATACTGTCGGACAACAACACCTCAGTGGCGTACCTAAACCACCAAGGAGGTACACGATCAATGCCACTCATGTTTATCGCAGAAAAAATTTTAACATTGGCAGAAAGTCATCTCCTGTCCCTGTCGGCCCTGCACGTCAGAGGAATAGACAATGTCAAGGCAGATTTTCTCAGTCGTCATACCCTGCACCAAGGGGAATGGATACTCAATCATCAGATTTTCAAAAGGATAACGTCCAAATGGGGCACACCGGACATAGACCTGTTTGCCACACGAGACAACAGGCAGGTAAAAAAGTTTGCTTCATTATTCAAGAAGGACAATCCGGACATTCTCGACGCCTTGCAGATCCCGTGGACATTCCACTTGGCCTATGCCTTTCCTCCAATGATTCTGTTACCGATTGTCATCCGGAAAATAAGAGAGGAAAGAGCGAGAGTAGTCCTAATAGCCCCGTTCTGGCCCAAGAGGCCATGGTTCTCGTGGCTGAGGGCCATGTCGATTTCGGATCCATGGATCCTCCCTTGGGACCGGGACCTTCTCTCACAGGGGCCCTTCTATCACCCTCAGGTCAAAGGATTGCGCCTCACGGCCTGGAACTTGAAAGGCAGCTATTAAAACTAAGAGGATTTTCAAACGGACTGATTAATACGCTCCTACATAGCAGGAAGGAGGCCACAACTAATATATATGCCAGAGTCTGGAGGAAATTTCTAGCTTTTCATTCAGTACGCCTGTCTAGTGAAGTACCTATTCCGGCTATTCTAGAATTTTTGCAAAAAGGGCATGAATTAGGTCTGTCAGTAAATACACTTAAAGTCCAGGTGTCGGCTCTAGGGGCCTTATATAGTTATGACGTAGCAGGCAATAAATGGGTAGCTCGGTTTATCTCAGCATGCCATCGAGCAGAACCAGTCCATATACCACAAATGCCATCTTGGGACTTAAACCTAGTCCTAGACGCCTTAACAGAAAGTCCATTTGAGCCCTTTCATTCAGTTCCAATAAAATATGCTTCATTAAAAACCATTTTATTAGTAGCCTTGACCTCAGCAAGAAGAGTGAGTGATCTCCACGCCTTATCAATAGATCCTCCTTTCCTGTCTATATATCCTGACAAGATAGTGTTAAAAACTGACCCGTCTTATCTTCCTAAAGTGCCGACTAAATTTCATAGATCTCAAGAAATTTATCTTCCTTCCTTTTATGATAACCCCTCATCACCACAGGAAGAGAAATTCCACACTTTAGATGTTAAAAAACAGTCTTAGCATATCTAGATAGGACTAGCCCCTGGAGGAAGAGCAGGGCTCTCTTTGTCTCTTTCCAGGGCAGCCGCAAAGGTACAGGAGTAACGTAAAGAACGCTATCTCGATGGATTAGAGACGCAATAGCACTGGCGTATGTGGCAAAAGGGAAAGTCCCACCACAGGGCGTGAAGGCACATTTTATTCCGCACGGGCCATATCGTCTTCTTGGGCAGAAAGAGCAGATGTCCCGATAGACCTTATATGTAAGGCTGCAACCTGGGCTTCACGTTCTACCTTCTATGATCACTATAGATTAGATCTATCTTCCTCATCAGATCTAGTGTTTGGTAGATCAATCCTTGACACGGTGATCCCTCCCAGGTGACTGTCTCTGAAAATCTCTCAGTGGGTGCTGTCGTGGCGAAGAGAAAAAACCGGATTACTTACAGGTAATGCTCTTTTATAGAGCCCACGACAGCACCCACTCACTTCCCTCCCCTAGTTGTAATATACACGGTGCATTCTGTTGGGTGAAGGATTGATTATATATATGTTGACTATACATAGTCTAGCAGTGTAAATATGTAAATATATGTTAAACGAATTATGGAGCAAATTAACTGAAACTTACAGTTAGGGCCATAAATATTTGGACAGAGACAACATTTATCTAATTTTGGTTCTAGACATTACCACAATGAATTTGAAACAAAACAAATCAGATGCAGTTGAAGTTCAGACTTTCAGCTTTCATTTGAGGGCATCCACATTATAATTGGATGAAGGGTTTAGGAGTTTCAGCTCCTTAACATGTGCAACCCTGTTTTTAAAGGGACCAAAAGTAATTGGACAAATGACTCCAAGGCTATTTCATGGACAGGTGTGGGCAATCCCTTTGTTATGTCATTCTCAATTAAGCAGATGAAAGGGCCGGAGTTGATTTGAGGTGTGGTGTTTGCATTTGGAAGGTTTTGCTGTGAAGGAAACATGCGGTCACAGGAGCTCTCCATGCAGGTGAAACAAGCCATCCTTAAGCTGCAAGAACATAAAAAAACCCATCCAAGAAATTGCTACAACATTAGAAGTGGCAAAATCTACAATTTGGTACATCCTGAGAAAGAAAGAAAGCACTGGTGAACTCATCAATCCAAAAAGACCTGGGAGCCCACGGAAGACAACAGTGGTGGATGATCGCCGCATACTGTCTTTGGTGAAGAAGAACCCGTTCACAACATCAACTGAAGTCCAGAACACTCTCAGTGAAGTAGGTGTATCTGTCTCTAAGTCAACAGTAAAGAGAAGACTCCATGAAAGTAAATACAAAGGGTTCACAGATGCAAACCATTCATCAATTCCAAAAATAGACAGGCCAGAGTTAAATTTGCTGAAAAACACCTCCAGAAGCCAGCTCAGTTCTGGAAAAGTATTCTATGGACAGATGAGACAAAGATCAACCTGTACCAGAATGATGGGAAGCCAAAAGTTTGGAGAAGAAAGGGAACGGCACATGATTCAAGGCACACCACATCCTCTGTAAAACATGGTGGAGGCAACGTGATGGCATGGGCATGCATGGCTTTCAATGGCACTGGGTCACTTGTGTTTATTGATGACATAACAGCAGACAAGAGTAGCCGGATGAATTCTGAAGTGTACCGGGATATACTTTCAGCCCAGATTCAGCCAAATGCTGCAAACTTGATTGGACGGCGCTTCATAGTACAGATGGATAATGACCCCAAGCATACAGCCAAAGCTACACAGGAGTTCATGAGTGCAAAAAAGTGGAACATTCTTCAATGGCCAAGTCAATCACCAGATCTTAACCCAATTGAGCATGCATTTCACTTGCTCAAATCCAGACTTAAGAGGGAAAGACCCACAAACAAGCAGACCTGAAGGCTGCGGCTGTAAAGGCCTGGCAAAGCATTAAGAAGGAGGAAACCCAGCGTTTGGTGATGTCCATGGGTTCCAGACTTAAGGCAGTGATTGCCTCCAAAGGATTCGCCACAAAATATTGAAAATAAAAATATTTTGTTTGGGTTATGTTTATTTGTCCAATTACTTTTGACCTCCTAAAATGTGGAGTGTTTGTAAAGAAATGTGTACAATTCCTACATTTTCTAACACATATTTTTGTTCAACCCTTCAAATTAAACGTTACAATCTGCACTTGAATTCTGTTGTAGAGGTTTAATTTCAAATCCAATGTGGTGGCATGCAGAGCCCAACTCGCGAAAATTGTGTCACTGTCCAAATATTTCTGGCCCTGACTGTATGTGGCGGTTCCTCTCATTCTCTGTAAACCAACTGAGGAGCGAGGGGGGCCGCCCCTTTTATCTCTCTGTAGGTTTCCTGTTCCTAGGGGCGGATCCCCTCTCTCAGTGGGTGCTGTCGTGGGCTCTATAAAAGAGCATTACCGGTAAGTAATCCGGTTTTTTCTCCTGAGTACACTGATACCCATTATGTGGTTGGAAACTCGTGTTTGGACACATGTAAGAAGCGCTGTTTGATTTTTGGAACATAAATTTGGCTGGAATAGATTTCAGGCAAAATGCTTCATTTGCAAAGCTCCTGAGGTACCAAAAGCTGTGAAAATGAAGTATTGCATTATTTTTTCTTGAAAATGTTGGTATAGCCCCAAATTTCTCATTTTAACAAGAGTAGCAGGAAAAATTGCTCAATAGATTGTAAGATTCATTTTCTCCTGAGTATGCCAATATCCATTCAGGTTCTTCACATGCAAACTTAAAGAAAAATCACATTTTTGTACTGAAATGTTTATTTAGCCCCATCGTTTTTCAATTTTACAAAGGTAAAATAAAAAATATGACTGGACAATTTGTTGCACATTTTCTCCTGTGTACACCAATACCCCAGATATGGTCAAACTACTGTTTGTGCACTTAACAGGGCTCAGAAGAGACAGAGTGCTGTTTGATTTTTGGAGTGATATTTTTGCTGGAGCAAAACAGTGTCAAAACAACAGCGACTCACCTCCTCCCCAAGTGAACCATTTTGGAATCTGCACTACTTGAGAAATTGATTTAGGGGTGTAGGTGCATTTTAAACCCGTAGTCGATTCACAAAATTTTATAACATTTGGCTGTGAAAATAAAAATTACATTTTTTTAAATTACATTGTTGCATTAGCCTTACATTTCTCATTTTTATAAGGGTAACAGGAGAAAATGGACCCCACAATTTGTTGAGTAATTTCGCCTGAGAACGCTGGTATCCAAAATATGACCACTTTTTGGACACAAACAAGAAGACTTGGAAAAGAAAGTGCTATTTAATTTCTGGAGTGCAAATTAGGCTGGAAAAGATTGTAAATGTCATATTGTATTTACAGAGCCAAACAGGTGCCAAAAGCAAGCACACATTGAATGTTGCAAAGAAAAAATTGCAATTTGCCATTGCAGTGCCCAATGCATTGTTGTGCCCAATACAATGTGCCCAGCTTGTGCTTCTGAAGACACTCTGTAAATTGTCAAGTGGCATTCCTAGCTGCGTAATGCCAGACATGTGTATGCTAACTGCAGCTTAGGCACACTGGGAGTCTAAAGGTACTGCCACACTAAGCTATCCCGCAGCGATCTCGTTAGCGTTGCATACTAATGAGATCGCTAGCGGGATTGTTTCTATATCGCTAAATGCTTCCGCATTTAGCGATATAGTTAACGACGCTATCGCCGTTAGCGATCTTCTTAACGACTTTAGCGGTACAAAAGTACCGCTAAATCGCTAAGAAAAGGTGCCCACTCAGCGATATATACTTACCCAGCGGGAGCGCCGACGAGAAAATAGGGTCCGAACGATTCAGCGCGAGCGGATCACAGCAGGAAGCTCGTCGCTGGAAGCTGCCGCACTGAACAATATCGCTAACGGGATCGCTAAATAGTGACGTTTTTTAGCGATCCCGTTAGCGATATTGTTTAGTGTGGCATACCCTTAAGAATTGAGGGGTTGCATTTGGATTTAGGAGTGAAGATTTTGCTAGATTTTCTTTTTTGGGGGGTTGAGGAAGGGGAGATATGTCCATTTTCCAGAGCCTTTAAGCAACCAATAGGAAACCCCTATATTTCCTTTATTAATAATTGGTAGCATTTTGTGTTGTATAACATTTTGTAGAAAAAAAAATAGATTCTCCTGTGAAACATTCTCAGGTAAGAAAAACTTGAAGTTTATTTGCTTTCTACTTCAAAATAAGCTGCAAAACCAAACCTGATTTACCAGAAAGTGCTGCAGATCGGTGATAAATATAAGTGAAAAACATAATAACTATGAGTGTGAACGGGCACGCGGTCCGCCACACGGTAGCCCGGGGTATCACGGCTTGTGATCCCTCCGTGCTGCAAATGTGACGAAAACGCGCACACACACGACGGCTGCTGCCGTCCGACCCAGTAAACTGCAGGGATTTATAATTATCCCACTTCCACTTAGGAACTTGCAGCTCTCTGGCGCCCCCCTTACCCTCAGGTCAGTCAGGGAACTGCACCTAGGATAATTGGTCGCCAGACGGGTCACTTGGATGTGTGCTGGCTATTGGGCACGCTGCAGTGAGGGAATTATAATTACTCCTGGCTGCAGCCAGGCAGTACCCTTATAAACCCCGCTCCGTCACTGCCAGCATCACCCAATAGATTAACACTTTACACCCTTCCTTTTAGCTGCCACCAGCTACGGCTTTTGATGAACAATTTATCAAGAGGGTCCGTAGCAACCCCAAAACAGTAGCGTAGTGCTTCAGGCACGTGCAAATTCGTTTATAGAGCAGGAGAAACAAACTAATAAATTTATAGGTTTATTCCTTAAAAACAGGCAGTGCTTATATAATATAAAAAGATGTAACAAACTGAGACAATATCGTTATGTACAGATGCAGTTATAAAATAAAATAGGATTACAGATGAAAATCACTCACATGGTTGTTAGATCATTACAGGCAAGCCAGGCTGGGGGAAGGAGCCACACGTCATAGTTCATTGGTAGATCTCTTACTCAGGACATCCCAGCAGAAAGTGCCTAAGGAACTTCACTGCAAGACTTATGCATGTCAGCTTCTGACCTCACAAAAAGGGCTGGTTTTCTGGCCACCTCCCCTGGCTGCCAGCTATGGTTTGAGCTCTGCAATATCATAAGGTCCATAACTCGTCCTGTGAACCTAGCAGAATAACGGCAGACCTATCAATGATCTTACTCTAAAATGATGGTTCCAATGAGCCCACACTTGGGTGGGCTAGTTCATGGGGCACCCGAGAATTCCATTTCTCGGGTTCTGTTGGAGTTACGGGTTTACCAGTACCACGGGAACGATGCCCGTCGGCGCATGGTTCAACACAGTAACTTTCGTGTTTCTAGTGAATGCTCCCACCGTGTTATTAACCAAAAAAGAATGAATTCTCCAAAATGGCTGCTATAGGAAGAAAGCACGTGTGCAGACAATGAAGGACCCCTGCGGTGAAGCGGCAAAACTTCCAGCACTGGTAGCTCAGGTTACACTGAGCTTGACTGCAGGTTGACAGGGGGGAAGGGAAGCGTGAGCTGCAGAGAAAAGGAGGGAGGGGTAACTTTGCCCTGTGCTTGCAAACGGTGGGGGTTGTAGTACTATGGGGAACATTCTGGAAACAGCACAAGACATGGAGCTACAGTATCATCACAATGAGCTTTACCTGTGCTGGTCTTGTATTTCACGCACAGTAAACTAGGTGCTGTTATATTGTGCAGCCAAACATAAGCTCCAGATGCCAACTTGCCTGGTGGAAGAAGCCCCCACCTTTCCTTAAAGTGATCAAAAACATGTATGTAATGGCTTAATTGCTTCGTAAATATCAAGTCAACATTTTTATTACTTCAGTGTTTGGAAATCATTTTCTCTGACACTTTCCCAATTTAACAGTTGTGAGATTGCAGGCTGTCAAAATCACTTTTCCCTTGTGTGTGCCTTGTCTATCTGCTTCATAAAACATGCTTCTGTTTTCACTCAGAATATGAGTCATTCTGTCTGTACCATCATTGTGTCCTGGGCTATATGGCACATTGGTCTGGAACATAGTTCCATGTTTTCTCTGCCTTGTGTGTATCATGTGAGTCGCACGTAGCAGGGCCTTGGGGTACTCGGCACCGAGCCCGTTCACTTCACTGGGGGATGTCACGGGTAGCGCAGCTCGGTCTGTTGCCCTGGGCGATCACCATAAAAATGTGGGAATATTTACAGGGGATTTAGAAATGTTCGTGACGCAACCTGTGGTTCCTGGTCAGGATGACCAGCGCTGCAGGGTAAATTCTCTGAGGGGTTGTTACTGGGCAGCAAGATGTTAAGTCTCCCACAGGCGAGACTGATCCCTCGAGATATATGGCGGTGCAGGGGTGCAGGGCAATGAGGCAGACACACACAAGACAGTCTCTTTCTATACCTTTACTGGTGTATTTGCAGGCACGTCCCGGGAAGCTGCTCAGGGTGGAGGATGCACGTCCAGTAATCACTGAGTAGGTGTAGGGCCTCCTTACGTCTTTATATGTATGAGTTTCTGACTTGCATGAAACAAAGCATAACTCCGTGTGAAACAGCTACGCCCGGCTGACATTGTGGTAGAGCCTTCTTTTGGACAGAACTAAGTCTCTATCTGCAGCATCCTGCTAGACTCCTGTTCTTCCTGACCCCGGTTACGTATCAGCACTGTTGGGCCCCTCTGTGACCTGAAGTCCAGCAGGGTCTCCGGTTTTTCCCACTAGCCATGAAGGTACTAGCAAGCTCGGACCCGGTGTCCGGTGGTGCAGAGTGGAGGTAAGCTATCGTTGCTATTTCTCCTCAGTCACTCTCTCTTTCCCTTTTTCCACTTGCCTGTCGTCCTACTCACACCTTTAACATAAGCACAGGCAGCAGCAGATGTCAGCTTTCTTCTCTTCACCGCTCTCCAAGCGTCGGCACGCTCGCTCACTAACAGTACCTCAGTTGACTCGGTGTTACAAATACTGCAGTTCCCTTTCCTTCACTTCCTTCTTAGGCTCTGTCCGAAGTAGCTATCAGGACATTCCGTCAGACTGATCTGTGCACACTCCGAGAGTCACTTCCCACTTTCCTAGGGAAACTACAATCTGCACGTTCTGAGGTAACTTTCCTCTCAGCTCTTCAACACGCTCTGACACAGACTAGTGTAATCTGAGCTCTGCTCTGACAGGAAATCAACTCACTCCGGTGTTCTGAGGAGATCTGATCTCTCCCTCACAGCTCGTCTGAGGTAACCAACAACTAACTAACGTTCAGCTAGACTGTCCTCATCTCACTGCTCTATCTCTCCACACCCTTATATACCTGCGTATTCTAAAGGGCTCCCTCTGGTGGTACCAGGGAAATGTGAAGTGTGAATGAATATCGGGTGATTGTGAATTACCGTTTTGTGCATCCTCCTGGGTAACATGTGGCACCAAGCGCAGCTGGGCTACACACATGTCTTGTCTGATATTTGCAATTTAAAACATTTTTATTTATTTAAACAATACAAAATTTCTTGATATTTCATCCCCCCCAAAAAAGAAATAGTATAATTGGAGAACATAAGAAAGTAATTTCTTGTTTCTTTCATTTTGACAAAGGGGAAAGGGAGAATTGTGGGTTCATAACCTTAGTACATGCCAGAGTGTTGGCCCTAGTTATTAAAAATGTTTTTCTGTACTTGATTATGTGGTTTGTTCCACTGTTTGTCCTCTCTCCCTGCTTCTTGCAATTCTTTAACCACCTAAGAAAGAGCCAACGCCAACCAACGAATCCCCACCAATGGTGCAGTCATGGTACCGGTCCACCAGACTTTGCATGTTTTGTGCTCATAGTTCCCTCACATTCTTCATTACAGTGAATCTGTCAGTAGGATCAACCCTCCTAAGCCGTCTATATGGTCATGTAGGTCATAGGGAGATGAATAAAATGATACTTTGATATTTGCAATCTGATGTCTTATTCCAGAGAAATCCATGTTTTTCTTATATGTAAATTAACTGTTCTTGGCTATGGGCTTTGTCCATATTGGGCAGAGAATGGACCCAAATGTGGTCCTCAAGTTCTTTAGGCTTGCTTAACATCTTGATTCTAGAAACTAACTACAAGGTCCTGAGGTGATAGTGCCTAACTCCAGTCAGAATAGCTAAGGCTGTCCTGAATTTCCCTCCTCACTATTTCAGAGGCTGTCAGGCCATTGGATATATGCATCACATCCGGTCGCTCTGCCCAATGGTGCATAGACTGTGAATCACAGTTTACTCTCTTTTTCGTAGCTATAATTTAGTTAATGGGAATCTGTTAGCAGGTTTTTATTATGTAATCTGAAGACTGCAGGAGATAGGGACTGAAACATAGATTTTTCAATGATGTGTAAATTTTTTGACTGTGCTGCCCCCTTCTCTGATAAGCAGCTCACTGATCTCCCGATGATAGCGGTGGCATGGGCCAGATGTTCCTGTCTCTGATTAGTCGCGTACGGCCGGGCTCGACAAATCAGCGACACAGGATTTCCGTCACAGACGGAAGTAAAAAGTTAGACAATTATATAGTAGATAACTATCCCTGGAGAGATCCACTGTGGCCCAACTACAGGCAACTATAAGCAACCATTTGGGCTTTAACTCTGTTTTCCCTTTGTCACCAATGTTGTTTGCTTGGCCCACTAGCACAGACAGAGAGACAATTCTCAAAATTTACACCATCTATAGGCACAAAATTGTAAGCTTTATTACTTGATTATACCTACAGTATTTCCATGAACGTTTGCTTCTTTGTTTATTTGTGCATCATCAAAAATCAATGCAAATTCACAGTATAAAAAAATTCTAAACAAAACAAAATATTTGCTGTAAATAAATTTAATAGAAAATGGAGATTTGATGTTTCAGAGTAGACCACGCTGCTTATGATGGAAGCAGTTCCAGAGTGGAATAACAACTGCTATTCCACACTGGAACTGCTTCCTTCATACAGCAGCGTGGTCTACTCTGAAACATCAGATCTTCTTTTTCTATTTATCGATATGCAAAGAGGGTTTACCTTTATTTGCCGATGGGACTGCAGCAGCTGTAATATTCATGGGTAAATAATTGGAATTGTGACAATCACAACCCTTTCAGGTGAGCAACTCCATAACTCCGTTCTCATCTGTACCTTTCAATATCACCCTATGTGTTCTTATCATTCCCCCGCTTTTATTCTCTGTAAATAAACTTCTCATATATTTGTCCAGTAGAGGTGCCAAGGATGTCTTGAATTGCCAGCTACAGATTAATTTTGCTGGCAATAAAGTACCAGTCTTAACAGTATCAACCAACTGAGGACTCTCAATTCTAAATATTTTTCCGTCTTAACATTGTCACCAAATTCTAGACTTTGGAGGTTTATTATATTTATAGCTTTGGCTTTATTAACAGGTTTGTTTTTTATTTTTAGAGTCTTACTTTCTTCTTGTAGAATTCTGCGTGAAAATCATGCTTTTCTGTTCTCAAACTGACACTTCAAGTGTGATATTAATTAAATGCAGAAAAATGTGTATTTTTTTAAAGAATTGGTACAAAATTTTCCAACAATTTATCTCTAGAGTAAAAGCAAAGCAGAGGCTGGACAGACATCTGTCTGAGATGGTTTAGTGACTCCATCATTGAGCAGGGATAGGACATGATGACTCTAGAGCAGGGGTCCCCAACTCCAGTCCTCAAGTCCCACCAACAGGTCATGTTTTCAGGATTTCCTTAGTATTGCCCAGGTGATAATTGCATCACCTGTGCAATACAAAGGAAATCCTGAAAACATGACCTGTTGGTGGGACTTGAGGACTGGAGTTGGGGAACCCTGCTCTAGAGGTTCGTTCCAACTCTAACATTCTGATTCTACGATATACTTTAGAATGGCTAAGCTTGTCTTTTTTGCATGATATGACAAAACCAATTTTATTTTTGCTTTTTGTGTAGTACTAGTACCAAAGCAATCTGACATGACAGAGTAATTGAATTTGATTGAAAAAAAATTAAAAGTTGTATTGACATTTTTTTTTAAAAGTCATCTTAACATTATTGTGGAATATCATGAGATGATTGTTTAAAAAAATGAATTTCTATTTAACATTTTTTATTTTTAATAAATAGAGATTTTTTTTGTCTAAATTTTCATCTTATATATATGGATTTATTGCAGTGGGTGTCAGACAACGGGATCATGCCTGAGCTAATAGTTAGGCTGGTTGACTATCTACTTATCTTACTTTGCCTCCTATTTGTAACATGATAAATAAACCACTGAGAAACCTATAATAATACCAAAAACACATATGTGTAATTTATATAACGCCCAGCAGGTTTTACCAACTAAAATGAGACCTAGAATGAAAAGAATCCTTTTTATTATAACCTGCTGACAGAAAGCAATTTTCTAATTGCTGGCATGCTTTTTCTTTGTAACGTCTTTGTGCAAGTAATAACATTTCCCAACGTGATACCTATAGAAAGCAAAGAAAGGTATATATTAATTTAAAAGAAACATGATTTATTTAGGTAGCAATACTAACATTCACGGATAAAGGCATCCTAATTTAGCTGAGGGTACTCATTTGCAGACAACGCTTTCATATACCAATATTGTGCATGAATAACTTGCTTCATATGCTGTTTTGCACAATAGACAATATATTGGCTCATACCCATCACCGTGAAAAAAAAAGTCTGATTTTTTTTCCAGAAAAGTGGGACGAGTGTAATGCGATTTTCATGCGCGTACAATCCGATTTTTAACTTCTAGCATCTGATTTACATGCAAATGCGATCCGATTGCAATGACATTTTAACGAGAGAAAGATATTAGATAGATGTAAAAAGATAGATATAAATATGTGCTTAGGAAGGGGCCATGGATATTGGCTCACTCCCAGATTAAAAACATCAGCTCTCAGCCACCCCAGAAATGGCGCATCTATACGATGCACCAATTCTGGCACATAGCCTCGCTCTTAATACTTGGTCCGGTAGCAAGTAGGGTCATAGAATTGAATCTATAAGACGCCCTCATAACTAAAGACATAGTGATATTATAAAAGAACATGCACACCCTGACACAGGCTCCTTAAGTGAATTTACATTTACCAAAAACACTATACTCATTTCAACGCCCAATTTACTGAAGCCAATGTCTTCTGTAACAGAATTAAAATAATAAACAACCATATTCCTCACCTGTCCAGCGAGTAGATAATAATCCATGATGCAAATATGTAGCCTGCCATCCAGCAGAGACACCGAGCTGTGTGTGATTGCTCAGCTCAGTGCCTCGCGGTGAACTCCTTTCACCTCACTGACGTCACCGGGAGCATGAGAAAGTTCTTATGCTCGTGGAGTCGTCAGACAGGTCCTAGGAGTTCACAGCCAATGAACTTAGTTCAACTCACTGACTTCTGCACAAGCACCATTAAAACTTTTCCCACGGCGAACCCGCAGAAGTCAGTGAGTTGAACTGAGTTCATTGGCTGTGAAGTCCCAGGACATTTCTGATGGCACCGCAAACGTGAGAACTTTCTCATGCTGGTGGTGACATCAATGAGGTGAAAGGCGTTCATTGGATATGAACCCTGCTCAACTTTATCATGTCCCCATGAGGCACTGAGCTTTCCCAGGGCAAATGGGAAGAGTGAAACTAAGTGCCAGAATTGATGCATCTTATGGATGCGGCATTTCTGGGGCAGCTGAGAGCTAAAGTTTTTAGTCTGGGAGTTTGTCAATATCCATGGCCCCTTCCTAGGCTATTAATATCAGCCTGCAGCTGTCTGGCTAGCCTTTGCTGGTTGTTAATTATAGGGGGACACTATGTAATTTTTTTTTTGGGCCCCCCATTTTAATAACCAGGAAATGCTAAGTATATAGCTGTGGGCTGAATATCATGAGATGACTGTTTAAAAAATTGAATTTCTATTTAACATTTTTTATTTTTAAGAAAGAGTTATATTTTTTATCTATATTTTGATCTAATATATATGGATTTATTGCAGTGGGTGTCAGACAATGGGATCATGCCTGTGCTAATAGGTTAGGCTGTCCCATGGAAGTTAGCACACAAGGAAGTATTTGCACCCTCCCCCAACTGACCCAGAGATCTAGCCATGTCTCCATGAAGGCAACCAAAATGTCTAGAGCTCTGAATGTCGAGATGGTCCTGGTGCTGGTGCCCAAGCTATGGGACACCAGGGACCCAGGCAATGCTGACAGACAGAAAAGAGACGCCTCGTGGACATACATATGTCACTAACTGTTCCTAGATCATGACAAGAGCACACGCAAAGTGCAAGTTGGACTAAGCAAGTGATTATTCCTGATTTCTGATGCTGATCTGTTCTTATTGGCCCACATTACAAATTTCCTTGTAAATCTTATATGCCGCAATGCCAAAGATAATAATAATTCAACATGCTACTTAGAAAAACAACTACACGATCTAGATCCAAAGCAGCACAACATGCCAAGCGTTGATGCCCTTTATATTTGATCCCTTGCTTGGTTCAGACTGCAAGAGATTTTTCTCATTAACATATTGGTCCAAAATGTTTATCACAAAACACAAACAACATATGGCTGCAGTAATTGTAATATGAGGAAATATCTGAAAATTTTAATGTGTCTCCCTCAATTATATAGTAGTGGCACAATGATTAGATAGTGTGAACTTGTCTACAGAAGTTACTTTAGATCTTTCTATATCTTAAAAAGTCACTAATTATCACAAAACTGTTTCAATGATTTGTTTTATTCACATGTCAATTTTATCCTCAAAAAATATACCCTTTCTTCCAAAAACAGTGAGTGATGTTAACCGAAGATGGTGCAGCTGTCAGGACCAATTTCGGAAGGAGCACCAGCAGCAGGGGAAGAGTGGGGATGTTTCTTCCAAAAAGAGGCCATATTTGTATATGGAGCTTCTGAATTTTCTGATGCCCATCATGGAGCTGTGGTCGTTAGTGTTCATTTAGTCCCAAGATTTTTTTTTTGTTTACATAGATTAAGACTGGCAAATTTTCACATCCATGATTTTTTCAGGGCCACTTCCAACATTCAGGAGCGGAGGAAAATTCAGGATCATCTGCAGAACCACCATCAGGAGCTGGCCAAAAAGATAATTGAAAAACTACAACCAAGCAAAATAATTAAAGTACAAGACAAAAATTTACAAAAATATATCAAATTTTTATTACAATTAGTTATACAAAGAAGCAAAAAAAATTAATAAAACACACATAAAAGGAAAAATTGGGCAGTGTGGACACAATAGTATTTAGCATATTAAGATTCCATATATTCATAATGTGAAGGCAAAGGAAAACAAAATAGCAAACAGTACATAAGGATTTAATAATAATATGAGAACAAGCCACCATTAGAATGTTGAAACCAGAAATATTACCATTATATAACCAGTCAGGCCAGTGGGGACATATAAACCCTCTGCAATAACACTCCTTCAATCAATACAGAATAGGCTCTAACCAGATTAGCCTCTATCTACCATATGCCGTTGTGAATCAGACCACACTGCCCAGTACTCTGATGCATGTTTCTCATGCAGCTCCATCAGGGGGTGAATACTATTGTTTCCACGCTGCCCAATTTTTCCTTTATGCAGGTTTTATGGTGTTTTATTGGGTTTTTGCTTGTGTGTACAATTGTTTTTAATAAAGGTTTAATATATGTTTGACAATTTTGCTTGGTGGTAGAATTTCAAATATGTAACGGTTATCATTTTCTGGTACTTCCAATAATCTATTTGATGACATTTAGTATTTATTATGGGTTTATATTTACAGTTTTTGGTTATAGCTGACCAAGAAGAGCAGGTGGCCAGCAGTAGTCCTACTGTGGCCTTGGACACATCCCCACCTGCGGCATCCATACCCTGCATGGCCCTCCGAAGAAGGGAAGATCTTACTAACATCACATGTCATGAGGCAGAAGTCGAGGTTTCGACTATCTATCTCGCACCATGAATAATGATGGTTATGGGCTCTTTTGCCAATGCCTAGCCCACCATCTTCGCCAGGTACTGGCCACACTAGTGATGTTGGAAGCTGTCATACCTCCAAATGACCTCCAGGTCATCTTTGCATTTTTCAGCAGAGCCATTTGAGACCATGCAGTAATGTGCCGTGGCCTCCCAGACAGCAACACCACCATCGTCGCTTACACCACCAGCCCCATACCCATAGGGTCATGCTGTGGGACCCTCTGTGCAAATGCTTTTCCACCAACCAAAAGAATTCTGGCATCCAGGACCACAGTGCCATCATTAAAGCGGTGGCTCAAGCACACACTGGCACCGCTGAGAGTACACCATGACCCAGCATGTGGTCCAATTATCCAGGGAACCTATGCCCCTCCACAGCCCTCCTTATACAATTCTCCTTATACACCTCGCCTCTCTGCATTATTAGATGTGACACCTCCACACCTACCTGACCACCATCATCCTTCCAACAGTCCCACCACCCCGGTCAGATCACCCACCTCCTATAATAATTTACATTTTTGAAATTTCTGTTGTTTATGAAGTTAACAAACATTCATTTTTTTAACAGCAAAGTGTATTTTTTTATTAAGTTTTTGGTTGGCATAGTATGAAATAAAATCTATGTTTTGGAAAATAAGTATCTATATTGTGTTTGATAGCACAGTTTTTTAATAAATTCTTCAAAAAAAGGAAAGACACAGCTCATAATACTAAACATGCGGTATTTAGTACATACAAAAAGCTTTGTGCAAAAAATTTAATATTTACTCATTCTCACCACATCGCAGAACCCTCTGGCAACAGAAAATAACTTGCCAACATCCCTCGAACTCTGATGCCTGAAGGTTCACACCATCTTCCAGAAAGGTTAGATATTAGAAGCAATTCTGGTATCATTACACTCTCAACTTCCACAGAATCTGGAGAGTCGTGGATGTGCATGAAATTATGCAGGATCACGCATGCTTGATTAGGTAACAGAGATATTTTTGACTGTCTCAGGTGGCAAACAGCCATAAGGATTTGTAACTTACCTCATTGTCAACCAGGAGTCACTCTTAAGCATAAATAGATCTCTAAAATCGGGTATTTTCTTGGGTCAGTCCTGGCCTTAGAGCTTCCAGTAGGCAGTCACAGTTGTGTATCCACATTTGGCACTATGCCAAAAACTTCTCCGGATGCTTCCGTAGCTCCCCATAGAGACAAACAAAATGCCCTTTTGAGGGACGTTGGCAGAGGAGTGGATGGACGCAGAATCTTCTACACCTCCTGGGCTCTGTAATGGCTGGGTGCCTTGACCCATATTCACGGGAGAGCACCCAGTGAAAAAGAACCTCCTCATTCTCCTCAAACAAAGAATTAGTGCTGGTCATATTTGGTTATGAAGATCCGACAAATCCAGCCACAACCAAACCAAACCCTATGGATGTTCTCCCAGCTTTGGGCATTGGGTATAGAGTTTTTAAAGTGTTAGCAATCACTGAGCACCTTGACTTCTATGGATTTTTAATACAGTAAAAATGTATATCTTTGTACCGTGTTAGCCAGTAGATAGAAAAATATTTAGACTTGAGAGTCCTCAGTGGTTGATACCTTTTAATGGCTAACTGAAAAGATGGTAACAAATTGCAAGCTTTCGAGACTACTCAGGTCTCTTCATCAGGCTAAGGCTACTTTCACACTTGCGTTTTATTGCGCAGCGCATCGTGCGCTATCGGACGCATGCGCAATGTTCCCCTATCTATAACATGGCGGGCGCAGGGTCTAGCGCTTGCACGCGTTCATGTGCGTTTGTCGTGTGCTGCGCATTTTCCCGGTGTGCGCCCATACGCACTAGACGCTACATGTTGCATTTTTTTTTCGCCCAACCGCTTTAAAAAAACGCGTGCGTACATGTGTGCACGCTATGCGCAAAAAATAACTGCAGTCTATGGGGCGCTGGAGTGCGCATGGCTTTGCGCTCATCAGCGCTTTTCACGCACGCGATTTTTCTGTAAATAATGTCTAAACACTTGTTAAACCATGATAGAGCCATAGATGATAGAGCCAGAGATGATAGAGCCAGAGATGATAGATCCAAAGATGATAGAGCCAGAGGATAGATGATAGAGACAGAGATGATAGAGACAGATGATAGATGATAGAGACAGAGATGATAGAGACAGATGATAGATGATAGAGCCAGAGATGATAGAGCCAGAGGATAGATGATAGAGACAGAGATGATAGAGACAGTGATAGATGATAGAGACAGAGATGATAGAGACAGATGATAGATGATAGAGACAGAGATGATAGAGATAGATGATAGAGACAGAGATGATAGAAATGTGACACATATACAACCCATGCGCCAAAAAAATGCAAACGCATGCAAAAACGCATGAAATCGCAGACAAACGCTGCGTTTTTGTCGAAATGCACATGCTGATGCGACTAAATATCGCAGTATTTACAAGCGTTTGCACACGTTTTTTTAATGCGCTTCATGTGCGCTCGAAACGCAGCGCAAAAAAACGCAAGTGTGAAAGTAGCCTAAACTAACACAAAATCTGAAGAATCACATATTGTCATGGGTGCATCGCCACGAAGATCGTCGCGATTGCACATTCTGACTTCTCACAGCTGAGCTGCTGTTTCTTTGTTTTTTGGTAATGTGAGAGTTAATTTTTCCTAGCTCTTTGCTAAGGCTAGGTGCAGCCTCGCCCGGCTGCTTTTGATTGTGTTCTAATTAGTTTCCTTTATATTTCTGCCAGTCTGGGTGTTAGACGCCGTGAAAGCATTCATGTAGTTCAGCAGACTGGATCGGTTCTGAGAATATTTAAGCTAAGAGTTCATTAGTTGTTTTTACTCTTATAGCTTATAGATTATCTCTGAGACCTTAGGTGTTCCTACTGTGTGTGTGTTGTATGTAAGACTTTATTTACTTTATTCCTTCTCTTTCTTGTATGTCTTTCTGTTCATTATCCGTTACCTGTTCATTCCCTTTGGTGGTATTCAGGGTCCTTCTTAGGACTAGAATACAGTTGGCAGGGATTGATAGGAGACAGGGTTTACGCTGGTGGCCTGGACCTCTGTACCTTTAACAGTACCTCCAGGTTGAGGGATTAGTTGGGACCCCAGTTCAGGGTCAGCTTAGACCCCGATCACCCTCTAGCCGGAGACAGCGTATAGCGGATTCCGTTTTGACCCACTGGACATTCTATCAGGTAAATCCATGTTATAATATATCTATGCGCATGTTATATAGTATGTTGCCCTTTTGATATAGATTACTGACATCTCATATATATATCTGCTATACAGCGTGACATTTTCACCGGCCCAAAAAAATTCTCCCCAGCTGTCATGGATCCAGTAGCCCAGCTGGCCCGACAGTTGCAGGGGTTGTCCATGGAATTTGCAGACATTAAGTCCAAGGTTTTGTCCCTCCCAGAGCAAACCAGATCTGAACCTAAGGTTGCTCTCCCGGACAGGTTCACTGGTGGGCGGGACAAATTTTTTACTTTCCGGGAGGCATGTAAATTGTACTTTCGGCTGCGGCCTCGGTCATCTGGGAGTGAGGAGCAGAGGGTGGGAATTGTTGTCTCGCTCTTGCAAGGGGACCCTCAATCTTGGGCGTTCTCTATTCCTCCAGGCTCCCCAGATCTCCAGTCAGTGGATCGATTTTTTACTGCCCTGGGTCTGGTATATGATGATCCGGATCGAGTTTCCCTTGCTGAAACAAAGTTACGTAAAATACGGCAGGGAAATCGTCCAGCGGAGGAATATTCTTCTGAGTTCCGTAGATGGGCAACAGATACTCAGTGGAATGACCCAGCTCTTAGGAGCCAGTTTTGTCAAGGGTTGTCTGACAAATTAAAAGATGTGTTGGCTCAGTATGATTCTCCTCCATCACTGGAGGCTGCTATGGCCCTTGCTATTCGCATTGATAGACGACTTCGGGGAAGACGCGAGGTAACTCCGCCCCCCATGATGACTCCACCTACTACTAAAGTCCCTTATACTGAGGTTCCCCTGGTCTGTTCTGAGGAACCCATGCAGTTGGGAGGGACATCATTTTGTAGGAGGGAATCGGCGGTGCGCCGCAAGGCTAGAAGGTGTTTCTTTTGCGGGAGAGAGGGACATTTTGTTGGGGGTTGTCCATCCCGGACCTCTTTGACCCAAGGAGTTAACCTGGGAGTCTGTATTTCGTCCCCAAATCCCTCTCAGTTTATCGTGCCTGCGGAGGTGGTGATTGGTACTAGAACTGAGAGGATTTCTGTTTTTCTTGATAGTGGGTCCGGGGCTAATCTTGTGGACGCTCGGTTTGCCCAGGTGCATGGTATGCAACTGAGTGTATTGGCCAAACCGGTCCCTATACTCTCTATTGATTCTAGACCTCTTGGTCAAGGTAGCTTGGTTCAAGCTGTTCATAACATAGATCTTCGAGTAGGGGCAATACATAAAGAGCAATTGTCTTGTTATGTGTTAGAGGGTCTACCTACTCCTATTGTGTTGGGACTTCCTTGGTTGGCTAAACATAACCCAGTGATTGATTGGCAATCCAGAAAGATAAGCCAGTGGGGTGAATTTTGCAAGAATAACTGCATGAGCACGGTCATCGGTGCGGTTGTGCCTAGGACTTTGCCTCCTTTTCTGGAGGACTTTGGGGAGATGTTCTCAGAGGAGGGGTGTAAAGAGTTACCTCCTCATCGCGCATATGACTGCTCAATAAAGTTGCTTCCTGATGCCTTATCTCGTACTTTCCCAGGGACCGGGAGGATGGATGATCCGGTTCCTATTCCTCAGGAGGGAGTTGTGGTGTCAGCTGTATGCTCTGAGCTTGAGGGGGAGGTATTGGGGGCTCAGGGGGACGCCCCTGTGGGACTTCCAGGGAGACTGATAGTGCCAGATCAGTTAAGACTGAAGGTTACGGAGAACCGTTACAAACGGATGGCTGATAGGGGGAGAGTTTCTGGTCGAGATCTGAAGGTGAATGATCTGGTGTGGTTGTCTACCAGGAATATTAAACTTAAAGTTCCCTCCTGGGGGTTGGGTCCCAGATTCATCGGGCCGTACAGGATCAGCTCCATAATTAATCCTGTGGCATTTCGTCTGGACCTCCCTCCTACGTTTAAAATTCATAATGTGTTTCACAAGTCATTACTTAAAAAGTATGTGGCACCAGTCATACCGTCACCTCTACCTCCTTCAGTGGTGGTCAATGATAACGTGGACGGACCTTTCACACAACTCACCCGGACAGACCTGGTCATGAGGGTCCGGAGGCCCTCGTAGAAGGGGGGGTACTGTCATGGGTGCATCGCCACGAAGATCGTCGCGATTGCACATTCTGACTTCTCACAGCTGAGCTGCTGTTTCTTTGTTTTTTGGTAATGTGAGAGTTAATTTTTCCTAGCTCTTTGCTAAGGCTAGGTGCAGCCTCGCCCGGCTGCTTTTGATTGTGTTCTAATTAGTTTCCTTTATATTTCTGCCAGTCTGGGTGTTAGACGCCGGTGAAAGCATTCATGTAGTTCAGCAGACTGGATCGGTTCTGAGAATATTTAAGCTAAGAGTTCATTAGTTGTTTTTACTCTTATAGCTTATAGATTATCTCTGAGACCTTAGGTGTTCCTACTGTGTGTGTGTTGTATGTAAGACTTTATTTACTTTATTCCTTCTCTTTCTTGTATGTCTTTCTGTTCATTATCCGTTACCTGTTCATTCCCTTTGGTGGTATTCAGGGTCCTTCTTAGGACTAGAATACAGTTGGCAGGGATTGATAGGAGACAGGGTTTACGCTGGTGGCCTGGACCTCTGTACCTTTAACAGTACCTCCAGGTTGAGGGATTAGTTGGGACCCCAGTTCAGGGTCAGCTTAGACCCCGATCACCCTCTAGCCGGAGACAGCGTATAGCGGATTCCGTTTTGACCCACTGGACATTCTATCAGGTAAATCCATGTTATAATATATCTATGCGCATGTTATATAGTATGTTGCCCTTTTGATATAGATTACTGACATCTCATATATATATCTGCTATACAGCGTGACACATATTTATGCACAACACAGCACAGAAACAATGCAATAGGTAAGACAAGTGACGTAAAGCAGAACTATCTATCTCCCATAATGACAGTTCTGATTAACGTCACTTGTCTTACCTATTGCATTTTTTCTGTGCTGTGTTGTGCATAAATATGTGATTCTTCAGATTTTATATTAGTTTAGCCTGATGAAGAGACCTTAGTAGTCTCGAAAGCTTGCAATTTGTTACCATCTTTTCAGTTAGCCATTAAAAGGTATCAACCACTGAGGACTCTCAAGTCTAAATATTTTTCATGGATTTTTAATGAAATTTGTTAAAAAAAACACATAGGATACGGATGGCATGCTAATGTCATATGAATGTCATATGGATGCTGAACAAGAATAAAAATAGCACACTCACATGAAATGCGGCATGACATAAGAATGACACTCGTCCAACTTTTTTTGGGACAAACATTTTTAATATGCAGATGTAAGCAAACCCTTTGTTTGAAACTATCCCATAAACTTACAATGTCCTTGTGCCATTACATAAACAAGTAAATATAAGGCTCTTCTTTTATCATTTGAAAAGCTACCTTTACTAGTACCACTGTGATTATCTTTGAGTTCACGATGTTCTGCATTCACAAACGAGGCATGCTTTCAATCTGGACAGAAGACACAAGCTAAAATAAGTGAGAACAGAATAATGGCAATGATGAAGCAAATGTAGAAATGGTTCCAAGCTTTTGTACCTTAGTAAATAAAATAATTTTTCCCCAAAAAGATCAATGTTATTTAATCAAATTGTGGTGTTGTGAATGGACTTGAAATGAGTTCTGAGCAGAGGCTCCCTCTGGTGGTTACAAGCGGTACTGGACTGTCCAGTGAAGATTGTGAGGATTGGGAATCAGGTGTTACTGACTGGTCTTATATAAGGGAGTCGCCTTCCCATCAGGGTTGCCGGTGATCGATTGTTCTGGTCTCAATCCTTGATTCCTGTTTCCTTTGTAGCCTGCTGTGTCGTGTCTGCATCTCCTGCCAACAGATAAGACATTTTCTTCTTTTTGTTTTTGTGCTTGATTTTTGCATTTTGTCCTGCACTTCTGTGGGGGCCTTCAGGGTCCCCTCCGGGGGCTTTTGCCCTCTCAGTTTAGTTCAGCCACTGATGTTTGTACATTTGCTTTTTCCAGTTTTTTCAGTGGCTGCTGTTTTGATTTTGTTACACCAGAGAACTAATTTAGGTGGTAGAGGTCGTGTGATCTCAGGTGTTTTTGAAATTAGTAGAGTTGGTGCTTTTCAGGGTTTTTTGGGATTGCAGTAAGTGCCCTTCCTATCCTTTTCTATTTAGGTAGTTTGGGCCCCAACGTTTGCTCATACTATTTTCTGTCTGTGTCAGTATTTCTTCTTGTCTAACCGCCATTACATGTTTGGGGGCTTTCTATGTTCTTTGGGGATCTGCTCCGGGGCAGATAGCTTTCCTCTTTCTATCTTTAGGTGTAGTTAGTTTCTCAGGCTGTGACGAGGCGTCTAGGACCAACGTAGGAACGCTCCACGGCTGCCTCTAGTTGCGGTGGTTAGTCAGGGTACTGCAATCTCATAGATTCCAACTGCTCTGGTGTATTGCCTTTTTTACCTGCACTCCTCCGCTACCGAAACATAACAGTATCACCGGCCCAAAAAATTGAAAATTGTATGGTACTCACAGAAGGGAAAAATATTGTGAAAGAACAAAGGTTGTCAGAGTTGTCAGAGATATTTTTCTGTTTGTTGCATTTTTTTTTTTTCCCTCTGTATCTCTGGGTGCTGGGGAGGATTTTTTTTCTCTCAATGGAGTTTGCACAGTTGTCTGGCCGTGTGGATCAGCTTGCCACTGAGGTTCGGAGTATTGCTACCTATCTTGCTAGGTTGCCTGTTGTGGAACCTAGGATTCCCATGCCAGATTTGTTTTTGGGGGATCGAGCCAAGTTTCTGAATTTCAAAAATAATTGTAAATTGTTTTTTGCCTTAAAATCTAAGTCCTCAGGGAACGCAGCGCAGCAGGTTCAAATTGTCATCTCTCTCCTGCGCGGCGATCCTCAGGATTGGGCTTTTTCTCTGACACCTGGGGATCCTGTTTTGAGTGATGTTGATGCATTTTTTCAGGCCTTGGGGTTATTGTACGATGAGCCTAATGTCACTGATCATAAAAATGAACCTGGCACTCATGATAGTGACAAAGAAAAATATTTTATTTCAGAAGAGCAATCCACAACATGTGACGTTTCGGTCAAAATACAAGACCTTCTTCAGACAGATTACAAAGGAGACCGTTTAAAGAGGCATAATGGTGGATACATATCCATAAAGTTTTCTAGGTAGGAAGCGCTATATAGGAATTGCAGTAAAGTAGTTCTGCTGTGAGGTAAGGCGCTCCTTACCTCACAGCAGAACTACTTTACTGCAATTCCTATATAGCGCTTCCTACCTAGAAAACTTTATGGATATGTATCCACCATTATGCCTCTTTAAACGGTCTCCTTTGTAATCTGTCTGAAGAAGGTCTTGTATTTTGACCGAAACGTCACATGTTGTGGATTGCTCTTCTGAAATAAAATATTTTTCTTTGTCACTATCATGAGTACCAGGTTCATTTTTATGATATGTTAATATGGGAGTGGCACCCCTTATCGAGGCACCATCAAGAGAATACAAGGAGTGACGTGTTCACACTAGTACTATAATGTCACTGATCAAGCTGAAAAAGCCTTGTTGGCATTAAATCAGGGGCTTGATGATGCTGAGTTATACTGTCAGAGATTCCGTAGGTGGGCAGTCCTGACCAAATGGAATGACGACGCTTTGGCAGCCCTTTTTCGGAAGGGTCTGTCAGATAATGTAAAGGATGTTATGGTGGGATTCCCTGTCCCCTCTGGTCTCAATGATTCTATGTCATTAGCGATTCAAATTGACAGACGTTTGCGTGAGCGGAGAAGTATGCGTGGAATAGTGTTGCCTTGTGAACCTGCTTCTGAATCCATGCAGTGTGATAGAGTGGTTTCTGGGCACAGCGTCATGAGTTTCGAAAGCGCAATGGGTTATGTTTCCACTGTGGTGATGCCTCTCATGCTATTTCAGTCTGCCCTAAGCGGGAAGACGTTTTGCACGCTCAGTTGTCTTGGGTAGTGTTCAGACTAAGTTTTTATTAACTGTTACTCTGATATGCTCTCTGTCCTCATTTTCTGCTCAGGCTTTCGTTGATTCGGGAGCAGTTATTAACCTGATGGATTTTGATTTTGCTAAACGTTGTGGGTTTCCCTTGATACCCCTACAGAAGTCTATTCCCCTACTGGGGATCGATTCTACCTCTTTGGCTGAGAATAAACCTCAGTTCTCTACTCAGGTGATAATGAGGGTTGAACCTGATCATCAGGAGAGTTGCAAATTTTTGGTTCTGTATAATCTGCATGACATTATCGTGCTGGGTTTTCCCCTTGGTTACAGTCTCATAATCCTGTTTTGGATTGGCAATCTGTGTCTGTAACCAGTTGGGGCTGCCAATGTGTTAATACCAACACTCCTGTTTTTTCTGCCTCCCCCCAGGCTCAGGATGTTCCTGACTTTTTGATTGATTTTTCTGATGTGTTTAGCGAAAGTAAATCTGCATCCTTGCCTCCCCATAGGAGCTATGACTGCGCTATTGAATTAGTGCCTGGTAGTAAATTCCCTAAAGGTCGCCTTTTTAACTTGTCTGTACCTGAACATGACGCTATGCGGTCTTATATCAAGGAGTCATTGGAGAAGAGTCATATCAGTCCATCCTCTTCACCCTTAGGTGCCGGTTTTTTCTTTGTGGCCAAAAAGGATGGTTCATTAAGGCCGTGTGTTGATTATCGTCTTTTGAACAATATTACTGTGAAATATCAATACCCGTTACCCTTGATTTCTGACCTGTTTTCCAGGGTGAAAAACGCTACTTGGTTTACCAAGCTTGACCTCAGGGGGGCATATAACCTTATTCGCATTAAGCACGGGGATGAATGGAAGACGGCATTTAATACCCCTGAGGGGCATTTTGAGTACCTTGTGATGCCCTTTGGGCTCACTAATGCTCCTTCTGTCTTCCAGTCCTTCATGAATGACATTTTCAGGGATTTTGTGGATAAATTTCTGATTGTTTATTTGGATGATATCTTGATTTTTTCCAATGACTGGGACTCTCATGTGAAACATGTTCGAACTGTATTCCAGATTTTGAGAGAGAATTCTCTGTATGTGAAGGGATCAAAGTGTCTTTTTGGCGTACAGAGGATCTCATTTTTGGGATTATTTTGTCCCCATCTGTTATGGAAATGGACCCGGTCAAGGTTCAGGCCATCTGTGATTGGGTCCAACCTACTTCATTAAAGGCTCTTCAAAGATTTTTGGGTTTTGCCAATTTTTATCGTAAATTTATTGGTAATTTTTCGGTTATTGTTAAACCATTAACTGATTTGACCAAAAAGGGTTCTGATGTGGTGAATTGGCCTCCTGAGGCAGTCTCTGCATTTCAGGAACTTAAGCAGAGATTCACTTCTGCTCCTGTTCTACGGCAGCCTGATGTTTCTCTGCCATTTCAGGTGGAGGTTGATGCCTCTGAAATTGGGGCAGGTGCCGTTTTGTCCCAAAGAGATCCAGAGACCTCTAAAAGTAACCCTTGTGCCTTTTTCTCTCAAAAATTTTCTCCTACTGAACGTAATTATGACGTGGGTAATCGGGAGTTATTGGCCATGAAGTGGGCTTTTGAAGAGTGGAGACATTGGCTGGAGGGAGGCAAACATCAGGTGGTGGTCCTTACGGACCATAAGAATCTGGTTTATCTGGAATCTGCCAAGCGACTTAATCCTAGACAGGCCAGGTGGGCCTTGTTTTTCACACGTTTTAATTTTGTGGTTTCCTTTCTTCCTGGCACTAAGAATGTTAAGGCGGATGCCCTCTCGAGGAGTTTCCTTGCGGACTCTCCTGAGTTATCTGATCCTTCTGTTATTTTGAAAGAAGGTGTAGTTCTTTCCGCCATCTCGCCCAATTTGAGACTGGCTCTGGAGGGGTGTCAGGAGGATAGGCCCGAGCGCTGCCCTGTTGGGAAATTGTTTGTCCCGGACCAGTGGAAAAAGAGTGTGATGTCTGAGATTCATTGTTCCGCGTTGGCCGGTCATCCCGGAATTTTTGGTACCAGAGACTTGGTTAGTCGGTCCTTTTGGTGGCCTACCTTGTCTCGTGATGTCAGGGAATTTGTGCAGTCCTGCGGGACTTGCTCTCGCTCCAAGCCTTGCTCTCGCTCTAGTGGTTTGTTAATGCCATTGCCTGTGCCCAAGAGACCATGGACCCATATCTCTATGGATTTCATTTCCGACCTCCCTGTTTCTCAGAGAATGACCGTCATCTGGGTGATTTGTGATAGGTTTTCCAAGATGATACATCCTGCTAGTGCATTTGGTCATTTGATCAGACTGGGTATGATTGGCCTTCAGGGTCCCCTCCGGGGGCTTTTGCCCTCTCAGTTTAGTTCAGCCACTGATGTTTGTACATTTGCTTTTTCCAGTTTTTTCAGTGGCTGCTGTTTTGATTTTGTTACACCAGAGAACTAATTTAGGTGGTAGAGGTCGTGTGATCTCAGGTGTTTTTGAAATTAGTAGAGTTGGTGCTTTTCAGGGTTTTTTGGGATTGCAGTAAGTGCCCTTCCTATCCTTTTCTATTTAGGTAGTTTGGGCCCCAACGTTTACTCATACTATTTTCTGTCTGTGTCAGTATTTCTTCTTGTCTTACCGCCATTACATGTTTGGGGGCTTTCTATGTTCTTTGGGGATCTGCTCCGGGGCAGATAGCTTTCCTCTTTCTATCTTTAGGTGTAGTTAGTTTCTCAGGCTGTGACGAGGCGTCTAGGACCAACGTAGGAACGCTCCACGGCTGCCTCTAGTTGCGGTGGTTAGTCAGGGTACTGCAATCTCATAGATTCCAACTGCTCTGGTGTATTGCCTTTTTTACCTGCACTCCTCAGCTACCGAAACATAACAGTGTGGGCTTCTGCAGAAATGTATTCTCAAAGGTATAATTATTAAAAAAATATATAATTTTGAAATCGCATGCAACAAAAATTGCTCAGAAGTTGCACAGTTCATTCTATTTCTGTCCTGAAACTTTCTGGTTCTGGTATCAATTGTTCACCATAGCACAGAACAGAAGAGATCTCAGAGCTGGAAAAGAATAAGACATGAGAAAGTATCCAGAATGATTGTTGTGCAGACTGACACCATAACTAACATGAAGGGTACGTGCTCATAATCCAGAATTGCTGTGAGTTTGACGCTGCGCACTTATGCAGTGTCAAACCCGCAGCGGACAGCTGTTACAGCATAGTGGATGGGATTTTAAGAAATCCCATGTCCACTATGCATCCACAGACAGCCGCGGAGACTGACATGCGGTCTTGTATTGAACATGGTGAATCCAAATGGTTCAATGAACACGTGGATTCACCTGCGTTCTATAGAAGGCAGCACTTTAGAGGCAGCGAACATAAGCTTGCGTCCAAAGCATTGCTACTTCTGGATCATGGGCACCTGGCCTAACACTAAGTCAGACTGTATTGTTCTTGTGCAAAGAGTTCTGTTGCACTTAGTAAAGACTGTGAGTCTCTAAATCTTTCTGTTATATTGATAAAGTTTTTATGCAACTTTGCTCTGGGGACACACTGAAAAATACAGGTTTATATACAGTGTTCCGCATAAATGAGTACACCTCATTTGAAAAGTAAAATATTAATCAATATCTCAATGAACACAATAAAAATTTACAAAATTTTGACAAGACTGTTTCATGAAATATTTTTAAACCCCTAACATCAGAGTAAGGTTAATAATATAACTTTAATTACCAGATCTTCAGTTTTACTCAAATTATGATGCAAAAATGAATATATCCTACATCAAAAACTACTACAGCTAGTATTTTGTATGATCTCCATGATTTATAAGGACAGCACCAGATCTTCTAGGCATGGAATAAACAAATTGGTGATATATTGCAACTGATATAATTTTTCCATTCTTCAAGAATTACCTATTTTAGAGCCAGGATGCTGGGCGGAGAGTGGTGCTCAACTTGTCTCGTCAGAGTCCCCATAGATGTTCAGTTGGGATCAGAACAAGAGACAATTGGCCTCTGAATTACTTCCACCCTGTTCTTCTTCAGAAATGCAATATTGGTCTTAGATGTTTGCTTTGGATCTGTCACAGAGTTACCATGACAGAGAGCAACAAGAAATTCACACAGAGAATTAGGGAGAATTTCACTGCGGTGAATTTCAACTCCAGTGAACTTGCCTCTGCACGTGAGACTTTCTCATGGTGCTAGTGGGCATCTCACTGAGGACACCGTAGTTCAGCCTGGCTGGGAACGCAGCCTCAGTGACTGGAGGTAACCTCGATGATGTCACCGCTAGTCACTGATGTTGCGCTAGCACCAGCTCATTCACCAGTGGTTCTCAGCTTGGACTGTCGCATCTTGGCACCGTCCAGGATGAAAACTGTTTATCCCCCAGACATGGATTATGGTGTGGGACAAAACAACAGATGGGTGAGGGATATTGTTGTTTATTTCATTTTTGTTTTATAACAGGAGATGAGGGATTATATGGAATGGGCATTAAGTGAGTATACCTGTGCTTATTTTTAAATAAAAAACTTAAACTGTGTTTTGTTTTATTTAAAAAAAAAACCTTTATTCTGGCTGTGTCTTTATTTAACATATAACTATAGGATTAGTAATGGCCAGGTGTCTTATGTCTTATCCATGGGTTTGATGTCACCTGACAATTCAAAGGTGAAATCAACCGCACAAATTTGAACCCCACCTGCCATCTCTACAGGGCACCTTTTCTTAGCTGGGAGCCAATATCCATGGCGCCATACCAGCCTGAGAAAACCAGCCCCCAGCTGTCTGTTTTACCTTGGCTGGTTGTCAAAATGGGGGGACCCCACAATGTTTTTAAACATTTTTTTTATTTAAATTATGAAAAAATATGGCACGGGGACCCCTCTATTCTTGATAACCAGCCTTGCTAAAGCGGACAGCTGACGGTTGCAGCCCCTAGCTGTCTGTTTTGCCTGGCTGATCATCAAAAATACAGGGGAACCTACGCCATTTTTTTAATGATTTATTTACAGTGTAGGGGCCAGATGATGAATTCTGCTATCAGCCGCTTCTGCTCTCACTGTTATTAGCGGCAGCAGGCGTCAGCTCATTGGAACAGTAGTCTCATCAGCTGACACCAATGACTGGAGGTAAACTTTATACCTCCGATCATAGCTGCAGGGCTCACGCTGTCAGTTGACAGAGTGGGCAGTCTGACCACTGGTGATGATTTACCGCTAATCAGGAGCGATGTTTGCAGCGTTGTCATGCACATGACAGCACGACAAACACACGATGTATGGGGGCCAAACCTGAACAGTAACGCAGACTTCCTGGTGAAGTCTGTGTTCTGTGTCCCTACCTGAACAGTAGGTATTCGGATGTTGAACTTTACTGTTCGGGTTCGCCCGTCCCTACTGCTCACTTATTAGATTTTCTTCTTATGCTTCCCTTTAATTAATATACTGTAATTTCACAATGTCATAGACTTGCAATGTGTTACAATTTGAATGTAACGCTTGAGCCCTTGACTCTTACCATCCGTTTAAATGTATACTTTACAATATATATTGCACTGAAAAAAGCAGCACTAACAAAATGTCTCCTGAGCTCTGAGCTCTCCTGCATATTCTACTTCTAGCCACAAGGTGGCGACATTGGTAAGAAAATAACATTGATGTAAAAATTGTCGCCTACAGGTATTAATTATTGTTTTCATGCTCATTGCATCAAGCTGCTGGAGGACCATTCAGTACTGGGAAGCAGAAATCTGACACTATTCATGATTTTTTAGGCATTTTTCACTGAGTAATCCAATACTATTGTGTATACAGTTGTATCCCAGCTCCAGGTTATTTCATTTAAGAAGATTTATTAATATCCTCATTTAACATATTTAAAACTGAGATAGTTTGTGTATCACAAAACAGATCTCTTCTTGTACCAAGAGCCTCGGCAGCAGGATTCAAATGATGATTTTGTATTTTTGCTTATGTTGACAATGATTATATCTCTGGATGTTATGGGGGGTGATCTAAGGAGAACGGCCAGAGCACAGCCACCACATCCCCTACAGATTATATACCCTTGAACTCTTATGTATGAACCAGTGAAGTAACAACAGTCTGAGCTATGATCTGTCATTTTATACGCTCTTCTAAGCTCGCAGGAACGCTATGTTTGGTGCTGGCACTTGGTGCAGTTTGGGTTGCCAGTGCCTGGGGCATTGCAAGCATTTTGTGACCCCTAACACGTGGCCCATTAACACTGAGTCCTTTTCATTAGTCCAGTATTGAATCCCTTTTCCCTCAAGCATATGTATGTTATTTTAAGAAAATACTAATTTAATTATACTTTGTACTTTGACTTTCTCTAGTTATTTTCTTCTTTTTGCTGAAGTTGGATTTGAAAAATAAAGCAATGATGTACAATAAAAAAAATGATATTGTGGTACTGTGTTAGCCAGAATAATCGATGTAATTTCTTTTTTGACTAACCAGAACACTTATATTTGTAGCTTTCAGAGGCTCCTTCGTCAGGCAAATTTACAAATGGATTACTGAAAGAAGAGTAAAACCCATATTCCACAGGGAACACAGACTGAAACAAATTCCCCCAGATCCACCACTAATCTCCACCAAACTGCCCCTAATTTAAGCAATCTCCTTGTCAGAAGTGTCCTCTCATCACTATCAAGGGAAAGGCACATTACCCTAAAACACTAAAAAATGTAAGACTTGTACCCACACATTACCAACAAACACAGACCATTTCTTCCCCGACACTAATCAGGACTATAGGATCATGGATGTCTTTTCATGTACTGTACATCCTCCAATGTGGTGTAATGATACAATGTACAACATGCGCCCTGGAGTTACCTATACTTGGGAAACTAAGCAAAAACTACAAGCGAGGATGAACCTACACAGGCCCACGATAAGGAATGAACTGGACATGACTGTGGGGAAACATTTCTCTGGACCTGGGCACATTATGACAGATTTAAAAGTCTTAAAAATGAAAGGTCAGCAGATTTTTGCCATGCTATCTGAGTGCGGGTTATGCAGATTAGCCTGACAGCTGTGCATGTGATACCTAGTCCTGTATTGGTAATCTCCTGCTGATGAAACATTCCTTATATTGAAACTACAACGCACAGCCTAGTAATTGACATATCACTGGAATCAGGGTCCCTTGCCCTAAATTATCTTGCTCTCAGATTTAATACCAAAAACCTTCGGACATATTCCCTTTAAGGATGACAGAGTGAAAAAAAATCTGAGAATTCAAGCTGATAAGAATGTTCAATTCTTTGACAATAGGACTCAATCTAGCACCTGGATTTATGACTCACTGCATGGACATAATTCGCACCTCCACTAGACTGACTCCAGATCAGTACACTCCTAAGCCATCACTCCCACCAGTTCTCCATTTGTAAAACAATCTCTTAAATGTATAACCTCTAGGAGGCATCTTTCCATCCACCACATGCACAAATGTCCTGTTGTCGCTTAAATGTTGTGCTCTTTTTCAGTAATGCATTTTTAAACCCGCCTGATGAAGAGGCGGTAAAAGCTTGTAAATAAATTTTTCTGGTTATCATTCTTTGAATACTTTTTTCTTTTTGAGCACAAAAATATTAATATAAAAATAAATCAATACATTGTAATATTTTTATACGGTACTTTTATTTTTCTTATTTTATTTACCTGTTTTATTACCCTGGCCCTAAACATAACCTAAGTCCTAACCCTTGTCCTAACACTAGTCCTAACTGTAGTCCTGGCCCTTAGATAGGGTTAGTAAAACTATATAAAGGTTTATTATAACGTTTGTGTTTTTGATATGTTTGGATTTTACATTTGAGACGGCTCCTTCCTCATGTCTCTGTCTCTCCTCTCACAAAATTACAAGTGATAGGTAGGGAGCCATGGGAGAGGACAGTCCAGTCTTCAGTTGTTGCCTATGCAGAACGCAGCAGTGGAAATGACTTTGTCATCGCTGCTGTGTCCTGTCGATAGAATGACTGATCTCGCAAAACTCACTTCTTGGTCACTGCTTATGCAGAGCCCAGAATCAGATGATTAAATTGCTTCGCTCTGCATAGGCAGTGATGTCAGAGCAATAATTGACTGATACACTTACATAGCTCTGCAGCCTGGGCAGGCACTCACTGCTCCCCTGCACCACTCCAAAAAGACGTGGCAGTGAGAGAGGGGTCACTACATGAATACATGGCCCTGTATACGGCGACTGGTTGATGACACCTACCAAAACTGTGGCAACTACCGAAGCAACACCATGATAAATTTAAGAACGGCCCAAAAAATCGACAAGTACTGTAATTAATACTTTATGGCATAAAATACATTCACAATCTTGATCAATTACAAATCTATAACAGTTTGTTCTATTAAAGAGATGTATTTAAGAGGCCATATAAGAGTCAGCATAAACCTATAACTGATAGTATAACTAAATTTGACTGGCAGTTACTATTTCAGAGTTAAAAAAAATCGTCAGTTTATATTTTATTATTCCTAATTGATATCATAAATGTCTACACTAGAGATGAGCGACTTTGCCTTCAGGAGGGTCGAGTCGGGTTTCGGACCACCCGACTTTCTCAAAAGTAGAGTCGAACGAAAACGGTTGACTATCGCAGAAAGTCGAAGGTCCGACTGAAACTCGACCGAAACCCAATGCAAGTCAATGGGGATAAAAAGTCGGCAGGGAGTGGAGGACAGTAAACACACCTACCTGCCCATTTCAATGCCAACGACATCAATTCTTATTAAGCTTGTCAACCTTAATTTACTTTATAATAATAGTTACGCATTGAAAACTGGGGGTTATTTAGCTAAAGTTGTGGGGGAGGGGTGCAGGGCTGGCTCCAGGTTTTCGTGGGCCCTGGGCCAAAGAGTCTCAGTGGGCCCCTTTAACACATACCACAATTTATGATGCTGCAATACGGCACAGAAATATAGGTATAGTACAATGAAAAATACTTCACTTCTTACATTACATGACTGATATCTATTTTAAATTCTACAATAGCTCAAAAACCGGACAGTATATTCCTCCATACAGTATTATGGCCACCACATAGTGCGCCATACAGAATAATGAGCCCCATATATTGCTCCATAAATAATTTGTCCCATATAATGTTCCATACAGTATATGATGAGCTCCACATAATGCTACAGTATATGATGGTCCCCATATAATGTGCCATACAGTATAGGATGTAGAGTATAATGAGCCCCACATATTGCTCCATAGTACAGTATAATGAGTCGCATATAAAGCTCCATACAGTATATGATGGGTCTCATATATTGCTCCATACAGAATGGGCTCCATATAATGCTCCCCATACAGAATAGGCCCCATAAATAATGAATCCCATATGATGCTCTAGTATATGATGGGCCCCATGGATGATGCTCCAGTGTATGATGGGCCTATATAATGCTCCATATATAATGGGCCCCATACGATGCTCCAGTATATGATGGGCCCCATGGATGATGCTCCAGTGTATGATAGGCCTATATAATGCTCCATATATAATGGGCCCATATGATGCTCCAGTGTATAATGGGCCCCGTATATGATGCTCCAGTGTATGATGGGCCACATTTATAATGCTCCAGTGTATGATGGGCCCCATGGATGATGCTCCAGTGTATGATGGGCCTATATAATGCTCCATGTATAATGGACCCCATACGATTCTCCAGTATATAATGGGCCCATATGATGCTCCAGTGTATAATGGGCCCCGTATATGATGCTCCAGTGTATGATGGGCCCCATTTATAATGCTCCAGTGTATGATGGGCCCCATGGATGATGCTCCAGTGTATTATGGGCCTATATAATGCTCCACATATAATGGGCCACATTTATAATGCTCCAGTGTATAATGGACCCCGTATATGATGCTCCAGTGTATGATGGGCCCCATTTATAATGCTCCAGTGTATAATGCTCCTCATATATTGCTCCAAACATTAAAAAAATCAAATACCTCTTCTCGCTGGGCACTGCTCTACTCTGGACTCCTCAACATCGCCATCTTCCAGCTTTCTTCACTGTGACTATTAGGCAGAGGGTGCACAGATGTGACGTCATTGCGCTCTCTGACCTGAATGTCACTGTCAGGAAACGCGGAAGACGTCACAGCGGTGGAGCAGGGAGAGGTAGGTATTGCAAGTGCTGGGGCCCTGAGCAAGCAGGGGGGCCCACTCGTGGGCGCCGGAACTGGCACAGGGCCCCTCACAGTACGCCGGTGTCTCTGACGGAGAGTGGGCCCCCCCCACCTGCTCAGGGCCTCGGCACTTGCCGGGGTGCGCCAGGTGCTGGCGCTGGCCCTGGGGGGGGCGGGACATCCCAGTTAGGGAGGTGGAAAAACTGGCATATGTTGAGGTGTAGGCTGGACATTCAGCAGCTGCAAATGGAGGAATTGGAGAAGTCGGAGGAAGAGGAGGACAAAGCGAGCCATTTTGCTGGCAACCTATGTGTCCTCAGGGGAAGGTGGTACAAAATCCTTTGAAACCCAGGCATGGTTCATTTTAATGAAGGTGAGATCACCAACATTTTGGGTCAACAGCCGGGTCCTTCTTTCTGTTAGGATTGATCCAGCAGCACTGAAGACTCTTTCTGATAGCACACTACCAGCAGGGCAAGCGAGCTCCTGTAAGGCATATTGTGCCAATTCAGGCCAGGTGTCCAGTTTACAGGCCCAGTAGTCAAAGGGGAATGAACTGTGAGGGAGAACATCGATAGGGGAGGAGAGGTAATTTTGAACCATAGTTGACAAATGCTGTCTCCTGTCTGTTGCAATCGATTCAGTATTAACAGTCGTGTGAGCGGTACTCGAGAAATCAGTCCACAGCATGGTCATGAAACCCCTGTCTCCAACGCCACTTCGGCTGTGTGCACCATGAACACCTCTTCCATGTTGTCCAGTGCGGCTCGTGGTAGAACCTGCACTGCTGCTTGTGCTGGGAATGCCTCTAACAAACGGTTTACCAGAGTTCCTTGTTTGTTCACCTAATATTAGCTCTAGGTTCTCCTGTGGCATGATGTTCTGTAATTTGCCTTTATAGCGTGGATCGAGGATGCTGGCCAACCAGTAGTCGTCCTTCATAATTTTGGCAATGCGGGGGTCCCTTTTTATGATCCGCAAGACATAATCACACATGTGGGCCAATGTTCCAGGCGTCAATGATGCACTGCCAGTGGTGGGTGGAGGAGCACTTTCTGCCAAATCCACATCCCTCCAGTCACGCACAAACCTTGTACCTGACCTTTGCAAGCCAACATTTTCTCTTGCCCCCTGAGAAGAATCCTCCTCCCCAAAATAATCATCCCCCTCATCCTCCTCCTCTTCCTCTTCTTCTTCCACCTCATCCAGGACAGTTCCCTGAGCAGACAATGGCTGACTGTCATCAAGGCTTCCCTCGTCCTCCTCCTCCGCTGCAGAAGCCTGATCCTTAATGTGCGTCAAAGTTTGCATGAGCAGATGTATAAGTGGGATGCTCATGCTTATGATGGCGTCGTGTTGCGCTTACCAGCCGTGTGCATTCCTCAAAACACTGAAGGACTTTACTGAGGTCTTTCAGCTTTGACCACTGCACAGCCGACAACTCGATGTCTGCCCTCAAACTGCCTGCCCGTGTATCTTCCCACAAATGCATTACAGCCTGCCTCTGTTCGCACAGGCTCTCAACCATGTGCATGGTGGCGTTCCACCTTGTTGCAACGTCTATGATTTGGCAGTGCTTGGGGAGGTGGAGCGATCGCTGCAGCCTCTGCATACGACTGGAGTCTACGGGCGAGCGACGAATGTGCGAGCACAGTCTTCGCACCTTATGTAGCAGGGCTGTTAACTCCGGATAACTATGAAGCACTGCACCACCAGGTTCAAGGTGTGAGCCAGGCAAGGTATGTGTCTGAGTTTTGCCAGGGCTATGGCCGCCACAAAATTACGTCCGTTATCACTGACTACCTTGCCTGGCTCAAGATGTAAACTGCCCAGCCATGACTCAGTTTCTCGCTGCAAGTAGTCGGCCAGTACCTCTGCGGTGTGTCTGTTGTCGACCAAAGACATCATATTTAAAACAGCCTGCTGACGCTTACCACTAGCTGTTCGATAGTGGGACACCTCGTGTGCAACACTGGCAGCTGCGGATGGAGTGCTCGTGCGACTGCGCTCTGTCGACGAGCTTTCGCTTTTGGAGGAGGGGGAGGAGGTTCGAACGCCTACAGCCAACTGTAGCCTATACTGTGGGCTAGGCAGCACTGTCCCACCGCCTCTGTCCCCTGTGGACCCTGCATCCACCACATTAACCCAGTGTGCAGTGATGGACACGTAACGGCCCTGGCCATGTCTACTGGCCCATGCATCTGTTGTGAGGTGCACCTTTCCACTCACTGATTGTTTGAGTGCATGGACAATGCGGTCTTTCACATGCAGGTGGAGGGCAGGGATGGATTTTCTAGAAAAGAAGAGCCAACTGGGTAGGTCATAGCGTGGGACAGCGCAGGCCATGAGCTCACGGAACGCTGTGCTTTCAACCAAACGGAAGGGCATCATCTTTAATGAGATCAGTTTGGCAATGTAGGCGTTCAAAGCCAGTGTACGTGGATGAGAGGATGAGTACTTTCTTGTCCTACTCAGAGTCTCTGCTAGGGTGGGCTGGACTGGAGAGCTGCATATGGGGGAACTAGCGGTGTACATGGCGGACTGAGAGGGGGTTCGTGAAGGTGGTGCTGGTGGTGGTGCTGATGGCCTAGATTCAGTCTTTGGTTGCAAAAACATTGTGATTCCTGACTGCTTTGGCCTTGCAACGACACCTGAACATTTCTTTCTGGTGGTGTGCTAACCGGTGGACTTACAGTGGGGGAAGCGATGTAGCGATGCTGGCTACCTTCAGTCGGAGCAGGTGCACATGTGCTACCTGAGGTTTTGTAGTCCGTCCACGCTTGCAAGTGCATGTTGTTTAAATGTCTAAGCATGCAACTGGTATTCAAATTTCGGAGATTTTTCCCACGGCTAAAGGTCCTTCCACACTTCTTACAGATAACCTTTGCCTCATCAAAAGGATTTTGGTCAAAAAAGTGCCACACTGCACTCTTCCTACTATGGGATAAATTTTCAGGGCTTGCACACTGTGCTAATTTGACCATCTGGCCAAGCTGTCCTGCAACTCTTTTTGTTTGTTCAACACGTTTTTGGACTGCTACTGGCCTGCCAGATAACCGCAGCTGTGATGTCGATGCCTGCTGCGGATCCCCCTCCTCTTCTGAGCTATTGCCAGCGGCACCCTCTTCCCCCAATGGATGCCAATCCGGGTCAACAACTGGGTCATCCATCACCTCCTCTTCAATTTCATCTGCACCTTTCTCTGTGTCACCGTGTAAGGTGGTATAGTATGCGGGAAGGGGCACCTGAGTTTCATCAGGGTCACATTCTGGCTCAGTAGACTGCGAGGGCAATTTAGTGCTCTGGGTGAATGTACCAGCAGAATCATATACCAGTGGCTGTGCATCAGTGCACTCCATGTCAGATTCTTCTTGGACAGGGGAATTCAGGATTTGACTTGATAACCCAGGCATGGTATGTGAAAAGAGCTCCATGGAGTAATCTGAAGTGTGGCCTGCCGCATCCTTCACTTTTGGTGGGGGTGAAGGACACAAGGAAAGGTATTGTTCCTGACCAGGAGCCAGTGCTTGCATTTTTTGAAACTTCTGAAGAGGAGGCGATAGAGCAGGAGGCTGTTTTGGCAATGTAAGACAAAACCTGTTCCTGATGCTCCCGCTTTAAAAGCAGTTTACCTACTCCCAAAAAGGGAGCCTTCCAGGCCTTCTTGAGCCAGACGATGACGCAGGCTCAACACCTCCTGCCTTAGGTGCTATTGTGCTTTTGGCACTACCAGCAGATGCACCACCACCACCACCACCATCAGTACCAGCTGGCCCCCCCGCCCACGTCCGCGGCCTCTTCCACCATACTTCCTCGTGTTTGGGAAAATGTACCAAAAATACCAACAGATATATGGTACTGTATCAGAAGTGTACAGCTGTACACGGTGAAGGGCAAATTGTAAATCTTCTTATATATTTCCAGAGTCACACACAGACGCTCACTCAGTATGGATTAGAACAGAATATAAAAAGCAGAAAAATGGTACTGTGTCAGAAGCATACACCTGTATACAGTGTATGGGTAATTGTAAATCTCTGTATATATTTCCGGAGTCACACACAGACGCTCACAGGCTCAGTATGGATTAGACCAGAATATAAAAAGCAGAAAAACGGTACTGTAACAGCAGCGTACAGCTGGATACAGTCTAGGGGAAATTGTAAGTCTCAGTATATATTTCCAGAGTCACACACAGGCACTCACTCAGTATGGATTTGACCAGAATACAAAAAGCTGAAAAAAGGTACTGTATCAGAAGATACCAGGTCTATATAGTATAGGGTAAAATTTAAATCTCCGTATATATTTCCGGAGTCACACACAGACGCTCACTCAGTATGGATTTGACCAGAATACAAAAAGCTGAAAAAAGGTACTGTATCAGAAGATACCAGGTGTATATAGTATAGGGTAAAATTTAAATCTCCGTATATATTTCCGGAGTCACACACAAATGCTCTCTCAGTATGGATTTGACCGTAATAAAAAAGGCAGAAAAAAGGTACTGTATCAGAAGATACAAGGTGTATATAGTATAGGGTAAACTTTAAATCTCCATATATATTTCCGGAGTCACACACAAACGCTGGCTCAGTATGGATTTGACCGTAATAAAAAAGGCAGAAAAAAGGTACTGTATCAGAAGCGTACAGCTGTATACAGTGTAGGGGTAATTGTAAATCTCCGTATATATTTCCGGAGTCACACACAAACGCTGGCTCAGTATGGATTTGACCGTAATAAAAAAGGCAGAAAAAAGGTACTGTATCAGAAGCGTACAGCTGTATACAGTGTAGGGGTAATTGTAAATCTCCGTATATATTTCCGGAGTCACACACAGACGCTCACAAGCTCAGTATGGTTAGACCAGAATATAAAAAGCAGAAAAAGGGTACTGTATCAGACGCGTACAGCTGGATACAGTGTAGGGGTAGTTATAAATCACCGTATATATTTCCGGAGTCACACACAGACCTCTCTCAGTATGGATTTGACAGTAATAAAAAAGGCAGAAAAAAGGTACTGTATCAGAAGCGTACAGCTGTATACAGTGTAGGGGTAATTGTAAATCTCCGTATATATCACACACACAGATAGTCAGCATGTATTTGTCCGTGATACCAGCCGGTACACAGTAGTGTGTGAGGAGAGTACAGCTCTATACGGTGTGGGAAAAAATCAACGCTCGGTACCTGTGCAGAAAAAAAGAATAAAAGTATTAGTGCTGTGTAAAAAGCAGTCTGCACAGCAGTGTACACACAGCAATACAGCTAGCAGGCAGCCTATTAACCAGCGCTGCTGCACACAAGAAAATCCTCCCCTGTCACTGGCAGGCAGCCTAATAACCAGCGCTGCTGCACACAAGAAAATCCTCCCCTGTCACTGGCAGGCAGCCTAATAACCAGCGCTGCTGCACACAAGAAAATCCTCCCCTGTCACTGCACACTAACTGTACAGCACAATTGCTATCAGCATAAGCACATCTTACTTCTCTTTCCGCCCTAACTCTCTCCCTACTAATAAACAGCGTCAGCAACCTCTCCCTACTGTTAAGATCGGCAGAAGTAAAATGGCGGTCGGCGGTCAGGGCTTTTATAGACACTATGATGCCCCCCAAAGCAAGCTAACCACTGCAATGGCCTTCTCTAAGATGGTGGTGGCCGCTGCCCATGTAATCTCATTGCCCACAGTGTACGTCCTTGCTCATTGGCTGAAAAATGGCGCCTGCAAGAATTATGGGAAAACCGACTTTGGTGCTCGGGTCGACGACCGCATGGCCGACCTCACGCTATGGTCGGGTTTCGCTCGGCGAAACCCGACTTTGGCGAAAGTCTTCGACTTTTGAATCTGACCGACCTGTTTCGCTCAACTCTAGTCCACACCATATTCGCTGTGCATTGCTTGGTGAATAAGTCTCCTTACCTTGTTGGTATGTCATGCTCCACAAGGAGAAACCTTACTCCTTAGACCCCAGTCCTGAGCCTGTCACGTAGCCAAATGAGTTCTCATAGTGATGACCGCCAATAGCCCGAAACACCATGTCTGCAAATTGAGATTCTGATTTGGCTTTTTCCTCATATTGCAAGACTCGTTAACCCCTTACCGACATCGGGCGTACATTTACGCCGATGTCGGTCTCCCTCCCTTTAATGTGGGCCCTGGCGCTGAGCCCACATCTTTCCCCGGACATGTCAGCTGTTTAAACTGCTGACATGTGCCTGCAATAGCAGCGGGTGTAATCACGATCCACCCGTGGCTATTAACTAGTTAAGTGTCGCTATCCAGCGCTGACAGCAGTATTTAACAAGCGCTTCTGGCAATCGCGCTGGAAATACGCTCACCGGTGACCCGTCACATGATCGCGGGTCACCGGTTCGTTGGCATGACAGCCAGAGGTCTCCTGGAGACCTCTATGGTTGTCAGTGTCGGCTTGCTGTGAGTGCCACCCAGTGGTCGCTTTCATGTAGCAGAGGCGATCGGGTAGTGGCAGCTTCTAGTCTCCCATGGAGACTATTGAAGCATGCCAAAAGTGAAAAAAATGCTTTTAATAATATTTTAAAAAATAAAAAAATCTAAAAGTTTCGCCCCATTCAAAATAAAACATTCAAAATAAAATAAAAAATACACATATTTGGCATTGTCACGTTCAGAATTATCCGATCTATCAATAAAAAAAGGATTAACCCTATCGCTAAATGGCATAGTGAGAAAAAATTTTAAACGCCAGAATTACGTTTTTTTTGTCGCCGCGACATTGCATTAGGATGCAATAACGAGCGATCAAAAGATTGTATCTGCATCAAAATGGTATCACTAAAAACATCAGCTCGGCACACAAAAAATACACCCTCACCCGACCCAAGATCATGCAAAATAGAGACGCTACGGGTCTTGGAAAATGGCGCAATTTTTTTTTTTAACAAAGTTTGGAATTTTTTTATCACTTAGATAAAAAAAAACCTAGACAAGTTTGATGTCTAAGAACTCGTTTTTTGCAATTTTACCGCACTTGGAATTTTTTTTCCATTTTCTAGTACATGACATGCTAAAACCAATGGTGCCGTTCGAAAGCACACATTGTCCTGCAAAAAACAAGCCCTCACATGGCCATATTGATGGAAAAATAAAAAAGTTATGGCTTTGGGAAAAAGGAGAGTGAAATACGAAAACGCAAAACCGAAAAAAGCTCCGTGGGTAAGGGGTTAAAGGGTTGATAGTGTGACTTGTAGGATCTCTACTAGTGTTGAGCATTCTGATACCGCAAGTATCGGGTATCGGCCGATATTCGCGTTATCGGAATTCCGATACTTAATTCCGATACTTTTTCAATATCGTATACCGGAATCGGAAGTTCCCATAATTCTTTGAGAGGCAATGTGATGTTAGTCAGCCAATGATGAATCTTATGAAGTGTGGGCACATCCTGTAATGCTGCGGTCATCTTAACTAATGGCATGGCTGTGATTGGCTGCTGAAATGATGTCAGAATGCACTATAAAAGGCGCCGCAGCCATTTTAGCGTCACTGTGCTGTGAACTCAGTTAGGGACAGAACGCTACTCTGCTCACTCTGAGGGACAGTTAGATATGGCGATTTTGTGTACTACTGTGCTTGAGGCAGGCTAGTTTACCAACCGCTGTGTAAAGCTTCATTTTGCCAGTGTTGTTTTTAACAGATCTCTGCAAGGTGTGTGTGTGACAGTGCAGGTGACGCTGCAGTTTGCTCTGCATCCACCGCTGTTTGTAGGCATCTGCACGTGTCACTGACTCTTTTTTTTTTTATTTTATTTTGTGGAATTGGTGCAGCTCCATTATATTAGAAAAAAATCAAATCTATTAGTGTGACGTGCTTCCATCCGTATACAATACATTGGTTGCAAACACTATAGAAGTACAGAAAGGAGCCTTTCACAGCTACTGAACAGTAGTCTGCAGGGTTTACTGTAGTCTGTGAGCTTTTAATTTTGTGAGTGCAGATTACGCTCCAGTTAGTTCTTCAACCACTGCCGGTTGTAGTCTGCTGAGCGTGTGTCACTGCCTCATCCTTCACATTTTTCTCTAATTGGTGCTGCTCCATTTTAGTGGAAAAAAATCTAATCTATTAGTGTGACGCGCTTCCATCCGTATACAATACATTGGTTGCAAACACTATAGAAGTAGACAAAGGGGCCTTTAACAGCTACTGAACAGTTGTGTTTCAGTGTTCACTGTAGTCTGTGAGCTTTTCATTTTTTGAGTGCAGATTACGCTCCAGTTTGTTCTTCAACCACTGCCGGTTGTAGTCTGCTGAGCGTGTGTCACTGCCTCATCCTTCACATTTTTCTCTAATTGGTGCTGCTCCATTTTAGTGGAAAAAAATCTAATCTATTAGTGTGACGCGCTTCCATCCGTATACAATACATTGGTTGCAAACACTATAGAAGTACACAAAGGGGCCTTTAACAGCTACTGAACAGTTGTGTTTCAGTGTTCACTGTAGTCTGTGAGCTTTTCATTTTGTGAGTGCAGATTACGCTCCAGTTTGTTCTTCAACCACTGCCGGTTGTAGTCTGCTGAGCGTGTGTCACTGCCTCATCCTTCACATTTTCTCTAATTGGTGCTGCTCCATTTTAGTGGAAAAAAATCTAATCTATTAGTGTGACGCGCTTCCATCCGTATACAATACATGGTTGCAAACTAAGAAGTAACAAAGGCCTTTAACAGCTAGAACATGTTTCAGTGTTCACTGTATCTGTGAGCTTTCATTTTTTGAGTGCAATTACGCTCCAGTTTGTTCTTCAACCACTGCCGGTTGTATCTGCTAGCGTGTGTCACTGCCTCATCCTTCACATTTTTCTCTAATTGGTGCTGCTCCATTTAGTGGAAAAATTAATCTATTGTGGACGCGCTTCCATCCGTATACATACATTGGTTCAAACACTATAGAAGTACACAAAGGGCCTTTACAGCTATGAACAGTTGTGTTCAGTGTTCACTGTAGTCTGTGAGCTTTTCATTTGTGATGCAGATTACGCTCCAGTTTGTTTTCAACCACTGCCGGTTGTAGTCTGCTGAGCGTGGTCACTGCCTCATCTTCACATTTTCTCTAATTGTGCTGCTCCATTAGTGGAAAAAAATCTAATCTATAGTGTGACGCGCTTCCATCCTATACAATACATTGGTTGCAAACACTATAGAAGTAACAAAGGGCCTTTAACAGCTATGAACATTTGTTCAGTGTTCACTGTAGTCTGTGAGCTTTTCATTTTGTGAGTGCAGATACGCTCCAGTTGTTCTTCAACCACTGCCGGTTGTAGTCTGCTGAGCGTGTGTCATGCTCATCCTTCATTTTTTATGGTGCTGCTCATTTAGTGAAAAATAATCTATGTGACGCCTTCCATCCGAAACATGTTGCAAACCTATAGAAGTACCAAAGGCTTTAAGTACTGAACAGTTGTTCGTGTTCACTGTAGTCTGGGCTTTTATTTTGGCATTACGTTTGTTCTTCACCACTGCGGTTGTAGTCGCTGCTGTGTCATGCCTATTCACATTTCCAAGTGCGCCCATTTAGTGGTCTAATCTATTGTGGCGCGTTCATCCTACATACTTGTTGAAATTGTTCACTGTGTCTGTGGCTTTCATTTTGATGCAGTTACGCTCCAGTTTGTTCTCAACACTGCCGGTTGTAGTCTGCTGGCGTGTCACTGCCTCATCCTTCACATTTTTCTCTAATTGTGGCTGCCATTTTAGTGGAAAAAATTAATTTTAGTGTGACTTTTTTTTTTTTTTTTTTAGTGTTCACTGTAGTCTGTGAGCTTTTCATTTTGTGAGTGCAGATTACCTCCAGTTTGTTCTTCAACCACTGCCGGTTGTAGTCTGCTGAGCGTGTGTCACTGCCTCATCCTTCACATTTTTCTCTAATTGGTGCTGCTCCATTTTAGTGGAAAAAAATCTAATCATTAGTGTGACGCGCTTCATCCGTATACAATCATTGGTTGCAAACACATTAGAAGTAACAAAGGGCCTTTAACAGCTACTGACAGTTGTGTTTCAGTTCACTGTAGTCTGTGGCTTTCATTTTGGTGCAGATTACGCTCAGTTGTCTTAACCACTCCTTGTGTTGCTGATTGTGTCACTGCTCTTCACATTTTTCTAATTGGTGCTTCCATTAGTGAAAATAACTATATGTGACCGTTCCATCCATACAATACATTGGTTGCAAACACTAGAAGAACAAGGGCCTTACAACTGAAAGTTGTGTTCAGTTCACTGTAGTCTGTGAGCTTTTCATTTTGTGAGTGCAGATTACGCTCCAGTTTGTTCTTCAACCACTGCGGTTGTAGTCTGCTGAGCGTGTGTCACTGCCTCATCCTTCACATTTTTCTCTAATTGGTGCTGCTCCATTTTAGTGAAAAAAATCTAATCTATTAGTGTGACGCGCTTCCATCCGTATACAATACATTGGTTGCAAACACTATAGAAGTACACAAAGGGGCCTTTAACAGCTACTGAACAGTTGTGTTTCAGTGTTCACTGTAGTCTGTGACTTTCATTTTGTGAGTGCAGATTACGCTCCAGTTTGTTCTTCAACCACTGCCGGTTGTAGTCTGCTGAGCGTGTGTCACTGCCTCATCCTTCACATTTTTCTCTAATTGGTGCTGCTCCATTTTAGTGGAAAAAAATCTAATCTATTAGTGTGACGCGCTTCCATCCGTATACAATACATTGGTTGCAAACACTATAGAAGTACACAAAGGGGCCTTTAACAGCTACTGAACAGTTGTGTTTCAGTGTTCACTGTAGTCTGTGAGCTTTTCATTTTGTGAGTGCAGATTACGCTCCAGTTTGTTCTTCAACCACTGCCGGTTGTAGTCTGCTGAGCGTGTGTCACTGCCTCATCCTTCACATTTTTCTCTAATTGGTGCTGCTCCATTTTAGTGGAAAAAAATCTAATCTATTAGTGTGACGCGCTTCCATCCGTATACAATACATTGGTTGCAAACACTATAGAAGTACACAAAGGGGCCTTTAACAGCTACTGAACAGTTGTCTGCAGGGTTCACTGTAGTCTGTGAGGAATAACCACACTTAGGCCTTATAACTTTTCTGACTTTCTTTATCAATCTACCAAGATGAAGAAGTCAGTGAGTAAGGCACGTGGTCGTGTCGAGGCCGTGGATTTGCAGCAGGGAGAGGACGTGGGGATTCTGTGGCTGCTGCCGCACCCAGTGACACAGCATCCACCAGTTTTCCCCGTGAGCGTTCCTTTATGCGCACTTTTGTAGGAGCTCAGCGTACCCCCCTGCTGCGTGAAGAACAAATTGAAGCCGTTGTTGGTTGGATGGCAGCCAATGCATCGACTTCAATAGCTTCCACCTCCTCTCAGGACCACAGCACTGTTGAACAACCATCAGTCTCTTCACCGCCTGCCAAATTGCCCAGGCAGTCAGAGAGCTCTGTACAGGAGCCAGCTGAGTCTCTGCTTCTGTTCTCAGAATCTGTTGGCTTGCAAACAGGGGCCCAGCCAAGCAGCATTCTGGAATGTGAAGAAGAGGCAGTATGCAGTGATGCGCAACAGCTGTGTCTCTCTGAATCTGAAGAGGCGGGTGAGCCAGTGCCGATGGTCAGCACACCGCAGAACGCATCTGATGATGATGAGACTCAGTTGCCAGTTTCTGTTGAGCATGGTGCTGGCCAGACCACCCAACAACAGCAGGTGTTGGAAGAGGGTAGTGGTGGAGATGATGAGGTCCAAGACCCAACATGGCGTGAGGAACAGGAAGGTGGTGGGAGCAGCTCTGAGGAAGAGATTGCCCCAACGGTCCAAACAGTAGGGAGAGGTAGGCTGCAGACTCGCTTGCCTGTAGCCTCCAGTTTGGCACCCGTTCGGAGCAGTTCTCTTCCAACAGCCAAACCGGGCGCTCCCAGGACTTGCTCTGCGTGGTCCTTTTTTGATACAGTTGCAGATGATATTTGCTATGTCAAATGCAAGCTGTGTAATCAAAAAATTAAAAGAGGTAAAAGTGTCAGTAACCTTAATACAACAAATATGTGGAAACATGTGCGGTCAAAGCACTTTGTTGAGTTACAAAGACACACTGGAGATGTAGGCCAACCTACAGCAGCACCTACATCTTCAGCTCGTGTTGGAGCCTCTTCCTCCAGTTCACACACAGCTGGTTCGGCTTCCTCACAGGATCGCCATGGAAGAACCTCTGTCACTGTTGTCCAGAGACACAGTGTTATTCCACCCACAGCTGCAAGTTTTCTGTCATCCTCACACACCCAGGCCACAAAACAGCCATCGGTAGCACAGGCATGGGAGAAAAGACGGCCATACTCGGCAAACCATCCACGAGCACAGGCTCTGAATGCTGGCATTGCAAAACTCCTGTCCCTTGAAATGCTGTCATTCAGGCTGGTGGAGACTGACAGTTTCCGTGAATTAATGGCATTGGCAGTCCCACAATACAATGTGCCCAGCCGATTTTATTTCAGCAGGCAAGCCGTCCCTGGTCTGCAAAAGCATGTTGAGGCAAAAATTAAACATGCGCTACTAAACGCCGTCAGTAGCAAGGTCCACCTGACCACCGATGTGTGGACCAGTACCCATGGCCAGGGACGATACCTTTCACTCACTGCCCATTGGGTGAATGTTGTGGAGCCGGTACACATCTTGCGAGTGGCGCTGTACGTGTTCTGCCAACTCCAAGGATTGCCGGAATAAAGTCTGTCCACATTGACTCCTCCTCCTACTCCAGTTCCTCAGAATCATCGCTGCAGGAGCCGTCACGGTCTACCTCCACATGGACCCGTGGACGCTTACCTGATGCGACCGATATGAGCACAGCCGTGGCCAAACGGCAACAGGCCGTTCTGAAATTAATTCCCATGGGGAATCGAAACCACACAGCGCAGGAGGTCTGGAATGCCATCAAGCAGGAGAGCGACGTGTGGTTTTTGCCAGCGAATCTCCAGCCAGGCTTGGTAGTGTGTGACAATGGCCGAAATCTGGTGGCAGCTCTGGGCCTTGGCAAACTCACTCACATACCATGTCTGGCACATGTGCTCAACTTGGTCGTGCAGAGTTTTTTGAGGGACTATCCGGATCTTGATGCACTGCTGCACAAGGTCCGCCTAGATGCGCTCACTTGCGACGTTCCAGCATGGCCAGATCGCGCATTGCAGCTCTGCAACGCAGATTGCGCCTTCCTGAACATCGCATCATATGTGACGTATCCACCAGGTGGAATTCAACGTTACATATGTTGGAGCGGTTTGTGTGAGCAGCAGCCAGCAGTTATGGAGTATCAGCTGCATCAGGCACAATCAACACGCAATTTGCGCCGTCCACACTTCACCATTAATGAGTGGGCCACTATGAAGGACATGTGCCACGTTTTGCGTGCGTTTGATGAGTCAACGCGGATGGCGAGTGCAGATGATGCACTAGTCAGCCTGACTGTCCCCCTTATCTGCCTGCTTCAAAAAACACTGCAAGCAATAAGGGATGAGGTTTTGGAAGAGGTGGAGGATGAGGAGTCACAAATTCCATCACCTTCTGGAAAGTCAGCGCAACGTGGTTCCTCACAAAGGGCTGGGCAGGGCTCACTTTGTGAGGAGGATGAGGAGGAGGAGTCAATGGAGGAGGAAGACATCGCTCCAGAGGGAGGTACACAACGCTCTAGTCAGTATGTAGAGCGAGGGTGGGGTGATGCAGAGCAGGCAGAGATAACGCCTCTTGCAGAGGACAGCGTTTCTTTGCCAGTTGGGAGTCTGCAGCACATGGTTGATTTCATGCTGCAGTGCCTAGAAACGACCGCCGCATCGCCCACATTCTCACGACGTCTGATTATTGGGTGTACACCCTCCTAGACCCTCGCTACCGGGACAACGTCAAAGCCTCATCACACCGTTGAATCGGGAGCGTAAAATGCGGGAGTACCAAGACACACTGGTGCAATCCCTAATGTTCTACCTTACTGCCGAGAGCACTGCTGCTGCTACTGCTTTACAAAGCAGCTCTGTGCGTCGAGGCAGTGTAGAGAACTCTGCAACAAGAGGGAGCACACGCAGTGCCTCTGCACAGGGAAAGACCAGTATGTTTAAAAATGTGGCAAAGTTTTGTGGCAGCGCCACAAATGTCTACACCAATCCGAGAGGCTCCAGTCAGCGGGAGGCAACGTATCCGTCAGATGGTGACAGACAAACTTGGCTTTGCCTCTCAGTGTACTCCCAGATGGCTCTTCCCCATTCAAGTTTTGGGTCTCTAAGCTGGATACATGGCCAGAGCTTAGCCAGTATGCATTGGAGGTGCTGGCTTGCCCTGCTGCCAGTGTATTATCGGAGCGCGTCTTTAGTGCTTCAGGTGGTGTACTAACAGACCGTCGCATGCGACTATCCTCCGATAATGTAGACCGGCTTACTTTTCTGAAATGAACAAGGCATGGATCTCGCCAGAATTTGTCTGTCCGTTTTCAGATTAAATAACTGGTTCGCAACGTTATCCATGTCTCCTGTTATGTTCATCTTTCTACCACCTGAACTCTACTCCCTGGGCTCCAACACTGCCATTGCTGCTCAGAAGTGTCGTGTCCACAGAACAAAACACAAGCTCTACTGTTAGTGGGGTTCAGTAACGCCAGCTGTTCCCCTGCTGTGTGAACGGCAAGAAGTCCTGTTCCCGACACATGGACAGAAAAACACATGAACCAACATGCTCCAAATAGGGAAGAGCCGTCACCCTGCTTGTTATGCTGAAAACATGAAATTGTGAAGTTTTGCAGGCCTAGAATGATAAATTTTTATGACAAATATGGACAAATAATAATTTGTCATCACAGCGCATATCTGCACATGTCTATTAGAAATGGTAACAAAAAATAAAACATAGTCTACTCTTCACATTTTGAAATTAATGCATAAAAGTACATTTCAGACTTATGAATTAATGCTTTTTAAGGAACTTTATCTGTACCTGTAAGATAATGCAGTCAATGGATGTACGAATCATTAAATCCTCATCATCATCATCACGAGTTTTATTTATGACAGACATTATAAAATACACATACTGATGCCAACTGTAACTTCAAACACCATATATGAAATGGCCAGCATGTAAACATGGTAATAATGTCCAATAATAAATTATTACATCTAAAAGTGCATCATGCATACTGACAATAGGTAGTTATACCTGCAAGTGCTGTTGAAACAACCACAAGAGATATAAATTAATACTGGTATATAGGTATCACAGTGCATAGTTACTCATGGACAATGTTGATGTTAATACTGTATCTCAATTAAGTCAGCGTCAACCATTAGGCTTGTTAGTCTTGTACATTGTTAAAGAGGGAACGTAATTTTTTTGTTTGTCATAGGTGGAGTATTACACATTAAATTATTACTGCTGTATTTTTTTTTGCGTCCCTAGTGCGCAATAACGCAGCCTAACCTCACATTTGATAGTCAGCTAATTGCCACACGCTACCCTACCCTACGCGTGACAGTAGGAAGGTAGTGTTGACGGATAAAGCTTTGCGCAACCAGACATTCTTTTACCCCTTCAACACTCTACAAGCAAAAAATGCATGATTCAGCCGCAGACTTTATTGACGTACAGTATAACATCGGCATTACCCATCAGAGGCTGTCCACTGTCTGATACAGACATAGAATATACCTTTGCTATCCGTAGCCTTTGTTTCAACCTACACTTGCAGGCACACACTTAAATTGTGACAAACAATGCCTAATTTTTTTTAAATGGTTATTTTTATTGTACATTTATTGTGTCATCAATCACATTGATGAGTCCATGCTGGACATGTCATACATGCTATAGAAAGTTACGATTTATGAACTTAAATAATTGAAATGTCTGTGACTGTCACATAAAATTTGCGATGATGATGAGAGTGACTATTACAAAATCCATTGTCTTCACTATGTTATGGTTTAACATAGCGTTCCTTAAGCATTATCATAAAAAAAAAAATGGACTTTTATTCTTAAATTTACAACACTATATTTTGTTACCAATTTTTTGGGTGTTGTGTTGTTCCATTTATTTTTGGCATGTGCATATATGCGTTTATATTTGTATTTTCTTTATTTTTCCTTCTTGAAATTAGAAAACATGTGTATCTTTGTACCGTGTTAGCCAGTAGATAGAAAAATATTTAGACTTCAGAGTCAGCATGGTTGATACCTTTTAATGGATAACTGAAAAGATGGAAACAAATTGCAAGCTTTCAAGGCTACTCACGTCTCTTCATCAGGGAAAGACTAACTAAAAAAATTAAGCATCACATATTTCTATACACAACAGGACACAGGATATAGTGCAATAGGTAAGACAAGTAAGTGACGTGTATCAGAACTGTCATTATCTCACAGGGATGAACATAAATATTGGAACAGTTCCTAGATAAGGATAGAAAGTTTGATTGCCCTCTCATTGGCGCTTTTTTTGGGTTTTCATGACCCTGGAAGGGCATAGACGCAGATTCCTTAATTGATATAGAATGACATAAATCCATGTGATCTATTCATTCCATCACTAACATGTGTCAAAGGTCATGATGAGCTTATATTCTGAAACCTTTGTACGTTTCTCATATTTGAAGTTATATTTTAATACCAGTAATTCCATATCCATGATGCTAGACCGGGCATACAAAAGTCCTTTTGCCACAGGTAAATTCATTAATTTATCTGTGATTGTGTGGCGCTGATAATTCATCCTTGTTCTCCTTTTTGTTGCCGGTCTCCCCTCACTTGTCCCTCCCTCACTTGTCTTAGCTATTCCTGTGTCCTGTTGTGTGTAGAAATTTGATTCTTCATTTTTGGCTTTACTCTTAGCCTGATGAAGACACCTGAGTAGTCTCGAAGCTTTGAATTTGTTACCATATTTTCAGTTAGCCATTAAAGTATCAACCACAGAGGACTGTCAAGTATAAAAATTTTTCTATTCTTGTAATTGAAATTTATCATTTTATTGTTGTAGTAAAAGTTCATTTATTCTTGTTTGAAGTACATACATTTGCAATGGCCACGTAACAAGGCAATAACTCAATATTTTGTGCCTACACCCTCCTTGACCCTGGGCTTCAACAGCGCCAGTTGCTGCTCAGAGTGTTAGATGCACAGAGAAAAAAAATCGCTGATGTGTTTGTGGGTTCAGTAACGCCTGCTGTTCCCCGCTGTGTGTCCGGCAAAAATTACTGCTAGCTACCTAATCATGGTGAAAAAACATGACATCTCAAAGTGTCTAGTGCTACACAAAGATATGAGGCTACACCATGATTTCTAAGCTGTAAACATTTGAAACGTCAACTTTCAAACCATAATATTTGTCTTTGTCACAAATCTGTAACAAAATAATTGTGAAAATATTTTACAGAAAATGCACATGTCGAAAACAAATGCAAACACAAAAGCCTACTTATGCTATAGGATACTGATGGTCAACCTTGTCACTCCATAGCTTAGACAAATCCAACTCACATCATGAGACTCAAATACTGCAATGTTGGAAGTGCATAATGTGGGTTGAATTTTGACAACTGCTGCAGTGCGAAGGTTATACTTCAGTGTTCTTGCCTTTGAAATAAAAGCATACAAGTAAATATAATATCCAATGTTGATTAAGGACGTGATGTACACCTGTAATATTGTGCAAACATGCATGAAAGGATAATAGTCCTCTTCAACATTACTTATATTTGTGTCATTTTAAAAAATACATATTTGATTAGAAAGTTAACAGCCCATATCATAAAGGTCCTTCATGTAACATGATAATCGCTAACAAAAATCATGCATTACCTTGGTAAAGTCAATAGTGCATAGTCACAATAGCAAAATAATATACCTGTAAGTGGTGCTGAAAGAACGACAACTGATAGAATAGGTGAATATATCTAAATTATCAGACTGAATAGCGACACCTGTACAATGTCGATATAATACTGTACCTTAAAAAAAACAGCTGTGTCACACCTCACACGCATTTTTCTTGTAGCTTTTTAAAGTAATAAGGCACATGCGTGTATGTTTCATCATAGGTGCATGTTTACTGAGTAAAGCAGTCATGACAACGCCTTTGTGTTGTCGGGACGCTTTCGATGATGAACGATGCGCACCGTGAATGTTTTGTCTGCGTCATAAGACGCACAGACTCCCCAAAACCCAACGCGTCACAGCAGGAAGCCAGTCTGTGCGTCCAAACAAAGGCGCAAGCATACATGCACGTACCCTTTTATAAAGCTATATAAAAAAAAAAGGGTGTATAGTAACGCACACTTTATTGAGGTACAGTATTACACGCCATTCACCATCTGTGGCTAGCAGTCTCATCTATATATACCTTATCTATCCGTTGTCATGCTTGCAAGTCCACAGTCAGGCATAAAAGCTGTTTTCACTATGCACTTTTTAAAGTTTTTTTTTTGTTAATATAAATGATTGGCACATATTATCAGTATTTCATGATGGAAATTTTAGATATTTTTAAAAACTTTTTAGTGATATTATTCAGCAAATGAAAATGGTGTACTACTGTTACTTATCCATCATTAATGGATTCTGATATGTACTTGTATGCTTTTATTTAAAACCGTAGAGCAGATTATTTAAACGATTTTTTTTGTGGTTTGCATTGCTTTTCAACATGTTAATGTGTGCGTTTATGTTTGTCAATTATAATTTACATATATTTTTTAAAGTAAAATCATCATCTTATGGTACTAAAGGTTATATTTCCTTTGTTTGGAGTATAGACATTTTTAATTGACACTAACAAGGAAATACTTGATCTATATTTAAACATCCTCCTTGCCCTTGGGCCCAACACCCGCCAGTTGTTGCTTGGAAGTGCTGTTAGCACAGTTAACACTTTCTCCCGTGTTACTGGGGGTTTAGTAATGTCAGCTGTTCCCCTGCTGTGTGAACGGCAAAAAGTCCTGCTGCCCCACCCTGTTCTCTCTCATCCCTGGGCTACAACACCGCCAGTTGTTTCTCGGAAGTGCTGTTAGCACAGTTAACACTTGCTCCCGTGTTACTGGGGTTCAGTAATGTCAGCTGTTCCCCTGCTGTGTGAACGGGAAAAAGTCCTCTGCCTCCACCCTGTTTCTTCTCATCCCTGGGTTACAACACCGGCCATTGTTCTCAGAAGTGCTGTTAGCACAGTTAACACTTGCTCCCGTGTTACTGGGGTTCAGTAATGTCAGCTGTTCCCCGCTGTTGAACGCAAAAAGTCCTGCTGCCTCCACCCTGTTCTCTTCTCATCCTGGGCTACAACACCGCCAGTTGTTTCTCGGAAGTGCTGTTAGCAAAAGTCTACACTTGCTCCTTGTTATGGGGTCAGTAATGCAGCTGTTCCCCCGTGTGAACGGCAAACATCCTGCTGCCCCCACCCTGTTCTCTTTCACCCTGGGCTACAACACCGCCAGTTGTTTCTCGGAAAAGTGCTGTTACACGTTAACACTTGCCCGGTTTGGGGTTCATAATGTCGCTTTCCCCTGCGGGAACGGCAAACAGCCTGCTGCCTCCACCATGTTCTCTTCTCATCCCGGGCTACAACACCGCCATTTTTGTTTCTCGGAATGCTGTTACCATCTCACTTGCTCCCGTGTTACTGGGGTTTCAGTAATGTCAGCGTTCCCCTGCTGTGTGAAGGCAAACAGCCTGCTGCCTCAATTTTTTTCCATGGTCCCTTTTCTGCACCCATCCGGTTCCATACCGTCAGCTGTTCTCCGCAGGCCTTTGGCTAGGTGCCCCCCAAGCGGTATCCGAGTTCCACAACGTTGCGGGCCTTGGTAGTGCTTTGGAGCACAGGTCCCCGCTTATAACCGGTCCCAGTAACGTCAGCTGGTCCTCGGTTGTGCCATGGACTTTTCCTTCTGCTGACCCTCCGGTTCCACACAGTCAGCTGGTCCCGTTACTTTCTTGGCTCTTGAACCTTCTGCTACCCATCCGGGGTTCCAGTACCTCAGGGTTCTCCGCAGTGCCTTTGGGCCTAGGTCCTCCATTCGGTAACCGGTTCCAGCAACCGCTGGTCCTTGGTAGTGCTTTGGAGCACAGGTACCTCCTGCTTAGAACCGGTCCCCATAACGTCACTGGTCCTCGGTTGTGCCATTGGTCTTTTCCTTCTGCTGACCCTCCGGGTTCCCAGCACAGTCAGCTGGTCCCGTTCTTTCATTGCTCTTGTACCTTCGCTAACCTCCGGGTTTCCAGTCCGTCAGTGGTTTCTCCGCAGTGCCTTTGGCCTAGTGCCTCCCATGTCGGTATCCGGTTCCAGCAACGTCTGCTGGCCTTGGAGGTTTGGAGCCAGGTACCCCGCTTGTAACCGGGTCCCAGTAACTCATGGTCCTCGGTTTGCCTTGGCTTTTTTCCCCTTCTGGTGACCCCCGGGTTCCAGCACAGTCAGCTGGTCCTCGTTACTTCCTTGGCTTTTTACCACACCAAAGACAAAGAAGGGTAAACAAGCACAAATACAAAAACAAGAGACAAAGAACATAAGCAGAAGTCAAAAAGCAAAGAACATTATAAAAACCAAAATGAAAGCAAAAATATGCTCTAAATTCAAAGCAGAAGAAGAAAGCAGTGATGGGGGTGAGTCCCGTTCCTCCTCGGGTGCCCCCGGAAAATGCCTTGCTGCTGCAGGCTAAACTGAACGCGGACAAATACTGTTTAATTAAAACTTTCGTGAAGCAAAACGAAGGATAAAATTTAAGTTTTAAAAGATTACAATACAGGAATGTCGTCACAATAAGAATATGATGAAAAGGAAATAGGAAGAAGATGAAGAAGTAGAAATGAAGAATAATAACTGTTTAATAAGAACAATAAATAATGTTAAAAAAGAAAATAGCAAGAAGTTTTAGAAGAAAAAGGTGAAATAAGAAAAATTTGATGAGAAGATGTGCTTGCTGAAGATTATGAAGGAGAAAGTGTGGAAAAGTTTAAAAAGGTGAAGAGATGGAAGTTTGAAACAGACATATTTGAAAAATAGAAAAAAGGTTAACAACATGTCAATTTCTTCGTCAATCCAAAGTTTTCAAAAAAGAAAATTAATGCTATTCCTTTCATTGTGTTTAAACATGTTGCCTTTATTGTCTCCTCAACCTCCCCAAACTTCTACATTACTCTTTGTTGTTTTCCTTCATGTCAATTAACCAACAAAGGGAAGAATGGGTTTTTTTTTTATTCCGATATTTGTTCCCATAGACTTACATTTATT
>JARQOD010000003.1:489796211-489844405 GCA_033576555.1 Oophaga sylvatica
GCGCGTCACACTAATAGTTAAATTGCATGGAGCAGCAAGAATTACACTGAAGAAAAAAAAAAGAGTCTGTCAGTGACACGTGCAGATGCCTACAGACAGCGTTGCATGCAGAGGAAACTGCAGCGTCACCTGCACTCTCACACACACCTTGCACAGAGCTGTTAAAACAACACTGGCAAAAGGAAGCTTTACACAGCGGTTGGTAAACTAGCCTGCCTAAAGCCCAGTACACAAAATCGCAATATCTAACTGTCCCTCAAAGTCAGCAGAACAGCGTTCTGTCCCTAACTGAGTTCACAGCACAGTGATGCTAAAATGGCGGCGGCGCCTTTTATAGTGCATTCTGACATCATTTCAGCAGCCAATCACAGCCATGCCATTAGTTAAGATGACCGCAGCAGTACAGGATGTGCCCACACTTCATAAGATTCCTCATTGGCTGACTAAAATCACATTGCCTCTCAAAGAATTATGGGAACTTCCGATTCCGGTATACGATATTAGAAAAATATCGGAACTAAGTATCGGAATTCCGATACAGCGAATATCGGCCGATACCCGATACTTGCGGTATCGGAATGCTCAACACTAGTGCTGATATAATCAGGTGAGAGCATATATACAAGTCAATCACACATAAATCATTTACTGCTGTGGAATGCAAGGCTCCATTTGCTGAAGCAGTAGATTAAGCCGATGACGCATAGGATGTGGTCCGGAAGTAAATAAAGATGTGCCCCTAGTGTACATGAACAACGAAGTGTCCGGCGGTAGACTCCAGTAGTAAGCACCGGGTTGGTGTAACATGCACACGTGCGCACATCCAAACCTTGGACTAGACTTGGGGAAGTAGAATTGCGCATGCGTGAATAAATGCTCGATACGAGCAGAAAAGAAAATATGTGGCACGCGCACACGCAGAATGAAACCAAAATAGAATCTAATGAATATGCACTGAGGGAGGGGGATAAAGCTCCAGGACAATATCCCCATTGCATAGGATGAAAAGAGAGGCCGGCCTCAAACATACGTAGGTATCAGATTGGACATAGATGAGCAGATAAGCCACAGTGTGTCCAGCAGATAATGCTACGAAATAAAAGAAGTACAAGCACTTAACACATGATGATATCTCTATGTTGTGTATACAATCAGTTATGATTGGGCAAACTGTGGTCAATGATCAAATAAGGAATGAAAAAAAAAAAATAAAGATAGAAAACCACGCATTGGTTCTGCAGGAACTTAACTCCACTGTGTCCTGCAGAGGTCAGTTTCCCTGGCCTGTTCCCAAGCAGTAGGCAGCTCCTCCCATCTGGGTGTCCACCCAGTAATCAGCAGTGGTAACAATCCGAACAATTCAGCAGTCATTGCTCAGGCACTGCACCATATATTGGCTCATGTGTGTCAGGCTGCCCAGAGGCTGTTCTCAATGAAAGGTGTATCGTCTGGGTCACCAGTGCTGGCCATGTTGGTGGAGTATTCAAAGCAGCGCAACACAGCACACACGTCCAGCGTGGAGGCCAACTCATTGGTGAAGTGGTGTTTTTATAGTACAGAAAAGCTTTGATTCTGCATTTAAAGTGACTGCAGGTTTTTACATGCGTTTTTTTAGGCTCCACATAGAAGCCTTAAGAGAAAAAAAAAAACCAAAATCGCATAGTTCAGCTGAGTCTTTAGATGCCCAGGGGGCACAATTTTTATGAAATCATGTCCACTTTGCTTGGACAGTTAAACACAGCAGAATTTCTGTGCAAAAAAGGAGCAGAAAAAACAGCATTTACGCAACATGAAATATGGTCTAAATGTCTAAGCAAAGTGGATGTGATTTCATAAAATCTCTGCCCTCGATGCATCTAAAGATGCTGCTCTACTCTGCTGTTTTGATGTTTATTATTTAAAAAAACTAATTAAAACTGACATTTGTAATTGTTTTTCATTATTTTTTAGTAATTTTATAGGAAAATCTTTTACTCTCCCTCTAGAATACAGAGCTATAAAAATACACTGTTATGTACAGATGAATCTCTATGTAATCTGCCTGTGGAGTAAGAACCTGCAATACAGATCAAATATACAAAATTCTCCCAGTGACAACGGCAATGCCTGTTGCTCAATAGTTTTAGTGCCTGCCTATGATGTTGAAGGTTGTGGGGTTGAGACTCACAAAAAAACAAAAAGTGACATTTTTGTAATTGCTTTTTATTATTTTTAGTAGTTTTATAGGGACAAAAAAATCTGAATTTTTCTTCACCTCAGTATACAAGGCAAAGTAATATATTGCTTTATATAATGTACATGTATAATCTGTTTCTGGGGTCGCTGCCTGCAATACATCTCAAGATGACCAAATTCTCCTATGTTTATTGTTATGGGCTCATAGCTAGAGCTGCTGCCAGAGAACATGAAAATAAGAGTTTGAGTTTGGAGGAGAATAGATCACAGGAGAAGTGAATGTTATAATTTAATTTATGACCCGCCCTGAGGAGGATTTGTTATGGAGCAATGAAGACGTCAGAGAGAGGTAAATATTAGAAGCTGGGTCAAAGCCCTGATGTGTCGGGAAGGCGAGATTTAGCCCTCAAATCGTCCCTTTGAATCTGGGAATGTTGGAAGCTATGCTTTCAGGGACTATTACAGGGATAATTGACTTTCTGTTTCTACATAGAGCTTAGAAGGATTCAGCTAGTCTGTTTTTAGTTTTGTAATGTCACAGACCTAATGAAAATGAGGAAATTGGCTGGATAAAAGGGTAGGATGAGCAATTGTAAGTATTCAGTGCTATGTAATATGATTGTTGCAATTGTGACAGGGTCACTGGCACAGTATAAATGAGGGGAGATATGCGTCACTGCGCATAATGGCATCCGTGATGAGAAATCAGAGTATTTTCCTCCAGCACACTACGTATTGTGAGGGTTAAATTAAAGTTGCATACATGGGCTGGTTTTATGTGGACCTGCAGTCAGCACAGCCCTGTGCTGACAGGACCTGTGTGATGTCACAGTCATGTGATCAGTCACATGGTCTGGGTTTAAATAGCTGGACTTGAGAGGCAGTGTGTTGTGGTTTGGAGAGAAAAGACTCCAAAGGATGGAGTTGAAGATACATGGTGGTTTGAGCAGGCAAATCCCTCAGGCTATGTGCAGACGGTGCGGATTCTGCTGAGGAATTTTCCGTGCAGATTTTGGTAAATCCGCAGGTAAAATGACCTGGGTTTTACCTGCGGATTTACTGCGGATTTGATGCGGATTTTACGCGTTTTTTGTGCGGATTTCCCATGCGTTTTTAGACCTGCGGATTTCTATTTAGAGCAGGTCTGACAAGGCTGCGGAACTGCACAAAAGAAGTGACATGCTGCGGATTTAAATCCGCAACAAATCCGCTGGAAAAATCTGCAGCATGTGCACTGTGTTTTTTTTTTTACATTGCATCTAATGCTACTGTACATCACTTGCAGTTCTGCTGCAGATCTGCAGTGGAAAATCCGCTGCGGATCCGCAGCAGAATCCGCAACGTGTGCATGACCCTCAGACATCTGGACTTTGCAGTACATTATCATTTTGTTTTATACCAGAAAGGCCATGCTTACTTTGCTGAATCCTGCTTTGGTTTATGCTGTTCCACAATAAACCAGCAGGTGAGTTACCATAAGAAGCCTGTGTCTACCTTGGAAAGCAGCTGAGTGAGCCAACCCCTCGCACAATATATTAAGAAGATACAAATTTTGATGGGCTGCTTCTTTAATAAGCTGTGTTTTGCATGCTAAGAACACGTTCACACGTTCAGTATTGGATCAGTATTTTACATCAGTATTTGTAAGCCAAACTGCAGAGCAGAACAATCAGAGTAAGGCCGGCGTCACACTCACCGTACAAAAATACGGACCGTATTGTACGAGCGTAATATGCCAAAATGTTGCCGGCACAACAATCCTTATTTCATCCGTTGTCAGGGTGCGGCTGCGTATTTTGCGCAAATGGGCATTTAATGGTTTTTAGGCCTGATACTCATTCAAATCATCATCAGCAAGGCTATTTATTGCCTCTGCATCCAGTTGCAACCCCCAATCTTGACATTTTTGTGTTGTGCTTATGTTGGAGTCCTGCTGCTTGCTTGCCAACATGTCTGACACTCTTCAGTTCACCCCAACTGATCGAGTGTTGTACAACTGGGTTTTGTCCCGCTGCTTTGGGCATCCATACCCAGTGATCGTTGATCTGCGGAGGAGGAGGCGAATGTGGGTGCATCCCTAAAGGCCATTTTCACCACCTTTATGCATCTCTGCGGACTCATCCAAACAAGTTTTTTCTGTTTTGTCGGATGACCATTCCCACATTTGATGTTTTGTTGGAGATTGTGCGCCCGAGGATCACCTACCAGGATACCAGGATGCGGAAAGCTATCTCTGCAGAGGAGCACCTTCTCCTTACGCTACTGTATGTATTCCTTACCTACATACTGTCTGTTGATGATGTGTTTTCCCACTATTTTCCCTTTACCCTTATGGCTGTTGCACAAATATCCTCATAATCTATCCCATATATCACCTGGAACTACCACAACTATTATGTGTATGTAAAAATGACAGAAACCTTTGACTTGTGTTAAATAGAACTTAGGATTGTTAGTAAAAGAAATGATTAAACAGTTATGTATAGTGCGTTTGTTCTACCTTTCAGCATTTCTAATGATTGCTCGCTCCACATTTGGTTACTTGTAGGTTCATAACTACTGGCATATCCTATGCCGCACTCCATCTGGAGTTTTTGATTGGGAGGTCCACCATCTCTGGCATTGTGCGTGATAACTGCTCAGTTCTCTAGGACAGACTTCATCAACTGGTTATGCCTGAGCCAAAGATGGAAGACTGGAAGAGGATTGCCAGTGGATTTGAGGACCAATGCCAGTTCCCAAAATGTATTGGAGCCCTTGATGGGAAGCACATCCGTGTGCGTAAGCCGCCAAACTCAGGGTCCCAATTCTATAATTATAAACAATATTTTTCTGTTGTGCTGTTGGCTCTGGTTGACAGTAACTACAGGTTTATAATTGTAGACATTGGGGCCTATGGAAGAACTGGAGACTCTAAAGTCTTCAATTCTTCCATTATGGGTCAGCGGCTTCGCAATAACGAGTTGCACCTACCACCAGCACGCCATCTTCCTGGCTCCAATCTAGAACTGGTCCCATATGTTGTAGTTGGGGATGAGGCCTTCCAGCTATCATGGAATGTGATGAGGCCATATCCACGACGACACCTTGACCACCGTCGTCGGATCTTCAACTCGCGCCTATCACGGGCCAGGTGCCTGGTGGAGTGTGCCTTTGGCATTCTGTGTGCAAAATGGCATTTTCTCCAGTCTGCTATTCAGCTGAGTGAAGGCAATGTAAATGAGGTCATAAAAGCATGTGTAGTTTGTAAGGAAAGGGACGAATGGGAGGTTGCTACGCTGGAGCCTCGCTCTCCAACAGTACCACTTCACCATTCGCCACAAAAGAGGCAGGGACCATGGTAACGCTGATGGGTTGTCCCGGCAAGGAGAGGGTGCGGTAGGGCGCACGGGGTAACACAGGAATGTGATACCCCCTAGCGCCCTCAAAAGCAAGGAGGTGTAAGGAAAGGGACGCCGTCATCTTGTATAGGGCCTATACCAGCCTCCATTTTGTCGGTTCACAGAGCCACAGACTGCTAACTACACAGGGCCTGTTAGCATATCCAGTACGACCGGTTTTGATGTCCACTATGAATCAAAAGGGCTTTAGTATGCTAATTAGTTTAGGCCCGTGTCTGAATAAGATGGTCATTAGTATGCTAAATAACTCCGACTGAAGCCAGTATTTCCTGCTCCATATGAATTGCAGGCCGGTTAATATGCGTGCTTCAAAGCAAAGGGGAGGGACCTAGCAGGTTTAAGAACTGGGAGCTATGGGCAGACTGGATCCATTTTGACACAGAAGCCAAGAAGATGGTCTAAGAAGGACCAAGGGATAATTTGCCTTGCCAAGGGAGCAGCAGCACATGTTTTGGGAGACTGTCCAGCAACTAAAGACTATTACCTGGGGATCGCAGAGCTCCCTGCCTCCCCATGTCCCTACAACCCGGTAATATTGATCTATAGCTAATACCTTTAAGCCTTGTACATTATTGTGGTATTTTTATTCTGACTGCAAATCCATTGTAATTACGTTGTATAGCTTTACTGTATATTTCTGTAATTATCTAGTGCGCCCTTAAGGCAATTAAACCATAAAATTAATCTTGGGCTGATGCTTTTACTCTGATCACGAATCTTAGAATACCCAGTGGGTAACAGGACACCCTCCCCGGCGGCCATTTGCTCTAGGTGCAGTTCCCTTACTGACCTGAGAGACAAAGGGGGCGCCGGAGAGCTGTACCTGTGAAGTTACGTCCCATTGGTGACGTGGGAGAAAAGGGGTCGTCCTTCACATTTGGTAGCGGCGGTGGGATCAGAAGCTGTGATACCCGGGCTACCGTGTGGCGGTCGGCTTAGTTCCTCACAATTGGTGGCAGCGGTGGTAACAGAGTAATAGTGTGCGTGGGACACCTACTCCCAGACACTAAAGACTACCAGCGGTAACTTTCACTGCTGGGGTCTTAAGGTCAGCCCAGCACTAGACGGTCAGAGTGTAAATATAATAAGTTGTGTGCAAGGTCAGGGTTGCAGCTGTGTCAGTAACCAAAGGTTCCCAAGATGGCGGAAGGCACCAGGAGTAGGGCAAAGAGGGAGGCCAATGCTATGGTCTATGAGGGGTTCGATAACGATGAGGGGGAGCTCAGCCAGGGCTCCTCAAGGAGCCCGACCCCCGTGCTCAGTCTCACAGTGGACTGTCCACCCCCTGCCCGTCCCAGTCTGTCCAGATCGGAGGCCCTTTTCCAAGTGGCTATGGCACAGCTCGAGGCTGGTAATGACACCGCCTATGACAGACTCCTGGTGGCGGCAGAGAAAGCAGCGGAGCTGGAGCATACAGAACGCCGTGAAGCTGCGGAGCGTGAGCATACAGAACGCCGTGAAGCTGCGGAGCACCGGCACCGACTGGAGATGGCTCAGCACGGGCCCCCGCGGACGCACCAGGCCCACCAGAGACAAGGGCTTCCACGGTCCGGCGGAGGACTTTCCCTTGCTTGAAAAAGATGGACCTGGATTCCTTTCTGCTGGCCTTTGAGAGGACCTGCCTCCAACATCATCTGGCCCTGGATCAGTGGGCAAGGTACCTGACCCCCCGTTTGAGGGGTAAGTCCCTGGAAGTTTTGGGGGACTTACCTGCCGGGGAGGAGCAGGACTACAACAGCATCAAGCGGGCCCTGATCCAGCACTACAACCTCACCCCGGAGTCATACCGCAGGAAGTTCAGGAGCCTGCAGCGGGGCTCAAACGACACCTGGACCGACCACATGCGGGCCCTGCTGAGAGCTGCGGAGCACTGGACCTCGGGTCTAGAGCTCACTACCCGCCAGGAGGTCCAGGAACTGTTCGTCACGGAGCAGTTCTTGTGGAACTGCCCAGAGAACCTCCAGCAGTTCCTCCGTGACCGGAAACCAAAGGGGGCTTCTGCTACAGCCGCCCTGGCAGACGAGTATGCCAACAACAGGGCGCCGGAGCCAAAGAAGCCTGCCAGCAGCACCTGGAGAGGGGTTAAGCCCAATCCTGCCCCGGCCCCATATCCAGCCCCCAGAGTGCAAGGGGTGTACCCCCCGGCTGCCCACTACAGGCCAGGAACAGAACCCAGACGTTGTCATAATTGCAATCAGCCAGGACACTTTAAGGCTGCATGTCCCCAGCGCCAGAAGGCCCCATCCCTGTCCCAGAAACCGACCACTGTTTTGTGTGTGGGAGGGGGTGGTGGGAGGTCCCTAGACAATTACCAACCCGTCACCATCGGCCGCTCAGCGGTCATGGGACTGCAGGACACAGGCGCTGAACGAACCCTGGTACGTCCCGAGGTGGTGTTATCTCAAGACTTAGTGCCTGGGAAAACCCTTTCCGTCTCCGGAATTGGAGGCGTTGAACCGGCGCTGCCCATTGCCAAGGTGTATTTGGACTGGGGTGCCGGAGGGGGATGCGGGAGGTGGGAGTAACGCCAAATATTCCTGCAAATGTGTTGCTTGGGACCGATTTGGGGCGGCTAGTGTCCCAGTATGTGGCCACTGAACCCCCAAGTTCGGCTCCCCAAGAATGTCATGACTCTACTGTGAATGCTAATGTTACTGTATTGAATGTGCCTCCAACAGTGGAGGAGGGAGTGAAACCTGATGGTAAGCCATGCACTGACACTACACACACAGGGCTCACGGTGAGGACAGGTGAGGAGGCTGCACGGGAGAGCTCAGAGGTGGGGGCAGGGCTGCTATGGGCAGTGTAGGGCCCCTAAGTGAACCCAGGCTGCTGAGTCTAGGGCCCCTGCAGGAAGAGGAACAGGCCATGGGGGGAGGGGGCGTCCTGGGAGAGGAGCCACCAGGTAAGACCCCAGGGCAGGAGTTCCCCACATGCGGGATGTCAGGAGGTCAGGGAAGTCTGTCTGACCCGTCGACTTGGTCAGGGGACGAGGGGAAGCAGGCACTACCTGTGGTCTCAGCGGTCATGGCCGCTGTTACCAGGAGTGGAAACGCCGGAGCCCAAGTGGCCTCGCGGAGGTCCGACGGTTTCCCCCTCTCCGATCAAGTGGCTGCCGAGTCAGACAGCAGCCAGGAGACAGATCCGGGGAACTGACAGAGGACCTAGCAGTTTCATCAATTCTTGCCACATCAAGTCATGGATTTCAGGCAGCGTTAGAAGCTGACACTAGCCTGAAGACTCTCAAGGAGCAGGCGGCACAGCCTCCCCTGGAGTCCGACCGCGAGCGAGTGGTCTGGTACCAGGGACGGCTGTACCGGGTAACGGTCCAGCAGGGTTCACCGGAGGCGTGGCCCAGGGACCGACAGTTAGTGGTACCCCATCCGTTCAGGGTGGAATTGTTGCGGATCGCACACGAGATTCCAATGGCCAGACACCTAGGGATCACTAAAACCAGGGCCAGGCTAGCTCAGCATTTCTACTGGCCTGGAATGAGGACCGAGGTGATAGCCTACTGCCGTTCGTGTGACACCTGTCAGAGGGTGGGAAGGCGGGGCGGCGCCCCAAAGCCCCACTGGTAACTCTGCCCATCATCGAAGAGCCTTTCTCGAGGGTGGCTGTGGATCTCATTGGACCTCTGTCCACTCCCAGCCGCTCCGGAAATGCTTCATACTAACGGTAGTGGACTATGCCACCCGGTACCCGGAGGCGTAGCTTTGTCGTCCATTCGGGCCGACAAAGTGGCCACTGCCTTACTGGAGATTTTCTCCAGAGTGGGGTTTCCCAAGAAATGCTCACCGACCGAGGGACCCAGTTCATGTCGCAGCTGATGGAGTCTCTCTGTAAGCAGGTACAGGTGCAACATCTGGTGGCCAGCCCGTATCACCCACAGACCAATGGCTTGTGTGAGCGGTTCAATGGCACCTTAAAGCAGATGCTGAAGATGTTGGTCGACTCCACGGGAGAGACTGGGAGCGGTATCTCCCACACCTGCTGTTTGCTACCGGGAGGTCCCACATGCCTCAACGGGGTTCTCCCCTTTGAGCTCCTGTACGGGCGACATGTACGGGGGCCCCTTGCTCTGGTGAAGGAAGCATGGGAAGGGGATTTAGCCACCCCTGGAGTGTCAGTCATTGAGTATGTCGTGCGCTTCCGGGACCGAATGATGGCCTTGACACGGCTGGTGCATGACAATATGGCCCAAGCCCAGGCTGACCAGAAGCGGTGGTACGACCAGAATGCTTGTGATGGACCTACCAGGTGGGTCAAAAGGTGTGGGTACTGGTCCCCGTACCTCAAAACAAGCTTCAGGCGGCCTGGGAGGGTCCATACCTCGTGCACGAGCAGCTCAACGCCGTCACCTACCTGGTCACCCTGGACCACGCCCGTGGAAGGAGGAAGGCTTCCATGTGAACATGATGAAGGCCCATCATGAGCGGGAGGCTTATGCCCACCCAGTGTGCAACCTTCCAGAGGAAGGAGAGGCAGAAACCCTCCTCGATCTGCTCACCCAAGCCAAGGCGGTGGATCCATCGAGGATGTGGGGGTTGGCCACCAGCTCTCGGAGGACCAACGTTCCCAGCTGGGGGCCACCCTACACCCCTTTCGGGAGCTGTTCAGCAGCCTGCCCGGAAGGACTGAGGCAGCAGTCCATGACGTGGACACTGGCAACCACCCCCCAATCCGGCGTTCAGCATATCGGGTCTCTCTTGAGGTGCAGCAGCAGATGCGCCAAGAGATAGACGAGATGCTGAGGCTGGGGGTGATCCAAGCGTCCAACAGCGCGTGGGCTTCGCCTGTAGTCCTCGTCCCTAAAAAGGACCGAACTACACGGTTCTGCGTGGACTACAGGGGGCTCAACGCTGTGTCGGTCACCGATGCGTACCCAATGCCGCGCATCGATGACCTGCTCGACCAGCTGGCCGGGGCCAAGTACCTGACCATCATGGATCTGAGCAGGGGGTATTGGCAGATTCCCCTGACCCCTAGGGCACGGGAACGCTCTGCCTTTATCACCCCATTCGGACTGTACGAGTCCACGGTGATGCCCTTCGGCATGAAGAATGCCCCTGCCACTTTTCAGCGGATGGTCAACACACTGCTCGAGGGACTGGAAGGGTATGCGACCGCGTACCTGGATGACATTGCCATCTTCAGTCCCACCTGGGAGGATCACCTAGAGCACCTGGCGCAGGTGCTCGGGCGGATCCAGCGAGCAGGCTTGACCATTAAGCCGGAAAAATGCCAGCTGGGTATGAGTGAGGTCCACTACCTGGGACACCGGGTAGGTGGGGGAGCTCTGAAGCCAGAGCCCGGGAAGGTGGATGCCATCGCATCCTGGCCCACCCCCAGGACCAAGAAGCAGGTGATGTCCTTCTTGGGTACTGCTGGGTACTATAGGAGGTTTGTTCACACTATAGTGCCCTGGCCAAGCCCCTGACGGACCTCACCAAGAAAAGGCTGCCCGTCGCAGTCGACTGGACAGTCGCCTGCGAGACAGCTTTCCAGGCGCTCAAGACCGCCCTTTCTAGTTCTCCTGTACTACAGGCAGCCGACTTCACGCGGCCGTTCTTAGTGCAGACCGACGCCAGCGACTTCGGCCTCGGTGCTGTGCTCAGCCAGGTTGACACTACGGGCCATGAACACCCCGTTTTGTACCTGAGCAGGAAGCTCCTGCCGAGGGAAGTGGCCTATTCCACGATGGAGAAGGAATGTCTGGCAATTGTGTGGGCCCTGCAGCGTCTGCAGCCATACTTGTACGGACGCCAATTCACCGTGGAAACAGACCACAACCCCCTCAGCTGGTTACACACGGTCTCTGGGACGAATGGGAGGTTGCTACGCTGGAGCCTCGCTCTCCAACAGTACCATTTCACCATTCGCCACAAAAAGGCAGGGACCATGGTAACGCTGATGGGTTGTCCCGGCAAGGAGAGGGTGCGGTAGTGCGCACGGGGGAACACAGGAATGTGATACCCCCTAGCGCCCTCAAAAGCAGGGAGGTGTAAGGAAAGGGACCGCCACCATTTTGTATAGGGCCTATACCAGCCTCCATTTTGTCGGTTCACAGAGCCACAGACTATTAACTACACAGGGCCTATTAGCATATCCAGTACGACCGGTTTTGATGTCCACTAGGAATCAAAGGGCTTTAGCATGCTAATTAGTTTAGGCCATGTGTCTGAATAAGATGGTCAGTCGTATGGTAAATAGCTCAAGCTCAAGCCATTGTTTCCTGCTCCATATGAATTGCAGGCCAGTTAATATGCGTGCTTCAAAGCAAAGGGGAGGGCCTAGCAGGTTTAAGAGCTGTAGCCAGGTACTGGCTGTGCTCATTCTATTTTACACACAGAAGCCAAGAAGATGGTCTAGGAAGCACAAGGGACAGATCTGATTTGCCTTGCCAAATGGAGCAGCAGCACATGCTTTGGGTACTGTCCAGCAACTGAAGACTGTTACCTGGGGAAGGCCGAGCTCCCGCCTCCCCATGACCATACAACCTGGTAATATTGATCTATAGCTTATACCTTTAAGCCTTGTACATTATCGTTGTATTTTTACTCTGACTGCAATCCATTGTAATTACGTTGTATAGCTTTACTGTATATTTCTGTAATTATCTAGTGCGCCCTTAAGGCAATTAAACCATAAAATTAATCTTGGGCTGATGCTTTTACTCTGATCACGAATCTTAGAATACCCAGTGGGTAACAGGACAACCTCCCCGGCGGCCATTTGCTCTAGGTGCAGTTCCCTTACTGACCTGAAAGACAAAGGGGGCGCCGGAGAGCTGTACCTGTGGAGTTACGTCCCATTGGTGACGTGGGAGGAAGGGGGTCGTCCTTCACATTTGGTAGCGGCGGTGGGATCAGAAGCTGTGATACCCGGGCTACCGTGTGGCGGTCGGCTTAGTCCCTCACAATTGGTGGCAGCGGTGGGATCAGAAGCTGTGATACCCGGGCTACCGTGTGCGGTCGGCTTAGTTCCTCACAGGGTGCATGACCGCAAGTATGCAATTTGCATACTTCCAGCCACATTCTGACTAGACATGTCGGCCTCTCTCAGTACACTTGTAACGCTGGTATTGTCTGTACTTTGTTTTCCAGCGTTACTTTGCATGTTTTTTTTGCATTAACCCTTTTGCTCCTTTCCCCCTAACCAGCTGGGATACTGTTGTCTGTTACCTATGGATGCTGCTCAGTTCCCGGCTCTGCTGCGTACCTGTACTTGCGTGAGTGGCTCCGCTGCTTTGCATGACCGCCCGCATGTGCGGTTCCTGACTTGCTGTGAAAGCCATCCGTAGCTTGCGAAGTCCTCTGCAGTGGTGCATGACTTACTGCGTGGTTGGCAGCAGCCATTGTTGGGTTCCCTCTGTGTTGTGCTGTCTGGCTCTGCATAGGGGGCGCGGCCCACACCTGTCCTGCTTTTATGTGGATTGGGTGTTTACTAGAATTACTGCTCCAGCCTATCGCTGTGAAGCAGCTCATATATAAAGTTCCCCAGCCCTAGTGGGCGTGGCCAGAGCTTCGCATTGAATCCACACTGAATCCTGAACCTAGCCGTATGTGGTTGTGTGTTCAGCTCCTGCTCTGAAGTTGATCAGCTCTGGAGAGCTGATTCCCTGTTCCTGCTGTGTCTTGTTCCCTGATCCTGGATCAAACCCGGTACCTGAATGTCTGAATTGTGTCTTGTGTTTCCGCCTATGCTGGGGGCTGATTACCCAGATCGCCGTTCCTGGAGGCTGTATATCCAGGCCTGTTCCTGCTGTGTCTAATTACCTGAACCCCTGATCTTGGATCGCATCCTGTACCTGACTTTCTGAACTGTGTCCTCTGTGTTATGTTCCTGAAATCCTGCTGTGTCCAGAACCCTGTGCCAGTGACTGTGAATCCTTGCTATATAACCTGAGTTCATCTTGGAAGGAGGAGTCCGGTGTGTGCTGAGTTTCTGTTACTCTGTGCTCAGCCTCTGTGCAATCCCCGGCCAGCTCCCGTTGAGCCTGGCGGGGCTTGCACCAGACCGCTGGGGTTCCTTTTCAGGTCGCTGCCAGATGTCCGGATCCTATGCCTGATGTCCGATGTCCGACGACCACTTCCAGATGTCCGGATCCTATCCTTCCTGCCTGATGTCCGGATCCTGCCGATCATTGCCAGATGTCCGGAGCTTGCTGATCGGTGCCAGATGTCCGGAGTCCGAGGCCTGTGTTCCAGTCCGTGTTCCTGTGATTCAATCCATGTTCCTGTCCGTGTTCCTGACTCCCTGAGACCCAGTCCGTGTTCCTGTCTGTGTTCCTGACTCTCTGAGATCCAATCCGTGTTCCTGTGCAGTCTAACTCTGTTTCAGCCATCAGCTCCTGATTCCAGTTACCTGTCTGTTACCTGTCGGCTTGCCTGTGTGCCATCTGTCTGCAGTTCCTTCCAGAGGTTCGGACGTCATCTGCAGAGATCCCGGCTCTTGCCTGCTCACCTAGGAGCGATCATCTGCCATCCGACTGCAGCTCCATCCGGAAGTTCGGACATCATCTGCAGAGATCCCCGGCTCTTGCCTGCTCACCTGGGAGCGATCATCTGCCATCCGACTGCAGCCTACCTGGAGGCTCCACCATATCAGGTCGTATATACCTGCCTGTCTAGAGACTGCCTGGTCACTTACTGTGACAACCTGCCTGTCTAGAGACTGCCTGGTCACTTGCCGTGACAACCTGCCTGTCCAGAGACTGCCTGGTCACTTTCCGTGACAACCTGCCTGTCCCAGAGACTGCCTGGTCACTTGCCGTGACAACCTGCCTGCCTGGTCACTTGCCGTGACAACCTGCCTGCCCTGGTCACTTGCTGTGACAACCTGCCTGCCTGGTCACTTGCCGTGACAACCTGCCTGCCTGGTCACTTGCCGTGACAACCTGCCTGTCCCAGAGATTGCCCTGGTCACTAGCCGTGACAACCTGCCTGTCCCAGAGACTGCCTGGTCACTTGCTGTGACAACCTGCCTGTCCCAGAGACTGCCTGGTCACTTGCTGTGACAACCTGCCTGTCCCAGAGACTGCCTTGGTCACTTGCCGTGACAACCTGCCTGTCCTGCCGGTTCCTCCTTGGTCTACCCTGTGATGACGTCTGTCCTGGGTCGGTGTCTGATGTTCTCCTGCTGAGCCTGTGCTACGCCTGAGGCCTGAGAGAGAGGCCGTCCTAGTATGCCCGTGCCAGATGACCCTGGACTTCATCAACCCGTGATGACCCCGCCATCGTCTGACGTTCGTCCTGGGCCGGTGTCTGATGTTCTCCTGCTGAGCCTGTGCTACGCCCGAGGCCTGAGAGTGAGGCCATACTAGTATGCCCGTGCCAGATGATCCTGGACTTCATCAACCCGTGATGACCCCGCCATCGTCTGAAGTCTGTCTGAGGTCGGTGTCTGATGTTCTCCTGCTGAGCCTGTGCTACGCCTAAGGCCTGAGAGAGAGGCCGTCCAAGTATGCCTGTGCCAGATAACCCTGGACTGCATCTACCTGTGATGTCCTCCAGCACTCGTCTGTGATCCTGAGTTGTGTACCCTTCTCTGATGTGCGGAATCGGGAGCCCGGTCTTATGTTCTGTTTATGTACTTTGTTTCTTTAAGTAAACTTTATGTTTCTTCTTACCTGAAGTTGTGCGGTGTTGTCTAGTCCTGCAGGTCGCCACCTTGCCCACATGCTCAGCTGCCACGGATCCCGGTCGCTGCCCTTCCCTAGTCCGGGCAGGCCCGGGTCTCGCTCCGTGGTCCAGTGGGTCCACATTCTCTTACCATCTGGGACCCATGCCTCACGTCGTCGTGGACTGGCGGCGTGGGAGCATTGGCTAGCTAGGCAAGCTATGCCATGTCCCGACACCCCACAGCCGTGGGAAGCGTCACAACTACAACATGGCAAGATGATGCTATATCTATGCTGTAATGTTTGTGTGTGTGTATTTCAGTAAACTATTTCTTGTACACATAGTCTCTGTCTGGTGTTAATGGTCATAACACATGTGTTGGTGATTGAGTACAAACAACTTATGAAAAAAGATTCCAATCGTTTTAGAAAAATAGATATTTATATGTGCAAACTGCCACTTGAGGTAGTGACTACCATATTTGCTTCATATGGTATATGTATTTACAGCACAATAGTGTAAGTGTGCATTCTTACACAAGTACCAAAATAAGGCATTACAAAATTACAAATGTTTCTATACATAATAGTATATAAAGACAAAATAGTATATAAAGACAAAAGTCTATATGGCTAGTGCTGATCATATGTGACCCATATGTGTGACTGATCACATTAGACAAGTGCAAAGATGTATTTGACAACTGTGAGTTAAATGAAATAGAACAAAAGAACATACCTTCACTATGTATAGTGAAGACCATATGTTACCCATATGTTTGGTTAACAAGATTAGAGTACTGCAAATATGCAATAGACAGCATGGATGAAAAAAAAACCAACAAAATAACAAACTTTCCCATAAATTATAATAAATAAGCAAAATAACAAACTTTCACTATCACTAGTGAGCACCATATCTGCCCCATATGGTTGGGTTCTAAGACTAGACTAATGCAATGATGCATTAGCCAACAATTTTGAAAATGGATGGGGAAAAAATAACAAACATTGGTATAAATAATAATATCTAACAAAATAATAATTTGTCACCTAGCCCACATCCCACCAGCTAAGTACCATATGCTGGTTGTAGGCATTCAGATGAGTGCAAATATGCGTTACACAACATGGTGTAGTAATAAATGTAAAAAAATTACAAACGTTGAGTATGCCTACTCAAGAGCATATTGGAACCATATGTTTCTTACATGCATGTAGAATAGTGCACATGTCTTTTGCACAACATGAGTTTAAAGGAAATATAAATAATAAAGAAAGTGCTTTTGAAATCATAATAAACTACAAAATCACAGCTGGTGGTATGTGGGTGGTGGGGTTGGCAGGTTCCCAGCATCTCTGTGTGGTTGGCTTGGATGACCACTTTGACCATCACCCTGTTGGGGTGGATTTTCTGGGCCCTGAGGTAACATCTGCCCACGGTCAGGTTGGTGTGTGGGCACATTGCCATACAGATAAGGGAGATTATATTCCTGTGTAAGATGATACCCAGGAGAATCATACCCCCCAATATGACCATGTTGAGCACATCCAGGTTGGGACCAGCCTCCAACACTGGATCTGTACAAGTGGCCATTTTGGGAAGTCGAATTATAGCCAGCCATTTGACCCTGTTGTTGCCAAAGTTGGGTAGGTGGGGGAATGGGCTGAGGTGTAGGCGCCCCTGCAGGAGGATCATCAGATCCTAATTGTGCATGCACATTTTGGTGGGGGGCAAGGCGCAGAAAGTTACGGGGTGAGAGCTGCCACCTCTCAAGGAATTCAAACACCTCATATGGGGTATTGGGGGGTGTGCATGCATCTATTAGGATGTGCATTGATCCTCGCACATGGAGCCTGAGCTCACGGGGTAGTGGACGAAGGTAGCGGGCAAGGCTACGGGCATAGGCCTCCTCACCCTCATCCACAGCTGCCCTAAAAAGGTAATTGAGTACCCCAGTGTCCACATGCCTACGTGTGTCTGACCCAGTGATGTCTCGCCGTCTTCTGCCACGGCGGGATATTGCAGCAGGCTGGGGGGAGGGCCCCAGAGGTACAGTGGGGCTGCTGCTGTTTGCAGCTTCATCCCCAATGGCGGATGCTGCTGCAGCTGGTGCCTCTGGTACAGGTAGAGGAGGAGGGGGTTGCTGTGGTCCTTCGGAACCTTGGTGAATGCTGATGGGAGGTTCAGATGATGGGCCAGCCACCTCTTCACCTCCCCCAACCGGATCAATAATGGCCTCTGAGTTTGAGCCTGTCTCCCTCTCAGTGAGGTTGGATTGATTTCTGTTGAGAAATGAAAGGGGATTAGAACATATAGGAGAGGTGAGCCTAAACTGCATATGTGTTATGTGGTGTGATGTATGTACTTACGGTCTCAGATCCATAATAGGAGCCAGAAAGCCAAGGTGGTCAAAGTATACATATTTTCTTTTTGTTGGTGCTGCAGACCCGCTCCTGGACCTCTGCTACCATTCCCGCCGGTATTGGTCACGGAGGCTTCTCCATCTTCTCATAACATCATCCACTGCAATGACACATATAATGTAATCAATTAGCTAGCTGCACAAAGCCTATAATTGTTCGACATACACGTAATATAGTCATGGGGCCTAGTAGGATGTAAGTATACTAACATTTTTGCACCACAACCAAAAAAAAAAACTTTGGGCAAAAATCTGCTCTATAAATACGCTCTGATCGTTAAGAAGTTAGCAAAAAAAAATAAGTAAACTTACAGATTCGCTGCTGCTCCTTGCGTGGGCTGTCGCCAAAGTGTGGAAGCATCTGCCCACAGATGCGCCTCCATGCTGCTTCTTTCCTTGCACGGTCTGCGTAATGTGCATCTCTTTGGTCCCATATTTCTGGCCTCTCCTGCACCAAAACAATCAACATCTCAACATTGATGAGCGTAGACATCATGGCCGACTCCGTGGAGGGGTTCTTTCGGGATGTCTGGCGCTCTTTTTGAGCTAATTTGCATGTGTCAGCTTCCTCCTGCATGTGATGCACCATTTCCTGTGAGCTGCAGAAGTCCTGCAAACACAAATTCTTTGGTATTATTATCTTCATTTAATTTATCTTCAATGAAAAATCACAAAAAGAATTGACCTAAAGCCAAATTGGATATAATTCCACACCAAACCTAAAAAAGGGGGTGGACAAAAGTATTGGCACTGTTTGAAAAATCATGCGATGCTTCTCTAATTTGTGTAATCACCAGCACCTGTAACTTACCTGTGGCACCTAACAGGTGTTGGCAATAACTAAATCACACTTGCAGCCAGTTAACATGGATTAAAGTTGACTCAACCTCTGTCCTGTGTCCTTGTGTGTACCACATTGAGCATGGAGAAAAGAAAGAACAAAGAACGTTTTGGAAGAATGTTCTCTGGTCAGATGAGACAAAAGTCGAGCTTTTTGGGAAAAACCATCAACATAGAGTGTACAGGAAAAAAAAAGAGGCATTCAAAGAAAAGAACACGGTCCCTACAGTCAAACATGGCGGAGGTTCCCTGATGTTTTGGGGTTGCTTTGCTGCCTCTGGCACTGGACTGCTTGACCGTGTGCATGGCATTATGAAGTCTGAAGACTAGCAACAAATTTTGCAGCATAATGTAGGGCCCAGTGTGAGAAAGCTGGGTCTCCCTCAGAGGTCATGGGTCTTCCAGCAGGACAATGACTCAAAACACACTTCCAAAAGCACTATAAAATGGTTTGAGAGAAAGCACTGGAGACTTCTAAGGTGGCCAGCAAAGAGTCCAGACCTGAATCCCATAGAACACCTGTGGAGAGATCTCAAAATGGCAGTTTGGAGAAGGCACCCTTCACATATCAGGGACCTGGAGCAGTTTGCCAAAAAAGAATAGTCTACAATTCCAGCAGAGCATTGTAAGAAACTCATTGATGGTTACTGGAAGCGGTTGTTCGCAGTTATTTTGGCTAAAGGTTGTGCAACCAAGTATTAGACTGAGGGTGCCAATACTTTTGTCTGGCCCATTTTTGGAGTTTTGTGTGAAATGATCAAGGATTTGATTTTTGCTTCATTCTTTTTTGTGTTTTTTCCTTGCAAGCAAATTAAATGAAGATAAAAATAGGAAACAATTTGTGATTGCAATCATTTTCAGGAAGAAACGGAGTATTATCTGACAGAACTGCAGGGGTGCCAATACTTTTGGCCACCACTGTATCTGATTGTTTGAAAAAACGCTTAAAAAATGTCTCAGCAGTGTCAAGACTTTTTGCACATTGCCATAGAGAAGATACAAGTTTAAAATCTATAATCATTGAAAGAGTTAACCAGTAGAGGAAGTGACTGCAAAAGACTCCTGCTTAGTCAGAAAGCATTCTGGACTTTAGATCTTAACTAGAGTTGAGCGATACTTTCCGATACCAATAAGTATCGGATCGGAATTGGTATCGTCGATACCCAAAAAGTATCGGCGATACCCGATACCGATACCGGAAATCCAATGTAAGTCTATGGGAACAAAATGGGAATTAAAAAAAAACCCATTCTTGCCTTGTTGGTTAATTGTACATGAAGGAAAACAACAAAGAGTAATGTAGAATGTATTGGGGGAGGTTGAGGAGACATTAAAGGCATAGATATTTAACCCAATCAAATGGAATAGCATTAATATTTTTTTTTTTAAAGATGTTCGGATTGACGAAGAAATTGACAATGTTGTTAACCTTTTTTATATTTTGGCAAATATGTATGTTTCACAACTTCCATGCTCTTCACCTTTTTAACTTTTGCCACACTTTCTCCTTCATAATCTTCAGCAGCATCATCTTTTTCATCCAATTATTCTTCATCTTCACCTTCTTTATCTTCTTCTTAAACTTCTTGCTATTCATCTTTTTGTTAACATTACTCATATTGTTCTTATTAAACTATTCTTCTTCTTCATATTCTACTTCATCTTCATCTTCTTCATCATATTCTTATTTGTGACAGAGATTTCTGTACTTGTAATCTGTAAAAGTATGAATTTTTCTTCCTTCCGTTCTTGCTGTCACAAAAGATTTAAATTACAACAGTATTTGTCCGTGTTCAGTTTAGCCTGCAGCAGCAGGCACTTTCCAGGGGCACCACGAGGAGGAACGGACTCACCCCCATACACTGCTTAGTCTTCTTCTGCTTATAATTTAGAGCATATAGTTTGCTCTTCATTTTGGTCTTATACTTCATGTTCTTCTGCTTTTTGATCTTCTGCTTATTGTTCTTCTGTCTCTTGTTCTGTATCTTGTAGTTTGTCTTAACCTTCTTTGTACTGTTGGTGATCTTCTTCTGGGTAATATTTTATTTCTTCTTTGTGATGGTGTTCAGGCTGGTTGGCTTGATGCTCGTCGTCCTTGTGGTCGTCATCTTCTTCGGGGTGGTCATCAGGGTCGTCGTCTTCATTGTTGGAGATCCAGAGTGATTACCCAAAAAAACATTTAAAAAATCTTAAATTTGTAAATGTAGCTGAAGGTACAAGAAGGCTGACTAACTTCCGATAACCAGCTGACGTTACTGGAACCCGGACGGGTATCAGATGGTACAAGAGACAATGGAAGTAACGAGGACCAGCTGACTGTGCTGGAACCCGGAGGGGCAGCAGAAGGAAAAGAGCCAATGGCACAACCGAGGACCAGCTGACGTTACTGGGACACAGTTACTAAGCAGGAGGTACCTGTGCTCCAAAGCACTACCAAGGACCAGCAGACGTTGCTGGAACTCGGATACCGAGATGGAGGCACCTAGGCCAAAGGCACTGCGGAGAACCAGCTGACGGTACTGGAACCTGGACGGGTACCATAAGGCACCCATGAAAATGTAAGTTGACAGGCCGCAAGCCGTCCGCAGTTACCGAATCACACAGTCCTACAGTGGGTGCTTGTCCTATTGTCACAACGGAAACAGCCTTTATTTACATATCCCACAGCACACATAGGAATCACCTAAACTGCAGGCACCATAGAGTCGGCTAACCCGAATGCAACACGACAGGACAACTTATTGGAGGCTAATTGACGTTGACACTGCCAGGAAACAGCTGTCGTGCTGTAACCAGGCTGGGCAGGATTCAGTACCCGTGCCAATTACTTCCGAGCAACAACTGGCGTTGTTTGAGCCCAGGGATGAGAAGAGAAGAGGGTGGAGGCAGCAGGACTTTTTGCCGTACACACAGCAGGGGAACAGCTGGCGTTACTAAACCCCACTAACACTATAGCTTGTGTATTGGTCTGCGGACACGACACTTCTGAGCAGCAACTGGCAGTGTTGTAGCCCAGGGAGTAGAGTTCAGGTGGTAGAAAGTGTGATACACCAAAGGGGATCTTGCTGGATGGGAGATATATTTCTTCTAGCAGACTGAAGTTTGGTCAGGATTTTCCATGATCACAAGGACCTGTGATGAGGTCATAGTCACGTGATCAGGTCAGCTGATGTGTACCTCACCTGAGGGTGTGGACTAGGCCTATTTAACAAGAAGCTGTGGGAGTATGAGGAGGGGAAGGAAGGAAGGAGTTTGGCTGGAGACAGGCTGGAAGAGTGTTTTGTTACAGTGTGTCAGTGTGCACCAGGAAGCGAGTACCAGACCACCCGGAATGGCACCTGGCGGTCTCTGCTGACCTGCATCCGCTTAGTTAAGCCCGACCCAAGCAAGGGTGAGTCTGGGACCAGTGGTTCTCCAAACTGGAGTGATTTATGTTCTGTTTTGATTTTGTTATCTGGACTTTTGTTGAACCCGTCATTAAAACCACTGAACTTTGAACTGAACGCCTGTGTGTTTACCTCATTACTGCGGCCCGGCCCCTGCCTACCAGAGCGGATCCCTACAATTGGTGGCTTGAAAGCGGGCACACGCAGTGAGGTCAGGCTGTGGTATTGTTTGTTTTTTTTCCTCTGCATGACAGTCGATGTCCTGGGTGAAAAAGTAACGCAAAACCCGGTGGAGAACTGTCCAGAGATGGAGAGCACAGTAAAGATGCTGGTGGAGGCCATGCGACAGCAACAGCAGGCTACACAGCAGCAACAGCAGGCTATGCAGCAGCAACAGGAAACCAATAGTCTACTGATGCAGCACATCGCAGCGCCGCAGACAGCAGGAGCTGCCCGGGGATGCCAGGATGTCCGGAAAGCGGTGTGTACAGCGATCCCAAAGATGGAGCAATCAGATGACATCGAGGTATACCTGGAGCTGTTTGAAGGCGTGGCTAAGAGGAAGAGACTGCCCGGGGACCAGTGGGCCGAGATCGTGGCTCCGTTTTTGGCTCCAGGACCCGCGAAAGCCTATAGGGACCTACCCCCCGAGCATCAGACGGACTACGAGATCGTCAAGGGTGAGATACTCGCACGTCTTGGGGTAAATGTGTTAGTCCGGGCCCAGCGGGTACACCAGTGGAAGTTTTCCACTTCCGAGACAGCTCGGTCCCAGTATTATGACTTGATACACCTGATGGAAAAGTGGTTGCAGCCGGAGGTGTTGTCACCCCGTGCTATGCTGGATCGTATAGTGACTGATAAATTCTGTAGGACTTTGCCCCACACCCTGCAAACCTGGTTGGACAGGCAGCCCCTACTGATGGTCTCCAAATGGTAGACCTCATTGAAAGATATGGGGCTACCAAGGAGATACAGGGAGAGACTACCGGAAGGTAATGAGTAAATTCCCCAAACCTTCACCTGCCGTTCGGCGAAGCAGAGACTCGGAAGGCCGCCCAAGACACGTCTGGGGACGAAAGAGGCCCATAATCTGTTGGCGGTGCCAAGAACCAGGACATGTGAGAGCTGATTGCCCCACCTGACTGAGCCCATGGACACAAACTATGGGTACTATCAGTCTCACTATGCCGAACACATGTGTGCAGTGGGCAAACCAGAGGGACCCAGTATGAACCATTTGTGTAAAGTGGAGGTGGAGGGTAACCCTGCTGTGGCTCTTCTGGACTCAGGGAGTCTCGTAACCCTAATACGAGCCAGCCACGTCCAAATCAGCGAGTATACTGGTCGGAAAATGGGTGTATTGTGTATACATGGGGACCTAAAACATTATCCTACCGCCCTGGTGATGATCAACACGCCAGCGGGGAGGAGGTGCCACGAGGTGGGGGTGGTGGTTAATTTGCATTATGAGGTAATAATGGGGAGAGATTTTCCGTTATTTTCTGTGCTTTGGCCTGTAATTACCCCTCCCACGGAACAGTCGTCGGCACCAGTGGCAACCAGGTTGCATTCTCCAGAAATCGGGCATGAACCTGGTGGCCCAGAGGAAGATGTGCTGGCGGTAGGAGTACCTTTGCCTTCGGTGGAGGAGGAAAACCCCTCTCCTATACAAGTGTTAGCTGGGGAGATGGAATATTTGCCACCGGGACCGGAATTGTCAGACTTAAATGTGACAGGTGACAATTTTGGTACGGCGCAAATCCGGGACCCTACGTTGGCTCGAGCTCGGGAAAATGTACTGGTTGTCAATGGGGAACCCCAACAACCCGGGCAGCTACAGTATTTCCCCGATTCGAGCTGAACCAAGATTTGCTGTATCGGGTTGAAAAAGTACGTGGGGACATTGTCGAGCAGTTGCTGGTACCCCAGTCGTATCGTAAGTTGGTAATGGACCTAGCGCATGCGCATGTACTGGGGGGACATCTGGGTCAAAAGAAAACCCTAGACCGAATTCTACAACGGTTTTACTGGCTAGGGGTCTATGAAGAAGTTAAACGGTATTGTAACTCTTGTCCCGTGTGTCAGGTAACCAGTCCGCAGCCTCATTTTCGGAGTCCCTTAGTACCATTACCAATTATAGAGGTCCCGTTTTAGAGAATAGCCATGGATCTGGTGGGGCCTGTTAATAAATCAGCGAGGGGTCACCAACATATCCTCGTAGTTCTAGATTACGCTACCAGGTATCCTGAGGCTATTCCCCTGCGCCACACCTCTGCCAAACTTATCGCAAAAGAACTCATGGGTATGTTCTCTCGGGTGGGAATCCCTCAAGAAATCTTAACAGACCAGGGGACCCCCTTTATGTCAAAAATCATGAAGGAACTCTGCCACTTGTTGAGTGTTAAACAGTTGCGCACATCGGTCTATCATCCTCAAACAGACGGGTTGGTAGAAAGGTTCAATAAGACCCTGAAGAATATGTTGAAAAAAGCTGTCTCTAAAGATGGTAAGGACTGGGATCTCTTGTTGCCATACCTGATGTTTGCAGTGCGGGAGGTGCCCCAGGCATCTACGGGGTTCTCGCCCTTCGAACTATTATATGGCAGACATCCCCGTGGCTTACTCGATATAGCTAAAGAGACCTGGGAAAACCAACCAACTCCCCACAAAAGTGTGATAGAACATGTGGCCTAAATGCAAGAGAGAATGGAGACAGTCCTACCATTAGTCCGAGAACATATGGAAGCAGCACAAAGGTCACAGAGGCAGGTCTATAACCGGGAGGCACGGGTAAGGTCCTTTAACCCTGGGGATCGGGTGTTGGTACTTGTGCCTACAGTGGATAGTAAGTTCCTTGCAAGGTGGCAGGGACCCTACGAGATTATGGAGAAGGTGGGTCCCGTAAACTATAAAGTACACCAACCAGGGCGAAGAAAGCCAGAACAGGTATACCATGTGAATCTGCTCAAACCATGGAAAGACAGAGACCCTCTTGGTGAGGATTGTACACGGCCTGCATTTCCAGTAGAGAGGGCTCCCTTGCCTCAGGAGAAGGCAAGAGAAGTTCTCTCCTGCCGTCAAAATAGCAGACACTTTGTCTCCTAGACAAGTTCAGGAGGTCCGAGAGTTTGTTAGCCGAAATACCGATGTTTTCTCAGAGCTCCCTGGCCGTACCTCCCTAATCCAACATGACATTGTCACGGAGCCGCAGGCCGCCAAGCATACGTGCCGAGGCCTGCTGAAAGCCTATCTGAGAGTGGTGCCTGAAGGTCCATGAAGGGCCGAAGAAGCCATCTGCCAGAAGAGGTAACCAGAAGATGCTGCAGTAGGGGTTCATTGAAGGTCCCCAGAGGAGTGGGCCAGTCCCAATAGTCCTAATACCAAAACAATGACCACAAGGTTCATAGTAATAGACGTTCAGGACCGTATAATTTTTTCAGCATGACCTCACAAAATGGGTATTGGCAGGTGCCCCTAACAAAAGCAGCAAGAGAGAAAACTGCTTTTGTAACACCCGAGGGACTGTTCCAGTATATAGTCCTACCCTTCGGGTTGCATGGCGCTCCAGCGACTTTCCAGAGGTTAATGGATGTTGTTCTTCGTACTCATCGCCGATATGCCGCGGCCTATCTCGACGATATTGTGGTGTACAGTGCAGACTGGGAAAGTCACTTAGCCAAGGTACAGGCGGTGATTGATTCTCTGCGACAAGCAGGGCTAACTGCCAACCCAAAGAAGTGTTCCATAGGGTTGGAGGAAGCTCGGTACCTGGGGTATGTGATTGGGAGAGGAGTTATCAAACCTCAAATAAACAAAGTGGAGGCAATCCAAAACTGGCCCCGTCCCCTCACCACAAAACAAGTGAAAGGGTTTTTGGGGTTAGTGTGATATTACCGTCGGTTTATTCCCAATTTTGCAACCCTGTCGGCGCCGTTAACTGACTGCCTGAAAGGGAGGAAGTCAGTAATGGTTGGCTGGAATGATCAGATTGAAGAAGCGTTTGTAAAACTAAAAGGGGCACTGTGTGGGTCACCAGTTCTGATCACACCCGACTTCAAAAGAGAATTCATTGTCCAGACTGATGCGTCAGAGGTAGGTCTGGGTGCCGTGCTGTCTCAGGAGGTTAACGGGGAGGAGCATCCCATTAGTTTCCTGAGTCGAAAGCTTACTCCAGCTGAAACAGATACAGCATTGTAGAGAGAGAGTGCCTGGCCATCAAATGGGCACTGGAGTCATTGCGCTACTATCTGTTGGGGAGAACGTTTCGGTTGGTAACTGATCATTCCCCTCTGACTTGGATGAGTCAAGCCAAAGAGAGAAATGCACGAGTCACCAGGTGGTTTATGTCCCTGCAAAATTTCAAATTTTCAGTAGAACATCGGGCAGGTAAATTACAGGGGAACGCAGATGCACTGTCCAGAGTTCACTGTATGTCATGTGTCCACCCTCCTAAGGTTGAACAAAGGGGGGAGGTATGTGGTACACCAAAGGGATCTTGCTGGATGGGAGATATATTTCTTCTAGCAGACTGAAGTTTGGTCAGGATTTTCCATGATCACAAGGACCTGTGATGAGGTCATAGTCACGTGATCAGGTCAGCTGATGTGTACCTCACCTGAGGGTGTGGACTAGGCCTATTTAACAAGAAGCTGTGGGAGTATGAGGAGGGGAAGGAAGGAAGGAGTTTGGCTGGAGACAGGCTGGAAGAGTGTTTTGTTACAGTGTGTCAGTGTGCACCAGGAAGCGAGTACCAGACCACCGGAATGGCACCGGGCGGTCTCTGCTGACCTGCAGCCGCTTAGTTAAGGCCGTCCCAAGCAAGGGTGAGTCTGGGACCAGTGGTTCTCCAAACTGGAGTGATTTATGTTCTGTTTTGATTTTGTTATCTGGACTTTTGTTGAACCCGTCATTAAAACCACTGAACTTTGAACTGAACGCCTGTGTGTTTACCTCATTACTGCGGCCCGGCCCCTGCCTACCAGAGCGGATCCCTACAAAAGATATACATAACAGGAGACATGGATAACGTTGCCAACCAGTTATTTAATCGGAAACCGGACAGGCAAATTCAGGCGAGATCCATGCCTTGTTCATTTTCAGAAAAGTAAGCCGGTCTACATTATCGGAGGATAGTCGCATGCGACGGTCTGTTAGTACACCACCTGCAGCACTAAAGACGCGCTCCGATAATACACTGGCAGCAGGGCAAGCCAGCACCTCCAATGCATACTGGCTAAGCTCTGGCCATGTATCCAGCTTAGAGACCCAAAACTTGAATGGGGAAGAGCCATCTGGGAGTACACTGAGAGGGCAAGACATGTAGTCTGTCACCATCTTACGGAAACGTTGCCTCCTGCTGACTGGAGCCGTCTCGGATGGTGTACACATTGGTGGCGCTGCCACAAAACTTCGCCACATTTGGAACATACTGGTCTTGCCCTGTGCAGAGGCGCTGCTTGTGCTCCCTGTTGTTGCAGAGCTGTCTCCACTGCCTCGACGCACAGAGCTGCTTTGTAAAGCAGTAGCAGCAGCAGTGCTCTCGGCTGGAATGGAGAACATTATGGATTGCACCAGTGTGTCTTGGTACTCCCGCATTTTACGCTCCCGGTTCAACGGTGTGATGAGGCTTTGTAAAGTTGTCCCGGTAGCGAGGGTCTAGGGGTGTACACCCAATAATCAGACGTGGTGAGAATGTGGGCAATGCGGCGGTCGTTTCTCAGGCACTGCAGCATGAAATCAACCATGTGCTGCAGACTCCCAACTGGCCAAGAAACGCAGTCCCCTGCAAGAGGCGTAATCTCTGCCTGCTCTGCATCACCCCACCCTCGCTCTACATACTGACTAGAGCGTTGTGTACCTCCCTCTGGAGCGATGTCTTCCTCCTCCATTGACTCCTCCTCATCCTCCTCACAAAGTGAGCCCTGCCCAGCCCTTTGTGAGGAACCACGTTGCGCTGACTGTCCAGAAGGTGATGGAATTTGTGACTCCTCATCCTCCACCTCTTCCAAAACCTCATCCCTTAGTGCTTGCAGTGTTTTTTGAAGCAGGCAGATAAGGGGGACAGTCAGGCTGACTAGTGCATCATCTGCACTCGCCATCCGCGTTGACTCATCAAACGCACGCAAAACGTAGCAGATGTCCTTCATAGAGGCCCACTCAGTAGTGGTGAAGTGTGAACGGCGCAAATTGCGAGTTGATTGCGCCTGATGCAGCTGATACTCCATTACTGCTGGCTGCTGCTCACACAACCGCTCCAACATATGTAACGTGGAATTCCACCTGGTGGCTACGTGTCACGCTGTCTAATGATATGTATACAATGTCAGTAAACTATTAATACAGGAACACTCTATACACAACTAGTATAGCAACATCAGCATGTAAGTATAAAAGATTCCATCGTATCTGCTGACTCCAGGGTTAATCTGAGGACTGATGAGCGAAACAGGAAAGAGGGACGGATCTAACCTGACCCTAACTGGGTCTAACCATCCCTCACCTTGAGTACTGATAATGGTTCAGTGTCCAATCCCAACCTAACCCTGTCTCCTATCATGACCCTACCTGAATCCAGTCCTAAGAAGGACCCTGACTCCACCATAGGGATATGGGCTGATCTAGTAATACACAGATTAGACATATAGCAGAATACACTTGCTTGCATCCACTCAAACACCCAAGGAACATTAATGGTCTGGGATAACTCTACCAAGTTGAGCTAGACAATAAGGGAGCTCACACACTAAAGTCTATACAGATCATTCCTATCGTGGTCTGCATAACGGTTTCACTGGCAAACTCCAAGCAGACACGAATTTAAGGAAACCAATCAACAAATGAATCAATTGAACGCGAAATTGCCAGTCAGCACCGAGCAGCAGAATTAACTCCATAGCTGCCACACACAAAAACAGCAGCTCAGCTGTGAGAAGTCAAATGTGAACCGCGCGAATTTCGTGCATGCACATGACATACGTCACATATGATGCGATGTTCAGGAAGGCGAAATCTGCATTGCAGAGCTGCAATGCGCGATCTGGCCATGCTGGAACGTCGCAAGTGAGCGCACTCTAGGCGGACCTTGTGCAGCAGTGCATCAACATCCGGATAGTCCCTCAAAAAACTCTGCACGACCAAGTTGAGCACATGTGCCAGACATGGTATGTGAGTGAGGTTGCCAAGGCCCAGAGCTGCCACCAGATTTCGGCCATTGTCACACACTACCAAGCCTGGCTGGAGATTTGCTGGCAAAAACCACATGTCGCTCTCCTGCTTGATGGCATTCCAGAGCTCCTGCGCTGTGTGGCTTCGATTCCCCATGGAAATTAATTTCAGGACGGCCTGTTGACGTTTGGCCACGGCTGTGCTCATATCGGTCACAACAGGTAAGCGTTCACGGGTCCATGTGGAGGTAGACCGTGACGGCTCCTGCAGCGATGATTCTGAGGAACTGGAGTAGGAGGAGGAGTCAATGTGTACAGACTTGATTCCTGCAATCCTTGGAGTTGGCAGAACACGTACAGCGCCACTTGCAAGATCTGTACCCGGCTCCACAACATTGACCCAATGGGCAGTGAGGGAAAGGTATCGTCCCTGGCCATGGGTACTGGTCCACGCATCGGTGGTCAGGTGGAGCTTGCTACTGACGGCGTTTAGTAGCGCATGTTTAATTTTTCCCTCAACATGCTTTTGCAGACCAGGGACGGCTTGCCTGCTGAAATAAAATCGGCTTGGCACATTGTATTGTGGGACTGCCAATGCCATTAAGTTACGGAAACTGTCAGTCTCCACCAGCCTGAATGACAGCATTTCAAGGGACAGGAGTTTTGCAATGCCAGCATTCAGAGCCTCTGCTCGTGGATGGTTTCCCGAGTATGGCCGTCTTTTATCCCATGCCTGTGCTTCCGATGGCTGTTTTGTGGCCTGGGAGTGTGAGGATGACAGGGAACTTGCTGCTGTGGGTGGAATAACACTTTGTCTCCGGACAACAGTGACCAAGGTTCTTCCATGGCGATCCTGTGAGGAAGCCGAACCAGCTGTGTGTGAGCTGGAGGAAGAGGCTCCAACACGACCTGAAGATGTAGGTGGTGCTTTAGGTTGGCCTACATCTCCAGTGTGTCTTTGTAACTCAACTACGTGCTTTGTCCGCACATGTTTCCACAAATTTGTGGTAGTGAGGTTACTGACACTTTTACCTCTTTTTACTTTTTGATTACACAGCTTGCATTTGACATAGCAAATATCTTCTGCAAGTGTGACAAAAAAGGACCACGCAGTGCAAGTCCTGGGAGCGCCCGTTTTGACTTTTGGAAGAGAACTGCTCCGAACAGGTGCCAAACTGGAGGCTACAGGCAATCGAGTCTTCAGCCTACCTCTCCCTCCTGTTTGGACCGTTGGGGCAATCTCTTCCTCAGAGCTGCTCCCACCACCTTCCTGTTCCTCACGCCATGTTGGGTCTTGGACCTCATCATCTCCACTACCCTCTTCCAACACCTGCTGCTGTTGGGTGGTCTGGCCAGCACCATGCTCAACAGAAACTGGCACCTGAGTCTCATCATCATCAGATGCGTTCTGCGGTGTGCTGACCATCGGCACTGGCTCACCCGCCTCTTCTGATTCAGAGAGACACAGCTGTTGCGCATCACTGCATACTCCCTCTTCTTCACATTCCAGAATGCTGCTTGGCTGGGCCCCTGTTTGCAAGCCAACAGATTCTGAGAACAGAAGCAGAGACTCAGCTGGCTCCTGTACAGAACTCTCTGACTGCCTGGGCAATTTGGCAGGCGGTGAAGAGACAGATGGTTGCTCAACAGTGCTGTGGTCCTGAGAGGAGGTGGAAGCAATTGAAGTCGATGCATTGGCTGCCATCCAACCAACAACAGCTTAAATTTGTTCTTCCCGCAGCAGGGGGGTACGCCGAGCTCCTACAAAAGTGCGCATAAAGGAACGCTCACGGGGAAAACTGGTGGATGCTGTGTCACTGGGGCGGCAGCAGCCACAGAATCCCCACGTCCTCTCCCTGCTGAAACTACACGGCCACGACCACGTGCCTTACTCCCTGCCTTCTTCATCTTGGTAGATTGATAAAGAAAGTCAGAAAAGTTATAAGGCCTAAGTGTTGTTATTCCGCAGAGACTGCAGTGAACACTGCAGACAACTGTTCACTAGGTGTGAAAGGCCCCTTTGTGTACTTCTATAGTGTTTGCAACCAATGTATTGTATACGGATGGAAGCGCGTCACACTAATAGATTTGAGTTATTTGAAATAGAATGGAGCAGCACCAATTAGAGAAAAATGTCAAGGATGAGGCAGTGACACACGCTCAGCAGACTACAACCAGCAGTGGTTGAAGAACTAACTGGAGCGTGATCTGCACTCAAAAATAAAAACCTCAGACTACAGTGAACACTGCACACAACTGTTCACTAGCTGTGAAAGGCTCCTTTGTGTACTTCTATAGTGTTTGCAACCAATGTATTGTATACGGATGGAAGCGCGTCACACTAATAGATTTGAGTTATTTGAAATAGAATGGAGCACACCAATTTGAGAAAAATGTCAAGGATGAGGCAGTGACACACGCTCAGCAGACTACAACCAGCAGTGGTTGAAGAACTAACTGGAGCGTGATCTGCACTCCAAAAATGAAAACCTCAGACTACAGTGAACACTGCACACAACTGTTCACTAGCTGTGAAAGGCTCCTTTGTGTACTTCTATAGTGTTTGCAATAATGTATTGTGTACGGATGGAAGCGCGTCACACTAATAGATTTGAGTTATTTGAAATAGAATGGAGCAGCACCAATTAGAGAAAAATGTCAAGGATGAGGCAGTGACACACGCTCAGCAGACTACAACCAGCAGTGGTTGAAGAACTAACTGGAGCGTGATCTGCACTCCAAAAATGAAAACCTCAGACTACAGTGAACACTGCACACAACTGTTCACTAGCTGTGAAAGGCTCCTTTGTGTACTTCTATAGTGTTTGCAAACCAATGTATTGTATACGGATGGAAGCGCGTCACACTAATAGATTTGAGTTATTTGAAATAGAATGGAGCAGCACCAATTTCAGAAAAATGTCAAGGATGAGGCAGTGACACACGCTCAGCAGACTACAACCAGCAGTGGTTGAAGAACTAACTGGAGCGTGATCTGCACTCCAAATATGAAAACCTCAGACTACAGTGAACACTGCACACAACTGTTCACTAGCTGTGAAAGGCCCCTTTGTGTACTTCTATAGTGTTTGCAACCAATGTATTGGATACGGATGGAAGCACGTCACACTAATAGATCACTGTTAATTTCAATTGAATGGAGCAGCACCAATTCCACAAAATAAATAAAAAAAAGAGTCAGTGAGTGACACGTGCAGATGACTACAAACAGCGTTGGATGCAGAGCAAACTGCAGCGTCACCTGCACTCACACACACACCTTGCACAGAGCTGTGAAAACAACACTGCAAGAAAAAGGATGATTTACAGAGCGGTTTCTCAAATAGCCTGCCTACACAGCAATTCACAAAAACGCTATCTGTAACTGTCCCTCAGAGTCAGCAGAGCAGCGTTCTGTCCCTAACTGAATTCACAGCACAGTGACGCTAAAATGGCGGCGGCGCCTTTTATAGTGCATTCTGACATCATTTCAGCATCCAGTCACAGCCATGCCATTAGTTAACATGACCGCAGCATTACAGGATGTGCCCACACTTCGTAGGATTCCTCATTGGTAGTGTTGAGCGATACTGCTCGATATCTAAAAATATTGGATTGGAATGGTATCGCCGATATCACTAAATATCGTCGATATCCGATTCCGATACCGGAAGTCCCATGTAAGTCTATGGGAACCAACTATCGACATTAAAAAAAACCATTCTTGCCTTGTTGGTTAATTGTACATGAAGGAAAACAACAAAGACTAATGTAGAATGTATTGGGGGAGGTTGAGGAGACAATAAAGGCATACATGTTTAACCCAATGCCTTGGAATAGCATTAATATTTTTTTTTTTTTAAATACGTTTGGATTGACTAACAAATTGACAATGTTGTTAACCTTTTTTCTATTTTGGCAAATATGTATGTTTCACAACTTCCATGCTCTTCACCTTTTTAACTTTTGCCAGTGCCACACTTTCTCCTTCATAATCTTCAGCAGCAGCATCATCTTTCTCATCAAATTATTCTTCATCTTCACCTTCTTAATCTTCTTCTTAAACTTCTTGCTATTCATGTTTTTGTTTACATTACTCATATTGTTATTATTAAACTAATTAATCTTCTTCATATTCAAATTCTTCATCTTCTTCCTCTTCATCTTCTTCATCATATTCTTATTTGTGACAGAGATTCCTGTACTTGTAATCTGTAAAAGTATGAATTGTTCATCCTTCCGTTCTTGCTGTCACAAAAGATTTAAATTACAACAGTATTTGTCCGTGTTCAGTTTAGCCTGCAGCAGCAGGCATTTTCCAGGGGCACCACGAGGAGGAACGGACTCACCCCCATACACTGCTTAGTCTTCTTCTGCTTAGAATTTAGAGCATATATTTTGCTCTTCATTTTGGTCTTATACTTCATGTTCTTCTGCTTTTTGATCTTCTGCTTATTGTTCTTCTGTCTCTTGTTCTGTATCTTGTAGTTTGTCTTAACCTTCTTTGTCCTGTTGGTGATCTTCTTCTGGGTAATCTTTTATTTTTTCTTTGTGATGGTGTTCAGGCTGGTTGGCTTCATGCTCGTCGTCCTTGTTGTCGTCATCTTCTTCTGGGTGGTCTTTAAGGTCGTCTAATTTCCGAGAACCAGCTGACGTTACTGGAACCCTGACGGGTATCAGATGGAGCAAGAGACAATGGAAGTAACGAGGACCAGCTGACTGTGCTGGAACCCGGAGGGGCAGCAGAAGGAAAAGAGGCAATGTCACAACTGAGTACCAGCTGACGTTACTGTGACACGGTTACTAAGCAGGAGGTACCTGTGCTCCAAAGCACTACCAAGGACCAGCAGACGTTGGTGGAACTCGGATACGGAGATGGAGGCACCTAGGCCAAAGGCACTGGGGAGAACCAGTTGACGGTACTGGACCCCGGACGGGTAGCAGAAGGAAAAGAGGCAATGTCACAACCGAGTACCAGCTGACGTTACTGTGACACGGTTACTAAGCAGGAGGTACCTGTGCTCCAAAGCACTACCAAGGACCAGCAGACGTTGGTGGAACTCGGATACGGAGATGGAGGCACCTAGGCCAAAGGCACTGGGGAGAACCAGTTGACGGTACTGGACCCCAGACGGGTAGCAGAACGCACCCATAAAAATGTAAGTTGACAGGACGCAAGCCGTCCGCAGTTACCGAATCACACAGTCCTACAGTGGGTGCTTTCCTATTGTCACAATGGAAACAGCCTTTATTTACATATCCCACAGCACACATAGGAATCACCTAAACTGCAGGCACCATAGAGTCGGCTAACCCGAATGCAACACGACAGCACAACTTATTGGAGGATAATTGACGTTCACACTGCCAGGAAACAGCTGTCGTGCTGTAACCAGGCTGGCCAGGAGTTAGTACCCCTGCCAATTACTTACGAGCAACAAATGGCGGTGTTGTAGCCCAGGGAGTAGAGTTCAGGTGGTAGAAAGATGAACATAACAGGAGACATGGAAAACGTTGCCAAACAGTTATTTAATCTGAAAACGGACAGGCAAATTCAGGTGAGATCCATGCCTTGTTCATTTTCAGAAAAGTAAGCCGGTCTACATTCTCTGAGGATAGTCGCATGCGACGGTCTGTTACTACACCACCTGCAGCACTAAAGACGCGCTCAGATAATACACTGGCAGCAGGGCAAGCCAGCACCTCCAATGCATACTGGCTAAGCTCTGGCCATGTATCAAACTTAGAGACCCAAAATTTGAAAGGGGAAGAGGCATCTGGGAGTACACTTAGAGGGAAAGCCAAGTAGTCTGTCACCATCTTACGGAAACGTTTCTTCCTGGTGACTGGAGCCGTCTCGGATGGTGTAGACCTTGCTGGCGCTGTCACAAAACTTCGCCACATTTGTAACATACAGCTCTTGCCCTGTGCAGAGGCGCTGCTTCTGCTCCCTCTTGTTATAGAGGTGTCTACACTGCCTCGACGCACAGAGCTGCTTTGTAAAGCAGTAGCAGCAGCAGCAGCTCTCTCGGCTGGAATGTACAACAGTATGGATTGCACCAGTGTGTCTTGGTACTCCTGCATTTTACGGTCCCGGTTCACCGGTGTGATGAGGGTTTGTAAGTTGTCCCGGTAGCGAGGGTCTAGGAGGGTGTACACCCAATAATCTGACGTGGTGAGAATGTGGGCGATGCGGCGGTCGTTTCTCAGGCACTGAAGCATGAAATCAACCATGTGCTGCAGACTCCCAACTGGCCAACAAAGGCTGTCCTCTGGAAGAGGCGTCATCTCTGCCTCCTCTGCATCACCCCACCCTCGCTCTACATACTGACTAGAGCGTTGTGTACCTCCCTCTGTAGGGATTTCTTCCTCCTCCATTGACTCCTCCTCCTCATCCTCCTCACAAAGTGAGCCCTGCCCAGCCCTTTGTGAGGAACCACGTTGCGCTGACTGTCCTGAAGGTAATTGAATTTGTGACTCCTCATCCTCCACCTCTTCCAAAACCTCTTCCTTTAGTGCTTTCAGTGATTTCTGAAGCAGGCAGATAAGGGGGACAGTCATGCTGACTAGTGCATCATCTGCACTCGCCATCCCGTTGAGACATCAAACGCACGCAAAACGTCGCAGATGTCCTTCATAGAAGCCCACTCAGTAGTGGTGAAGTGTGAACGGCGCAAATTGCGAGTTGATTGCGCTTGTTGCAGCTGATACTCCATTACTGCTGGCTGCTGCTCACACAACCGCTCCAACATATGTAACGTGGAATTCCACCTGGTGGGTACGTCACATATGATGCGATGTTCACGAAGGCGAAATCTGACTTGCAGAGCTGCAATGCACGATCTGGCCATGCTGGAACGTCGCAAGTGAGCGCACTCTAGGCGGACCTTGTGCAGCAGTGCATCAAGATCCGGATAGTCCCTCAAAAAACTCTGCACGACCAAGTTGAGCACATGTGCCAGACATGGTATGTGAGTGAGGTTGCCAAGGCCCAGAGCTGCCACCAGATTTCGGCCATTGTCACACACTACCAAGCCTGGCTGGAGATTAGCTGACAAAAACCACACGTCGCTCTCCTGCTTGATGGCATCCCAGAGCTCCTGCGCTGTGTGGCTTCGATTCCCCATGGAAATTAATTTCAGGACGGCCTGTTGACGTTTGGCCACGGCTGTGCTCATATCGGTCGCAACAGGTAAGCGTTCACGGGTCCATGTGGAGGTATACCGTGACGGCTCGTGCAGCGATGATTCTGAGGAACTGGAGTAGGAGGAGGAATCAATGTGTACAGACTGGATTCCTGCAATCCTTGGAGTTGGCAGAACACGTACAGCGCCACTGGCAAGATCTGTACCCGGCTCCACAACATTGACCCAATGGGCAGTGAGGGAAAGGTATCGTCCCTGGCCATGGGTACTGGTCCACGCATCGGTGGTCAGGTGGACCCTGCTACTGACGGCGTTTAGTAGCGCATGTTTAATGTTTCCCTCGACATGTTTTTGCAGAGCAGGGACGACTTGCCTGCTGAAATAAAATCGGCTTGGCACATTATATTGTGGGACTGCCAATGCCATAAAGTTCCTGAAACTGTCAGTCTCCACCAGCCTGAATGACAGCATTTCAAGGGACAGGAGTTTTGCAATGCCAGCATTCAGAGCCTGTGCTCGTGGATGGTTTGCCGAGTATGGCCGTCTTTTATCCCATGCCTGTGGTACCGATGGCTGTTTTGTGGTCTGGGAGTGTGACGATGACTGTGAACTTGCTGCTGTGGGTGGAATAACAGTTTGTCTATGGACAACAGTGACCGAGGTTCTTCCATGGAGATCCTGTGAGGAAGCCGAACCAGGTGTGTGTGAGCTGGAGGTAGAGGCTCCAACACGACCTGAAGATGTAGGTGCTGCTGTAGGTTGGCCTACATCTCCAGTGTGTCTTTGTAACTCAGCTACGTGCTTTGTCTGTACATGTTTCCACATATTTGTGGTATTCAGGTTACTGATATTTTTACCTCTTTTAACTTTTTGCTTACACAGCTTGCATTGAACATAGCAAATATCATCTACAAGTCTGTCAAAAAAGGACCACGCAGTGCAAGTCATGGGAGCGCCAATTTTGACATTTCTAAGAGAACTGCTCCCAACAGGTGCCAAACTGGAGGCTACAGGCAAGCGAGTCTGCAGCCTACCTCTCCCTCCTCTTTGTACCGTTAGGACAATCTCTTCCTCAGAGCTGCTCCCACCACCTTCCTGTTGCTCACGCCATGTTGAGTCTCGGACTTCATCATCTCCACTACCCTATTCCAACACCTGCTGCTGTTGGATGGTCTGGGCAGCACCATGCTCCACAAAACCTGGCACCTGAGTCTCATCATCATCATAAGATGCGTTCTGCGGTGTGCTGTCCATCGGCACTGGCTCACCCGCCTCTTCAGATTGAGAGAGACACAGCTGTTGCGCATCACTGCATACTCCCTCTTCTTCAAATTGCAGAATGCTGCTTGCCTGTGCCCGTGTTTGCGAGCCAACAGATTCTGAGAACAGAAGCAGAGACTCAGCTGGCTCCTGTACAGAACTCTCTGACTGCCTGGGCAATTTGACAGGCGGTGAACAGACAGATGGTTGCTCAACAGTGTTGTGTTCCTGAGAGGAGGTGGAAGGAATTGAAGTCGATGCATTGGCTGCCATCCAACCAACAACGGCTTCAATTTGTTCTTCCCGCAGCAGGGGGGCACGCTGAGCTCCTACCAAAGTGCGCATAAAGGAACGCTCATGGGTAAAACTGGTGGATGCTGTGTCACTGAGGGCGGCAGCAGTCACAGAATCCCCACGTCCTCTCCCTGCTGAAACTCCACGGCCACGACCACGTGCCCTACTCCCTGCCTTCTTCATCTTGGTAGACTGATAAAGAAAGTCAGAAAAGTTATAAGGCCTAAGTGTGGTTATTACGCAGAGACTGAAGTGAACACTGAAACACAACTGTTCACAATCTGTGAAAGGCTACTCCTTTGTCTACTTCTATAGTGTTTGCAACCAATGTATTGGATACGATGGAAGCGCGTCACACTAATAGATTAGATTTATTTTAAATGGAATGGAGCAGAACCAATTGGAGAGAAATGAAAAGGATGAGGCACTGAGACACGCTCAGCAGAGTACAAGCAGCAGTGCTTGAACAAGTAACTGGAGCGTGATGTGCACTCAAAAAATAAAAAACACAGACTGAAGTGAACACTGAAACACAACTGTTCACAAGCTGTGAAAGGCTACTCCTTTGTCTACTTCTATAGTGTTTGCAACCAATGTATTGGATACGGATGGAAGCGCGTCACACTAATAGTTAAATTGCATGGAGCAGCAAGAATTACACTGAAGAAAAAAAAAAGAGTCTGTGAGTGACACGTGCAGATGCCTACAGACAGCGTTGCATGCAGAGCAAACTGCAGCGTCACCTGCACTCACACACACCTTGCAGAGCTGTTAAAACAACACTGCAGGCAAAAGGAAGCTTTACACAGCGGTTGGTGCTAGCCTGCCTACAGCACAGTACACTAAATCGCAATCTCTAACTGTCCCTCAGAGTCAGCACAGCAGCGTTCTGTCCCTTACTGAATTCACAGCACAGTGACGCTAAAATGGCGGCGGCGCCTTTTATCGTGCATTCTGACATAATTTCAGCATCCAATCACAGCCATGCCATTAGTTAACATGACCGCAGCAGTACAGGATGTGCCCACACTTCTCAGGATTCCTCATTGGCTGACTAAAATCACATTGCCTCTCAAAGAATTCTGGGAACTTCCGATTCCGGTATACGATATATGGAAAATATCGGAACTAGGTATCGAAAGGCCGAAACAGCTAATATTGGCCGATACCCGATACTTGCGGTATCGTATCGCTCAACACTACTCATTGGCTGTCTAAAATCACATTGCCTCTCAAAGAATTTTGGGAACTTCCGATTCCGGTATACGATATATGAAAAATATCGGAACTAAGTATCGGAATTCCGATACAGCGAATATCGGCCGATACCCGATACTTGCAGTATCGGAATGCTCAACTCTACTCTTAACACAAGATATTCACATTGATTGATTAAATTATGGACATGCAGCATTCTCCCTTTTATTGATTGTACTCTACTGGAGATTGTAGAAAAGTGTTTTTCTTTTTAGTATTAAGAGAAAGACAAGGTTATTTTTATTGCTTAAATGCTATATACTTGGTACTTATAAAGAGCCTTGCAGTACAGTACATGTATATTTCACTACTTTACATAATAATGTATATTGTCCAAAATGTGTCAGTGATTTACACATGTTTATGGTGATTGTAATGTTACATGACAAAAATTAAAGAATAAAGTGGGTTTTTTTTAAACAGAAGAAACAGAGTAGATAAACAAGCATAGCAAGAAACACCAGAAGACATGGATCCAGCTAGGATTGTAGATATAGTAGTATGTAAAGGACTTTTGGCAATGAAACGGTTAATAGCAAAGTTTTATACAGTGGGTACGGAAAGTATTCAGATCCCTTTACATTTTTCACTCTTTGTTTCATTGCAGCCATTTGGTAACTTCAAAAAAGTTCATTTTTTTCTCATTATTGTACACTCTGCACCCCATCTTGACAGAAAAAAACAGACATGTAGACATGTTTGCAAATTTATTAAAAAAGAAAACCAGAAATATCACATGGTCATAAGTATTCAGACCCTTTGCTCAGACACTCATATTTGAGTCACATGCTGTCTATTTCCTTGTGATCCTCCTTGAGATGGTTCTACTCCTTCATTGGAGTCCAGCTGTGTTTAATTAAACTGATAGGACTTGATTTGTAAAGGCACACACCTGTCTATATAAGACCTCACAGTGCATGTCAGACCAAATGAGAATCATGAGGTCAAAGGAACTGGCCAAGGAGCTCAGAGACAGAATTGTGGCAAGGCACACATCTGGCCAAGGTTACAACAGAATTTTCATTGTACTCAAGGTTCCTAAGAGCACATTGGCCTCCATAATCCTTAATGGAAGAAGTTTGGGACCACCAGAAGTCTTCCTAGACTTGGCCTACCAGCCAAACTGAGCAATCGTGGGAGAAGAGCCTTGATGAGAGAGGTAAAAAAGAACCCCAAGATCACTGTGACTGAGCTCCACAGATGCAGAAGGGAGATGGGAGAAAGTTTCACAAAGTTAACTATCACTGCAGCCCTCCATCAGTTGGGCCTTTATGGCAGAGTGGCCCAATGGAAGCCTCTCCTCAGTGCAAGACATATGAAAGCCCGCAAAGAGTTTGCTAAAAAAAAACACATGAAGGACTCCCAGACTATGAGAAATAAGATTCTATGATCGATGAGACGAAGATAGAACTTTTTGGTGATAATTCTAAGCGGTATGTGTGGAGAAAACCAGGCACTGCTCATCACCTGCCCAATACAATCCCAACAGTGAAACATGGTGGTGGCACCATCATGCTATGGGGGTGTTTTTCAGCTGCAGGGACAGGATGACTGGTTGCAATTGAAGGAAACTTGAATGTGGCCAAGTACAGAGATATCCTGGATTAAAACCTCTTCCAGAGTGCTCTGGACCTCAGACTTCGCCAAAGGTTCACCTTCCAACAAGACATTTACCCTAAGCACACAGCTAAAATATCAAAGGAGTGGCTTCAGAACAACTCTGTGACCATTCTTGACAGGCCCAGCTAGAGCCCTGACCTAAACCCACTTGAGCATCTCTGGAGAGACCTGAAAATGGCTTCCCACCAACATTCACCATCCATCCTGATGGAACTGGAGAGGATCTGCAAGGAAGATTGGCAGAGGATCCCCAAATCCAGATGTGAAAAACTTGTATCATTCCCAAGAAGACTCATGGCTGTAATAGCTCAATAGGGTGCTTGTACTCAATACTGAGCAAAGGGTCTGAATACTTTTGACCATGTGATATTTCAGTTTTTCTTTTTTAATAAATTTGCCAAAATTTCTACATTTCTGTTTTTTTCAGTCAAGATGGGGTGCAGAATGAACATTAATGAGAAAAAAAATGAAATTTTTTGAATTTACAAAATGGCTGCAATGAAACAAAGAGTGAAAAATTTAAAGGGGTCTGAATACTTTCTGTACCAACTGTACTGTTAAGGTACTGCCACACTACACAATCCCGCTAGCGATCTCGTTAGCGTCGCATACTAATGAGATCGCTAGCGGGATTGTTTCTATATCGCTAGTAGCTACCTAATTTAGCGATATCGTTAAGGACGCTATCGCGGTTAGCGATCTCCTTAACGACTTTAGCGGTACAAAAGTACCGCTAAATCGCTAAAAAAGGTGCCACACTCAGCGATTAGATACTTACCAGCGGACGCCAGCGATGAAAATAGGGTCCGGAACGATCAGGACGACGGACGAGATCACAGCAGGGGCCACGTCGCTGGTAGATGCCGCACACAACAACATCGCTAACGGGATCGCTAAATAGTGACGTTTTTTAGCGATCCCGTTAGCGATGTTGTTTAGTGTGGCATACCCTTTAGTATGAAGTGTGACTAATGAGGAGTGGCAGAGACATATGCAATCAGCAAACAAATGATTAACCGCAGGCAGTTGCGATGAACAGGCAAACTGGCTATCTGAGATTGCACAATGTTGCAGCAGCTTTGAAGTGTGAAGAGCAATAGTATTACAGAACAGGTTAGTGTGTTTACAGCAGATGCTTGGTGAACATGCAGGCATGTGCTAAAGAGATGATTAGCCAGCAGAGATGGCACTATCCAAAAAATTTCTCTATTACTTCACTTGGAAGACATAAAATTGGTTGCAGGGGGATGTGGGTAGCTGTTGTGAATGGGTTTGAGATGAGTTCTGAGCAGAGACTCCCTCTGGTGGTTACAAGCGGTACTGGTCTGTTCAGTGAAGATTGTGAGGACTGGGAATCAGGTGTTACTGACTGGTCTTATATAAGGGAGTCACCTTCCCATCAGGGTTGCCGGTGATCAATTGTTCTGGTCTGAATCCTTCATTCCTGTTTCCCTTGTAGCCTGCTGTGTCGTGTCTGCATCTCCTGCTAACAGATAAGACATTTCCTTCTTTTTGTTTTTGTACTATATTTTTGCATTTTGTCCTGCACTTCTGTGGGGCCTTCTGGGTCCCCTCCGGGGGCTTTTGCCCTCTCAGTTTAGTTCAGCCACTGATGTTTGTACTTTTGCTTTTTCCAGTTTTTTCAGTGGCTGCTGTTTTGATTTTGTTACACCAGAGAACTAATTTAGGTGGTAGAGGTCGTGTGATCTCAGGTGATTTTGAAATTAGTAGAGTTGGTGCTTTTCAGGGTTTTCTGGGATTGCAGTAAGTACCCTTCCTATCCTTTTCTATTTAGTTAGTTTGGGCCCCAGCGTTTGCTCATACTATTTTCTTTCTGTGTCAGTATTTCTTCTTGTCTAACCGCCATTACTTGTTTGGGGGCTTTCTATTATCTTTGGGGTTCTGCTCCGGGGCAGATAGCTTTCCTATTTCTATCTTTAGGTGTAGTTAGTTTCTCAGGCTGTGACGAGGCGTCTAGGACCAACGTAGGAACGCTCCACGGCTGCCTCTAGTTGTGGTTAGTCAGGGTACTGCAATCTCATAGATTCCAACTGCTCTGGTGTATTGCCTTTTTTACCTGCACTCCTCAGCTACCGAAACATAACAGTATCACCGGCCTAAAAATTGAAAATTGTATGGTACTCACAGAAGGGAAAAAATATTGTGAAAGAAAAAAGGTTGTCAGAGTTATTTTTCTGTTTGTTGCATTTTTTTTTTCCCTCTGTATCTCTGGGTGCTGGGGAGGATCTTTTCTCTCAATGGAGTTTGCACGGTTGTCTGGCCGTGTGGATCAGCTTGCCACTGAGGTTCAGAGTATTGCTGCATATCTTGCTAGGTTGCCTGTTGTGGAACCTAGGATCCCCATGCCAGATTTGTTTTTGGGGGATCGAGCTAAGTTTCAGAATTTCAAAAATAATTGTAAATTGTTTTTTGCCTTAAAATCTAAGTCCTCAGGGAACGCAGTGCAGCAGGTTCAAATTATCATCTCTCTCCTGCACGGCGATCCTCAGGAATGGGCTTCTTCCCTGACACCTGGGGATCCTGTTTTGAGTGATGTTGATGCATTTTTTCAGGCTTTGGGGTTATTGTACGATGAGCCTAATGTCACTGATCAAGCTGAAAAAGCCTTGTTGGCATTAAATCAGGGGCCTTATGACGCTGAGTTATACTGTCAGAGATTCCGTAGGTGGGCAGTCCTGACCAAATGGAATGACGACGCTTTGGCAGCCCTTTTCCGGAAGGGTCTGTCAGATAATGTAAAGGATGTTATGGTGGGATTCCCTGTCCCCTCTGGTCTCAATGATTCTATGTCATTAGCGATTCAAATTGACAGACGTTTGCGTGAGCGGAGAAGTATGCGTGGAATGGTGTTGCCTTGTGAACCAGCTTCTGAACCCATGCAGTGTGATAGAGTGGTGTCTGGGGCACAGCGTCATGAGTTTCGAAAGCGCAATGGGTTATGTTTCTACTGTGGTGATGCCTCTCATGCTATTTCAGTCTGCCCTAAGCGGGGAAGACGTTTTGCACGCTCAGTTGTCTTGGGTAGTGTTCAGACTAAGTTTTTATTAACTGTCACTCTGATATGCTCTCTGTCCTCATTTTCTGCTCAGGCTTTCGTTGATTCTGGAGCAGCTATTAACCTGATGGATTATGATTTTGCTAAACGTTGTGGGTTTCCCTTGATACCCCTACAGAAGTCTATTCCCCTACTGGGGATCGATTCTACCCCTTTGGCTGAGAATAAACCCCAGTTTTCTACTCAGGTGATAATGAGGGTTGAACCTGATCACCAGGAGTGCTGCAAATTTTTGGTTCTGTATAATCTACATGACATTATCGTGCTGGGTTTCCCTTGGTTACAGTCTCATAATCCTGTTTTGGATTGGAAATCTGTGTCTGTAACCAGTTGGGGCTGCCAATGTGTTAATACCAACACTCCTGTTTTTTCTGCCTCCCCCCAGGCTCAGGATGTTCCTGACTTTTTGATTGATTTTTCTGATGTGTTTAGCGAAAGTAAATCTGCATCCTTGCCTCCCCATAGGAGCTATGACTGCGCTATTGAATTAGTGCCGGGTAGTAAATTCCCTAAAGGTCGCCTTTTTAACTTGTCTGTACCTGAACATGACGCTATGCGGTCTTATATCAAGGAATCATTGGAGAAGGGTCATATCAGACCATCCTCTTCACCCTTAGGTGCCGGTTTTTTCTTTGTGGCCAAAAAAGATGGTTCATTAAGGCCGTGTACTGATTATCGTCTCTTGAACAATATTACTGTGAAATATCAATACCCGTTACCCTTGATTTCTGACCTGTTTTCCAGGGTGAAAAACGCTACTTGGTTTACCAAGCTTGACCTCAGGGGGGCGTATAACCTTATTCGCATTAAGCACGGGGATGAATGGAAGACGGCATTCAATACCCCTAAAGGGCATTTTGAGTACCTAGTGATGCTCTTTGGGCTCACTAATGCTCCTTCCGTCTTCCAGTCCTTCATGAATGACATTTTCAGGGATTTTGTGGACAAATTTCTGATTGTTTATTTGGATGATATCTTGATTTTTTCTAATGACTGGGACTCTCATGTGAAACATGTTCGAACTGTGTTCCAGATTTTGAGAGAGAATGCTCTGTATGTGAAGGGATCAAAGTGTCTTTTTGGCGTACAGAGGATCTCATTTCTGGGATTCATTTTGTCCCCATCTGTTATTGAAATGGACCCGGTCAAGGTTCAGGCCATCTGTGATTGGGTCCAACCTACTTCATTAAAGGCTCTTCAGAGATTTTTGGGTTTTGCCAATTTTTATCGTAAATTTATTGGTAATTTCTCGGTTATTGTTAAACCATTAACTGATTTGACCAGAAAGGGTTCTGATGTGGTGAATTGGCCTCCTGAGGCAGTCTCTGCGTTTCAGGAACTTAAGCAGAGATTCACTTCTGCTCCTGTTCTACGGCAGCCTGATGTTTCTCTGCCATTTCAGGTGGAGGTTGATGCCTCTGAAATTGGGGCAGGTGCCGTTTTGTCCCAAAAAGATCCAGAGACCTCTAAAAGTAACCCTTGTGCCTTTTTCTCTCGAAAATTTTCTCCTACTGAACGTAATTATGACGTGGGTAATCGGGAGTTATTGGCCATGACGTGGGCTTTTGAAGAGTGGAGACATTGGCTGGAGGGAGCCAAACATCAGGTGGTGGTCCTTACGGACCATAAGAATCTGGTCTATCTGGAATCTGCCAAGCGACTCAATCCTAGACAGGCCAGGTGGGCCTTGTTTTTCACACGTTTTAATTTTGTGGTTTCCTTTCTTCCTGGCACTAAGAATGTTAAGGCGGATGCCCTCTCGAGGAGTTTCCTTGCGGACTCTCCTGAGTTATCTGATCCTTCTGTTATTTTAAAAGAGGGTGTAGTTCTTTCCGCCATCTCGCCCAATTTGAGACTTGCTCTGGAGGGGTGTCAGGAGGATAGGCCCGAGTGCTGCCCTGTTGGAAAATTGTTTGTCCCGGACCAGTGGAAAAAGAGTGTGATGTCTGAGATTCATTGTTCCGCATTGGCTGGGCATCCCGGAATTTTTGGTACCAGAAACTTGGTTAGTCGGTCCTTTTGGTGGCCTACCTTGTCTCGTGATGTCAGGGAATTTGTGCAGTCCTGCGGGACTTGCTCTCGCTCCAAGCCTTGCTCTCGCTCTAGTGGTTTGTTGATGCCATTGCCTGTGCCCAGGAGACCATGGACCCATATCTCTATGGATTTCATTTCCGACCTTCCTGTTTCTCAGAGAATGACCACCATCTGGGTAATTTGTGATAGGTTTTCCAAAATGATACATCTTGTGCCATTACCTAAGTTGCCTTCCTCCTCTGAATTGGTGCCGTTGTTCCTTCAGCACGTGGTTCGTTTACACGGCATTCCTGAGAACATTGTGTCTGACAGAGGAGTCCAGTTTGTTTCCAGATTTTGGAGGACTTTTTGTTCTAAACTGGGTGTTCAATTGTCTTTCTCCTCAGCATTTCATCCTCAGACCAATGGTCAAACTGAGAGAACAAACCAGACATTGGAGACTTATCTTAGATGCTTTGTGTCTGCTGATCAGGTTGACTGGGTCTCTTTTTTACCTTTGGCTGAGTTTGCTCTTAATAATAGGGCTAGCTCTGCCACTTTGATGTCTCCGTTTTTCTGTAATTCTGGGTTTCACCCTCGATTTTCTTCAGGACAGACGGAGGCTTCTGTCTGTCCAGGTGTTGACTCTGTTGTGGAGCGTATGCAACAGATTTGGGACCAGGTAGTGGAGAGGTTGTCCCTCTCTCAGGAGAAGGCCCAGCGGTTTGCTAACCGGCATAGGACTGATGGTCCTCGGTTTAAAGTGGGGGACTTGGTCTGGTTGTCCTCAAAGAATATTCCTATGAGAGTAGCATCTCCTAAATTTAAGCCTAGGTTCATTGGACCTTATAAGATCATTGAGATTCTTAATCCTGTTTCTTTTCGTTTGCTTCTTCCAGGGACATTTAAGATCCATAACGTGTTCCACAAGTCCTTGTTGAAGAGGTTTGTTGAGCCAGTGGTTCCTGCTGCTGTGCCTCCTGACCCTGTTTTGGTTGAGGGCAATCTGGAGTATGTGGTTGAGAAAATATTAGATTCTCGTTTTTCTAGACGGAAACTCCAGTATTTGGTTAAGTGGAGAGGTTATGGTCAGGAAGACAATTCTTGGGTGTTTGCTTCGGACATCCATGCTAGGAGACTCATCCGTGCGTATCATAGAACTCATCCTGACCGACCTGGTTGCTCAAATGAGGGTTCGGTGACCCCTCCTCAAGGGGGGGGTACTGTTGTGAATGGGTTTGAGATGAGTTCTGAGCAGAGACTCCCTCTGGTGGTTACAAGCGGTACTGGTCTGTTCAGTGAAGATTGTGAGGACTGGGAATCAGGTGTTACTGACTGGTCTTATATAAGGGAGTCACCTTCCCATCAGGGTTGCCGGTGATCAATTGTTCTGGTCTGAATCCTTCATTCCTGTTTCCCTTGTAGCCTGCTGTGTCGTGTCTGCATCTCCTGCTAACAGATAAGACATTTCCTTCTTTTTGTTTTTTGTACTATATTTTTGCATTTTGTCCTGCACTTCTGTGGGGGCCTTCTGGGTCCCCTCCGGGGGCTTTTGCCCTCTCAGTTTAGTTCAGCCACTGATGTTTGTACTTTTGCTTTTTCCAGTGTTTTCAGTGGCTGCTGTTTTGATTTTGTTACACCAGAGAACTAATTTAGGTGGTAGAGGTCGTGTGATCTCAGGTGATTTTGAAATTAGTAGAGTTGGTGCTTTTCAGGGTTTTCTGGGATTGCAGTAAGTACCCTTCCTATCCTTTTCTATTTAGTTAGTTTGGGCCCCAGCGTTTGCTCATACTATTTTCTTTCTGTGTCAGTATTTCTTCTTGTCTAACCGCCATTACTTGTTTGGGGGCTTTCTATTATCTTTGGGGTTCTGCTCCGGGGCAGATAGCTTTCCTATTTCTATCTTTAGGTGTAGTTAGTTTCTCAGGCTATGACGAGGCGTCTAGGACCAACGTAGGAACGCTCCACGGCTGCCTCTAGTTGCGGTGGTTAGTCAGGGAACTGCAATCTCATAGATTCCAACTGCTCTGGTGTATTGCCTTTTTTACCTGCACTCCTCAGCTACCGAAACATAACAGGTAGCGTGTTGGGCTACCAGGCATTTCTCTTTATCCCAAAGCTTTATTGGGTCCTGACAAACTAACTTCAAGATCTGCTGAAGTGTTGAAATAATGCAAAATGTCTGTTGTCCAATACACTACCCACGTCCTCCTGCAATAATTTTTCCGAAATTCTAAGTGAAGTAATAAAGTATCAATTTCATGAAATGATGAGTGCCGCTTTATTCTTTTCTAATTTTGGTCAGGAATGGATATTGAGGCAAGCTCCAAAAATACATGTGAAAACTAGATAACTAAATGAAAAGTTTACTGAATACTCAGACAGCACACAACTGTCTGAGTCAGCTTTGAAAGGTCTTGGGTTTTGATGATGTCAAGGATGTCAAGAGAGTTCACTTGGTTACTTGGAAAACCTGGCTTGGACTACAGAAAAGAGAAGCAGCCTTAGGAGAT
>JARQOD010000003.1:489844505-490108109 GCA_033576555.1 Oophaga sylvatica
GATTTGCAGTTATATGATACTCCTTCCATTTCAATATGATCGCTTGCACAGTGCTCCTTGGGATGTTTAAAGTTTTGGAAATCATTTTGTATCCAAATCCAGCTTTAAACTTCTCCACAACAGTATCACAGACTTGCCTGTTGTGTTCCTTGGTCTTAATGATGCTCTCTGTGCTTCAAACAGAACCCTAACACTATGACAGAGCAGGTGCATTTATACGGAGACTTGATTACACACATGTGGATTATATTTATCATCAGTAGTCATTTAGGACAACATTGGATCATTCAGAGATCCACAATGAACTTCTGCAGTGAGTTTGCTGCACTGAAAGTAAAGGGGCCTAATAATATTGCACCCCCCACTTTTTTCCACAAAAATTTAAAATAACCAATAAATTTCGTTAAACTTCACAATTGTGTCCCACTTGTTGATTTTTCACCAAAAATTTACATTTGGTATCTTTATGTTTGAAGCATGATATGTGGGAAAAGGATGAAAAGTTTCAGGGGCCGAATACTTTCGAAAGGCACTGTATAACACTTCTGAGCGCATCCTTGGGGACACAGCGACCCTCGCATATGACACCGGTATATATATATATATATATATATTATATATATATATATACACTTCTAAATAGTGATAGAATTGGCAATATGCCAAATATATCACTATGATGGAAAAAGCAGATATGTCATGATTTATCACAATCATTTGATGTAGATAAATTCCTGTAAGATACATCCATGTCTGTATATATGAAAATATATTAGTAATTTCCAGTTGCTGGCAACTTCTAGTCTGTCAGTGGGACAAAGATGATCTAAATACCTGCAAAATGTCAGCCTAACAATTTACAAAACCCGTAATGATTTAATGGATTGAATTATTAGGTCGTATATAAATCAATTCATTTAATAGCTGACACCACTGTGATATAGAAAATAGATATACGGCAATGCTACAGAAAATTGTGGTTTGCTGCCTTCTAAGTCTATTAGTCAATATCTTCTTCCTTTCCAGAGGGCAGAAATGCATTACCTTACTGGACTGGTAGAATAGGGAAGACTACATGGATTACTTAGGTCTCTAATCGAGGAAACTATATTGCAGCTGAATCCTTACAAAACCCATTTGCTTGATTTATGTCACGTCAGGCTACACTGACATTGTCAATTCAGCAATCCTGTTGTTGTTACTTATTATAATTAGACCACATTTTACTATCTGTCTAAGGGCTCGCTGACACTAGTTTATAACACGTTCGAGTACTATGTGACAAAACATTGTATAGCACTTTGTCCAGTGTTATTTTATGGAGCAGCTCAGATCTGCAATTATTTTCTCATGCCGATTTGGCAGCGAGACTCGGCTCGCTCGCACCGATGCAAGTCTATGGGCGCATGTAAAACATCGGACTGTCATCCGAGAGCTGTGTGATTACTGTCGATGCCAGTAATGGAGGAGATGGAGAAATTTCTTTCTCCGTCTCCTCGCACCTGTGCTGTGATTCTCTCATGCGATATGATTGGATCACAGTAAGATGACACTCGGCTCCCTCTCGCAGCAGAGCTGCAGCCAAGGTTCATTAACATGTGATGCTCTATCTTGAGAGAACATACATCAGTGTGACCCAGGCCTAATACTTGTCATCTCACCAGGAAAGGGTGAGGGGTTAATTGCAAGGTTTTCTTGTAGTTTTTAAATTCTATTTTTTTTCAAATAATTTAATTTAATTTCCTTAGTTTTGTTTTTTTGAACTTCATGCATCATTAGGTAGTTTAGGTAGCATTTTATTAAAACACCTTAGGTTGGTTTCACACATCTGTTTTTTGGGATGTAACTTTGTTTGCCGATTGCGGACCGATTGTCCTAAAGTGGTTTACTTTGATATGTGTTGCAGATCAAACTCGCCAATGCATTTTAATGGCCCTTTGTAAAAAAAATGCACATGAATGTCTGCTGCATTTTATTGTCTAATAGGCAGGAGAGGCTTATAATTTTTTTCTTTCCAGAAAAATAGATGCAGCAAGGATTTTAAAAAATGAAACAGGTCACTGGCATGTGTTTTGAAATACAGAGTTGTATTAGCTTCCCCATGTTTACAAGTGGATCTATGTAGGGTGTGTGGTGAACGTGTATATAAGTGCATCCATTTATGTGGTAAACGTGTATATGAGTGCACCCATGTATGTGGTGAACGTGTATATCAGTTCTTCAATGTATGTGGTTAATGTGTATATAAGTGCAGAGAGTCCTCAGTGGTTGATACCTTTTAATGGCTAACTGAAAAGATGGTAACAAATTGCAAGCTTTCGAGACTACTCAGGTCTCTTCATCAGGCAAAGACTAAAACAAAAACTGAAGAATCACATATATATATATATATATACACAAGAGGACACAGGAATAGTGCAATAGGTAAGACAAGTGACGTGAAGCAGAACTGTCATTATGGCAGAGGAATGAACATAAATATTGGAACAGATCATAGATAAGGAGAGAGTTTTATTGCCCTCTGATTGGGGTCTCGTGTTGTGTTTTGATGCCCCTAGAAGGTCAGAGACTTTACCTGTGGCAAAACACTTTTGTATGCCCGGTCATAGCATAATGGATATGGAATTACTGGTATTAAAATCTAACTTCAAATCTGAGAAAGATAGAAAGGTTTGGGAATACAAACTTATGATGACCTTTGACACTCTTAGTGCTGGAATGAACGTGTCACATGGATTCATGTCATTCTATATCAATTAAGGAATCTGCGTCTCTGACCTTCTAGGGGCATCAAAACACAACACGAGACCCCAATCAGAGGGCAATAAAACTCTCTCCTTATCTATGATCTGTTCCAATATTTATGTTCATTCCTCTGCCATAATGACAGTTCTGCTTCACGTCACTTGTCTTACCTATTGCACTATTCCTGTGTCCTCTTGTGTATATATATATATATATATGTGATTCTTCAGTTTTTGTTTTAGTCTTTGCCTGATGAAGAGACCGGAGTAGTCTCGAAAGCTTGCAATTTGTTACCATCTTTTCAGTTAGCCATTAAAGGTATCAACCACTGAGGACTCTCAATTCTAAATATTTTTCTATCTACTGGCTAACACGGTACGAAGATACACATCTTTCCTATATATAAGTGCATTCATGTATGTCGTGAACGTGTGGATGTGGTTGGTAAATATATGTTCAAGTGCATCCATGTATGACGTATATACATGTAGTTGGTGAACACATGATAGTGTATTCATGAAGGTGGTGAACTTGTGTAAAACTATGTCCATGTATGGTGAACATGTTTATAAGTGCATCCATGTACAGGTGCTTCTCACAAAATTAGAATATCATCAAAAATTTAATTTACTGCAGTTCTTCAATACAAAATATGAAACTCATATGTTATATAGAGTCATTACAAACAGAGTGATCTATTTCAAGTTTTTATTTCTGCTAATGTTGATGATTATGGCTTACAGCTAATGAAAACCCAAAAGTAATCTCAGTAAATTAGAATAATTAACAAAAAACACCTGCAGAGGTTTCATAAGTGTTTAAAAAAGGTCCCTTAGTCTGTTTCAGTAGGCTCCACAATCATGGGTAGGACTGCTGACTTCACAGATGCCCAGAAGGTAGTTATTGACACACTCCACAAGGAGGGTAAGCTAACAAATGTCATTGATAAAGAAGCTGGCTGTTCACATAGTGCTGTATCCAAGCATATTAATGGAAGGTTGAGTGGAAGGAAAAAGTGTGGTTGAAAAAGGTGCACAAGCAACCGGGATAACCGCACCCTTGAAAGGATTGTTAAGAAAAGGCCATTCAAAAATTTGGGGGAGATTCACAAGGAGTGGACTGCTGCTGGAGTCATTGCTTCAAGAACCACAACACATAGATGTATCTAGAACATGGGCTACAAGTGTCATATTCCTTCTGCCAAGCCACTCATTACCAATAGACAATGTCAGAAGCGTCTTACCTGAGCCAAAGTGTAGAAAAATTGGACTGTTGCTCAGTGGTCCAAGGTTAGAACATAGAAACACAGAGCAAATCAACCACCTAAGATTACGTAAGGTATATTTTTAATGACAAAGTAGATTATAAGAAACAGTACAAAACATGTATCTCAAGGTAGTTTTTTCAATAACAGAGCGTTCAAATACGGTCAAAGGTGCACCAAATCTATGGTGTCACCCCAATGGCATGAATACGGGGAGAAAGGAACACAGAACCATAATCTTCAATCAAGTATATACATAAAGTGCCAGTGCAACTAGTTATACAGAAAATAGCTAAGAAATTACAGGCTTGAGAATCTATGGGGTATTGTCAAGAGGAAGGTTAGAGACACCAGACCCAACAATGCAGACGAGCTGAAGGCTGCTATCAAAGCAACCTGGGCTTCCATAAAACCTCAGCAGTGCCACAGGCTGATCGCCTCCTCCACGCCGCATTGATGCAGTAATTGATGCAAAAGGAGCCCCGACCAAGTATTGAGTACATTTACTGAACATACATTTCAGTAGGACAACATTTCAGATTTTAAAATCATTTTTCAAGCTGGTGTTATAAAGTATAATCACTTGAAATACATCACTCGGTTTGTATTGACTATATAATATATGAGTTTCACTTTTTGTATTGAAGAACTGAAATAAATTAACTTTTGGATGATATTCTACTTTTGTGAGAAGCACCTGTATGTGATGTATGTGATGAACATGTGTTAAAGTACATCCATGAATGTGGTGAATGCTTACCATTGCATTTGTGTATTTGGTGGACATGTGTGTGAGAGTGCGACTTTGTATGCAGCGAAAATGTATTTGAATGAGGTGAAAGTGTGTGTGAATGTGTTCATGTACAGTGGGGAAAATAAGTATTTCATACCCTACTTATTTTCCATTTTTTCCCACCTACAAAGAATGGAGAGATCTGTAATTTTTATTGTAGGTATATTTCCACTGTGATAGACAGAATCTTAAAATAAAAAAAACAGAAAATCATATTGTATGATTTTAAAATAATTAAATTGCATTTAGTTGCATGGAATAAGTATTTGATCACCTACCAACCAGCAATAGTTCTGGCTCTCACAAACATATTAGGTTTTCTTTAAGAAGCCCTCCTACTCTGCACTCATTACCTGTATTAATTGCTCCTGTTTGAACTCATCACCTGTATAAGACCTGTCTCCACACACTCAATTAATCACACTCCAACCTCTACATCATGGCCAAGACCAAAGAGCGGTCTAAGGACACCAGGGAAAAAATTGTAGATCTGCACAAGGCTGGGATGGGCTACAGGACAATAGGCAAGCAGGTTGGTGAGAAGGTAACAACTGTTGGCACAATTATTAGAAAATGGAAGAAACGCAAGATGACTGTCAATCTCCATGCTCCATGCAAGATCTCGCCTTATGGAATAAGGATGATCCTGAGAAAGGTCAGGAATCAGCCCAGAACTACACAGAACGACCTGGTCAATGACCTGAAGGGAGCTGGAACCGCAGTCTCAAACATTACCATTATTAACACACTATGCCGTCATGGATTCAAATGCTGTAGGGGACTTACATCGTAAATGCAAGAAAAAAAGGTAGCACACTGTAGCGCTATAGCTTGCAAACACGAAATATGAAAAATATGAAAAATGAATTGCATCATTACCTTAGAAATATGAAAAATTGAGAAGTCTTAGCGCATAAGATGGCCAAATTATGTGAGCCTGATAGCCATGTCAAGGCTCTTCTCGTATATCAGGTCCTAACTAATGCCTATCCTCGCTTAGAAAAGTCTGTCTGCATGGGAACATATGAATCCTCTCTTCAGACTAAAATCTACATCTCTGTGGAGGGGTGATGAACCTGTTGTAATTAAAAAGCCTGTGACCACCAGGTGGAGTGCTCAGGTAGAAGGTAAATGAATACATATCAAAAAACTGACCGGCACATCCAAACATAGATTCAGTGTGAACAGGTGCTAAACCTAGAGTCACCAACTCATATATATACAAGAAAAAAAGGTAGCACACTGTAGCGCTATAGCTTGCAAACACGAAATATGAAAAATATAAAAAATGAATTGCATCATTACCTTAGAAATATGAAAAATTGAGAAGTCTTAGCGCATAAGATGGCCAAATTATGTGAGCCTGATAGCCACGTCAAGGCTCTTCTCGTATATCAGGTCCTAACTAATGCCTATCCTCGCTTAGAAAAGTCTGTCTGCATGGGAACATATGAATCCTCTCTTCAGACTAAAATCTACATCTCTGTGGAGGGGTGATGAACCTGTTGTAATTAAAAAGCCTGTGACCACCAGGTGGAGTGCTCAGGTAGAAGGTAAATGAATACATATCAAAAAACTGACCGGCACATCCAAACATAGATTCAGTGTGAACAGGTGCTAAACCTAGAGTCACCAACTCATATATATACAAGAAAAAAAGGTAGCACACTGTAGCGCTATAGCTTGCAAACACGAAATATGAAAAATATGAAAAATGAATTGCATCATTACCTTAGGAATATGAAAAATTGAGAAGTCTTAGCGCATAAGATGGCCAAATTATGTGAGCCTGATAGCCACGTCAAGGCTCTTCTCGTATATCAGGTCCTAACTAATGCCTGTCCTCGCTTAGAAAAGTCTGTCTGCATGGGAACATATGAATCCTCTCTTCAGACTAAAATCTACATCTCTGTGGAGGGGTGATGAACCTGTTGTAATTAAAAAGCCTGTGACCACCAGGTGGAGTGCTCAGGTAGAAGGTAAATGAATACATATCAAAAAACTGACCGGCACATCCAAACATAGATTCAGTGTGAACAGGTGCTAAACCTAGAGTCACCAACTCATATATATACAAGAAAAAAAGGTAGCACACTGTAGCGCTATAGCTTGCAAACACGAAATATGAAAAATATGAAAAATGAATTGCATCATTACCTTAGAAATATGAAAAATTGAGAAGTCTTAGTGCATAAGATGGCCAAATTATGTGAGCCTGATAGCCACGTCAAGGCTCTTCTCGTATATCAGGTCCTAACTAATGCCTATCCTCGCTTAGAAAAGTCTGTCTGCATGGGAACATATGAATCCTCTCTTCAGACTAAAATCTACATCTCTGTGGAGGGGTGATGAACCTGTTGTAATTAAAAAGCCTGTGACCACCAGGTGGAGTGCTCAGGTAGAAGGTAAATGAATACATATCAAAAAACTGACCGGCACATCCAAACATAGATTCAGTGTGAACAGGTGCTAAACCTAGAGTCACCAACTCATATATACAAGAAAAAAAGGTAGCACACTGTAGCGCTATAGCTTGCAAACACGAAATATGAAAAATATGAAAAATGAATTGCATCATTACCTTAGAAATATGAAAAATTGAGAAGTCTTAGCGCATAAGATGGCCAAATTATGTGAGCCTGATAGCCACGTCAAGGCTCTTCTCGTATATCAGGTCCTAACTAATGCCTATCCTCGCTTAGAAAAGTCTGTCTGCATGGGAACATATGAATCCTCTCTTCAGACTAAAATCTACATCTCTGTGGAGGGGTGATGAACCTGTTGTAATTAAAAAGCCTGTGACCACCAGGTGGAGTGCTCAGGTAGAAGGTAAATGAATACATATCAAAAAACTGACCGGCACATCCAAACATAGATTCAGTGTGAACAGGTGCTAAACCTAGAGTCACCAACTCATATATATACAAGAAAAAAAGGTAGCACACTGTAGCGCTATAGCTTGCAAACACGAAATATGAAAAATATGAAAAATGAATTGCATCATTACCTTAGAAATATGAAAAATTGATAAGTCTTAGCGCATAAGATGGCCAAATTATGTGAGCCTGATAGCCACGTCAAGGCTCTTCTCGTATATCAGGTCCTAACTAATGCCTATCCTCGCTTAGAAAAGTCTGTCTGCATGGGAACATATGAATCCTCTCTTCAGACTAAAATCTACATCTCTGTGGAGAGGTGATGAACCTGTTGTAATTAAAAAGCCTGTGACCACCAGGTGGAGTGCTCAGGTAGAAGGTAAATGAATACATATCAAAAAACTGACCGGCACATCCAAACATAGATTCAGTGTGAACAGGTGCTAAACCTAGAGTCACCAACTCATATATATACAAGAAAAAAAGGTAGCACACTGTAGCGCTATAGCTTGCAAACACGAAATATGAAAAATATGAAAAATGAATTGCATCATTACCTTAGGAATATGAAAAATTGAGAAGTCTTAGCGCATAAGATGGCCAAATTATGTGAGCCTGATAGCCACGTCAAGGCTCTTCTCGTATATCAGGTCCTAACTAATGCCTGTCCTCGCTTAGAAAAGTCTGTCTGCATGGGAACATATGAATCCTCTCTTCAGACTAAAATCTACATCTCTGTGGAGGGGTGATGAACCTGTTGTAATTAAAAAGCCTGTGACCACCAGGTGGAGTGCTCAGGTAGAAGGTAAATGAATACATATCAAAAAACTGACCGGCACATCCAAACATAGATTCAGTGTGAACAGGTGCTAAACCTAGAGTCACCAACTCATATATATACAAGAAAAAAAGGTAGCACACTGTAGCGCTATAGCTTGCAAACACGAAATATGAAAAATATGAAAAATGAATTGCATCATTACCTTAGAAATATGAAAAATTGAGAAGTCTTAGTGCATAAGATGGCCAAATTATGTGAGCCTGATAGCCACGTCAAGGCTCTTCTCGTATATCAGGTCCTAACTAATGCCTATCCTCGCTTAGAAAAGTCTGTCTGCATGGGAACATATGAATCCTCTCTTCAGACTAAAATCTACATCTCTGTGGAGGGGTGATGAACCTGTTGTAATTAAAAAGCCTGTGACCACCAGGTGGAGTGCTCAGGTAGAAGGTAAATGAATACATATCAAAAAACTGACCGGCACATCCAAACATAGATTCAGTGTGAACAGGTGCTAAACCTAGAGTCACCAACTCATATATACAAGAAAAAAAGGTAGCACACTGTAGCGCTATAGCTTGCAAACACGAAATATGAAAAATATGAAAAATGAATTGCATCATTACCTTAGAAATATGAAAAATTGAGAAGTCTTAGCGCATAAGATGGCCAAATTATGTGAGCCTGATAGCCACGTCAAGGCTCTTCTCGTATATCAGGTCCTAACTAATGCCTATCCTCGCTTAGAAAAGTCTGTCTGCATGGGAACATATGAATCCTCTCTTCAGACTAAAATCTACATCTCTGTGGAGGGGTGATGAACCTGTTGTAATTAAAAAGCCTGTGACCACCAGGTGGAGTGCTCAGGTAGAAGGTAAATGAATACATATCAAAAAACTGACCGGCACATCCAAACATAGATTCAGTGTGAACAGGTGCTAAACCTAGAGTCACCAACTCATATATATACAAGAAAAAAAGGTAGCACACTGTAGCGCTATAGCTTGCAAACACGAAATATGAAAAATATGAAAAATGAATTGCATCATTACCTTAGAAATATGAAAAATTGATAAGTCTTAGCGCATAAGATGGCCAAATTATGTGAGCCTGATAGCCACGTCAAGGCTCTTCTCGTATATCAGGTCCTAACTAATGCCTATCCTCGCTTAGAAAAGTCTGTCTGCATGGGAACATATGAATCCTCTCTTCAGACTAAAATCTACATCTCTGTGGAGAGGTGATGAACCTGTTGTAATTAAAAAGCCTGTGACCACCAGGTGGAGTGCTCAGGTAGAAGGTAAATGAATACATATCAAAAAACTGACCGGCACATCCAAACATAGATTCAGTGTGAACAGGTGCTAAACCTAGAGTCACCAACTCATATATATATACAAGAAAAAAAGGTAGCACACTGTAGCGCTATAGCTTGCAAACACGAAATATGAAAAATATGAAAAATGAATTGCATCATTACCTTAGAAATATGAAAAATTGAGAAGTCTTAGCGCATAAGATGGCCAAATTATGTGAGCCTGATAGCCACGTCAAGGCTCTTCTCGTATATCAGGTCCTAACTAATGCCTATCCTCGCTTAGAAAAGTCTGTCTGCATGGGAACATATGAATCCTCTCTTCAGACTAAAATCTACATCTCTGTGGAGGGGTGATGAACCTGTTGTAATTAAAAAGCCTGTGACCACCAGGTGGAGTGCTCAGGTAGAAGGTAAATGAATACATATCAAAAAACTGACCGGCACATCCAAACATAGATTCAGTGTGAACAGGTGCTAAACCTAGAGTCACCAACTCATATATATACAAGAAAAAAAGGTAGCACACTGTAGCGCTATAGCTTGCAAACACGAAATATGAAAAATATGAAAAATGAATTGCATCATTACCTTAGAAATATGAAAAATTGAGAAGTCTTAGCGCATAAGATGGCCAAATTATGTGAGCCTGATAGCCACGTCAAGGCTCTTTAATTACAACAGGTTCATCACCCCTCCACAGAGATGTAGATTTTAGTCTGAAGAGAGGATTCATATGTTCCCATGCAGACAGACTTTTCTAATCGAGGATAGGCATTAGTTAGGACCTGATATACGAGCAGAGCCTTGACGTGGCTATCAGGCTCACATAATTTGGCCATCTTATGCGCTAAGACTTCTCAATTTTTCATATTTCTAAGTAATGATGCAATTCATTTTTCATATTTTTCATATTTCGTGTTTGCAAGCTATAGCGCTACAGTGTGCTACCTTTTTTTCTTGTATATATATGAGTTGGTGACTCTAGGTTTAGCACCTGTTCACACTGAATCTATGTTTGGATGTGCCGGTCAGTTTTTTGATATGTATTCATTTACCTTCTACCTGAGCACTCCACCTGGTGGTCACAGGCTTTTTAATTACAACAGGTTCATCACCCCTCCACAGAGATGTAGATTTTAGTCTGAAGAGAGGATTCATATGTTCCCATGCAGACAGACTTTTCTAAGCGAGGATAGGCATTAGTTAGGACCTGATATACGAGAAGAGCCTTGACGTGGCTATCAGGCTCACATAATTTGGCCATCTTATGCGCTAAGACTTCTCAATTTTTCATATTTCTAAGGTAATGATGCAATTCATTTTTCATATTTTTCATATTTCGTGTTTGCAAGCTATAGCGCTACAGTGTGCTACCTTTTTTTCTTGTATATATATGAGTTGGTGACTCTAGGTTTAGCACCTGTTCACACTGAATCTATGTTTGGATGTGCCGGTCAGTTTTTTGATATGTATTCATTTACCTTCTACCTGAGCACTCCACCTGGTGGTCACAGGCTTTTTAATTACAACAGGTTCATCACCCCTCCACAGAGATGTAGATTTTAGTCTGAAGAGAGGATTCATATGTTCCCATGCAGACAGACTTTTCTAAGCGAGGATAGGCATTAGTTAGGACCTGATATACGAGAAGAGCCTTGACGTGGCTATCAGGCTCACATAATTTGGCCATCTTATGTGCTAAGACTTCTCAATTTTTCATATTTCTAAGGTAATGATGCAATTCATTTTTCATATTTTTCATATTTCGTGTTTGCAAACTATAGCGCTACAGTGTGCTACCTTTTTTTCTTGTATATATATGAGTTGGTGACTCTAGGTTTAGCACCTGTTCACACTGAATCTATGTTTGGATGTGCCGGTCAGTTTTTTGATATGTATTACATCGTAAATGCGACTTCCAGGTCACACCTAAACCCCAATGTGATCGGACAAGTTAGAATTTCAGTCATGTGAATGAGAAAAGGACCAGTCTGGTGTTGGAAACCAGGGAAGATGGTAATTGGTGAGTATTTTATTGCATTTACATTACACAACACATATTTAGACAGGTTTAGTAAATACAAAATATTGGAAGTGCTTATTTGAAGAGCACATGTCACCATTTTTTTTATTTTGAACTGGACACACAATGTAATGGTGGCTGCAGAGAAGAATAATATGCTATTATTTGTTTTTTATTTTGCAGTGATATTAGCAATAAAAATATTTGGCACCAAATGAGTTAACTTTTAAATCCAAGTGAATGTCAACAAATTGTTTTCACTGGGGGAGTGTACTTCTTCTCCCTGTATGATGCTGACCAATAATAAGCAACCAACAACACATAGCAGAAAAAGAACACACAGTTTTTCAATGTGTGAAACACTGAGTTGTATAACAGAGAGCCCTGATCTTCTCGTCTTACCTTCTGCATGAGTTACACCTCCTGCATGTTGCTGCCTGATTATGATTAGTCAGTATCATACAGGGAGAAGTACACATCCCAGTGAAAACTATTTGATAATGCCCACTTTAAGGATTCTTTTACACTTGCCGTGTTTTTGCGGCTCCAATAGATTTCTATGGGTCCGGAAAAAACGGGCCGGAAAAATTTGTCAGAGCGCCGTACACCGTATGCCCGTGAGGGCTGTATTTACGGCTGTGAAAAAATATCGAGCCTGTTCTATATTTTTCACGGCTTGCGAACACGGCCCCCATTGAAATCAATGGGGCCGCAAAAGCAATGGAAGCTTGCCCAGTGTGTTGATTTTGCGGTACACTGTGAAGACCATATTTGCAGAACGTCGTATTTTATTTTTTCAATTTTATGTACAATTTCCTTTTTTTTTTTCAACACCAGAAAAACGGCGATCTGAGAAGATTTTTGCGGTCCGTTTTCGCAGCAGACCGTGAAAATTACGGCAATATGGCCTGCAAAAAAGGCCCCTCAAATACAGGCCGCAAAAAACACGGCAAGTGTGAAAGAAGCCTAACTTAACAAAAGATGACTAATTAGGTGCCAAATACTTTGATTGCAAATCTCTCCATAAAGAGAGTCGAAATTGTAAAAGCAAAGAAAAAAAAGCTTTATTCCTCTCTGCAGAAATTACTACATCATGTGTCCAGATAAACATGGAATAAAATGGTGAAAGGTCCTCTTTAGGCTTCCTCTTGGGATTGAACTACTAGAACGTACTTAGTAGGTGCGATAATACTTACTTATGTTTTCTTATATCACTTATGCCATTTTTGCGATTTCCATGTCTTTCTGCAGGGTTAATCCTACAATTATAAGAACATAGTTGTGGACATTAGACATTTGCAGATAATTATCGACATGCTATGGAAAATATTCAAATCCATGCTTCTGTGACATAATGAGACAATGTTTAGTAATTTTTCCTTCTGTATATGGACTTTACAGCATGTGTACAATTTAGAAGGCAGAAGTACCTTAAAGGGAACTTGTCACCCCCTCGGGCGTTTTTAAGTAAAAGAGCCACATTCAGCAGTACTAAGGCAGCAGTCCCTGAGGTCTGGCCTCATCCCCTGACTCTTCGTCCCCCCAGCCGTACATCAACCGGGTTCAGCATCACCGCGCCTGCTTTAGACTTGTTTTTCTTTCATTTCGTTTGAATACATGATAACACACTGCGGGAGGGATCTGGGGAAAGACAAAGACGCAGGCGCAATAGTCTTCTGACAGTTCCCAGGCAGAGCAGGCGCCACACAAACGAAAGGAAAGAAAAACAAGTCTGGAGCAGGCGCGGTGATGCTGAAGGCGGTTGATGGACGGCTGGGGGGAGGATGAGTCAGGGGAAGAGGCCAGACCTCAGGGACACGTTTAAGGTATGGGGACCTAGTTTTAAAACTATATATTTCAGCGTTGCAGGGGACCAGAAAAAAAAGAGCCACCTTCACAGACTGCTGCCGTAGTGCTGCTGAAGGTGGCTCTTTTACTTAAAAATAGTGTTGAGCGATACTGCCCGATATCCCAAAATATCGGATCGGATTGGATCGGCCCGATACTCAGAAAGTATCGGGTATCGCCGATCCGATACCGGAAACCCAATGCAAGTCAATGGGACAGAAATATCGGAATTAAAAAAAACTCTTTATTTCCTTGTAAACACTAGATATACACACATAGAATACATATATATATATATATATATATATAATGTCATTGTGACATATATATATATATACATATATTTATAGTTCATACACTTCTACATAGTAAAATAGCCTCTGATTCAATTGCCGGGCAATGCCGGCTTTTGTAAAAATACAGAACCACCCGACATGAAATGACACATGGTTTACATAGAGTTAACCATGTCATTTCATGTAGTTTGATATATGGTTTTCACTAACAATTACATGAGTGTATGTGTGCAAAATTTGACACATGTAGGGGTTAATTAAAGGTGTAAATTCGTTGTAAAAAAACACATTTTTTTGCTACGAATTTACACCTTTAATTAACCCCTACATGTGTCAAATTTTGCACACATACACTCATGTAATTGTTAGTGAAAACCATATATCAAACTACATAAAATGACATGGTTAACTCTATGTAAACCATGTGTCATTTCATGTCGGGTCTGTAATTTCACAAAAGCCGGCAATTGAATTAGCGGCTATTATACTATGTAGAAATGTATGTACTATAAATATATATATATATATATGTGTCACAAATTCAATGACATGTATATGTATATATATATATTGTAGGGATGTGGTCTCGCTGGTGTGCGACCGGAGGTAAGCAGTAGGGCGACTCTTCCAGGATCTTTAAGCAAGTTTATTACAACTTCATAAACTTGCCTTAAAACAGAAAAGAAAACAGCCTTCTCAGTAACAAAAACAGATATAAAGTCCTGGTACTCTAACTGAGCACTTTTTCAGCAACCAGACTGGTGGTCTCCTCAGAACTCCCACACTGGAGGTTTCCACACCTCCAGTCACTCACACCTGTGGTCAGCAGCAGGCTCACTTATATACACCAGCCATTCAGCTAACACAGAGCACATGACCTGTCATGTGCTCTTGTGACCTCATCACAGGTCCTCAAACCACATACAAAGGTATAGTGAAGTCTTACTATCACTACATACCTCCCCCCTCTGCCTAAAGCCATGGGCTTGGCACATTTCATTCACTGACTAGAAACTCCTTTCAGTCGTCTCCACAATCAGCCGGTCTGTCACAGTTTGCCTTAGGTCACTGAGTCCTGATCTAATTGAGGTGTCACTGCCTCTAGCTCTTATTTCAGGCCATCTTATGTTCTGTCTTAGTTTCACTTCGATGACCTTCATTCTGCAGCGAACCTCTGCGCCTCTCTATACTGTGGGTTGAAGGTGACTGCCTTTTTTTCCTCAACTCTTGCAGCTGTATGTTGGTCTGCTTCTTCTCAAGTTTTAGCTGCTCTATTCTTCCCTGGTTCACCTCCAAGAGCATCCGGATCTTCCCAAGGCTTTCCACCAACGCCCTCCAACTTGGAGGTTTTCTTGTTGGCTCCCGACATCTCTGCTTCTCGTGGAGGTATTGTAGTGGCATAGCTCTTATGTCCGCCTCCCGCTTCACTGTGACTTTCCGGGTGTGGCCATCTGGGTGGCGGTTCCCTTGCTGGCTTTCTTTCGCCGTCGAGGCCCCTTCTTTGGTCAACCTCTTCAGTTCACTCTCTTCCCGTACACACGGACCGGGAGAGCGCAACCGTTCGATTTCCTGGTCTGTCGTGGATTTCCTGAGCTGTGCGTTATCTTCCTTCTCTATCTGGAGTTTTTGGAGAATTTTCTCTTGCTCCTCTGCCCAGCATCGGTGCTCTTCTTCTCTCCGTAGAAGTTCCTGCTGATGCTTCTCCTGGGCCTCTCTGAGCATCTCCGTATCTTTCACTAGGACTTGGTTCGCCGTCAGGCAGGCTGATAGTTGACCTTGGACTTTAGAGAGTTCTTTCTCCAGGTCCTTCATTCGTTGCTCAATCTCTTGTCCCCATATCTTTTCTCGCATGACTGTCTCTTTAAGCAGCTCTATCTCATGGCCTGCTCTCTTTTATCCAGTACATGTGGCACCATCCTTCTCCCCTTTTTTCTCTTTTTAGAGAGCATAGGCTGTCTGGCCTTCCTGCAGCCCCTGCGGTGAGGAGAAGGTCTGCCACTTGTACCTGACTCCACCTTGCTGCACTCGCTTTCACTTGCGGTTAAGTTACAGTCTGCATAGGAGTCATTCCCACTCCCTCTGTCATCTTGGAATGGCAAGTCCCCACTTAACCAGGTGTCGACCCTATTCCTGGGGTGACCCAGTTTTCTGCGGACCTATATTTGGTCACCCCAAAGTCCTCACTTTGGTCTGAGCCACCCTTTCTTACGGCTACCAGGCACTGGGTATCTTTGACTTTAGGGGTGGCTACCTCTGTTTTACGCACCACACTATCAGCAACCACTACAGCCTCCTGCAGGGGTGGGCCTCTCTTAGGGTCATTCTGGTTCCCTTCTGAGCAATCAGCCAGTGCTTCGTCCCACACCTCCCAAAACCGTTTACAATCCTGGCCTATTATTATAGGATATGGTAAGTCTGGGACTACAGGGACATCATGGGTAGAAATAATAGTGTCCATCTCAACAATTACCCTGGTTACCTGATACTCCCTAGTGACCCCATGAATGCAAGGGACTTCCATCTTTTTTTCGGGAATCAGATAGACAGGGAGTGTGTCGCTCAGCAGAGTCACCTGGCTTCCTGAGTCTAGAAGTCCACTCACACACTCTCCATTCACTATTAGAGAACAGTTCAATGCCCCCCGGTCAGATGTAAAGTCAGTACACCATTCGCGACATACATTGTTCAAACCCCGAACCCGGCAACAGTTCCTCGGCTCATCCGCCGCCACCTCTCCTCTCCTCATCGACTCAGCTTGAGACTCCGCCCCTTCTGAGTGTGGCAGTAGTTTGTTAGGGTTTATTGGTTCCCCATTCTCGCTAGGGACCTCAGAACCCTTTCTCCACAGATCCCAAAACAGACAGAAATCCCGGCCTATAATTATAGGACGCACCAAGTCCCGAACGACGCCAACTTCATGGGACTCAGTGCCATGCGTCGTTTCAATGTCTACTCTGGCCATAGGGTAGTCCTTTACATCACCATGTATGCATTGAACACCAACTTTTTTTCCTGGTAGTATGTTGAGAGGAAAAGTGGCCCTAATCAAGCTCACTAAGCTCCCAGAGTCTAGCAGCGCCGTTACTGCTTCACCGTTCACCTTCACGGGACATACTTGAGGACCCTGATTGGGGAACGGTTTCCACTGCAGGCTGGATATGCATACCATGAAATACGGTGTCCTATGCTGCAGTCCATCTGCTCAGTGGTCTGCGGACACCGGGCAGCTATATGTCCTGGCTCGCGGCACCTCCAACAAACAATATCACCCGTAGTGACCTTGGGCACCACCTCCCCCCGCCATTTTGACCTTGGGCTCCCCACCCCTTTTTGGGACTCTGCCCCCTGTTGGGGCCGCCAGTACGGAATAGGCTGCTTCCCCAAGGCACCTTCCATTCCCTGGTACCTCTCGACCAGTCCGACCAGTTCATCAGCATTCCGGGGATCACCCTGGGCAACCCAAGTCTGTAGGGGTTTTGGCAGGGAGTGCACAAACCGATCCATGACGACTCTTTCTACCATCTGTGCCGGCGTAGTGGACTCTGGCTGTAGCCATTTCTGGACCAGGTGCAGTAAGTCAAACATTTGGGAGCGAGGTGGTTTGTCCCGGTGATAAGCCCAGCGGTGCACCCTCTGTGCCCTGATAGTCATTGTTACCCCCATACGTGCGAGGATCTCTACCTTTATCTTAGGATATTCCTGAGCGTCCTGCACAGTCAAATCGTAATACGCCTTCTGGGGTTCACCTGTCAGGTATGGGGCCAATATCTCTGCCCACTTCCCTGGGGGAAGTCTTTCCCTCTCAGCAACCCTCTCAAATACAGCCAGGAAGGCTTCCACATCATCCCCGGGGGTCATTTTTTGTAATGTGCGTCTTACCGCCTTTCTGACGTGGTTGTCATCAGCCAGACCTGGGGTTGGGGCGCTCGTCCTGCCCTGGATGGCGGTTGTCAAAAGCTGCATCTGCTGCCGATGTTCCTGCTGGCTCAGCTGTATCTGCTGCCGATGCTCCTGCTTGCATCTGCTGCAAGAACATCCTGTTGGCTTCTTGCTGCTGTTCCTGTGCCTGTTGCTGCTGTACCTGTGCCTGGACCAAGTGTTTCAGCAGGTCTTCCATTTTCTCCGGCAATGCTGGCTGGATTGCTATAGCCTTGACCTACGACATGCAGTAACCAGTCTCACTTCTCTGCTGGGAACGCTGCCCGCATTTACGCCACCAATTGTAGGGATGTGGTCTCGCTGGTGTGCGACCGGAGGTAAGCAGGAGGGCGACTCTTCCAGGTTCTTTAAGCAAGTTTATTACAACTTCATAAACTTGCCTTAAAACAGAAAAGAAAACAGCCTTCTCTGGCACAAAGTAACAAAAACAGATATAAAGTCCTGGTACTCTAACTGAGCACTCTTTCAGCAACCAGACTGGTGGTCTCCTCAGAACTCCCACACTGGAGGTTTCCACACCTCCAGCCACTCACACCTGTGGTCAGCAGCAGGCTCACTTATATACACCAGCCATTCAGCTAACACAGAGCACATGACCTGTCATGTGCTCTTGTGACCTCATCACAGGTCCTCAAACCACATACAAAGGTATAGTGAAGTCTTACTATCACTACAATATATATTATGAAGTGTAAAATTGTTGAAAAAAATGCGTGGGCTTCCGCCCTATTTTCTCAACCAGGCAGACAAAGCCAGCGAGTGGGGGTAGATAATAATAACCCAGAGAGGGACCATTATTTTTGGCCCCCCCCGGCTACTAACATCTGCCCCAGACACCCCAGAAAAGGCAAATCTATAATTAGTTTCCCCCTTTCTGGCACTTTGCCCGTCTATTCCCATTGCCCTGTAGCGGTGGCGAATGGTTTAATATGGGGTTAAAGCCACCTTGCTATTGAAAGGTGACTTTAAGCCAGGTTAATAATTGAGAGCTGTCAATTAGACAACTATCAATCATTAATCCTATTGTATGAAATAAAAATAAAACACACACACTTTAATTAAAAATCATTTTAATGAAATAAATACACAGTTTTTGACCATATTTTATTTTACTGCCATTCCTTGCGAAGCCCTTGTTCACCTGTAATAAAAATAAAATAATAAAGCAACATTATTCTTACCTATCCGATGTTCAGTCAGGTCCCCCGATGTAATCTTTCTGAAAGGGTTAATGTTTACTGCAGGGACCGCAGCTAATGTTGACAGCCTCGCAGTAAACGCCCGACTGAATCATCTCCTCTCCTGGCTGTCAGGAGAGGAAGTGGTTAGCATAATTAATTGCTTCCCACTTTCACTTCAGGTCAGCCAGGGACACCGCACAGCATCAGTGACATCAGAGGGACTCCCGGCTGACCTGAAGTGAACTGATTAACAAAAATAGGGGATCCCCTCGAAAAAAAAAATGGCGTGTGGTCCCCCCTATTTTTGTTAACCAGCCTGATAAAGCAGACTACTGAGGCCTGGTTTTTCAGGCTGTTAAGGAGCCAATATCCATGGACCTTGCAAGCCTGATAATACCAGGCCACAGCAGTCTGCTTAGCTTGGCTGGTTAACAAAAATAGGGGATCCCCTCAAAAAAAAAAAAATGGCGTGGGGTCCCCCTATTTTTGTTAACCAGCCAAGTAAAAAGCAGACTGCTGCGGCCTGGTATTAAAAGACTGTCAAGGCCCATGGATTTTGGCCCTCAACAGCCTAAAAATACCAGGCTGCAGCAGCCCCACAATTGGCACATCCAAAGATGCGCCAATTGTGGCACTTTACCCGGCTCTTTCCACTTGCCCTGTAGCGGTGGCAAGCGGGGTATAAGGGGTTAATGTCACCTTTGATTGATCGGTGACAATAAGCCCAGTTAATAATGGAGAGGCGTCAATAAGACACCGATCCATTATTAATCATAAAGTTTGTAAATTTGTAAAAAAATACACAGCCAGAATAAAGTCTTTTAATGAAATAAAACACTACACAGTTTTCATTATTTTTTATTGCACGCTCATCCTGCGACGCCATCATTCTCCTGTAAAAAAACAAAAATAACAAACCAACACAAATACTCCCTGTCCGACGCAGTCCAAAATCACGAGTGTCCCACGACGAGTCCAGCTCTGCTACATCTGCATGCCAGGCTGAGCTTGACATCCACATAGAGCAGAGCAGCTTACCAGTGCAGATTCCCCGGCGGTGACGTCATCGGACTGGTTTACGGCCAGCTGTCGCGAGAGTACAGCTGGCCGAGATTACCCAGTACCCGGCAGCACGTGCAGTTATCGCGAGATGCTGCACGTGACCTCCAGGGAGAGGGTAATGGCTGGCCTGGATGGATGGATGGACGTGACCGCCGGGGATCTTCTGCCAGGTAAGTGCTGCTGACACCTGACAGACCCGACCATCACTGACAGTGACACTTTCGGGAAGTTCCTGTGTCATGTACTTCGTTCTGTGACACAGGAACTCCCCATAGACTTTAGAGGAAAACTCAGATTCCGGTATCCGATATGACAAAAATATCGGATCTCAGAATCGGAATTCCGATACAGCGAATATCGGCCGATACCCGATATTTGCAGTATCGGAATGCTCAACACTACTTAAAAATGCACAGTTGGGGTGACAAGTTCCCTTTAAACTAAACTGTATGAAATGATGAAATGTTTCCATAGTTAAGTAGAGAAGTAAATATAAGCAACATATACATATATAGGACACAGTCTCCTCTATGCATTTCTCCTCAAATCTTCTCTGTTCATTCCGATATTTGCTAGCTAGTGCCACACTTGATTACAGGTCTAGAGGTTTTATGATTGAATCTTATACATCTCTCAGGAAATTCTGTATGTATGGAGAGATGCCAGTTTATGGCGTTTCAGTACATACACAGTGCACTGTATTATGGTTTCTCATGCTGAATTTCCATACAGATGCAATTTATCCCTTGAAGTAAACCTGTATATTTCACCCTATTAAACCTATCTTGTCATGCGAATGAGTGCATGATGTTATATTAGCATATATTAGTGTTATGCCCAATATTTTCATACAAGCTATTGATATAAATTATAAGAATCCTCCAAAATCAATAATCACAATACAGAAAACAGTACATGCGAGTGGAAACGCTAATATATTATTTATGAAAATCCTTTTTTTTTTTTACTAAGGGTTTTATTCTAATTTGTTGTATTTTGCTAAAGGCCATTTATCTGTGTGTAAAAGCAACATTATATATAAACCTCTATCCATCAAGGTTATGGTAAAGTTTCCCAATAAGTGTATTCCAAGTTATGGCAACGACTATGTGACCTTGACAAGAAAACACTACTTTGGGCTATACAGAAGGTATATATATATATATATATATATATATATATATATATATATATACAGGGTGGTCCAAAAGTAGGTGGACAGAAAATAATAACATTTATTTTGATTTATATATACAATTATATTTACTAACACAAGCATAACATTGACAATTACATTTTATTCTGAACAATAATACAAAAGCCCTTAAATTTTATCAACGCAGGTGCTCACACTGTTTTCCATCACAATTTGCACAGCTTTGAAGTCTGCCTCTAATGCTTCGACAAACATTTTTGCACAAGTCTCTTTGGGTATTAATTTCTTGAAATCCATCTCTTATGCAATTTTTCAAATCACTAACACTTTTTGGTTTTCGACTATAAACTTTGTCTTTGAGTACTCCACAAAAGAAAAAATCCATTGGTGTCAAGTCTGGTGAATCAATCAAGTGGGCCTCTTCGGCCAATCCATTTATTAGGAAATGTTTCATCAAGATACTCGCTGACTACTCTTGAATAATGTGGAGGGGCCCTATCTTGTTGGAAATAAAGGTCATTTGAATTAGGCTGTTGTTGTAACTGGGGAACAACTTGATTCATTAGAATTTTGAGATACTTATCTCCTGTGACTGTTCCATAAAAAAAAAAATGGTCCAAAAAAACCAAAACTTGAAATACCACCCCAAACATTGACACCAGGCTCATTTAGTTGTTGCTCTAATGTTAAATGCATGTTCTCATTATACCAGTAAATACAATTATGTCTGTTAATATGGCCAGATAATTTGAAAGAAGCTTCATCACTCCACATAATGTTATCTAAAATTACTGGATTTTCTTCAAAGTTGAGAGTCCTCAGTGGTTGATACCTTTTAATGGCTAACTGAAAAGATGGTAACAAATTGCAAGCTTTCGAGACTACTCAGGTCTCTTCATCAGGCTAAACTAATACAAAATCTGAAGAATCACATATTTATACACCACACAGCACAGTTGAGGACTCTCAACTCTAAATATTTTTCTATCTACTGGCTAACACGGTACAAAGATATACATCTTTACTGGATTTTCTTCAATTTCTTTAAGCATAATCTCACTAAATTGCAGCCGCCTGTCTGGATCATCCTCCAATAAACCATGAATTAGATGTGGACGATAAGCTTTCCACCCAATAGATTTCAGGATTCGCATGATGGAAGCTCGTGAAATACCAAATTCTAAAGAGACTCTTCTGGTGGACTTTTTTGGACTCTGAACAAATGTTTCAGCAACAAGTTGTTTATTATTTTCTGTACAGGCTGTTTTGGGTCGACCAGTTTTTGGAGCGTTAACCCCTCTCTGCCATCAGACGTACTATTCCGTCCATGTGACCCTGGACCTAATTCCCATGGACGGAATAGTACGTCATTGGCGATCAGCTGCGCTCCTGGGGGGAGCGTAGCTTATCGCCGCCGGGTGTCAGCTGTATATCACAGCTGACACTCAGCACTATGTGTCAGGAGCGGTCACGGACCGCTCCCAGCACATTAACCCCTAGCACACCGCGATCAAACATGATCGCGGTGTGCCCGGGGCACAGGGGAGGATCGCGCAGGGTGGGGGCTCCCTGCGCGCCCCCCTGAGACGCTCAGAGCAGCGCGATGTGTCGCGCTGTTCCGAGGGTCCGTCCTCCCTCCAGGTCCCCGGATCCAAGATGGCGCCGGGGTCTTGCAGGGAGTCGGCTTCCTCAGTGCCTGCTGAGAGCAGGCGCAGAGGAAGCCTGCAGCGATGCCAGAGCGATCGCTGGTGTGACAGAGTGCTGTGCACACTGTCACACCAGCGATCTGCTAAAATACTGTGATGTCCCACCCTGGGACAAAGTAAAAAAGTAAAAAAAATAAAAATAAAAAGTGGTAAAAAAAATCATAAAAAAAAAATATATATTCCCCAATAATTTCATTTCTTCCTGTAAATAAAAAAAAAAACAATAAAAGTACACATATTTGGTATCGCCGCATCCGTAACGACCCCCACTATAAAACTGTCCCACTAGTTAACCCCTTTAGTGAACCCCTTAAAAAAAAAAAAAAACTAAGCAAAAAAATCAATGCTTTATCATCATACCGCCGAACAAAAAGTGGAATAACACGTGATAAAAATGACAGATATAAATAAACATGGTACCGCTGAAAACGTCATCTTGTCCCGCAAAAAACGAGCCGTCATACAGCATCATCAGCGAAAAAATAAAAAAGTTATAGCTCGCAGAATAAAGCGATGCAAAAATATAATGATTTTTTATATAAAATTGTTTTTATTCTATAAAAGCGCCAAAACAAAAAAAAATGATACAAATGAGGTATCACCATAATCGTACTGACCCGAAGAATAAAACTGCTTAATCAATTTTACCACACGCGGAACGGTATAAACGCCTTCCCCAAAAGAATTTCATGAATTGCTGATTTTTGTTCATTCTAACCTCCCAAAAATCGAAATAAAAAACGATCAAAAAATGTCACGTGCTCAAAAATGGTACTAATAAAAATGTCACCTCGCCCCACAAAAAATAAGACCTCACATGACTCTGTGGGGCAAAATATGCAAAAATTATAGCTCTCAAAATGTGGTGATGCAAAAAACTACTTTTTGCAATAAAAAGCGTCTTTTAGCGTGACAGCTGCCAATCACAAAAAAACGCTATAAATAGTAAATCAAACCCCCCTTTATCACCCCCTTAGTTAGGGAAAAATAATAAAATTAAAAAAATGTATTTATTTCCATTTTCCCATTAGGGTTAGGGTTAAGGTTGCGGCTAAAGTTAGGGTTAGGATTGGCGCTAAAGTTAGTATTAGGGTTATGGTTGGGATTAGGGTTAGGGGTGTGTTAGGGTTAGGTTTGTGGTTAGGGTTGGGACTAGGGTTAGGGGTATGTTGGGGTTAGGGTTGGAGTTAGAATTGGGGGGTTTCTGCTGTTTAGGCACATCAGGGGCTCTCCAAATGTGACATGGCGTCTGATCTCAATTCCAGCCAATTCTGCGTTGAAAAAGTCAAACGGTGCTCCTTCACTTCTGAGCTCTGCCATGCACCCAAACAGTAGTTTACTCCCGCATATGGGGTATCAGCGTACTCTGGACCACAAGAGTTATTGTGCAATTTGTCCTATTTCTTCTGTTACCCTTGGGAAAATAAAAAACTGGGGGCGACAAAATCATTTTTGTAAAAAAAAAATGATTTTTTTGTTTTTACGGCTGTATGTTATAAATTTTCTGTGAAGCACTTGGGGCTTCATAGCGCTCACCACACTTCTAGATAAGTTCCTTGTGGGGTCTATTTTCCAAAATGGGGTCACTTGTGGGGGGTTTCCACTGTTTAGGCGCATCAGGGGCTCTCCAAATGCGACATGACGCCCCCAGACCATTCCATCAAAGTCTGCAATCCAAAACGTCACTACTTCCCTTCCGAGCCCCGACGTGCACCCATACAGTCGTTTTCTCACACATGTTGGGTATCAGCGTACTCAGGACAAATTGGACAACAACTTTTGGGGTCCAATTTCTCCTGTTACCCTTGTGAAAATAAAATATTGGGGGCGAAAAAAATCATTTTTGTAAAAAAAAAAAGGATTTTTTATTTTTACAGCTGTACGTTATAAACTTCTGTGAAGCACTTCGGGTTTCAAAGAGCTCAACATACTTCTAGATAAGTTCCTTGTGGGGTCTATTTTCCAAAATGGGGTCACTTGTGGGGGGTTTCCACTGTTTAGGCGCATCAGGGGCTCTCCAAATGCGACATGACGCCCCCAGACCATTCCATCAATGTCTGCAATCCAAAACGTCATTACTTCCCTTCCGAGCCCAGATGTACACCCATACAGTCGTTTTCTCACACATGTTGGGTATCAGCGTACTCAGGACAAATTGGACAACAACTTTTGGGGTCCAATTTCTCCTGTTACCCTTGTGAAAATAAAATATTGGGGGCGAAAAAATCATTTTTGTAAAAAAAAAAAGGGTTTTTTATTTTTACGGCTGTACGTTATAAACTTCAGGGAAGCACTTGGGGGTTCAAAGTGCTCACCACACATCTAGATAAGTTCCTTGTGGAGTCTATTTTCCAAAATGGGGTCACTTGTGGGGGTTTCCACTGTTTAGGCACATCAGGGGCTCTCCAAATGCGACATGACGCCCCCAGACCATTCCATCAAAGTCTGCAATCCAAAACGTCACTACTTCCCTTCCGAGCCCCGACGTGCGCCCATACAGTAGTTTACTCCCACATATTGGGTATCAGCGTACTCAGGACGAATTGGACAACAACTTTTGGGGTCCAATTTCTCCTGTTACCCTTGTGAAAATAAAATATTGGGGGCGAAAAAATCATTTTTGTAAAAAAAAAAAAATATTTTTTATTTTACGGCTGTACGTTATAAACTTCTGTGAAGCACTTTGGGGTTCAAAGTGCTCACCACACATCTAGATAAGTTCCTTGAGGGGTCTAGTTTCCAAAATGGTGTCATTTGTGGGGGGTTTCCACTGTTTAGGCAGATCAGGAGCTCTCCAAACACGACATGGCATCCAGCCAATTCTGCGTTGAAAAAGTCAAACGGCGCTCCTTCCCTTCCAAACTCTGCCATGCACCCAAACAGTGGTTTACCCCCACATATGGGGTATCAGCGTACTCAGGACAAATTGCACAATAACTTTTGGAGCCTTGTTACCCTTGGGAAAATAAAAATTGGGGTGAAAAGATCAATTTTGTGGAAAAAATATGATTTTTTAATTTTACGGCTCTAAGTTATAAACTTGTGTGAAGCACTTGGGGGTTCAAATTGCTCACCAAAGATCTAGATAAGTTCCTTAGGGGTCTAGTTTCCCAAATGGGGTCAATTGTGGGGGGTTTCCACTGTTTAGGCACATCAGGGACTCTCCAAATTCAACATGGCGTCCAATCTCAATTCCAGCCAATTTTGGTTGGAAACAGTCAAATGGTGCTACTTCCATTCCGAGCTCTGCCATGCGCCCAAACAGTGGTTCCCCCCCACATATGGGGTATCAGCGTACTCAGGACAAATTTGACAACAACTTTTGAGGTCCAATTTCTCCTGTTACCTATGGGAAAATAAAAAATTAGTGACTAAGAGATAATTTTTGTGGGAAAAAAATAGGATTTTTTATTTTCATGCCCGGGCATTATAAACTTGTGTGAAGCACTTGGGGGTTCAAAGTGCTCACCAAAGATCTAGATAAGTTCCTTAGGGGGTCTAGCTTCCAAAATGGGGTCACTTGTGGGGGTTTCCACTGTTTAGGCTCATCTGGGGCACTACAAACGGAACATGACCCCCATCAATGTTTGCATTCCAAAACGTTACTGCTTCCTTTCCAAGCCCTGCCGTGCGCCCAAACAGTTCCCCCCCCACATATGGGGTATCAGCGTACTCAGGACAAATTGGACAACAATGTTTGGGGTCCAATTTCCTTGGGAAAAATCAAAAATTTGGGACTAAAAAATCATTTTTGTGGAAAATTTTTTTTTTTTTTTCACACCCAAGCATTATAAACTTTTGTGAAACACTTTGGGGTTCAAAGTGCTCACAACAGATCTAGATAAGTTCCTTAGGGGGTCTAGTTTCCAAAATGGTGTCACTTGTGGGGGGTTTCCACTGTTTAGGCACATCAGTGGCTCTCCAAACACGACATGGCGTCCAACCTCAACTCCAGCCAATTTTAGTTTGAAAAAGTCAAACGGCGCTCCTTCCCTTACGAGCTTTGCCGTGTGCCCAAACAGTGGTTTTCCCCCACATATAGGGTATTGGCGTACTCAGGAGAAATTGCACAACAACTTTATCTGCCCATTTTCTCCTTTTACCCTTGTCAAAATAAAAAAAAGTTTGTAAAAGATAATTTTTGTGGTTAAAAAGTTAAATATTAATTTTTTCCTTCCACGTTGCTTCAGCTCCTGTGAAGCACCTGAAGGGTTAATAAACTTCTTGAATGTGGTTTTGAGTACCTTGAGTGGTGCAGTTTTTAGAATGGTGTCACTTTTTGGTATTTTCTGCTATATAGCCCCGTCAAAGTGACTTCAAATGTGAGGTGGTCCCTAAAAAAATGGCTTTGTAAATTTTGTTGTAAAAATGAGAAATCGCTGGTCAACTTTTAACCCTTATAATTTCCTAACAAAAAAAAATTTTGGTTCCAAAATTGTGCTGATGTAAAGTAGACATGTGGGAAATGTTATTTCTTAACTATTTTGTGTGACATATTTCTCTTTTTTAAGGGAAAAAAAATTCAAAGTTTGAAAATTGCAAAATTTTCAAAATTTTCGCCATATTTGTGTTTTTTTCAAAAATAAACGCAAGTTATATCGAAGAAATTATACTTCTAACGTGAAGTACAATATGTCACGAGAAAACAGTCTCAGAATCGCAAAGATCCGTTGAAGCGTTCCAGAGTTATAACCTCATAAAGAGACAGTGGTCAGAATTGTAAAAATTGGCCCGGTCATTAATGTGCAAACCACCCTTGGAGGTGGGGTTAAGGATTGAGCCAGTGGCATCGAATTTGTCACGAATGCGGTAAATCGTTTTTCTCTTTGGGGCTTGAGTACCAATGTTTCAACCCAATTTGCTCTAACTGTTTCAGCATTTTGAGATTTCCAATACTCTTTTAAAATCCATTTTCTTTGATCTGTATTTAAATTAGCCATTTTGAGGGAGATTTTTCTGTGAACACTGGATCTGTGAAGCTGACTCAGTTGCACTTAGCAACCAATCAGATTCCACCTTTCATTTTCCAAAGAGTCTGTGAAGAATGAAAACTGAAACCTGATTGGTTGCTAAGGGCAACTGAGTCAGTTTCACTTTACACCTTGTTTGATAAATCTCTCCCTTCATAACCCTATTACAAATACTGTCCACCTACTTTTGGACCACCTTGTATACAGTGGTGGCCAAAAGTATTGGCACCCCTGAAATTCTGTCAGATAATACTCAGTTTCTTCCTGAAAATGATTGGAATCACAAATTATTTGTAATTTTTATCTTCATTTAATTTGCTTTCAAGGAAAAAACACAAAAGAGAATGAAGCAAAAATCAAATCCTTGATCATTTCACACAAAACTCCAAAAATGGGCCAGACAAAAGTATTGGCATCAAGTAAAAAAGGGGGAGAAGCCAGTGCTGCCTATGGTCAGCATGCAATACATAAAGTGCATATGCACATATTGGTTTCTAACTGTATTTAAAAATGAGACATTTGGCAATAATTGATCAATTCTTTGAGCCACCCGCCACGACAAGGCATTCTCATATGGGGCAGTCCTACTCTACGTTTTTTATATTCGCTGTGCCATTACGGCCTCCTAAATGTATTAAAAGCAAGATCTCAAAAAATTTTTTTTTGAAAAATGCAAAAGTACATGAAGCATTGCTGAATCACTCCCCTGGTGCCAGAGATGATCGCTCCAAATCCAGGCCTCCATTGGTTCAAAAATTTGATTTCCATTGATGATTTTTGTGTGATTATGTTGACAGCACATTCAACTTTGTACACAACAAAGTATTCAATGAGAATATTTCATTCATTCAGATCTAGGATGTGTTATTTGAGTGTTCCCTTTATTTTTTTGAGCAGTATATATATATATATATAGATATATATATACATATATATCTATATATATATATATACATATATAAAGATTTTATATATATATATATATATATATACATATATTGTAAGGTTTCACTCACTCGGCGGCTTCAGAGGTAATCAGGAGACAATTTTCTTATGCAAAAAGTTCTTTGGTTTATTACATCATAAACCACAGGTAACAGACAATACAACTCTTCAATGCTTCAGCTCCTGCTTGGAGCCTCACTCTTCAGTCACAGAGACCTCTCTGTAATGTCATGCCTTGGACACATGGAAGCCTGTTCACACTCACAGACTCCCACACACTCTCTCTCAGGTGCAAAACAACCTCCATTACATAGGTGTAACCCCACCCATAAGTGAGGTCAGGATCACATGGTTAGGTCACCTGATCATGACCTCATCACAGGTCCTTTTGATACACATAAACCATGCTTCCATGCATACCTCAAGGAGCATACACAGTGCCCCCTAGCTGCATCAGGTGTCACTACACCACATACCTCCCCCCTCTGTTCAAACTTGTGGGGTTGACACTTATTACCCGACCAGAGATCCTTCTCGGTCGTCTCTGCCAGTCAAACCATCTGGCTAAGTCGGGCCCTCTGTCAGACCACCCGCCTCCCCAGCGGTCAGTACGGCGTCGCAATTCATTTGCACCCATACGTCCTGTCTGGTCTGCGTCCTTTTCATTTTTTCCACTATAGGTTCTCCTGCTTAAGTCACTCATCACTGAGCTAACTGAGCTACTTCTATCTCTTCTCCTCTCAATACCACGGGTTGAAGGTGGAGGCCATCTTCTTTCTATTTTCTGTAGGTTCCTGTTGACCTGGTCCCTCTCAAGTCGTAGTTGCTCTACTTCTCTCAGGTAGGACACACGATACTCCAGGAGCATCCGGATATTCCCAAGGCTCTCCCTGGATCCGACAACGAGGAACGAAACATCCCGTCTTCACCCACGACCTGGACTTCGTCATCAGCCGGAATCCTGACTTTCGTCACACCGGACTTATTCACCATCTCCTGCATCATTTTCCCAAGTCTTCCGATGACTTTCTTCACCAGACCTCTGGGCACTTGAATGATGCCCTCCATTAATCCAAGCTGACTTTGAGCCTTTCTTGCTTGCTCCAAACTCGAGTGGCTTCGTGATTTCTCAACAGGGTCAGTTGCTTTGTGCGGAGACAATGTAGGTGCATGTCTCTCAGGACAGCCACTCGCTTCAGTGTGACTTCCTTAGTCGACAGTATGACTAACTGTTTCATCTTTGGCACCCAGTTCACACTACATGCTTCTACCGCTTTTCTAAAGGCCTCATGTACATCCTCACTGGCACAAGCTTCTTGCATGTCTTCGGGTACCTCTATCATACACTTGAAAAGCGATGTCTCCTTTTCCTGAACATGCTGTTGGACCTCCTCCTCCTGAGCATCAGCGCAGTTCTCCAAGACCTCAGCATTTCTTGTGTGGCCATCTGTGTGGCACTTTGCTTGCTGTACTTCGTCTCCCGTGGATTTCTGGAGCTGGGCATTAGTCTCTTTCTCCATCTTGAGCTTACGAAGAACTTTATCTCGCTCCTCTGCCAAGCCGCGATACTCATCCTCCCTCCGGAGAAGTTCCTGCTGATGCTTCTCCTGGGCCTCTCTGAGCACCTCCATATCTTTCCATAGGGCCTTGTTCATACTATGACACGCTGACAGATGATCTCTGAGCTTAGAGACTTCCTTCTCCAGCTCCTCCATTCTGTGCTCAACTGCCTCTTTTACTGTTTCTTTCAACAGCTCTACCTCCGGTACCCTGGAGCCTTCATCATTCTGAGCCATTTCACCCTTTCCGGGCATTGCAGATGTGGATCTACTACAGGTCTGTTCTACCTCCAGCCCTACCTCTGTGCTGGGATTTGTCAGAGATAACGTGGCCTCTTTATCAAGGACAGTAACCTGACCGGTACCTGACCCTGACTCTTCCTCATCATTTCTCTTAGAGGCTGTAGCCTGTCCCGCCTTTCCGCGGCCCCTGCGGCGAGAGGAAGATCTACCATTTTTACTTGGCTCCACCTTACTGCACTCGCTTTCCCTTGCGGTCGAGTCACAGTCTGCACAGGAGTCACTCCCACTCCCCCTGTCATCCTGGAACAGCACGTCCCCACCTAGACAGGTGTCAGACCCCTGCGCTAGAGCTAAACCGTTTCCCACGGTCACACGTCTCATCACCTCCAAGTCCCCGAGTTGGTCTGACCCACACTTTCTTCTGGTCACCTGGGGCTGGAGACTAACGCTATTAGGGGTTACCTCCTTTTCACACTTCACACGACAAGGAACCACTACAGCCGCCTGCTGTGATGGGGCTCCCTTAGGGTCATTCCGTCTCTCCTCTGAGCAACCCCACACTTCATCAAGTTCCCATGCATTTTCAAAAAATACAAAGTCCCGTGCCCTCTCATAGGGGTACAATACGTTCGGTGGTATACCGCCATCTTGATCCTCGACACTTGTGGACATCTCAAGCGTCACCCTGTCTACCAAATAGTCCACAATGAGCCCGTGGATGCAGCACACCTGGACCTTTTTCTCGGTCAGACAGAGAACTAGCGGAGTTCCTTTCAGAGTCACCTGACTCTTTGAGTCCAACTGTCCAGAGACTCCTTCCCTATGTAACATTACCGTACACACCTGTGGGCTGTTATCAAACGGGAAGTCTATGCCACATGCGGAATACGTATAACACCCACACCGTTGTTCTTCAGATATGTCCACTGAGGAAACCGGTGCCACCCCTTTTTGGGACACCACCCCCTTTTGATTTGCCGCCCCCTTTGGGACTCCGCCCCCTTCCGGGCCACTTTACTGATTTGGGCTACCACCCCCTTTTGAGACTACACCCCCTTTCGGGCCACAATCCCAATTTGGGTTACCGCCCCCTTTTGGGACTCCGCCCCCTTTTGGGCAACTTTACTGATTTGGGCTACCACCCCCTTTTGAGACTCCACCCCCTTTCGGGCCACAATCTCAATTTGGGTTACCACCCCCTTTTGGGACTCCAACCCCTTTTGGGTAACCATCCCTGTTTTGGGTTTCCGCTCCCCTTTTGGGACTCCTCCCCTTTTAGGGACACCACCCATCACTGGGGAACACACCACGGCTCTTACAGGCCCCAGTCCACACAGTACCCTTAAATAGTGACTTTCACTTAGGGCGTGTACTGGCCCTTTAAGAGTTTATGTGCCTCGGTTCACACTGTCCTTTTTACCACACCAGCTCCTGCTGGTACTGCCACCGCTTCTGTTGCAGCCACCAACAACCAGCACCTCCAGATGCTACTCCTAAGCTGCTGTGGCTGCTACTGCAGCTCCGGCTGCTGCAGAACTTCTTGCTGCAACAGTCACTGTAGCTCCTGCTACCACAAGTCTCTGCATGCTGCGCTGTCTTGCCGCTTGTCACCTTCGTGACCCCACGAGTCACAGCCAGCCGCTTGTCACCTTCATGACTCCTCCAAGCCACAGCAAACACCTCACACGTGTTCCAGAGAAAAAAAACAAAAAACAGTTTCTCACCAACTCTTCTCACTGATCCCGACCAGCCTAGCACGGTTGTCAAAACCGTCCCCTGTTGGTGTTAGCCACACAGGTTCCTGGAAACCTCAACCTCAGAGGTACCCAGCAAACGAAAAATACAGTCTTTCTCACTGACCCGTCAGCACACCACAGACTCCTGTCTGTCACTCTTGGCCACAGAGATTTTCCGGACACCTCTCTCATAGAGGCATTCCACAAAGGAAAAAACAGTTTTTCACTGACCCGTCAGCACACCACAGACTCCTGTCTGTTACCTGTTGATCACTCAGGTTTCCGGATACCTCCTTTTCATAGAGGCATCCCACAAGGACAAAACAGTTTCTCACTGACCCGTCAGTACACCACAGACTCCTGTCTGTTACCTGTTGATCACCAGGTTTCCGGGTACCTCCTTTTCATAGAGGCATCCCACAAAGACAAAACAATCTCACTGACCCGTCAGTACACCACAGACTCCTGTCTGTTACCTGCTGGCCACGCAGGTTTCCGGACACCTCCTCTGAGGTATCTTCTCAGCATGCTTTTTGCTTACTTCTCAATGACCCCGGTCACATAACACAGACTCCTGTCTGTCACCACTGCTTAACAGTTTCTTCAGATACCTCTTATCTTCAGAGGCACCACATATAAACATCAATGCAGTTTATTCGTGACCACTGGTCACACTCACGGTTTTCACAGACCGTCCGTTCCTCCTCTGGTTCCTGATTCACAGTCCTGGAACATGTGCTCCTTGGGCCGCTGCCAGCATTCCATCCACCAATTGTAAGGTTTCACTCACTCGGCTGCTTCAGAGGTAATCAGGAGACACTTTTCTTATGCAAAAAGTCCTTTGGTTTATTACATCATAAACCACAGGTAACAGACAATACAACTCTTCAATGCTTCAGCTCCTGCTTGGAGCCTCACTCTTCAGTCACAGAGACCTCTCTGTAATGTCCTGCCTTGGACACATGGAAGCCTGTTCACACTCACAGACTCCCACACACTCTCAGGTGCAAAACAACCTCCATTACATAGGTGTAACCCCACCCATAAGTGAGGTCAGGATCACATGGTTAGGTCACCTGATCATGACCTCATCACAGGTCCTTTTGATACACATAAACCATGCTTCCATGCATACCTCGAGGAGCATACACAGTGCCCCCTAGCTGCATCAGGTGTCACTACACCACAATATATATATATATATATATATATATATATAAATATTTTATATATGAGATATATAGATGGATAGTGATAGATAGATATAGATATATAAAAATCTTCAGAGATATGATATTTCAAAATGGAATTTGAAGAGCTTGATCAGGATAGGTCAGTTCTCATAGACACTCTACCAGATGGGATTGGACTCGGATGTCCTGTATCATATGGATCTTATGCCATGTAACTACATCATCTGATGTCAGCTAAATTCCTACCATTATTTACACTGTCATCTCACTCCTGATGAACCTCAAGAGAGAGGATACGTGTTGAGTGCAATAAGTGTTTTTTACAATGAACATATAAGTGTTTATCTCTACCGTGATGCTGTCACAGATTACTTATTATTAGAGATGGGTGGACACCTGGTTGTTCGGGTCCGGCAGGTTAGGCCGAACAGTTACAAAAGTTCGGGTTCGGGTACCAGACCAGTACCCGGAACCGAACCCGGACCCCATTCACTTGAATGGGGGTTCGAACATCCAGTGTTTGCCACGTTGTCATGTGAATGACAGCGCAGCAAACACCGCTTCTGATCGGCGGTTCCCATGCTGTCAAAAGACAGCGTGAGTGCTCAGCTGTGATTGGAGGAGCTTTGGTGGAATTAGGCGAGGTCGTAAGTATGGTTTAATTAAGATTATTTAAGGAGTCTGTGTCATTCTTTCAATTAAAGGACTTTATTCTTGGTGTCTGTTTTCTTACAATGTTACTATGGGGTTAGTAGTGGGGGTGTCTTATTGACACATCTCCATTACTTACCATCGGAGCTTGATGTCACCTGACAATAGAAAGAACTGAACTGAACTCTTTATGTGTTTACATTGGGTGACATATTTTCACCCATTACATCTGCTAATAAGGTACTACGATTTTTTTGTATGCCAGAGTGCTACGAAAGGTCATAACGTTATATACTATCTATTATATTTCTGTCTCCTATGTGGAATCTCTTTCTATTCATGCTATAATATCAAAGCCAACCTCTTGTGGCAACAACTACACAACTTTTATTCTCGACACAAAGCACTTTATTCATCACCCTCTCCCTCTTACTATGCCAATTGGCATTTATATTTTAGCAAGGGACAGCCGCCGATGAGTGGGGGTGCCACTCTCATTGCATCTAGGGTGACAACCTCCGCTCTTAGGTAGCTTTGAATAACATAGGGACAAGTAGATAAATAATGCTTTCTACACAGATAATTCTTTTTCAGGAATCTAATGAATGAACCCTAATTCGTAAGTGCCACATATATATTCTGACACCTTTATCCATCTTTGTGCTGTCTTTTTGCCTTTCTCCCCGCTTCAAAACAGGGCCGATAGGGCCAGCAGGGTGAGCCATCAATGAGCAGGGGCGCCACTGCACAGGATTTGGTGTACCAACCTCCACTGATAGATAGGGTAACCGTGGCGTATCGTAGGGATAGGTATCCTTTGTAAGTGTCTGTATGATACTTTGGTGGTGGTATGTTCTTATTTCACTTTAATGATTAATTTTAATATAAATATTAAAAGTTATATTTTAGTGTATCTATAAGTTGGAGTTTTTCTCACTGAGCTCTCAGTTCTGGAATGTACACATAAAATAAACCGTAAGGCTTTTAGTTGACAGATATTTTTCCTGTCATCACCATAAACGTTCACTCGTATCAAGTTTGCCAATCTATATTTCCATTGATCAGTGAGATAAACTACTGCCTGACAGTTTTGGTAGCATCATACCTCCCATCAGAATAAAGAATCAGCCATGTTAAATCCAACTTTCTCCCAACATCAGACATTAAATAGTTGAATGATTCAACTGAACAGGTTCATATCAATTTTATATTATGTGTATGATAAAATCCACTGTAGGGGTCCAGAGTCTACATGTTGTTGCGTCCTTATTCACACTGTAACAGTGGTTGCATGTAGAATTCCGTAAAACAAATAATCCTTTAGCTGTAATACAACAGATCTAAAACAACCTCATTAAAACTGAAGCTGACCTTAATCTAATTCCGCTTCTCATTATATTATATTCTAGAAAGCAGTCGTGTTTAGACAGATCTTCTCATGTTATACTGCAGTGCAGAAGTAGATTTATTCTACATACAGATGCTTATAAGGGTGAGTTTCCACGGTCAGGAAACGCTGCGTGTTTGGCGCTGTGCGCTGGCGCAGCGCCAAACACGCAGCGTCCAGATGTTACAGCATAGTGGAGGGGATTTCAAGAAATCCCGTCTCCACTATGCGCAAAATTACGCAGGCGGAACACCTGCGTTTACGGACATGCTGCGCGTCTTTTCAGACCGCAACATGTCCTAGCGTCTTGCGGCGACGGTGCGTCGCCGCAACGGAATTTAACACAGGGCTATGTAGCCCTGCGTTATTTCCGGAGGTGTTCCGGAGGTGTCCTGAACACCTCCGGAAATAACGCGCGTCAGAAAGGGGGCGGGGCTTAGACGGAGCGGAGTTTCCGCTCCGTCATATACGCTGTGTTTCCTGATAGTGGAAACACAGCCTTAGGGGCTATAATACAGAAAAATATCATTAAATAGAAATTGTAATTATTTGATCAAATGCTGACTAGACATTCTACATACGAGTACATAAAAAATTAATGTAGCATTTACTCTAGTGCACTGGTGCAAATACAGTCTCTGTCCCTCCAATAGTTGCACCCCGGAAATGATCTGCAGCTGCTACAGAAGTACCAGCCTCTGACTTGATCATTACCACATTTTGTTACTCTAATATTGTGACTCAACAATCTCTGTGATTTGCATCATTTGACCTTTATTATTTACGTTGAATGAGTAACACGCTATGCAACTATATTTCAAAGTCATTTGGAGGAACCGTACCCCAAAAGGCACAAGGTCAGCTTCAGTACTTTTATTGATTCTTTCTCATATTGAAATTTCACACCATATTGAGTGAGATGCATCTTCTTGGATAAAGGAGACAACTAGTAACATTTTGAGTTTTAACCCTTCATTAGGAGAGTCACCGGGAAGACATGGACAGCTGTGTAGAGGAGTTGACAGTCAAAGGTCCGGGGTGGTTTTCCCCAATAGTAGACCCTGGGGTGTCACAGTGTGGATATAGCAGTGCAAGCGTGAGACACTCCAGGGTTTACCAACGGGGAAAACCACCCGATTGCCAATTTTTCTACAGGACCACTTTAGTCTTACTGGTGACTTGCCTATAGTGTGCCATTGGGGAATACCACCCTTGGCCATCAACTCCTGTATACAGCCAACCATGTCTTCCTGGTGACTCTCCTATGTCTGGTAAAGGATTGCCACTCGTCACCTTATATCAAGCAAGTAGATGTCTCTCAATGTGGTGTGAAATTTTCATATGAGGAAGAATCAATAACACTATTGACGCATATATTATTATTATTAATATTTAGTTATATAGCGCCATTGATTCCGTGGTGCTGTACACGAGAAGGGGTTACATACAAATTACAGATATCACTTACAGTAAACAAACTAACAATCACAGACTGATATAGGGGGGAGAGAGGACCCTGCCCTTGCGGGCTTACATTATACAGGATGGTGGGGAAAGAGACAGTAGGTTGGGGGGTTTCAGCAGCTCCAGTGATGGTGAGGCAGTAGCTCAAGTAGTGGTGAGGAGGCAGCAGGGATCCTTGCAGGCTGTAGGCTTTCCTGAAGAGATGGGTTTTCAGGTTCCATCTGAAGGATCCGAGTGTGGTTCAAAGCCGGACGTGTAGGGGCAAAGAATTCCAGATGATGGGGGCTATTCGGGAGAAGTCTTGGAGGCGGTTGGGTGAGGAGCGAATAAGTGTGGTGGAGAGAAGGAGGTCTTGGGAGGATCGGAGATTACGTGAGGGAAGATATCGGGAGATTAGTTCAGACATATATGGAGGAGACAGGTTATAGATGGCCTTGTAGGTCAGTATTAGTAATTTGAATTGGATACGCTGAAGGAGTGGGAGCCTGTGGAGAGATTTTCAGAGGGGAGAAGCGGAGGAGTAGCGAGGAGAGAGATGAATTAGTCGGGCAGCAGAGTTAAGGATGGACTAGAGAGGTGCGAGGGTGTTAGCAGGGAGGCCACAGAAAAGGATGTTGCAGTAGTCGAGACAGGAGATGATGAGGGCATGCACAAGCATTTTAGTAGAGTGTGGGTGGAGGAAGGGACGGATTCTGGAAATATTTTTGAGCTGGAGGCGGCAGGAGGTGGAGAGAGCTTGGATGTGCGGTTTGAAGGACAGGGCAGATTCAAGGGTTACTCCAAGGCAGCTGACCTCCAGTATGGGGAAAGAGTGATGTTGTCAATTGTTATAGATAGGTCAGGTAAGGAAGATCTGTGAGATGGGGGAAAGATGATCAGTTCAGATTTGTCCACATTCAGTTTGAGGAAGCGGGAGGAGAAGTAAGAGGATATGGCTGATAGACACTCTGGGATTTTGGAGAGCAGAGAGGTGACATCTGGGCCAGAGAGGTAGATCTGAGTATCGTCGGCATAAAGGTGGTACTGGAATCCGTGGGACTTTATGAGTTGCCCCAGGCCAAGTGTATAGATTGAGAAGAGTAGGGGTCCTATAACCGAGCCTTGGAGGACTCCAACAATCCTGCTTTGAGCAGGGGGTTGGACCAATAGGCCCAGGAGGTCCCTTCCAACTCTACCATTCTATGATTCTATGATTCTATGATAACAGAGAGAGGGTGGGATGAGGAGATAGTCTGAGAGTGGGAGACACTGAATGTTGGAGAGGTATGAGGAGATCCAGGATAGGGCGAGGTCTTTGATGCCAAAGGAAGAGAGGATCTGTAGTAGGAGGCAGTGGTCAACTGTGTCGAAAGCAGAGGACAGGTCTAGAAGGAGGAGTATAGAGTATTGTCCGTTCACTTTGGCTGTAAGTAGGTCGTTAGTAATTTTGGTCAGGGCTGTCTCAGTGGAGTGATTGGGCGGAAACCAGATTGTAGATTGTCAAAGAGCAGGTTAGATGAGAGATGGGAGGAAAGTTCAGAGTGAACATGCTGCTCCAGGAGTTTGGAAGTGAATGGGAGCAGCGATATTGGGCGATAGCTGGACATAGTGGTTGGGTCGAGGGTTGACTTTTTGAGGATATATTGTGTCTCTTGGTGTGCAGGTCGTCTAAATGGCTTAGAAATATAAATGAATACAGGAACATTTTGGTCTACTCCAGGTGAACAAGCACCCTTAACTACATTAACATCAAGCAAGGGTATCGCAGCTCACGTTTGATGTTGGTTGGAATTCTATGCAACTATTGTTGTTTGCCAACTGCTATATGAAAATAACTAAGCGTAAACTTCATCATCTTATACCATATCATGCCATCATGTACATCACAAATATAACTGAACTAGATGGAGGCCTGATGCTATCGTATCGGGAGGGTGTTAATGTCACGATATGGGCAGGCTTTGCAGCATTGAGAATCTCTCCCCATGTGCTCACCCACCTATCCACTCTCTCCTTCCCCATGTGCTGACTTCTCCCGTCTGTGCTCTCTTCTTTGACCTGTCTACCCCATGTGCTATCCCCTTGTCTGCTGGCTGGTGGTACCACGCAAGAGGCTGCGTACGGCACATACAGTGTGTGTGTGTGTATGTGGTGCGTACGGCATATACAGAGCGTGTGTGTGTGGTGTGTACAGTGTATACAGTGTGTGTAGTGCATATGGCATATAGTGTGTTTGTGGTGCATACGGCGAATACAGTGTGTTTGTAAGGTGTATACAGTGTGTGTGTATGTGGTACGTACGGCGTATACAGTGTATGTGGGTGTATGGCGTATACAGTGTGTGTGTGTGTATGGCGTATACAGTGTGTGTGTGGTGCTTCCAGTATATATAGTGTGTGTGTGTGCTGCATATGACGTATACAGTGTGTATGTGTAGTGCGTACAGTATATACAGTGTGTGCGCGTGTGTCTGGTGCATACGGGGTATACAGTGTGTGTGTGTGTGTGTGGTGCGTATGGCGTATACAGTGTGTATTTGGTGCGTACGGCATACACAGTGTGTGTGTGGTGCGTACAGTGTATACAGTGTGTGTGGTGCGTACAGCGTATACAGTGTGTGTGTGTGTGTGGTGCGTACGGCGTATACAGTGTGTGTGTATGGCATATACAGTGTGTGTGTGGTGCTTCCGGCGCATACAGTGTGTGTGTGGTGCTTCCGGCGTATACAGTGTGTGTATGTGTGGTGCGTACGGCGTATACAGTGTGTGTGTGTGGTGTGTACGGCGTATACAGTGTGTGTGTGTGTGTGGTGCGTAAGGCGTATACAGTGTGTGTGGTGCGTATGGCATACACAGTGTGTGTGTGATGCGTACGGTGTATACAGTGTGTGTGTGGTGCGTACGGCGTATACAGTGTGTGTGTGGTGCATACGGCATATACAGTGTGTGTGTGTGTCTGATGCGTATGGCATATACAGTGTGTGTTTGTGATGCGTACGGCATATACAGTGTGTGTTTGTGTGTGTTTGTTGTGCATACGGCGTATACAGTGTGTGTGTGTGTGGTGCGACGGTGTTGCGCTGGTGGTACCGCACAAGAGGCTGGTACCACCAGCAGTTTCCATACTGAGACACCCATCACTTGGGTGGCCCAATATGGCGATCGGTGAACTTCCGCTGCTTGGAATTCTGGGATCTGGACACATCTGGACAGAAAAGGATGTGAAGACATTACAAGGTAAGTATATATTAGATGTATAGGGTGATTGAAGTGACAGGTTTAATTCCCATTGATTTATATTTTTTCATGTCCACCAGTTACAAGCATCTAAATTCAGTTTACATGTTATTATTACTACTCTCACAATGATGCCGAATTTTCCACGCCAAATTAGCAAAATCCATTCAGTCCTCTTTAAAGAATCGTAAGAATGAAATAAGACAAGACAATGAGTCAGAGTTCTTGCCTTCCTTCAACACGAAGATAAATTCCCATGAAATATCTTTTCACTTAGCAGTTCCACAGTGATTGCTCATTACAAGTTGTGTGATGACTCATTTTTTAAGTCGTGTCATATTTCCATGCATCTGATTTTTTGTGAATTAAATGAGCAGATATACACAGACGGATGGTTTAGGAAATTGTAGTTTACATTAGATGAGCTGGAAATATGTGGCAAAGAATGATACATATAGTTTGTGAAATACCGTACTTTATATACTAGACGTTCTCCTCTTATTAGTGTAGCTGAAGACTGGCAACTGTCTCTTCTTCAGAAAAACAACCAGCACAGCAGAAACATTGAATATCTGTACTCTAATGTTAACTTATTACAGCAAACTTCCCTAACAGTAGTTTCCCAACTGGAGTTCCACGGCCACTGTTACATATTAAAGGGAATCTGTCAGTAGGTTTTTGCTTCCCCATGTGAGAGCGGCATGATGTAGGGACACTGCTTTCAGCAATGCATCACTTGTTGCTGCTGTTTTGAGAAAATCGCTGTTTTCTCTGCTGAAGATCTCGCAGTGCTCTGAATGCTGAGCTCTGCATAATTGTATGGAACTGATGGGGTTGGAAAAGGAAGACAACATGGCACAAGACAACTAGTCCTCTACTGATAATCTGTTGCTGACAGCAAACTGATTTTATTGAAACTGCAGCAAGCAGCCCAGTATGTGATACATCAATGGAATCAGTTAGTATCCTTACATCATGCTGCTCTCAGATTACATAGCAAGAACCTGCTGACAGATTTTATTTACCATTAGTATTATTTGGTGATGCTGTGAGAAAGGAGGTGGCCAATTAAAAAAAATATTTCCAACTTGTAACAATAAATGAATGCCAGCTGTTATCCAACTAAAAATAATAACTTTGCAAATTGGTATCTTTTATTGTCTTTGCTTCTGCATATGGTGGAGAATGAAGAATGAAGCAATATCATGACAGACAGGCAAGTCCTGAGTAAACATTTGTAGCCTTTTTGTTCTATGAATTGATGAAGGATTGAGCATGGGTATTCTCAAATACTGTTTGTAAGTAAAACATCGCTTTAAAGGGATTTCTCTTCCCTCTCTCCCCCTCTGTTTTTAACCATGCCCAGCATGCTATAAAAATAAAAAATCTTCAAGATTTATATACTAATCTACCCCTTCTCCGTCTTACTGTCCACACCTCCCAATAATCTATTTGCTTTCTCTTCCAGTTGGAATGACTACTGCAGACAACTAGTGGCCACCAGAATGGTGTCAAATTGATGACCAGAGATCAAGTACTGTTCTTGCTGGAAGAGGAAGAAAGGAAAATCGAGGGGAGTACAGATTTTTTTTCATATGTGAACCATGCTAGGCCTATTTCATTTTAAAGGTATTGGCATTCAAGGAAATATGTCCTAGTGTTAACGTGTTTCCTGTTAACGTGTGCATAATTTTCAAAACACATATACTGTAAAGTGTATTTCCGTGGATTTCCTATGTAAATGTGAAAAAATGTAATACACTCTATGTCCACAATATAACATTTTTATTCAGGCTTCTTTTAATTCCTTCCTAAGTGTAATCTATTTCTTGCTGGTCTTAGAATGCTGTCACGCTGTTTCGGTCTTTAGTAAGGAAAAGGGGCCTTAAAATGTCCCTGTAGCTGGGACCCTAACTATCACTGTCCCTGGGTACTCTTAAAGGTAGAGAGGCCTGAGTCTCCGAACTTACTATGCTCCTGTAAAAACCCTAATCTGTCCCCTCCCCCACTTCATGAGGCATGGGACAGAAATGAAAGGTAAACCAGACACAAAGACAAAACAGGGATAACAGAAAACCTCTATCATGCAAAAGTACAAACTAACAATAGGGAGGAGTATAGGGACAGGGAGGAATAAACTAAATGGGAAAAGGGACCAGGAGATAAACACAAATGTACAGCAGGAAACTACAGAACACCCCAACTCCAACTCCAAACTTCAACTACTTAGCTTTAGCACACAGCACAGTAATACAAATCTTTCACTGGCAGGGACTAAACACCCAGAAGCCCGTATATATAGAGGGAGTAAAAGGTAAGCAGTTGCAGCTGAGAACAACCAGGCTGCATGATTTCACCCAGCATGGAAAGAGTCCTTAACCCTCTCAGCACTGAAAGAAAGGGAACATTAGGACATGAATCACACCATCGCTAAAGAGGACTGCGATTCATTACCCGACATGACTGTCTTCTAGGGGGACATGACACCCTCGTGACCAATGCCGATCAGAAGTTTATCCCCTTCTGAAGTTTTGTGCTATCCTTTATCCAATCCCTTGTCAGTTCTATTTTATTCTGTGTTCTATAAAAAATTACACACGTGTAATATTATCATAAATAAGATATCAATTTATCGTAACAATGAGGCTATGGTCACGTGACCATAGATTATGTCATCCGAGAGAACCTGGCCGATTATGCAAATGACACACTGATCAAACTCAGATCAGAGTTTGATCTCAGTGTCAGTACTGTATAGTGTGATCTGATTCTCTCAGATGAGAGACTCATAGCACAGGTGAGGAGATGATAGAGAGCAAGATTTGTCCATCTTCTCCATTGTGTGAGTCAGAGGAAATTGGTCTGCACTCCAAGTGCAGTCTGATGTTTCTGTTTTTAAGGAGGGATACTGTAACATCCGTGCCGGCATCACTGCATGGCTTCCCGTCTTCCATCAGGCTGATACATCAACTTACTCACCACTCTGGGTCATGCTGTGAGTTCTTCCCTCCACCTGCTCCATGCTGTAAATCACGTGTCCTCTTGCTTGGTGTGTGCATACTTCCTGGCTGTGTGCTCTAGGGCTGCGGCCCTGCATTTCCTGAGTCTGATAGAGCCAGTGTGCGCATTCCTAATCTGTCCCCAGCCTACTGCCAAGAGGCACCAGGTACTTAAGACAACTCCACTAATTAGAAGAGGCCTGACCGACATACTCTCTCAGTCTGCTTTCTGCTACTGAGTTGCCAGGTCCTGTTCTGTTTCTGTGACCCTGGGGGCTGTATACCCAGGCCTGTACCTGTATTATATGTGTCTTGTTTCTGCCGCCCTGGGGGCGGTATACTCAGGCCTGAATCCTTCATCCTGAACTTGTTTCAGTATCTGAGCTTGTCTGAACTGAGTCCTATACCTGAACCTGTTTGTATCCTTGTCTGAAGCCTTCCCTACCCTGCTGTGTCTATCCTTGTGTCTACTCCTTTTGCTCGCAGATCGCGTACCAGCACCTGTCCCTATCTGGTTGTTGCTGCACAATGTTAGTGTCCCTGGTGTTCACTTGGTACTTCACTGCAAGTACTTGTGTTTATCTAGCTCTGCTCTGCTCCCTTTTTGCCTCAGCAGCTCTGCTCTGCTCCCGTCCCACAACCTGCGACTCTGCTCTGCTCCCGTCCCGAATCCTGCGGCTCTGCTCCCATCCCGCATCCTGCGGCTCTGCTCTGCTCCCGTCCCGCGTCCAGCGGATCTTCTCTGCTCCCGTCCCGCATCCTGCAGCTCTGCTCTGCTCCCTTCCCGCATCCTGCAGCTCTGCTCTGCTTCCATCCCTCATCCTGTGGCTCTTTCTGCTTCAGTTCAGCATCTGTGGGTTTTTGTCCTTCCAGTCTGAACTGGTTCCTACCTGTTCCCATATCCCACTCGTATCTGCCAGTGTTCCTGTGCTTCCTGAAACAGTTCCTGTTCCTCCTGTCTGAACAACGCCTGCCAGCCATGCCCACCTGCCTGCTAGAGTTTCAGCTGTGCCCGCCTGCCAGCCAGAGTGCCAGCCCTGCCCACCTGCCTGCCAGAGTGCCAGCTATGTCCGCCGGTTTGCCAGTACATCATCCGTGCCCACTGGTACTTGCCAGTCAGCTTTCTTCTGTACTTGCCTGCACCTGTCTTTAGTGTCCTGTTCCCCTGTGGGATCAGCTGCTACTGCAAGACACCGCCCTGGAGTGGTGCCTGGCAGCTACTTGCCGCACAAGCCTGACCTCACCAGTCGAGGCTGCAGTGAACACCAAGGTAGCTGCTTAGTCATGCCCCTCCAGGGTTAGTCTGCTTTGTGGCACAGTGGGGCCACAATCCTTGCTCGCGCCATCCAGTCTGTGCACGAGCGTTACAGTTTCCCATACACCCGTAGACTTGAATAGCTGAGTGGCATCCAATTTCAAAGTGAAATCGCAGCATGGTGCAATTTTTTCTAGTGACAGATTCTGTCAGTGAAAACATTTTTGCATCAGCACTGCCCCAATGTATAACATTGGTTCGAGTGCTAACCGATAGTTCTCGTTCGATGTATGATCCGGTGTGATCAAGCCCTAATACATAAAATAAAGTTACCATATATACTCGAGTATAAGTCGACCTGAGTATAAGCCGAGGCACCTAATTTTGCCATGAAAAACTGGGTAAACTTATTGACTCAAGTATAAGAAGTGTATGCATTGTACCCTCATCCCTATCCTGGTATGCATGGCTCCACCATCCCTGTCCTTGTATGCATGGCTCCCCGGTCCCTGCCTTTGTATGCATGGCTCCCCATCCCTGTCCTTGTATGCATGGCTCCCCGGTCCCTGTCCTTGTATGCATGGCTCCCCCGTCACTGTCCTTGTATGCATGGCTCCTTATTCCCTATCCATGTATGCATGGTTCCTATAAAAAAAAATCATCCTACTTACCTTGCCTGCGTGCCATCGCTGCATCTCGTTCCGTTGCCAGCAGCTCTTCCTGACGAGCGATCACGTGGCCTGCTCATTAAGGTAATGAATATTCACTCCACGCCTATGGAGTGGAGACGCATGCATATTAATTACCTTAATGAGCAGGGCCACGTGATCGCTCTGCCGGAAGAGCTGATGGCGCCAGAACGAGCGAGATGCAGCGAGGGCGTGCAGGGAAGGTAAGTAGGATGTGTGCTGGAAGCCGGCTGCGGCTGTCACTGTGCGCTATTACAGGGAAATGTATATTTATCTCTCTTTAGCAGCGGCACAGGCTTTAGCTACAGCCACCGGCTCCTGCCTCTGTGACCTGCTGCTCTGCCGCTCCCCCTCCCCTGCCATCTTTCTGGGACAATTGACTCGTGTATAAGCCGAGGAGGATGTTTTCAGCACAAAAAAATGTGCTGAATAACTCGGCTTATACACGAGTATATACAGTAAGTCAAATGAGAATCCCTCTCATGTTTCCACTTGCCAGTAAATGTTTTTTCTTACCCATCTATTTTCTGTTAGCTCTTGATCTATAAAGTTTTCCTTACTGCATATATTAATTAGTTTTTTGCCTCCTTTACCCACTGCCATTAAAATAATGTCTGCTAAAGTGTAGTCTCAGCCAGCATTTGCTCTGAACCCCAGTTTCATGAGATAGCGCATGTGGACTCAATTTTGGAAACCTTGCTTTAGTAATGAGCACAAAATATCCAGTTGTTAAGTCCGAATATAGAGGAAAAAACGAGAGGCAAAAGGTTAATCCTCTCTTTCTCTCTTTCTCTGTCTTCAAAAACCCTATATTTTATTGTAAAAAAAAAATATGAAATATGAAAAGAACTCAAAAGGGAAAATGTTTTTGAATGTTTTTGTTCTTTTTACAAGGTTTTGAAAATAAAAACTGTTTTTGATATAAAAGCTTTAATACATCAGACTACACAGTATATAATGGTTGTTTTGAACATAAAACATAGCTGATTGCTGGCGTAGCCATTTTTCAAAAGACTATATTACTAATGGATGAAGACTCTTGCTTAAGTCCCTGGAGTTCCCTTGTCACCAAGAGTATTCCTTGTACCCTGCACTCAAAGAGGTGATAGCTATATAAGGTAGGCTACTGCTTAACACAGGGGCTGTATGTGGGGAGGTGGAAGCCTCCTGTGTGTGTTGAGGCTCCAGGACCGAGCCTGAAGTATTGGACATTTGTACTCTGTTTTGCTTTATGGATTTGTGAAGCAATAAACCCCATGAACTTTTTAAGGGATCGTGCCTCCTGCCTACCTCCCGTCGCAGCTGAGCAAGTCAAACCCCTAATAATATATATTATGTATATATATTATATATATATATATATATATATGTACACTGCTCAAAATATAAAGGGAACACTTAAACAACAGAATATAACTCCAAGTAAATCAAACTTCTGTGAAATCAAACTGTCCACTTAGGAAGCAACACTGATTGACAATCAATTTCACATGCTGTTGTGCAAATGGAATAGACAACAGATGGAAATTATTGACAATTATCAAGAAACACTCAATAAAGGAGTGGTTCTGCAGGTGGGGACCACACACCACATCTCGGTACCAATGTTTTCTGGCAGATGTTTTGGTCACTTTTGAAAATTGGTTGTGTTTTCACACTCGTGGTAGCCTGAGATGGACTCTACAACCCACACAAGTGCTCAGGTAGTGCAGCTTATCCAGGATAGCACATCAATGCGAGCTGTGGCAAGAAGGTTTGCTGTGTCTGTCAGTGTAGTGTCCAGAGGGTGGAGGCACTACCAGGAGACAGGCCAGTACACCAGGAGACGTGGAGGGGGCCGTAGGATGGCAACAACCCAGCAGCAGGACCGCTACCTCCGCCTTTGTGCAAGGAGGAACAGGAGGAGCACTGCCAGAGCCCTGCAAAATGACCTCCAGCAGGACACAAATGTGCATGTGTCTGCACAAACGGTTAGAAACTGACTCCATGAGGATGGTCTGAGTGCCCGACATCCACAGATGGGGGTTGTGCTCACAGCCCAACATCATGCAGGAAGCTTGGCATTTGCCACAGAACACCAGGATTGGCAAATTCGCCATTGGCGTCCTGTGCTCTTCACACATGAAAGCAGGTTCACACTGAGCGCATGTGATAGACATGACAGAGTCTGAAGACGCCCTGGAGAGCAATCAGCTATCTGGTGTGGGGTGGCATTTCTTTGGAGGGCCGCACAGTCCTCCATGTGCTCGCCAGAGGGTAGCCTGACAGCCATTAGGTACCGAGATGAGATCCTCAGACACTTTGTGAGACCAAATGCTGGTGCAGTTGGCCCTGGGTTCCTCCTAATGCAGGACAATGCCAGACCTCATGTGGCTGGAGTGTCTCAGCAGTTCCTGCAAGATGAAGGCATTGAAGCTATGGACTGGCCCGCCCATTCCTCAGACCTGAATCCAATTCAGCTGACCCTGCTCTCCCCACTTTCACAATCACCTTTGCAGAAGTCCTTCAGTACTAAAGATAGGGTTGAAGTCTGCTGATTTCAGTCATATATTTTTAACTATGAAACACCACAGCTTTTCAGAAAAAAAACATAGTTTAATAGCCGTCGGGGACCGAGCCACAAAGGAGACTAGTCGTACAGGCAGGTTCTGGCGGCTTCCCCCTGCCCACTGGCCTGCAATAACACATCTTGCCCTATACATGCAAGCAGGGAGAGACCTATCACTTCAGGGCAGCGGGCAGGGATACCCAATGATTCATCTAGTTTCCCATGTGTCTCGGTCCGTTTTAAACTATATTTATCACTGCAGCATTTCAGGGTTAAACATGGCTGAAATCAGGCAGCCAGTGCCTGATCCATGCGGGCTGTGGATCGGGCGGCATGCATCAGCTGTCAGATTCCCTTTAAGACATGTACATTTATCCAATCCACAAAGATTGGAAGCTCCTAAACGCAGGATTTTCTACTGAATTTAACTGGTTAACTATGTGCTTTTATTTGCTCAAAATGTGCATTTTCTTTATGTTGTTGCTATAATTGTTTTCACTGTGGCGTAGAATAAGTGGCTGGAATTTTAACATAATTTTATACAACATTTAATGTCTAGTGCAATTACTTTAGTCAGTACAAACCAATTCAATTATTTTCAGTAAAACAATGTAATAAAAGTGTTTTATGCTGATGAGTAGATTATAATCTAACACATGGTAATCCAAGAAATACAAATTCTTCATCATAGACATACATACCAGAATCCTACCTTCATGATTTAATAATTTTACAATCACATTTGATTCTTTTTTTTCTTGTTCCTACACCTTGCTCCCTGCTGATAATTTACTTAATACCATAATTACAAAACATTTTCATATCAGTTGGCCGAATTTGTCTTCATCTCCTCCTAGTAGAGAACCTTTGAAGCAGCCATTAACCTTTCAGTGAAGCACTATCCTTATTTCCCATGGGTTTACCACCCCCTCCAGCCTTTGCATACACAACAGCGTCTCATCTTCATTACCTGCACAGCCTACGGATAAGGTCTTCAGAGCGTCGTCCAATTCGGTGTGGGAAGTCTACCTTTTCAATGCCTTTTAAAACCATGTTATAAATCTTGATGGGATCTGTTCCAGAGAATGGAGGGCTAAAAAACAGAAAAAAACTTGTAAAAAATGTTATACCTTCTTAAGGCAGACAATATAAACACTATTTGCAGGCTAACCTTTAGATGCAATTTTTTCACAGACAAGTTGCAATGGTATCATGGAAATCAGTTCAGCTCCACTTTGGCCTTCCAACTCTCAGCTCAGAACATGTCTCATGTAATTTTAAACAGGACCCTGCTACCTATGGGACATCCATTGCTTAGTGGATGTAGCTATATATTTAATTATGGGCGTTTTTTTTGTAACTCATCTATAGTTAGGTCCATATATATTTGGACAGAGACAACATTTATCTAATTTTGGTTCTAGACATTACCACAATGAATTTTAAACAAAACAATTCAGATGCAGTTGAAGTTCAGACTTTCAGCTTTCATTTGAGGGTATCCACATTAAAATTGGATGAAGGGTTAAGGAGTTTCAGCTCCTTAACATGTGCCACCCTGTTTCTAAAGTGACCAAAAGTAATTGGACAGATTAAATAATTGTAAATAAAATGATCATTTCTAGTACTTGGTTGAAAACGCTTTGTTGGCAATGACTGCCTTAAGTCTTGAACTCATGGACAACACCAGACGCTGTGTTTCCTCCTTTTTGATGCTCTGCCAGGCCTTCACTGCAATTGTTTTCAGTTGCTGTTTGTTTGTGGGCCTTTCTGTCTGAAGTTTAGTCTTTAACAAGTGAAATGCATGCTCAATTGGGTTGAGATCAGGTGACTGACCTGGCCATTCAAGAATATTCCACTTCTTTGCTTTAATAAACTCCTGGGTTGCTTTGGCTTTATGTTTTGGGTCATTGTCCATCTGTAGTATGAAACGACGACCAATCAGTTTGGCTGCATTTGGCTGGATCTGAGCACACAGTATGGCTCTGAATACCTCAGAATTCATTCGGCTACTTCTGTCCTGTGTCACATCATCAATAAACACTAGTGACCCAGTGCCACTGGCAGCCATGCATGCCCAAGCCATCACACTGCCTCCGCCGTGTTTTACAGATGATGTGGTATGCTTTGGATCATGAGCTGTACCACACCTACACCATATTTTTCTCTTTCCATCATTCTGGTAGAGGTTGATCTTGGTTTCATCTGTCCAAAGAATGTTCTTCCAGAACTGTGCTGGCTTTTTTAGATGTTTTTTAGCAAAGTCCAGCCTAGCCTTTTTATTCTTGATGCTTATGAGTGACTTGCACTGTGCAGTGAACCCTCTGTATTTACTTTCATGCAAACTTCTGTTTATGGTAGATTTGGATATTGATACGCCTACCTCCTGGAGAGTGTTGTTCACTTGGTTGGCTGTTGTGAAGGGTTTCTCTTCACCATGGAGAGTATTCTGCGATCATCCACCACTGTTGTCGTCCGTGGGCGCCCAGGTATTTTTGCATTGATGAGTTCACCAGTACTTTCTTTCTTTCTCAGGATGTACCAAACTGTAGATTTTGCCACTCCTAATGTTGTAGCAATTTCTGGATGGGTTTTTTCTGTTTTGCAGCTTAAGGATGGCTTGTTTCACCTGCATGGAGAGCTCCTTTGACCGCATGTTTCCTTCACAACAAAACCTTCCCAACACCACACCTCAAATCAACTACAGCCCTTTATCTGCTTATTTGAGAATGACATAACGAAGGGATTGCCCACAACTGTCCATGAAATAGCCTTGGAATCAATTGTCCAATTACTTTTGGTCCCTTTAAAAACAGGGTGGCACATGTTAAGGAGCTGAAACTCCTAAACCCTTCATCCAATTTTAATGTGGATACCCTCAAATGAAAGCTGAAAGTCTGAACTTCAACTGCATCTGAATTGTTTTGTTTAAAATTCATTGTGGTAATGTCTAGAACCAAAATTAAATAAATGTTGTCTCTGTCCAAATATATATGGACCTAACTGTATGTAAGGAATTAGTCAGAATATGTGGCAGTATTCTTCCTTACAGGTGTAATGTACTGGTATATGTCTATATGTGCCAGTACATTAAAGGTAAAAAGAGGTGAAAATTAAAAGTCAGATTTTTAAAATAAAGTTACGGTACTTACTAAAAATAATGCCGACATCTCGATTTACACGGACTCACAGAACAAAGAAGGAGGAGCCACTTTTTTTCTCTACATGTCCGAAATAAAACTGATGACACTCTGATCAGAGTCTGATCAGAATAATCGGACCTTTTCTCTTGGATGTTTAGAAAACAGTCATGTGTCCTCACCCTTTACAAGGTACCTATCATGTGTTATTTTCAAAAATAAGAGAGGGCCTTATATTAATTTTGGCTCTAAAAGATGGGCTAGGGCTTACATCCATAGGATGCATTATATTATTTTCCATGAAAACCAATCCACATTTATTCTTGATAAAAAAAAAATCAACATTTATTTATTTAAATCTAATCATCACACACACTGCACATTTACATATATACACACAAACACTGCACATACATATATAGATACACACAAACACACACTGCACATACGGTACATACCAGCCTTCTTCCTCTTCAGTTCCTCTAGACTCCTGCAGTTAAAGGACCTTTGGTGACATCATGGTTACATGACTGCTATGTCACCATAGGTCCTTAAGCAGTCTTAGCCTCTGAACTGAATTGCTGAAGGACCCGAAGAGAGTGAGGGTCCTGAGAAATTGCCCAATTTGTCCCCCTTCTCTCTAACACTGGCCCTGCATACCAGCCTGTCTCTTCTTTAGTTCCTCTGGACTCCAGCAGTTAAAGGACTTTTGGTAGCATCATGATTACATGATCGTTATGTCACCAATGGTCCTTAAGCAGTTTTAACCTCAGAATAAAAATGATGGGAGCCCCTAAAAGAGTGCGTGCCATGGACAGTTGACCAGTCTGCCCTCCCAACGCTACTCCTGACTAGTAACTAGAACTTATTTATGGAGTAGGGCTTCTATTTCAAGCATACTCCAAAAATCGTGTTAAACCATAGTAGGGAATATTTTTGGGGAAGCACAATGTGTTTGTGTACCTTATGTGCATATGCATGTATTAGGCTACTTTCACACATCTGTTTTGTTTTTTTTGTTGAATATGTATTTATTAACACACATGTATAACACATATCAAGGGTATGAACAGTAACAAAACATGTCACATAATATAAGCCAAGCGTCATCATATCAGGTCATGTCCAATAAAACAGAGCACAATATATATGAATGAAACAGCGTGATCGAGGATCACTACTAGTATTGCGTGAGATTTGGCACACAAATTGGGTTCCTGGACTAACGAACCCCAATAACATTCTACAAGAACAAGAACTAAGAACAAAATAAAACAAGAAGACACAGAAAATATAAGGGGAAATAAAGAAAAATAAGGGAATTAAATGAACCTAAATGAAAAATAAATAACTGGACAAAGAAAAAAGGAAGAAGGTTAAAGGTAAGGGGAAGGAAGAAGGGGGGGGGGCACCCTCGGTCTCCGCCCACAGCACACCACGTGGCAGAGAATCTTACATACAAAAATAGCACTCCAATGAGTCACTTACACTATGTAGGCGAAAGGGTACGAAAGGCAATCCACGGGGACCAGATGGTCTGGAATTTATCCCGGGTATGGTTGATCCATGCCGACAGGTCCTCCATGTCCCTGATATGGTCCACAGCAACAGTCCACTCCTCCAGAGAAGGCGCCACAGTAGACAGCCAATGCTTAGGCACTAGAAGTTTGGCAGCCGTCAACATAAAGGTCGCCAGTTTGTGCTTAATGGGGTTATAACCCATCGCCGGCACCCAAAAAAGGACTGAGTCCCTGGGTAAATCACAAGGCAGAAGGCAGATATCTTTGATTTTTTGTCGTATCGCATTCCAGAAGGGCACAATGAGGGGACAATCCCACCAGATGTGAGCATAAGTTCCTGAACCCGCCCCACATCTCCAGCAGATGTCAGAGGTCTGCAAGCCATGGCGAAATAGGAAGGACGGGGTTCGGTACCACCTGGCAATCAGTTTATAAGAATTCTCTTTAATGCGAACGCACCTAGAAAATCCCAGTGCGTGCCTTTTAATACACCTAGCGACTCGTAGGGACAATGGGTGCCCCAGTTCCCGTTCCCAGGCAGCAAGGTAAATAGGCTCAGTATCAGAGCGAAGAGACATAAGCCATTTGTAAATGGTGGAGATCACGCCTTTGACAGGACTCTGTGCCAGCAACAGCCGCTCCAAGTTGGAGGCAGCCCGCAAGGGACGATGTTGCTACATAAAGGTCTGACAGACATGATGTACATGTGCTAGCGATAAAAAGTTGGCGTGTGTAGGTCCGAGGATGGATGACAGGCCCTCCGCCGAAGGGACATTGCCTCCAGCAAAAAAGGAATTGAGGGGCGTTACCAGTTTGCTCCACAAACCCTGAAAAGTCCAAAAACCCTCATCCGAGCAGGTCAACAAAGGGAGTAAGCGTACAGGCATGAGCGGAGAGGGGAACTTACTCATAGTGTCATGATGTAGACAGTTCAGGCATGTGTGGAGCAAACCCTTCAGGAGAGGGAGAAGCCGCGTGTACGAGGGATCTGAGTATGCACACCCCATAACTCAAGTGCCTCCTGAGGCGAAAGAAGAGCCGTTTCTAGGGAGGACAAGAAAGACCTTTTGTTCCAGCTGTTTATCTCCACCCAACGACGAAGATGGCAAGCGAAGTAATAGTTCTTCAGGTCGGGCATACCCACTCCACCTGCATCTGTGGGCAGAGTCAAAGTCGAGAAAGCGATACGAGCCGGACGTTGGTTCCATAGGAACCGTGAGAACAGAACGTGTAAGGCACGAAAAAAGGAATTGGGAAGGAATATAGGAGCTGCCTGGAATAAGTAGAGGAATTTTGGGACTATATATGTGGACAGATAATTTTTCAGCCCAACCAAGACATGAACGGTATTCGTAGACGCTGGAGCTGTGTCCTAACCGAGGAGAGTAGGCGTAGGTGGTTCAGAGCGTAGAGGCGAGAAATATCCCTCGGAATAAGAATGCCTAAATATTTTACATGGTCTGTCTTCCAAGTGAACGGTGACATTCGTTGGATGCGGGTTAGAGTGTCCCTGGGGAAGCCGATAGCAAATGCGACCGATTTATTATAATTGATTTTGAAGTTTGAAAGAGTACCAAAATGGTGAAAAAGATCCAGCACAGCGGCTATGGCGGTCTCCGGGTTAGTGATACTAAGCATGATGTCATCAGCGTATGCGGACACGAGGGCCTCGCCTTTAGGCGTGGACGCGCCTCGGATGTCTGGGTGTGTACGAAAAGCCTGTAACAAAGGTTCCAGGCACAGAGCGAACAGACTGGGGGACAAGGGGCAGCCCTGGCGGGTTCCATTGGATATAGAGAATGGAGCCGAAAAAGAATTGTTCACCTTGACCCTGGCAGTGGGCGAGGTGTAAAGTGTAAAAATGGAGTCTATAAAGCGATCGGGAAAATTAAATAGGCGTAGGACCGACTTCATGTAAGACCAATCTATGCGGTCAAACGCCTTTTCGGCATCAGTACTTAACAACAACAAAGGCGTTTTTCGGGAAACTGCTCCATGGATTAGGTGTAAGATCTTTGTGGAGTTTTCCCTCCCCTCCCTACCCAGTACAAACCCAGTCTGATCGCTCTGCACCAGGAGGGGGACCAAGCGAGACACCCGGTTCGCCAGGACCTTCGCCCAGAGCTTCAAATCACAGTTAAGAAGAGATATTGGCCGATAACTACTACACTGTGCTGGATCTTTGTCTTCCTTATGGATTAAAGCTATATCCGCAGAAAGGGATTGGGGAGGAAAGGAGGAGCCAGTCATCAAGGCGTTAAAAAGTCAGGTGAGGTGTGGGAGAAGGGTAGCTTTAAACTTTTTGTAGTAAAGTATTGTCAGACCATCTGGGCCAGGAGATTTTCCCGATGGAGTAGACTTCAGAGCTTCCTCCACTTCCTCCACCGCAATTGGAGATAACAATTCCGCGTGATGGGAAGGTTTCAATTTAGGGAGGTTCAGGGAGGAGACAAAGTCCACAATAGCAGGATGGGGGTCTGCAGTGGGGGCAGATTCATACATGGGGTTATGTAAGTTATACAAGACGGTGTAATATTGATGAAAATCTTGCGCGATTTGCGCCGTCTCGGTGTGTGCGGCACCCGAGGGGCATCTCGTCTCAGCGATGAATGTACGCGGAGACGTTTCTTTGACGTAGGCGGACATAAGTTTCCCACCTCTGTCACCTGAAGCATAAAGACGGTGTTTCGCGTGTAAGAAATTTTTCGCAATTTTTAGGTTTAGGAGGGATTTAAGGGCCATACGCAAGGACAGGAGATCGGAGAGGTGTTGTTGGCACAGAGATCGCTTGTGGAGCGACTCCAATTTGCAAATTTGAAGGAGCAAGGCATCGGTTTGTTTCTCCCTAGATTTTTTAAGTCTAGAGGCCAGTGAGATGAATTCACCCCTGACAAAAGATTTGTGAGTTTCCCAGACGATGGGGATTGGCATGCCTGGAGTGTAATTTCTATGGAAGAAATCCTGAAGGGGTATTTCAATGGCATTTATATTATCTTGAACGTCCAACAGTGTCTCATTGAGTCGCCAGGTGTATCCGAGACCACCCACCCCAGGTAAGGCCAGTGTTAAGGATACAGGCGCATGGTCCGATACTGTCATGGATCCAATATCCGCCGTAGAATAACACCCCAGGTGGCGTCGGGATAGAAAGAGGTAATCAAGTCTTTGGTATGAGCGATGCGGCGTCGAATAAAACGTATAATCCTTAGTGTCAGGATGGAGGACTCTCCAGGCGTCCACCAAGGACAGCTCCGCCAATAGCAGTTTAAGTCTTCTGAGATTCCGAAAAGAGATGGCGGAGCGGCCCGTGGAGGAGTCCACGAGAGGCTCCATAGTGAGGTTAAAGTCTCCACCCAGTACCACTAGCCCCGACATAAATTGCTGTAAAAGACGTAGAGTAGATAGTAACCAGTCGACTGTGCGAACATTGGGCGCATAAATATTAGCAAAAGTCACTAAGGTGTTTCCCAGTTTACCCTTCAAGAAAAGATATCGACCATCTGTATCTGCCAACTGCGCTTGCAACTGAAAATGAAGATTGCGGCAAAAAGCTATACTCACCCCTCTCGACGCGTGGGAGTCGCTGCAACTGTGGAACCATACTGGGAATGAAGAGCGAGACAGCTGTGGAACATGATCGTGGCGGAAATGTGTTTCCTGCATAAAATAACAGAGACACCATCTTTTTTAAGGAGTCGCAAAACCTGAGCACGTTTCGCAGGCGCATTCATACCCTTAGCATTATAGGATTGTATAACAATATCACGTGGAGTCATCATGGAGGTGCACTGGGAGGATAGAGAAGCGATAAAGCGGTGTACCGTAGCAAGGACAGAGAGCGACCCCAAGGAAAGAGGAGTGTGACAAGGAGGACACAAGAGGGAAAGAACACAAAAAAATCAAAACAGAGACAAAAAATAAAGCACCATAAGTAGCGGTGCTTGTAAACATTTGGAGAAATGTGAACTAGGCGGATCCACAAGGGGAGCCGGGAGACATTGCACCCCTCCTGAAGGAGGAGGGGGCAGTGGAGGCGATGCAAGGGTCGCATAAGAGCCCACCTGCAATAACCTCCAGCCAGCCTGTGGAACCCAAGAAAACCTGGGTCATAGTGAAATGTATTTGCCCAAAAATGGGGAGGAGAGTGGGGAGAGAAAGGTAAGGAAGAAAAAGAAGGGAAGGGACCAAGAGAAGAACAGCAGGAGATGATGCCTTCCCCACACATTCGTTTTTTGCCATCGGGCGGGATCCAGCTTTTTAAAAAAAAAACGGATCAGTTTTTTTCTACCGCCGGATCCGTTTTTTTCTCATTGTCTTGCATTAGCGCCGTATCACGCCGCACGTCCTTCCATTTCGTCCGCTTTTTTCCGGATCCGTCATAATATTAAATTCCGGCGGCCGGACAAAACGTGTCTAGGAAAGTTTTTTGTTTCCGGCGAAAAAACCGGACAGCGCCTGAAGCGGCGCATCAGGCTTGTTGGTACAATAGAAGTCTCAGGCAAAAGACTGCGCATGCCTGGAAGGAGGAATTCAAGGTCTCTCTCTCTCTCCATGCTCAGACTGCATTTCTCGGGTACAAAAGTTCATGTCGGATCTGGCTAAAAACCTCATCCATCGCATCAGTTATTCCCAATCTGCACAGGATCCGTCTTTTCCAAACTTGTTCTGATTGTGCCGATTGGAAAAAACGGATGTGTGAAAGTAGCCTTAGTATGTGTGTATACAGGAGGGGCATGGTAGGCATCGCTGGCACATGACCATTACAAGGATGCATTTTGCTGTCAGTGTCTGCCCCTGATTTATAGGAAGGTCATTGATTACTATTATGCAGGATTGATTAGGCTATAAGGTTCTGCGCGGGAAATATGATTTTAATGGCAAAAATGTCAGTATTTTCTGTATATGTTTATTATGGTAATGAAAAGTTAAACAGGCTCAGGAAAAAAGTGTTTTTATAGAAAATATAATCGGATCATACACACTATGGTGTGGTCAACACTTGAATGAGACAACATATGAACAAGATTGACAGTGTTTGGCCTCATACTCACTGGCGCCGAAAACGGATGATAATCAGAGGAAAAAAAATCGGATGCAAATCTGACCAATGTTAGTCAATAGGTGAATTCTCATTTGCGATTTTTTTCTCATCAGATATTGTTGTGAGAAAAAAATCGCAGCATGCTGTGATTTGATGCGATTTTGGGATGAAAATCGCCAATGCAAGTCAATGGGTGCGATTAAAAAACGAACAGCACTCGCACCATGCACGTGCTGTCCGATTTATATGCACCAGTCTCCTTTGAAAAGCCGGTAATTCATCCCCGGCTACTGTAAAATCACACTGACAGCTCACAAAACAGTAGATACATACACATAGAATACATATATATATATATATACATGTCATTGTAACACATACATATATATATATTTATAGTTCTTACACTTCTACATACTGTAATAGCCGCTAATTCAATTGCCGGCTTTTGTAAAATCACAGAAGCCGACATGAAATGATACATTGTTTCCACACAGTTAACCATGTCATTTCCTGTATTTTGATATATGGTTTGAACTTACAATTACATGAGTGTATTTGTACAAAATTTCAGACATGTAGGGGTTAATTAAAGGTGTAAATTCGTTGAAAAAAAATGCGTGGGCTCCCGCTGTATTTTCTCCACCAGACAGACAAAGCAAGCGAGTGGGGGCAGATAATAACAGCCTAGGGAGGGTACATTTTTTTTGTGCCCCCCTGGCTACTAACATCTGCCCCCAGACACCCCAGAAAGGGCAAATCTATAATTAGATTCGCCCTTTCTGGCACTTTGCCCGTCTATTCCCATTGCCCTGTAGCGGTGGCGAATGGATTAATAAGGGGTTAATGTCACCTTGCTATTGAAAGGTGACCTTAAGCCATGTTAATAATTGAGAGCTGTCAATTAGACAACTATCAATTATTAATCCTATTGTATGATAGAAAAATCAAACACACACACTTTAATAAAAAAGAAGTTTAACCCCTTCACCCCCAAGGGTGGTTTGCACGTTAATGACCGGGCCAATTTTTACAATTCTGACCACTGTCTCTTTATGAGGTTATAACTCTGGAACGCTTCAACGGATCTTCACAATTCTGAGATGTTTTCTCGTGACATATTGTACTTCACGTTAGAAGTAAAATTTCTTCGATATAACTTGCGTTTATTTTTGAAAAAACGCAAATATGGCGAAAATTTGAAAAATTTTGCAATTTTCAAACTTTGAATTTTTATTCCCTTAAAACAGAGAAATATGTCGCACAAAATAGTTAATAAATAACATTTCCCACATGTCTACTTTACATCAGCACAATTTTGGAACCAAAATTTTTTTTTGTTAGGAAGTTATAAGGGTTAAAAGTTGACCAGCGATTTCTCATTTTTACAACAAAATTTACAAAGCCATTTTTTTTAGGGACCACCTCTCATTTGAAGTCACTTTGAGGGGTCTATATGGCAGAAAATACCCAAAAGTGACACCATTCTAAAAACTGCACCCCTCAAGGTACTCAAAACCACATTCAAGAAGATTATTAACCCTTCAGGTGCTTCACAGGAACTAAAGCAACGTGGAAGGAAAAAATGAATATTTAACTTTTTAGCCACAAAAATGATCTTTTACAAACTTTTTTTTTATTTTCACAAGGGTAAAAGGAGAAAATGGGCAGATAAGGTTGTTATGCAATTTCTCCTGAGTACGCCAATACCCAATATGTGGGGGAAAACCACTGTTTGGGCACACGGCAGAGCTCGTAAGGGAAGGAGCGCCGTTTGACTTTTTCAAACTAAAATTGGCTGGAATTGAGATTGGACGCCATGTCGTGTTTGGAGAGCCCCTGATGCGCCTAAACAGTGGAAACCCCCACAAGTGACACCATTTTGGAAACTAGACCCCCTAAGGTACTTATCTAGATCTGTTGTGAGCACTTTGAACTCCCAAGTGTTTCACAAAAGCTTATAATGCCTGGGTGTGAAAAAAAAAAAAAACAATTTTCCACAAAAATGATTTTTTAGTCCCAAATTTTTGAATTTTCCCAAGGAAATTGGACCCCAAAAGTTGTTGTCCAATTTGTCCTGAGTACGCTGATACCCCATATGTGGGGGGGGGAACTGTTTGGGTGCACGGCAGGGCTTGGAAAGGAAGTAGTAACGTTTTGGAATGCAGACGTTGATGGGGGTCATGTTCCGTTTGCAGTGCCCCAGATGAGCCTAAACAGTGGAAACCCCCACAAGTGACCCAATTTTGGAAACTATACCCCTAAGGAACTTATCTAGATCTTTGGTGAGCACTTTGAACCCCCAAGTGCTTCACACAAGTTTATAATGCCCGGGCATGAAAATAAAAAATCCTATTTTTTTTCCCACAAAAATTATATTTTAGTCACTAATTTTTTATTTTCTCAAGGGTAACAGGAGAAATTGGACCACATAAGTTGTTGTCCAATTTGTCCTGAGTACGCTGATACCCCATATGTGGGTGGGAACCACTGTTTGGGCGCACGGCAGAGCTTGGAATGGAAGGAGCACCATTTGACTTTTTCCAACCAAAATTGGCTGGAATTGAGATTGGATGCCATGTTGCATTTGGAGAGCCCCTGATGTGCCTAAACAGTGGAAACCCCCCACAAATGACCCCATTTTGGAAACTAGACCCCCTAAGGAACTTTTCTAGATCTTTGGTGAGCAATTTGAACCCCCAAGTGCTTCACACAAGTTTATAACGTAGAGCCGTAAAATTTAAAAATCATATTTTTTCCACTAAAATGATCTTTTCACCCCAATTTTTATTTTTCCAAGGGAAACAAGACTCCAAAAGTTATTGTGCAATTTGTCCTGAGTGCGCTGATACCCCATATGTGGGGGTAAACCACTGTTTGGGTGCATGGCAGAGTTTGGAAGGGAAGGAGCGCCGTCTGACTTTTTCAACGCAGAATTGGCTGGACGCCATGTCGTGTTTGGAGAGCTCCTGATCTGCCTAAACAGTGGAAACCCCCATAAATGACGCCATTTTGGAAACTAGACCCCTCAAGGAACTTATCTAGATGTGTGGTGAGAACTTTGAACCCCCAGGTGTTTCACTAAAGTTTATAACGTACAGCCGTAAAATAAAAAATCTTTTTTTTTTTTTACAAAAATGATTTTTTCGTCCCCAATATTTTATTTTCACAAGGGTAACAGAAGAAATTGGAACCCAAAAGTTGTTGTCCAATTTGTCCTGAGTACGCTGATACCCAATATGTGGGAGAAAACTACTGTATGGGCGCACGTCAGGGCTCGGAAGGGAAGTAGTGACGTTTTGGATTGCAGACTTTGATGGAATGGTCTGGGGGCGTCATGTCACATTTGGAGAGCCCCTGATGCACCTATACAGTGGAAACCCCCCACAAGTGACCCCATTTTGGCAAATAGACCCACAAGGAACTTATCTAGATGTGTGGTGAGCACTTTGAACCCCGAAGTGCTTCACAGAAGTTTATAACGTACAGCCGTAAAAATAAAAAATCTTTTTTTTTTTTACAAAAATGATTTTTTCGCCCCCAATATTTTATTTTCACAAGGGTAACAGAAGAAATTGGAACCCAAAAGTTGTTGTCCAATTTGTCCTGAGTACGCTGATACCCAATATGTGGGAGAAAACTACTGTATGGGCGCACGTCAGGGCTCGGAAGGGAAGTAGTGACGTTTTGGATTGCAGACTTTGATGGAATGGTCTGGGGGCGTCATGTCACATTTGGAGAGCCCCTGATGCACCTATACAGTGGAAACCCCCCACAAGTGACCCCATTTTGGAAAATAGACCCCACAAGGAACTTGTCTAGATGTGTGGTGAGCACTTTGAACCCCGAAGTGCTTCACAGAAGTTTATAACGCACAGCCGTAAAAATAAAAAATCCATTTTTTTTTGCAAAAATGATTTTTTTGCCCCAATATTTTATTTTTACAAGGGTAACAGGAGAAATTGGACCCCAAAAGTTGTTGTCCAATTTGTCCTGAGTACGCTGATATCCAATATGTGGGAGAAAACTACTGTATGGGTACACGTCGGGGCTCGGAAGGGAAGTAGTGACGTTTTGGATTGCAGACTTTGATGGAATGGTCTGGGGGCGTCATGTCGCATTTGGAGAGCCCCTGATGCGCCTAAACAGTGGAAATCCCCAACAAGTGACCCCATTTTGGAAAATAGACCCCACAAGGAACTTATCTAGATGTGTGGTGAGCGCTATGAAGCCCCAAGTGCTTCACAGAAGTTTATAATGTACAGCCGTAAAAACAAAAAAATATTTTTTTTTGTACAAAAATGATATTTTCGCCCCCAGTTTTTTATTTTCCCAAGGGTAGCAGAAGAAATAGGACAAATTGCACAATAACTCTTGGGGTCCAGAGTACGCTGATACCCCATATGTGGGGATAAACTACTGTTTGGACGCATGGCAGAGCTGAGAAGTGAAGGAGCACCGTTTGACTTTTTCAACGCAGAATTGGCTGGAATTGAGATCAGACGCCATGTCACATTTGGAGAGCCCCTGATGTGCCTAAACAGCGGAAACCCCCCAATTCTAACTCCAACCCTAACCCCAGCACACCCCTAACCCTAGTCCCAACCCTAACCACAAACCTAACCCTAACACACCCCTAATCCCAACCCTAACCCTAATCCTAACTTTAGCGCCAACCCTAACCCTAACTTTAGCCGCAACCCTAACCCTAACCCTAATGGGAAAATGGAAATAAATACTTTTTTTTAATTTTATTATTTTTCCCTTACTAAGGGGGTGATAAAGGGGGGTTTGATTTACTATTTATAGCGGGTTTTTATGATTGGCAGCTGTCACGCTAAAAGACGCTTTTTATTGCAAAAATAGTTTTTGCATCATCACATTTTGAGAGCTATAATTTTTGCATATTTTGGCCACAGAGTCATGTGAGGTCTTATTTTTTGCGGGACGAGTTGACGTTTTTATTGGTACCATTTTTGAGCACGTGACGTTTTTTGATCGCTTTTTATTTCGATTTTTGGGAGGTTAGAATGAACAAAAATCAGCAATTCATGAATTTCTTTTGGGGGAGGCGTTTATACCGTTCCGCGTGTGGTAAAATTGATAAAGCAGTTTTATTCTTCGGGTCAGTACGATTATGGCGATACCTCATTTATATCATTTTTTCATGTTTTGGCGCTTTTATAGAATAAAAACAATTTTATATAAAAAATAATTATTTTTGCATCGCTTTATTCTGCGAGCTATAACTTTTTTATTTTTTCGCTGATGATGCTTTAGGATGGCTCGTTTTTTGCGGGACAAGATGTTGTTTTCAGCGGTACCATGTGTTTTTATATCTGTCTTTTTGATCGCGCGTTATTCCACTTTTTGTTCGGCGGTATGATATAAAGCATTGATTTTTTGCTTCTTTTTTTTTTTTTTTTTTTTAAGGGGTTCACTAAAGGGGTTAACTAGTGGGACAATTTTATAGGGGGGGTCGTTACGGACGCGGCGATACCAAATATGTGTACTTTTATTGTTTTTTTTTTTTTATTTACAGGAAGAAGTGAATTTATTGGGGAATATTTTTTTTTTTTTTTATCTATTTTGGATTTTTTTTTACACGTTTATTTTTACTTTTTTAACTTTTTTACTTTGTCCCAGGGTGGGACATCACAGTATTTTATCAGATCGCTGGTGTGACAGTGTGCACAGCACTCTGTCACACCAGCGATGTGACAGGCAGTGCAGGACGCTTCCTCATGCCTGCTCTCGGCAGGCACTGAGGAAGCCGCCTCCCTCCAGGACCCCGGCGCCATCTTGGATCCGGGTCCTGGGAGGGAGGAAGCCCTCAGAACAGCGCGATCACATCGCGCTGCTCTGAGGGTCTCAGGGGGGCGCGCAGGGAGCCCCCACCCTGCGCGATCCTCCCCTGTGCCCCCAGTACACCGCGATCATGTTTGATCGCGGTGTGCAAGGGGTTAATGTGCCGGGAGCGATCCGTGACCGCTCCTGACACACAGTCATGGGTGTCAGCTGTGATAATCAGCTGACACCCGGCGGCGATTAGCTGCGCTCCCCTCAGGAGCGCAGCTGATCGCCTATGACGTACTATCCCGTCCCCGGTCATACGGGCCCAGGTACCATGGACGGGATAGTACGTCCGATGGCAGTAAGCTGTTAATGAAATAATCACACAGTTTTTGACCATATTTTATTTTCCTGCTAAAACCATTACCTGTAATAAAAATAAAATAAAAAAGCAAAATTATTCTTACCAATCCGATGTACAGTCAGGTCCCACGGTGTAATCCATCAGAAAGGGTTAACAGGTTACAGCGAGCAGAGAGCTAATAATGCTATCTCCGAGCTGTATTCCCATGAATGAATAAGTTACTCTCCCAGCGAAAGGAGAGGAATAGATTCATGAATGGAGCTTAATTGATTTATTGCCACTTTCACTTCAGTGACTAGTGTTGAGCGATACGATACTGCAAATATCGGGTATCGGCCGATATTAGCTGTATCGGGCTTTCGATTCTGAGTACCGATATTTTCGTCATATCGGATACCGGAATCCGATTTGTCACTGTCACTGTGAGTGTCCGTCGGTCGGGTCTGTCAGGAGTCAGCGGCACTTACCTGGCAGAAGATCTCCGGCGGTCACGTCCTGGACTGCTTGATGGCCGCTATTATCTTCTCCCTGGCGGTCACATGCAGTTTTTCGCGATAACTGCAGTGACTGCAGGGTAATCCCGGCCGTAAACCAGTCCGATGACGTCACCGCCGGGGAAGCAGGTAATCAGCTGTGCTGCGCCGGGATGACAGGCTCTGCCTGTCATTCTGATGTAGCAGAGCTGGATCGTCGTGGGACACTCGTTACTATGGACTGCGTCGGACAGGTGGTATACTGCTGGTTTTTTTTTTCATTTTTTTACAGGAGATCGATGGCGTCGCAGGATGAGACTGTAATAAAGTAATGAAAACTGTGTTGTGTTTTTTATTAAATTAAAAAAAATTTTTATGAACATTCACCCGTCCGGGTACATCAACAATTTAACTATTTACATACAGGGACCCTGTCCGAGTTATTTATAATTCTTTGGCAGGGGTGTTCCAGGTACCACCTGGTACTGTTCTGATGCTTGCCAAACATCCGAGACACCAAGGACCACCAGGACCTGATGACGTCGTGTGGCCTGTACAGTCAAGTCGTGACCCGCTATCTGTGTCTGTGTGGCCACCTCTTTCATCTCCCTCCGGGTCTGGAGCCCTATGTCACGGACTGAACGAACCCCGGGGGGCCTAACAGGCGCCGGGTACGGGCCAGCTATAGTTATCATGTCCATAGCTGGGGCTGCTGAGGAGACCACTGAGGGAGGCTGGGGAGATTTACGGCGTGGGGTGGGCACTTGTGCAGAGGCCTGGATGTGGGAGGCTGAAGGCTCCGAGGGTCTCACAGGTTCCTGACACTCTGGGGAGTAGTGGTCGCACCTGGTAACATTTAGGGCGTACCATCCATTGTAACCCCAGTGTCGGGTGTAAGTCACCAAGTCTCCTGGCAACAGGTCCCTCCCTGGGTGTCCTTCTGGGAGGTGAGTCTCCACGTCCCACCTGGTCACAAAGACTTCTAAATAAAGTCCAGGCTCCTGGATGAAGCCCCAACCACCTTTCAATTTAAAGCTCCGTACTGCACCCTTACGTCGCGGCTCCCACAGGGTTCCTTTATCTTTTCTCATCCGGTCCTTATCTGCCCGGTCCTTCTCCAGTTGACGTTGCCGAAGCTTTTGGGATTCTCGCTGCTCCCTTTGTCGCTCTGCTTCCCGCTCCCAACGTCTCCACTCTTCCTCCTGACGCCGGTTGTAATTCTCCTCCACCAGCTGCTCCATGTCTCCACCATCAAATGCCAGCTTACGATGCCCGGTTTGCGGCAGCTCTCCTGGCGCCCCCCAGTCCTGGCGGCGCTCACCTGCGGAGGAAGCAGCCGGCTCTGGAACAGATGACAGTCGGGGCTCCGGTACAGGCAGGTAGTGCTCTGGTGCCTGCGCGGCCTCCTCCATGAGGACGGGTGTCGCTTATTCTGTCTCAGCGACGGGGGCAGACAGCGGGATCTGGGGTGCTGCCGGTGCAGAGTTTTTTGCACGAACGGGTGCCTCCACTGCGACAACGTCAACCGGATCACATTGCAAGGGCTGGGATGCCCGCACGGACTCCTCTACTAGAACGGGTGCCTCACCTTCCGGTACAGACACTTCAGGTAAGAGGGATTGGCGCCGCTCCAAGTTTAGTTTTAGGGCACGCCAGCTGGCTTCCATCCTGGCGACCTCCTCCCGGTGCCGGGCCAAGCCTCTTAGGGTATCCTCCGCTTCTTGCAGCGTAGGAGGGTTTCCAGGCCGGGTGCCCAACGGTGGTTCCGTGGCGATCGGGTCGCTTCCGTGGGGGGAGAGCTCTGACTGCTCCATCCCTTCACACTTCTGCTCGTGTCCATTAGCCATCTCTGCCAAGTCACATGTGTCATTAGCATCTGGAGAGGGCCCCTCTTTTGTAGGGAGGCGGGACCTTCGTGTTAGTTTCCGCACACTGACGAGGATGAGGAGGCGGAACTGAAGAGCTGTGGGGCACGATCTTACATTGCAGTACCATTTAGAGTGGTCGGCCATCGTTTTCGCGCCACTGAGTGAGTGTACACCCACGAAGAGCACGCCCTTCTTCTTCACCAGTGCCTCGTCGTGACGCAGATATAGCGGAAAAATGGCAAATACATTCTCTGATGATTTTAGCAATTCTCAAGCACAAAACCAGTTCAATTCAGGCACACAGGACTCGCTTATAGCGAGCTACAGAATCCTGTTCGTGACGCCCAAGTTGAGTCGCACAGAGCCAGAGGTTTTGGGGGTACTCGGCACCGAGCCCGTCGACTTCTATGGGGTATGTCAAGGCTTTACCCGGCAATTGAATCAGAGTCTATTTTACTATGTAGAAGTGTATAAACTATAAATATATGTATATATATATGTCACAATGACATGTATATATATATATATATATGTATTCTATGTGTGTATATTTTGTGTTTACAACGAAAGAAAGGGTTTTTTTTGTTGCGATATTTTGTTCCCATAGACTTACATGGGACTTCCGGTATCGTAATCGGATATCGACGATATTTAGTGATATCGGCGATACCATTCCGATACGATATTTTTAGATATCGAGCAGTATCGCTCAACACTATCAGTGACCTGACCTAACGTGAAAGTGGGATACAATCAATTAAGCTTCATTCATTAATCACATCCTCTCCTGTCGCCAGGAGATAAGCTCATTCATTCAGGAGCTATCAGATGAGCATGCAGGATTACTTGCGCTGCTTATCTGATTGCTAGTTAACCCTTTGTGAAGGATTACATCGTGGGACGTGACAGATCGCCAGATAGGTAAGAATAATGTTGTTTTATTATTTTATATTTATTTTAGAAGAACAAGGGCTTCGAACGGATTAAGAGTTAAATAAAAGATGGTCAAAATATGTGTTTTGATTTCATTAAAATTATTTATTCTTAAAGTGTGTTTGTGTTTTTTTATTTACTTCAATAGGATTAATAATTGATAGTTGTCTAATTGACAGCTCTCAATTATTAACATGGCTTAAGGTCACCTTTGAATAGCAAGGTGACATTAACCCCTTATTAACCCATTTGCCACCGCTACAGGGCAATGGGAATAGACGGGCAAAGTGCCAGAAAGGGCAAATCTAATTATAGATTTGCCCTTTCTGGGGTGTCTGGGGGCAGATGTTAGTAGCCAGGGGGGGCACAAAAAAAATGTACCCTCCCTAGGCTATTATTATCTGCCCCCACTCGCTTGCTTTGTCTGTCTGGTGGAGAAAATACAGCGGGAGCCCACGCATTTTTTTTCAACGAATTTACACCTTTAATTAACCCCTACATGTCTGAAATTTTGTACAAATACACTCATGTAATTGTAAGTTCAAACCATATATTAAAATACAGGAAATGACATGGTTAACTGTGTGGAAACAATGTATCATTTCATGTCGGCTTCTGTGATTTCATAAAAGCCGGCAATTGAATTAGCGGCTATTACAGTATGTAGAAGTCTAGGAACTATAAATATATGCATATATATATGTCACAATTACATATATATATATATATATATATATATATATATATATATATATTGTATTTTATGTGTGTATATGTATTGTTTCTATTCTTTATTAAAGCTGTCAGTGTGATTTTACAGTAATGCCAGGGATGAATTAGCGGCTATTATACTATGTAGAAGTGTATGACCTATATATATATTATATATATATATATATATATATATATATATTAGATGTATATATATATATTATATATATAATTATTTGCTTTTTATGTAAATTTTTTTGTTACAATGTAATTTTTACATGACTTTTTACATAGAGATAACTGCTCTATGTAAAACTTCATGTTAAAATCGCACTGCATACAGATGGAAAACTGATGGAAAACTGACAGAAAACGCATGGTGCGATTTAAAATCGCATCAAAATCGCATGCCTTTTTACAACAAATGTACCGTTTTTTTCCTGCAGAAAACGGACCGATTTTTTTCCAGCCAGTGAGTATGAGGCCTTTCTGTAATAAACAAAACGAGCTCTAAATGAGCTTGGAATTGAATATTGCAAAATATCTTCTTTCTAATTTTGATAGTACGAGTTGGACTTTTTTTTACGAAGTTTACTAAAGTGCAAGTTTTCAGCAATAACATAAGCTATTATTATACTAAATGTACCTTACAGCTTCGCAGCTGTTACTTGTTGAAAATAAATAAAACCAATCTTCTACATTAATGCATGGTGAATACTTGTTAATTTGTGTCCCATTTTCACAGCTTTTATTATTGCTTGTCTTGAATCCAACAGTCTACTTGTATAATTAGTCAAATATTTATGTTAAAGTTTCTTTAAAATAATTTGCATACTGAAATTCATAAAACTTCCACCCTGATCTGCCAATGTGCCTCACATGGTTAGTTTAAAAATATACTTAGATAAGTCTTCTATTATTAACTACAAAAATGTCAAAAAAATCCATCCTGCCTTTAAAATAAAAAACACATTGAGTATGATAGATGTGCATTAAACCAATAATATCAAATAATTTTCCATGTAAAAGTCATAATGTTCAATACCATGCAAAAGCCTTAGGCAAATGTAGAAAAAATTCTGTAAAGCATGAATTGAAGTGTTAAGAGATAAATATAAAGCAAATAAATATTTGTATTGTTCATCCTTCACCTTCAAAACAGTGTAAATTTTTATAGGTATTTTATGGGAAGGTTGTTCCAAACACACTGGAGAACTAACCACAGATCTTCTATGGCTGCAGACTTTTACAAAACCCTCTGTCTCCTCAGCAAAATCCGAGCCAGACTCAATGATGTTGTAATCAGGGCTCTGTGGGCTCATATCATCATTTCCTGGACTTCTTGTTCTTCTTCACACAGAAGATAATTCTTAATGACAATGACATTGTCTGCATGTTTGGTGATGTTGTCCTACTGTAGAATACATTTGGAGCTAATCAGATACCTTCCTGATGGTATTGCATGATGGATAAGTATTTTCCTTTATTTCTCAGCACTGAGGACACTATTAATCTTGACCAAATCCCCAACTCCTTTTTCTAAAATGCAGGCCCAAACTTGTAAGGAACCTCCACTATGTTTTACTGTTGCCGGCAGACACTCATTATTGTACCAAATCTCCAGCCCTTCACAGAATTAACTGCCTTCTGTTACAGCCAAATATTTCACATTTTGGTCTCAGAACACCTGTTGCCATTTTTCGACATCTCAGTTCCTATGTTTACATGCAAAGTTGAGTTATAATTTGCATTAAATGGGTATAGCTGGGTGCCACTGGTTGGTGCCAGTTCTGTGCTGATGACACTGCTGGATATCTTCCAATTTTGAAGGAAAGCAAACATGATGTGTTTTTCAAAGATATAAATCAAATGATAACCCCTGCGCTTCCAAAAGGGAGCAGTAAAAAATAGTGCAAGATAAGGACTGCTTTGATGCTGACACAAATGCGAGTTTGTAATAAACATAAACCTGATGGGGTTAATGGTAACTTACTTAGCTCGTATATGCTGTGTCAGGCTTTCAATGTGGAGACCCGTCAAAGATTTATGCAGAGGCTCCGATAGCGTGGATAGTCTGGTTTGGAAAGTTGCAGGATCTTGGTTCCTGTGTACTATGCCGGGTTATAAGGTGTAGAAATCCGTCAGAGATTTATGTTAGAGTGTCGTAGGCTAGAATGGTACGATGTGAGATCAGGAGATCCTGCAAGGGAGCGTCCTCCCTGACGAGCAGGAGGACTCCTGAGTTGCCGTGCAGCTGGGACAATACCGAGTGAGGTATGCACGGCAACTCAGGAGTCCTCCTGCTTGTCAGGGAGGACGCTCCCTTGCAGGATCTCCTGATCTCACATCGTACCATTCTAGCCTACGGCACTCTAACATAAATCTCTGACGGATTTCTACACCTTATACCGGCATAGTACACAGGAGCCAAGATCCTGCAACTTTCCAAACCAGACTATCCACGCTATCGGAGCCTCTGCATAAATCTTTGACGGGTCTCCACATTGAAAGCCTGACACAGCATATACGAGCTAAGTAAGTTACCATTAACCCCATCAGGTTTATGTTTATTACAAACTCCATTTGTGTCAGCATCAAAGCAGTCCTTATCTTGCACTATTTTTTACTGCTCCCTTTTGGAAGCGCAGGGGTTATCATTTGTTTTATATCTCGGTTCTTTTTTTAGTCATTAGTACACAGTGGCTAATTTAACCCCAGCTGCCTCCCCAGATGTCCATGTAGTATACAGGGCACCTCATTGTCTTTTGTTCACACGTATATGTACTTATCTTCCTTTTAGGATCGCGCCAGTGTGATTTTTTGTCATTTCTATGATGTGTTTTTCATTTGCTGCACTAAGTTTTCTTGGCTGATCACTGAGTATACGATTCTCCATGTTGGCCAAAACTTGGTGTCTCTTCAAACGAAATCCAACATCACATCCTAAAATCTCAACTACTACTTTGACATCTTTTCTTGGGAGAGACATTGCTGATGCAGTATAACTACCTTATGTCTTACTGCTGTGCTTAGTCTTGATATGTTGTATGATTTGTGACATGAGACTGTCTTCAACAACTTCACCTTTGTAGCAGATTTTGCCTGTAACTCAGTTTTAAGCGTCCTACACAACTGTTTCAATTAATAACTGTGCTGTAACCTACCTGTAAAAATAGTTATCATTATAATCTATTTGGTATAATCGGTTTTTCATTCAATTTAAAATAATTTTAGAAAATTCCATGTGTGCCTAGTATTTAACCCCTCTCTGACATTAGACGTACTATCCCGTCCATAAAACCCGTGCCATTCTGACCATGGACGGGATAGTACATCATAGGCGATTAGCTGCGCTCCCGGAGGGAGCGCAGCTAATCGCCCCCGGGTGTCAGCTGATTATCACAGCTGACACCCGTGACTGTGTGTCAGGAGTGGTCACGGACCGCTCCCGGAACATTAACCCCTTGCACACCGCGATCAAACATGATCGCGGTGTACTGGGGGCACAGGGGAGGATCGCGCAGGGTGGGGGCTCCCTGCGCGCCCCCCTGAGACCCTCAGAGCAGCGCGATGTGATCGCGCTGCTCTGAGGGCTTCCTCCCTCCCAGGACCCGGATCCAAGATGGCGCTGGGGTCCTGGAGGGAGGCGGCTTCCTCAGTGCCTGCCGAGAGCAGGCATGAGGAAGCGTCCTGCACTGCCTGTCACATCGCTGGTGTGACAGAGTGCTGTGCACACTGTCACACCAGCGATCTGATGAAATACAGTGATGTCCCACCCTGGGACAAAGTAAAAAAGTAAAAAAAAGTAAAAAATAAACATGTGTAAAAAAAAATCCAAAATAAATAAATAATAAAAAAAAAATATTCCCCAATAAATTCATTACTTATTGTAAATAAAAAAAATAAAACAATAAAAGTACACATATATGGTATCGACGCGTCCGTAACGACCCCCCCTATAAAACTGTCCCACTAGTTAACCCCTTTTGTGAACCCCTTAAAACAAAAAAATAAAAACGAAGCAAAAAATCAGTGCTTTATCATCATACCGCTGAACAAAAAGTGGAATAACACGCGATCAAAAAGACGGATATAAATAAACATGGTACCGCTGAAAATGTCATCTTGTCCCGCAAAAAATGAGCCATCACACAGCATCATCAGCAAAAAAATAAAAAAGTTATAGCTCGCAGAATAAAGCGATGCAAAAATAATTATTTTTTATATAAAATTGTTTTTCTTCTATAAAAGCGCCAAAACATAAAAAAATGATATAAATGAGGTATCGCCGTAATCGTACTGACCCGAAGAATAAAACTGCTTTATTGATTTTACCACACGCGGAACAATAAAAACGCCTCACCCAAAAGAAATTCATGAATTGCTGATTTTTGTTCATTCTAACCTCCCAAAAATCGAAATAAAAAGCGATCAAAAAATGTCAATGCTCAAAAATGGTACCAATAAAAGCGTCACCTCGTCCCGCAAAAATTAAGACCTCACATGACATTGTGGGCCAAAATATGCAAAAATTATAGCTCTCAAAATGTGGCGATGCAAAAAACTACTTTTTGCAATAAAAAGCGTCTTTTAGCGTGACAGCTGCCAATCATAAAAACCCGCTATAAATAGTAAATCAAACCCCCTTTATCACCCCCTTAGTTAGGGAAAAATAATAAAATAAAAAAAATGTATTTATTTCCATTTTCCCATTAGGGTTAGGGTTAGGGTTTCGGCTAAAGTTAGGGTTAGGGTTGGCGCTAAAGTTAGGATTAGGGTTAGAGTTAGGATTAGGGTTAGGGTTGGGATTAGGGTTGGGACTAGGGTTAGGGGTGTGTTGGGGTTAGGGTTGGAGTTAGAATTGGGGGGATTCCGCTGTTTAGGCACATCAGGGGCTCTCCAAATGTGACATGGCGTCTGATCTCCATTCCAGCCAATTCTGCGTAGAAAAAGTCAAACGGTGTTCCTTCACTTCTGAGCTCTGCCATGCTCCAAACAGTAGTTTATCCCCACATATGGGGTATCAGCGTACTCTGGACCCATGAGTTATTGTGAAATTTGTCCTATTTCTTCTGTTACCCTTGGGAAAATAAAAAACTGGGGGCGAAAATATTATTTTTGTTAAAAAAATAAGATTTTTTTGTTTTTACGGCTGTACATTACAAACTTCTGTGAAGCACTTGGGCTTCATAGCGCTCACCACACATCTAAATAAGTTCCTTGTGGGGTCTATTTTCCAAAATGGGGTCACTTGTTGGGGATTTCCACTGTTTAGGCGCATCAGGGGCTCTCCAAATGCGACATGACGCCCCCAGACCATTCCATCAAAGTCTGCAATCCAAAACGTCACTACTTCCCTTTCCGAGCCCTGACATGCGCCCATACAGTAGTTTTCTCCCACATTTTGGGTATCAACAAACTCAGGACAAATTGGACAACAACTTTTGGGGTCCAATTTCTCCTGTTACCCTTGTGAAAATAAAATATTGGGGGCGAAAAAATCATTTTTGTAAAAAAGAAAGGATTTTTTATTTTTACGGCTGTGCGTTATAAACTTCTGTGAAGCACTTCGGGGTTCAAAGTGCTCACCACACATCTAGATAAGTTCCTTGTGGGGTCTATTTTCCAAAATGGGGTCACTTGTGGGGGTTTCCACTGTTTAGGCGCATCAGGGGCTCTCCAAATGCGACATGACGCCCCCAGACCATTCCATCAAAGTCTTCAATCCAAAACGTCACTACTTCCCTTCCGAGCCCTGACGTGCACCCATACAGTAGTTTTCTCCTACATATTGGGTATCAGCGTACTCAGGACAAATTGGACAACAACTTTTGGGTTCCAATTTCTTCTGTTACCCTTGTGAAAATAAAATATTGGGGGCGAAAAAATCATTTTTGTAAAAAAAAAAAAGGATTTTTTATTTTAAGGCTGTACGTTATAAACTTTAGTGAAACACCTGGGGGTTCAAAGTTCTCACCACACATCTAGATAAGTTCCTTGGGGGGTCTAGTTTCCAAAATGGTGTCATTTGTGGGGGGTTTCCACTGTTTAGGCAGATCAGGAGCTCTCCAAACACGACATGGCGTCCAGCCAATTCTGCGTTGAAAAAGTGAGACGGCGCTCCTTCCCTTCCAAACTCTGCCATGCACCCAAACAGTGGTATACCCCCACATATGGGGTATCAGTGTACTCAGGACAAATTGCACAATAACTTTTGGAGTCTTGTTACCCTTGGAAAAATAAAAATTCGGGTGAAAAGATCATTTTTGTGGAAAAAATATGATTTTTAAATTTTACGGCTCTACGTTATAAACTTGTGTGAAGCACTTGAGGGTTCAAATTGCTCACCAAAGATCTAGATAAGTTCCTTAGGGGGTCTAGTTTCCCAAATGGGGTCATTTGTGGGGGGTTTCCACTGTTTAGGCACATCAGGGGCTCTCCAAATGCAACATGGCATCCAATCTCAATTCCAGCCAATTTTGGTTGGAAAAAGTCAAATGGTGCTCCTTCCCTTCCGAGCTCTGCCGTGCGCCCAAACAGTGGTTCCCCCCCACATATGGGGCATCAGCGTACTCAGGACAAATTGGACAACAACTTATGTGGTCCAATTTCTCCTGATACCCTTGGGAAAATAAAAAAATAGTGACTAAGATATAATTTTTGTGGGAAAAAAATAGGATTTTTTATTTTCATGCCCGGGCATTATAAACTTGTGTGAAGCACTTGGGGGTTCAAAGTGCTCACCAAAGATCTAGATAAGTTCCTTAGGGGGTCTAGTTTCCAAAATGGGGTCACTTGTGGGGGATTTCCACTGTTTAGGCTCATCTGGGGCACTGCAAACGGAACATGACCCCCATCAACGTCTGCATTCCAAAACGTTACTACTTCCTTTCCAAGCCCTGCCGTGCGCCCAAACAGTTTTCCACCCCCACATATGGTGTATCAGCGTACTCAGGACAAATTGGACAACAACTTTTGTGGTCCAATTTCCTTGGGAAAATTCAAAAATTTAGGACTAAAAAATCATTTTTGTGGAATTTTTTTTTTTTTCACACCCAGGCATTATAAACTTTTGTGAAACACTTGGGGGTTCAAAGTGCTCACAACAGATCTAGATAAGTACCTTAGGGGGTCTAGTTTCCAAAATGGTGTTACTTGTGGGGGGTTTCCACTGTTTAGGCGCATCAGAGGTTCTCCAAGCGCGACATGGCGTCCAATCTCAACTCCAGCCAATTTTAGTTTGAAAAAGTCAAACGGCGCTCCTTCCCTTACGAGCTCTGCCGTGTGCCCAAACAGTGGTTTTCCCCCACATATGGGGTATTGGCGTACTCAGGAGAAATTGCATAACAACCTTATCAGTCCATTTTCTCCTTTTACCCTTGTGAAAATAAAAAAAAAGTTTGTAAAAGATCATTTTTGTGGCTAAAAAGTTAAATATTCATTTTTTCCTTCCACGTTGCTTTTAGTTCCTGTGAAGCACCTGAAGGGTTAATAAACTTCTTGAATGTGGTTTTGAGTACCTTGAGGGGTGCAGTTTTTAGAATGGTGTCACTTTTGGGTATTTTCTGTCATGTAGACCCCTCAAAGTGACTTCAAATGTGAGGTGGTCCCTAAAAAAAATGGCTTTGTAAATTTTGTTGTAAAAATGAGAAATCGCTGGTCAACTTTTAACCCTTATAACTTCCTAACAAAAAAACATTTTGATTCCAAAATTGTGCTGATGTAAAGTAGACATGTGGGAAATGTTATTTCTTAACTATTTTGTGTTACATATTTCTCTGTTTTAAGGGAATAAAAATTCAAAGTTTGAAAATTGCTAAATTTTCAAAATTTTCGCCATATTTGCGTTTTTTTCAAAATAAACGCAAGTTATATGGAAGAAATTTTACTACTAACATGAAGTACAATATGTCACGAGAAAACAATCTCAGAATCGCGAAGATCCGTTGAAGCGTTCCGGAGTTATAACCTCATAAAGAGACAGTGGTCAGAATTGTAAAAATTGTCCCGGTCATTAACGTGCAAACCACCCTTGGGGGTGAAGGGGTTAAACTGTTTTGAAGGTAAACGAGTGGTCACACCAAACATTGATTCAATTTAGACTGTTCTTTGGTTCATTCACTTTGCATTTTGTTAATTGCTAAAAATATATCATTAGTACTTTTATTTTTTAAAGAATTCTTACTTTGCAGCAGTATTTCCACACCTTATTAAACTTTTGCACAGTACTGCAAATGCCTAATCCATTGACAAGTTCATTCCAAAATACTGTATTCTGCATAAAATAATTACTCACCTTCCAGTTAAGAGTTCATAGATGAGTATACCAAGAGACCAGTAATCTGCTCCAAAGTCATGTCCTCTGTTCATGATTATCTCTGGGGCCACATACTCAGGAGTTCCACAAAATGTCCATGTCTTTTTTCCTGGTCCAATCTTTTTTGCAAACCCAAAATCTACCTGAAGAACAAGAAAATTAAGTCAATCTAAAGGACGAGTCATTAGTCATCAGTATGTTAATAGGGAATATTTCTCGTTTACTAAAACATACATGCACATCTATAACTGTTTTTATTGCTGATTTCTTTAAGGCCTCCTTCAGATGTCTGTTTTTCTCATGTATGAGAACAATGAACTGATTATTTTGATCAGACTGTGACCAAAGCTTGATTAAAGTGTTTTCAAAGTGTCATCAGTTTTTCTCATGTGGAGAAAAAAAAATGTTTCTCCACCTTTTTCCTTCTGACTGTGAAAATCGGACAACACTAGACTGTTACCTGATTGTGGACCAATTTTTCCACCGACATATAGATTTGCATTGCCAATTTGGATCTGGCCCTCAAATCAAAATTGGACATGTCACCCAGACTTTCTAAAGACTGCTTCGTCTGTGAAAAATCATGGACATGTGAAAGGACACAGAGTATCACAGGTACAAGTGCTATCCGTGAAAACCATAGATAGCACAATTACATGAAAACTGGACATCTGAATGAAGCAGCACAATTTGATCAGGAGTAGCAAATTTCCAAAATGTTTAGCATTTTTCGTATATGTCTTCCTTTGGCTTATAATTTTCAGACCACTTTCATTCCTCATTCTCCTACTAACCATCTTTATATATCCTTCAGAATCAAGAAGAAGATTCTCTGGTTTGAGGTCTCGGTAGACTATTCCTCGATTGTGCAGGTAGTCAAAAGCTTCAAGAACACATCCAATGCAGAATCTGGCAATCCCTTCCTCAAAAGAGCCCCTGAGTTTCAGAAAGTAAAAACAAAATTACAATTGATACATTTTAGAGTGGAGCATCTGAGATGCTTATTAATGCAGATAGCAAACACAACAACTTGTCTTATCTAAAAGTCTTTGATGAGAGCTGATATATGAGCTAGGTAACTAAGGCAATTGGCTGGGGATCCATCGTGAGACACATCGAATTAGCATATTTATTGCAAAATGTATACATTAAAATAACAGAACAGACCATACTAAGGACCAGAGGGCACTCATTACTGGTGTAAGAAAGGCGATTCCAGCAGCTAAATAGGAAAGGATTCTTTACAGTTAGAGCAGTCAGATTGAGGAATGCCGACCACAAGAGGTAGTAATGGCCGGAACTATAACAGCTTTTAATAAAGGGCTGGACGATTTCCTCAATACACATAGCATTATGGGTTATAGTTAATTTAGTGATAAAATGTACATTTGGTGGAGAAAGGTTGAACTTGATGGACCTAGGTCTTTTTTCAACCGATGTAACTACACCATGTTCCAAATTATTATGCAAATTGGTTTTAAGTGTCATAGCGTTTTTTATTTTTTTTGTAAATAAAACCCATTGATTGTATTGTATCTCAGGGTTCTTTGGATCACTGAAATCAATCTCAGATACCTGTGATAATTAGTTTGCCATGTGAGCCCAATAAAAGGAAAACTGGATGTTCCACACTATTAAGCAGGCCAGAGTTTTCAAGTAACATGGGAAAGAAAAAGGATCTCTCTGCTGCTGAAAAGCATCAAATAGTGCAATGCCTTGGTCAAGGGATGAAAACATTAGATATTTCCCGAAAACTTAAGCGTGATCATCGTACTGTTAAGAGATTTGTAGCTGATTCTGAGCACAGACGTGTTCGTGCTGATAAAGGCAGAATGAGGAAGGTTTCTGCCAGGCAAGTTCATCGAATTAGGAGAGCAGCTGCTAAAAATCCATTACAAACCAGCAAACAGATATTTGAAGCTGCTGGTGCCTCTGGAGTCTCTCGAAGCTCAAGGTGTAGGATCCTTCAAAAGCTTGCTGTGGTGCATAAACCTACTATTCGGCCACCCCTAAACAGTGCTCATGAGCAGAAATAGTTGCAGTGGGCCCAGACATACATGAAGACTAATTTTAAAACAGTCTTGTTTACTGATGAGTGTCGAGCAACCCTTGATGGTCCAGATGGATGGAGTAGTGGATGGTTGGTGGATGCGACCATGTCCCAACAAGGCTACGACGTCAGCAAGGAGGTAGAGGAGTCATGTTTTGGGCCAGAATCATGGGGAAACAGCTGGTAGGACCCTTTAAGATTCCTGAAGGTGTGAAAATGACCTCTGTAAAGTATGTAGAGTTTCTGACTGACAACTTTCTTCCATGGTATAAAAAGCAGAAACGTGCCTTCAGGAGCAAAATCATCTTCATGCATGACAATGCACCATCTCGTGCTGCAAAGTATACCTCTGAGTCATTGGCTGCTATGGCATAAAAGGAGATAAACTCATTGTGTGGCCACCATCTTCCCTTGACCTCAACCCTATAGAGAACCTTTGGAGTATCATCAAGCCAAAGATCTATGAGGGTAGAGGCAGGTCACATCAAAACAGCAGCTCTGGGAGGCTATTCTGACTTCATGTAAAGAAATACAAGCAGAAACTCTCCAATAACTCACAAGTTCAATGGATGCAAGAATTGTGAAGGTGATATCAAAGAAGGGTTCCTATGTTAGTATGTAACTTGGCCTGTTAGGATGTTTTGGAGTTAAGTAGCTTTTTTGTTCAGTGAATGTGACCTCCTAATGCTGCAAATTCCACAAATGAGCATTTTCAGTTCTTTAAAACATATCAAATGTTTAGAAATTCTACTGTGCCTAATAATTTGGAACAGTGCATTTTGAGTTATTATTCATTTTGGAGATTATACTGTTATCATTGGGAGGTTTCTTCAATAAAATTTGATGTATAGTCTAACGGGTGATGACTTATTAGACTGACTGTCATTTGCACCGACCACTTAGGAAAATCAGAGAAAAATATCATTTGCATAATAATTTGAAACATGGTGTATGTAATCTTTTCATATCTGACTATATCTGTACTTCATGGACTGTTAATATTAGTATAATGTATATTATATCTATCGGCTTTGCACTCTCTAAATAGTGAAATACTTGACGTGAACCTTTGATATTTAGCAGAGTTCTGTGCACAATGTCGTAATATAAATTGTCGTGTTGTTTTGGTGCAGCTGGTGGGAGCCCATTTTTTACATTTCAAACATTCTCTATTCACTAAACACATGCTACATATTTAACATAATGGTTTCAAAAAAGCAGAAAAGTCTTTAATAACCCATCATCACATAATATAGCACAACATAGACTAATATTAAAAGCTACAGGCCATGTTCACACATAGCATAAAGACTGCGTTATTTTTAACTGTGTTTAATCATCCAAGTAAAATGGATAAGATTTCATGAAAATGTCTACCCATTGTGCATTTAAAGAAGCTGAGGAATTGTACTTCTGTGCGGAGTGTGAAATCATGCATGTAGAAAACACAGTTGTATTTTTAAGTACAGAATCAAAGCAAAAGTAAATCAAATGAAGGGGCAAAACCTATAAAAAATAGTCAAAAATGTAATAATCAGAGAATATTGTTACATATTTTGATGCAGTGTTAACTGTATGTGTGAACACGGCCACACATATACGTAGCAAAGTCACAATGGAAGATATTGGTAGGAAGACATACCCACAGCATGTTTACCTAAATAAAAAAGCATATGTGAACGTGCGTATCCCAATATAGACGAGTAGAGAAAGGAGCATATGTATATAACAGTATTACACCATAACAAGATGGCAAAGGCGGATAAAAAAGTTTCATTTTTTTTAGGACACCATTTGGTGTAGAGTCCATTCAAATGCTCATCACCATTACTGGACAGCAATGACAAAAGCTGAGGTAATGAGATATGTATCTCCAACTATTGGCTTCCTAAAAAGCACGAAACTTATTCATCCTTCTTTACAATCTCATTACAGTGTAATACTGTCATATACATATGTTTATTTGTGTACCTGATATTATTATCACTTGCACTTTAAAATATACATCCTTATATTGTTTTATATACATTTCCTATTTAGAAAAACTTAATCTTGTCTTTGCTTTAGGTGTGTAGCTTTTAAGTTATTTTTTGAAATCCTGGTCTATTTTGTTATGTTACATTATATTTTGTGGCAATTTGTCACTATTCATCATTTTTTTAGTGGAACAAACATGAAATACTAGTTATATGTTAAGCATCTCATCTGTGATATCACCTGATAAAGCCGCAGTGCAAAAAATACACGCAAAGTCAATGTTGTAAGTTCTCAGATCTGTAGGATTTTTAGATACCAAGATGCTTTTCCTTAATGTTGGGCGTTCACATTGTGGAGTCAATAAACAATCTTATTAGGTGCAGAAAGGTGATTAAATAAGCAACATTTCATTTTGTCATACCTTTAATATTTTGTCACAACATTCTCACGCAGCGAGCGGTGAAGTCAGTGAGCTGACCGGGGTTCATCGTCTGTGAACTCTGGTGATCTTTCTCATGTCAGCACTACAAACTGCAAGAGCTTAGCGTGTTCCGGCTGGCTCGCTGAGCTGTCGCATAATGCCACCACTCAACAAACCACCTAGATGTAGCAGAGTTGAAGTTCTTCGTGGGGCAGCATCACATAGGGATTGATTCTATGCCGACAGGTGAGCAATATGGTGGCTTATTATTTTTTATTTTACAGTAACAAATGGGAAAAAAGGGACTTTTCCCTAATAGTAGTAATAAAGGACTTTGTGTGTTTTTCAAATAAAGGACTCTATTCTGGCTTTGTATTTTTTACAATATTACTATAGAGTTAGTAATGGGGGTTTCTTATAGGCTCATCTCCATTACTAACCCCTGGGATTGATGTCAGTGGCCATAAAACAGCTGACATCAACCCAAACTCTGTTACCCCACTTGTCACCACACCAGAGTAAGTGGAAAGAGGGAGGCTAAGCTGCAGATTTAGTGCATCTTATTCATGCATCATTTATAGGGAAGCTGAAGGCTGAGGTTCTTAGGCTGGGAGGGTGGGGGAAAATCCATGGCCCTTTCTTAGCCTATTAATATCAACCCTCAGCTGTCTGCCTAGCCTTTGCTGGTTATTAATTATAGGGGAACCCCATGTCCTTTTTTGGGGGGTCACCCATTTTAATAACCAGTAAAGGCTAAGTAGACAGCTGTGAGCTGATATTAATAACCTGGAAAGCTCTAAGTTTATTACCCCCTTCACAGGCCATCATCATCTTCCCCCAGCTGTCAGCTTTTCCTCAGCTGGTTCTTAAAAATTAAGGGGACCCCATACCATTTTTTTAATTCTATATACAATGAGTGTATTTTATATACTGCTGATTTTGCAAGTTTTCCCACCTACAAAAAATGGAGAGGTCTGTAATTTTTATTGTAGATGCACTTCAACTGTGAAAGAGAATCGAAAAAAAAACAGAAAATCATATTGTATAATTTTTACATAATTAAATTGCATTTTATTGCATGAAAGAAGTATTTGATTACCTACCAACCAGCAAAAATTCTGTCTCTCACAGACCTGTTAGTTTTTTTAAGAATCCCTCCTGCTCTGCACTCATTACCTGTATGAATTGCTCCTGCTTGAATTTGTAACTGTATAAAAGACACCTGTCTACGCACTCAATCAATCACACTCCAACCTCTCCACCATGGCCCTGACCAAAGAGCTTTCTAAGGACACCAGGGATGAAATTGTAGACTTGTAGAAGACTAGAATGGGCTACAGGACAATAGGCAAGCAGCTTAGTGAGAAGTCAACAACTGTTGGCACAATAATTAGAAAATGGAAGAAACACAAGAAGACTGTCAATCTTTCTGAGGCTGGGGCTTCATGCAAGATCTCGCTTTGTTGGGTAAGGATGATTCTGAGAAAGGTCAGGACTCAGCCCTGAACTACATGTGAGGACTTGGTCAATGGCCTGAAGAGAGATCGGACCACAGTCTCAAACATTACTATTTGTAATACATTATGCTGTCATGGATTAAAATCCTTTGGTGCACGCAATGTCCCTCTGCTCATACCAGCACATGTTCAGGCCCGTTTGAAGTTCACCAGTGGTGAACTAGATGATCCACAGGAGATATGGTAGAAGGTCTTGTGATTAGATTAGATCAAAATCAGAACTTTTTGGTATCAACTTCACTCACCTTGTTTGGAGGATGAAAAAGGATGAGTACAACCCCAAGAACACTGCCCATTCCTGAAGCATGGGGGGAAACATCATACTTTGGGGGTGTTTTTCTGCAAAGGGGACAGGAAGATTGCACGGTATTGAAGGGAGGATGGATGGGGTCGTGTATCACAAGATTTTGGCCAACAAAATCCTTCTTTCAGTAAGAGCATTGAAGATGAGTCTTGACTGGATCATCCAGCATGACAATGACCCGAAACACACAGCTAGGGCCACTAAGAGGCATTTTAAGGTCCTAGAGTGGCCTAGCCATCCTCCAGACTTGAACCAAACAAAACGTCATTGGATGGAGCTGAAACTCTATGTTGCCCAGCGTCCACCCCAAAACCTGAAAGATCTGGAGAAGATCTGTATGGAGAAATGGGCCAAAATCCCTGCTGCAGTGTGTGAAAACTTGGTCAAGAACTACAGGAAATGTCTGACTTCTGTAATTACAAACAAAGGTTTCTGTACCAAATATTAAGTTATGTTTTTCTATTGTATCAAATACTTCTTTCATGTAATAAAATGCAAATTAGTTATGTAAAAATCATACAATCAGCAGTGTATCAAATTTTCCTTAATGAATTTACAGTATATCTTTTCTATTATATTCTGACAATTCACGCTGTGAAATTACTGTACTCGGCTGATGAAATGATGGGTATCCTTTGAGATGGGTGCGTAAAAATCGCACGGCATATGCATTGTTTGTGTGCTGTGCATTTTTTTTTTCTCGCACCCATTGACTTCCATTGGCGAGTCTCGTCTGATTTACGCGTCCGCTCACAGCATCTGTTTTTTTTTTCTCAGCCTGATTTGAGCTGAGAAAAAAAATCACAGATGAGCACTGAATCATTGAATAACATTACTCAGAGTGCAATCCGATTTTTTATTGGATTGCACTTGTCCATTTTAAACACAGATGAGTATGAGTCTTAACTCAGGCAGTACAGGCAGTCGATTCCTTCTTTTGCATATTAACACTTTACAAGAAGCTATGACGTAGAAGCAGCTGTATCGTACTCTTTTATGTGGGCTGCATTATACACAAGTTGGTAAAGAACAATAGTCAGTCTAAGGCCGGGGTCACACTTGCGATTGTGCTGTGAGTCTCTCGCATCAATATCCGGCATTGCCGCCGGCACACAGGACCGAAGTGTGTTTGTATTTCTATGCAGCCGCACACTCTGGTCCGAGTGCCGGCGGCAGTGCCTGATATTGGTGCTAGAGACTGGCGCAAGTTTCTCACATCACACGTGCATGTCTGACCCCGGCCTAAGGTGAAGTTTAGGCTCCTGGTCATTGGTGAGGAAAACTTGCCTGATTTGCATTTTGCTTAGTTACTATTGGTGACTTAATAATAAAAATAAGTGAATTTATTCTCCTCTTATATTTTAAGAACCAGGTAGCTGTCAGATTGGTAAAACAGGTGAAATACTGCCAAACTTTAGCACTAGGCTTCACTTTACCATTCGGGTGCTCTATAAAATACTCTTTTTTTATGGGAAATCGAGAGTAAAACCCGTGTCCCTATAATACTGGGGGAAATCACCTGACTTGGTAATCACATATATTTATAAAAATTAATGTTGTAAGTTCGTTTTTTTTTTTTAGTTTTGATTTTTTTTCATGATGGATAAAGTCAGCTTCCATATGACTGTACTATTTCATTTAGCACGTTTTATCTTTGAATAGTAAAACTTTTGTACCATAGAGAAAATTCTGTGACAAAACATTTTTTACAGTAATAGATTTTTGTCTCGTTGGGGTCCTAGTAGCCTTTTTACGATTTATGTTATTTATTACACATTTACTTGTTAAAAGAAAAAGTGTATTGCACTGTTTCTACTGAGAGGTAGCTAAGAAATATTGCCAAGACTAGAGGAACTATAGCGTTAAAAGGTCCTTTGAAGATGATAAGATGCAATTTTCAGTGTTTTATGTCAGTGCCTTCTGTAATACATTCTGAATTCAAATGTTTGAAATAGGAAAAGATACTTTAATCCTATTAGGTAAGCATCTACCTAATGTATTTCTATTAACTCTGTGGGGAAAGATAATGCTAATATGCTTACACCTATTTTTAGGCTGACACTTTACCACATAATTACTATTATGGTATATTCCTTTTTGCTATCCATGTTCTCTCTTCTATCTCTGGTAATATTATATGGTTAAGTTGGCACTGACATGAGTACAATAGATATGGTCATTATTTCTGGTAATATTGTATCTTGACTAGTATAAGAAGTGGTATTATTTTCTGGCAAACTTAGTGTAAATTTATTCGCAGGACATAGTCCATTGGCTGCATCAGTAATCTGTGGCCACTGGACAGGAGCCTTGCAAACCGCATACCGTACTTCTTTTCAGCATCCATGACTCTTCTTTGGATTAGCCAGCCTGGCTCAACATCATAAGTGCACCATGCCGCAACAATGATGTTGCACAAGGCTGGATAAACAGTTTTAGCCGGCCACAGATACCAATGTGGCCAATGGACCAGTTCCAGAAAATTGATTGGCAGGAACTATGTTATCTATTCATATACAGTGAAGAGCAAAAGAGTAACAATGTTTTGAACTTTTGCCTTTCTTGCTCCATATCTCATTATCCACTTCTGCTTGGAACTGGAGACTGCCATCATTTTATAGACAATCATCTTGGATATCTCATACTTAATTTTAACTTGCAACTATTTAGCATATGATTAGTTATGCAGATTATTGTCATGTCACTGCATTGTTACTGTTTTGCTACTAAAGATCTCAATTTTAATTTTTATTAGTATTTTGTAAATCCACCTTTGGCTTTCAACAATGCCTGAATTCTTCTGGGTATGCTCTCGATTAGATTCAAACATGTGCTGACCGAAATTTAATCTCAGGTCTCTTCTACATGTTCTCAAAGTTGGTGCACACTGGTCAAATCACTTGGGTATGTATACAGTTTTTTCTTCAATTCTACCCACAAGTGTTAGATTTAGTTGAAATCTGGGGACCGTGGGAGCCAATCCAGCACCTTTACTTCATTGTCATTGAACCATTTCTTAGCCAATTTCGATGTATGCTCTGTGTTGTTGTCCTGTTGGAACACTGTCATCCATTTCAAACCCATAGTACTTGAGTGTATGAAGTAACTCGTCTTGTAGGATACTCACATACAACACAGCATTGAGACCACCATCGATCCTGGTCAAGTAGCCAATGCCTTTGGCTGTGAATCAACTCCATATCTTCAGGCTTCCTCCACTGAACTTGATATTTCCTTCAATTTCTCAAGCTGATAGTCACTTTTTCCCTTGTTTCTTTCAGACCCATTTGCAGCTATCAGAGCCTAGTCTATTGACTTTTTTCATTTGTCTACTGCTCCAATTTACCCATTCTAAATCTTTAAATGTCCACTTTTCATACTTTTCAAACCCGAACCAACGCTTCTTATGACAATATTGAAGTTGAGACGTCACTTTTTTTCGGGCCACCATTTCAGACTTGTGTAATGTGCATTGCTCGGTGCTTGCATTGACGTCTGATCTCACTATTATGAAGCATACAAGCCACCTCCACTGCCGTGTTTGTCGTGCCAGAACTGATAGACCTTGGGATGAGCTGACTTGTTGACTCCGATATTTTGCCTGGATGTCCACCTTTTGGCTTCTGAATACATGGAACACCTTAATTTCGTATTCTTCCAACTATCGAGGCAATCACATGATGCAGTTTGGCAATTTTCTTGGCCAAGAGACCGCCATATATGAGCTGGATGATGCTTTTTCTCTTTTTTTGGGAAATTGTCTTCATGGCTGCTCCTTGATTCAAACCAACAACTTTTCATTTGGGATCAATCTAATAACACACCGAGCTATTAGGAAATGTGAGAACAAGTTGTATTTTGTAGCATTCAGGAAGAAAAATATTGCAGTGACATGACAAGAATCTGCATAACTAATCATATACTAGATAGTAGGAAGTCAAGTTTATGTATCAGATAGCCAAGATGATTGTCTATAAAATGATGGTACTCTCAAGATCAAATCAGTAGTGGATTGTCAGATATGGAGCCTGAAAGTAAAAAGTTCAAAACATTTTTACTCTTTTGCTCTTCACTGCATAATACTAGAACTTAAAACCAAAATAGTCTGCCATTTTGCCATGAGTGCCACAAGACTTGGCTTTTCTGGACTACTGGAATTTTTCCCATTTTAAACAATATCCAAGTAATCCAATTTATATTAATAATATGGATTGGAGAAACTATTGCCTATTGAATATGCCATTATAACAGAAATAGATGATAATCTTTGAGAATAGACAACAATATTAACTACTTCACGCAACTCACGTATCTCTGAGGATACTCCAGAGTTCACCACCAAGACACACCTCCAGGAGCATGTAGACATATTTGGCATCCCTGAAAGTTCTGTAGAGCCTACAAAAAAAACAAAAAGAAAATGTCTGACAGCTGTTACTGAAATGAGGCCGCCAAGAAACTAGATCAGCAAATCACAGCACTGTTTCCAGTAAATATTAGCGCACAGTGTTTGTTGTGTTTACAAGCCATTTTGTGCACTTACTTATCAGGATGTCAATAATAAGCATGTTTATTGTAAGAGCATCTGTATGTGCTGCTAGTGTTCTCATGGAAAGGACTGTTCCTACTGTAAATCTTGGAAAATTACATTTGTCAGTTCTTTTGTTATGTTGTTGTTTGACAGCCTGATCATCCACATAAAATCACAAACCTTTCACAAATGGAAGTGTACAGAGCGTACAGAGATTTTGTCAATGGATCATTGCTTTCTCACGACATGACTTAATATTCTTATTTACTATAAAAGGATTTTGCTCACTGATGTATATGTGCATCATTGTGATAGTCACATCCACCCAAATTAGTGCTACCTTTACCCATGAGATTATTTGATTGAAAGTTGCAGAAATAGCCTGGATCTGAGTAGAGACAGTTTGCTGAAGTTTAATTCCTTAGCGGATCATTCACAATTTTTTTCAACTGGATGCACAATGTAATAGTGGCTGAAGAGCGTAATAAAAGTGTTTATTCTTTGTTTTTTGTTTTTCCATCTCTTTATTGATGAGAGATTATTAATCAAAGTATTTGCCGCCTAATGAATTAATCTTTGTAAAGTCCAAATGGGTTTAGCGGATAATATTCACTGGGACGTATACTTCTTTCTCCTGTATAATAATAACCAATCATAAGCAGGCAGCAACACACAGCAGAAAAAGAGCATGTCCCCACTATAGCTTAGGCTAGTTTCACACTAGCGTTTGGCAGGACTGTGGATGGCTGCGTACTTCCTCCATTAAGCCCACCCACTACCGCACCTCTTCCGTTCAGCTCTGCCTACGTCTGCATGCGTCCTGCGTACTTTATCTTTAACATTGGGTACGCAGGCCATGCGGATGTATGCGGATGCGTCCACCTGCGTCGTTTTGACGCTGCGCCGAACGCAATGTTGCATTTTGTTGCAGTCGGCGCAGCGTCAAAACGACGCACGCGGACACATCTGCATACATCCACATGGCCTGCATACCCAATGTTAAAGATAAGGTACGCAGGACACATGCAGATGTAGGCGGAGCTGAATGGAAGAGCTGCGGCAGTGGGTGGGGCTTGACGGAGGAAGTACGCAGCCCTGCCGAACGCTAGTGTGAAACTAGCCTTAGAGCAGATTTCTCAGTATGTGAGATGTATGGCAGACAGCTCTCATCTCATGGTCTAACCTTCTGCATGATTACAAAGTGCTGGGAGTAGTCCACAGATGACTAAACCATTCAGATAAGGACCCAGCATTCAGTGTGGGGGGAGGGGCAACAACTTTTAGTTGTGTTACATTACAAACCCTTATATTAGCTGTCCTATAGTGCTTTCATCACTGCTGTACTGCTCCTCCCCCACACTGTTTGCCTGGAGATGAGAGTTCAATGTTGTCAGTAATCATAATTATGTGGATTATGCTCACAGCAATGTACACTTCCTCTACCGTGAAATGACTCGCATACAAGTAGCATGGCTGTTCTGGGCTACTCCTGTGTGTATTTGTGCCAAAAACAGCAACTAATACCACATGACCAAAAAGAAAAATACTTAAAAATGATGCAAATGATGAATCACAGCCTTTATGTGGTATTAACTTTAAAATGCTTTATTTTACTGCTGAGATTTAATTAAAAAACCCAATGAAAGTGCTCAGTGTATTGCACAGGATAAATGTGAAGCAAGCATAAAAAACGATTGAAAATGTTACTTAACCCAAAATAATACCAATAAAATCTTCAACTTAACCCACCAAAAGCAGTTCCCCACTGAAGTTCATTACCCATCAGTGGAAATATAGTGCATTTCCATGACACTGGTAGCATAAAAGACTTCAGGAAAGCTTCATAGTCCAAACTATGGCATTACTGTAGCCAGAAGTGCATATCTCCGGACGTGCAAGCTGGGCACAATGCATTGTGCACTAGGCTGGCATATTTGCATTTTTCATTCTGCATCAAATTCTGTGTGATTATCTCTGAAAAACACATATTGAATGAAAATAGTCCCTACACCTGTAGACAAATTCCTCAAGGGGAGTAATTTCCAATATTGAATCACTTAAGGAGAATTTTGCTGTTATAGCACTTAAGTCCTCTGCAAAGAGAGTCCGCAAACTGTTCTAGGAAAAACTGCTCTCAAAAAGTCAAATAGTGCTCCTTCCCTCCCAAACCTAACCATGTAGACAAACAGTAGTGTACAACCAAATATTGGTATTGCCACTTTTGAGAGAAAATAGGTAAAAAATTATGAGACCACTTTTATATAGTTCCCCTTGTAAACATGTAAATTCTGAATTTTGGCAAAAACAACATTTTAGTGGTAAAAATGTAACTATTTTTCTCACCAACCAATGGTATAAAATTCTATGAAACTCCAGCGCTGTCAACATGATGAATTCAATGAGGGCTGCAGTATGAAAAATTGGTTCACTTAAATTTGTGTTCCAAAAATCAAATAGCACTTCATCCCTTCTGGGCCCTGCCGTGTGCCCAAATAGTAGTTTACGACACATATTGGATATCAGAGTACTCAGGAGAAAATGCACAACAAATGCTGTAGTCTATTTTCTCAGTATACGCCTGTGAAAATGAAATATTTGCGGATAAAGGAATATTTAGCTAAAAAAATTTAATCTTTCACTTTTTTCCTTCCACACTTCATTAATTCCCTGAAGCAACATGAAGTGTTATCAGACATTCTGAATATGGTTTTGAATACTTTAAGGGGAACACTTTTTCAAATGTTAACTTGTTTATTTTTGTAAATATCACTCAGAGAGATTGAGCACAATAGCTCAAATTAGACTAGTGTGAATCCAAAGGCATATACTCACATATTGTATTGTAATACTCACAAATACCAATACCCCATAATATACTGACTGAAAGATGGAACGGGGAAAGGCAAAGCTCATGTAGGTACTATCCTGGCTGCTTATTTTGAGAGCTATAATTTTTCTATAAAATCTATTAAAAAGATTTTTAATATTAAAATTAAAACATACATGAAAAGGAAAATCTAAAAAATGGATGCTGCTAGATACACATGCAGGGGAACATAGGCAAATGCAGGAGGTAAAAAAAACATGCATAATGTAGTATAAATATATGGTAATCCCCTGAAAAAATCTGAAATCACATGGTTGAACTTTCCATTACATATACACAGCAAAGGGAAATTCAAATAGCCATATTGAAAATTACTTGTAGATATGACCGGCTGACTGCAGCGTTCCCTCCTTTTCACGTAAGTTTTAATTTTAATATTAAAAATATTTTTAATGGGCATATATACTTCGTAGGTTTTCCTACTTTTCTTGTGTAGTTCTATGTTTTAGCTGTAGTATATATATTTCTTAACATCCTTCGATTGATTTCTATTCTGATTTTTGGGAGGCAGAATGAACACATACAAACAATTCAGAAATTGCTTTTTGTTTGCTTTTTTATGCTGTTTACCGTAAGGTAATATTGATAAGGAAGCTTTATTTTTTGGGGTTTATAGAAAAAAGAATTGGCTTTGCATTGCTATATTCTGAGAGCTTTAACTCCTTTAGTTCTCTGCTGTTGGAGCTGTATGGTGATTTATTTTGCGTTTTCAGCTATACCATTTCTTTCTAGTTGACTTTATGATCGCATTTTAGTCCACATTTCGTTCGGCAGTATGATGAAAAAGCATAGGTTTTGCCATTTTTTAAAGTTTTTTTTACTGTGTTCACTGAAGGGGTTAACGAGTGTGACAGTTTTATGGGTCGGATTTTGCTTGTTTTTACCTAAATATAACTATTGTGTAGGGATTTACTTGCTTTCAGGCAGCTGGTAGCATTCACATAGGCACATAGTTTCTGGGTCAAACAGGGAGATTTATTGAAGTGCTTAAACTTCCTGTAAAATGGAAAACAAACCTCTCTTCCTCCTCACCTCTCTTCCAGACACAGACTCACAGTCTCTCACCCATGCGGCAATCCTGGCACTTCACCTACAGGTGCTTCTCACAAAATTAGAATATAATCAAAAAGTTAATGTATTTCAGTTCTTCAATACAAAAAGTGAAACTCGTATATTATATAGAGTCATTACAGACAGAGTGATCTATTTTATGTGTTTATTTCTTTTAATGTTGATCATTATGGCTTACAGCCAATGAAAACCAAGAAGTCATTATTTCAGTAAATTAGAATAATGAACAAAAACACCTGCAAAGGTTTCCTAAGCATTTAAAAAGTCACTTAGTCAGTTTCAGTAGGCTCCACAATCATGGGGAAGACTGCTGATTTGACAGATGTCCAGAAGGCAGTCATTGATACACTCCACAAGGAGGGTAAGTCACAAAAGGTCATTGCTAAAGAAGCTAGCTATTCACAGATTGCTGTATCCAAGCATATTAATGGAAAGTTGAGTGGAAGAAAAAAGTGTGGTAGAAAAAGGTGCACAAGCAACCGGGAGACCGCAGACTTTAAAGGATTGTTAAGAAAAGACTATTCAAAAATTTGGGGAGATTCACATGGAGTGGATTGCTGCTGGAGTCATTGCTTCAAGAACCATCAAACACAAACGTATCCAGGACAGGGCTACAAGTGTAGCATTCCTTGTGTCAAGCCACTCATGATCAATAGACAATGCTAGAAGCATTTTACCTGGGCCAAGGAGGAAAAAGATCTGGACTGTTGCTCAGTGGTCCAAGGTGTTGTTTTCAGATGAAAGTAGATTTTGCATTTCATTTGGAAATCGAGGTCCCTGAGTCTGGAGGAAGAGTGGAGAGGCACACAATCCAAGCTGCTTGAGGTCTAGTGTGAAGTTTCCACAATCAGTGACGGTTTGGGGAGCCATGTCATCTGCTGGTGTAGGTCCACTGTGTTTTATCGAGACCAAAGTAAGCGCAGCCATTTACCAGGAAATTCTCTAGCAGGACTTGGCACCTGTCCACACTGCCAAAAGTACCAATACCTGGTTTATAAACAACAGTATCACAGTGCTTGATTGGCCAGCAAACTCGCCCGACCTTAACCCCATACAGAATCTATGGGGTATTGTCAAGAAGAAGATGAGAGACACCAGACCCAACAATGCAGATGAGCTGAAGGCTGCTATCAACGCAACCTGGGCTTCCATAACACCTCAGCATTGCCACAGGCTGATCGTCTCCATGCCACATCGCATTGATGCAGTGATTGATGCAAAAGGAGCCCCAGCCAAGTATTGAGTGCATTTACTGAACATACATTTCACTAGGTCAACATTTCGGATATTAAAATCATTTTCCAAGCTGGTTTATAAAGTATTCTAATTTACTGAGAAAATGACTTTTGTGTTTTCATTGGCTGTAATCCATAATCATCAACATTAACAGAAATAAACACTTGAAATAGATCAATCTGTTTGTAATGACTCTATATAATATATAAGTTTCACCTTTTGTATTGAAGAACTGAAAAAAATTTTAACTTCTTGATGATATTCTAATTTTGTGAGAAGCACCGTAGCTCAGTTTAGTCTGCAACAAATGGTACTCTGCAGCTCCCAGCAAAATCTATACATTGCTCAGTTCCCCAACACACTGCAATCAAAGTGAATCTACTTCTTGCTTTTAGTAAAATAGCTATGCAGGTGCATCTAATCAAACTATGCGGAGTTGGAATTTAACGTTGTCCTACCTGGCTTTGCTACAATTGGTATAATATTATTTTTTTTCTTGTTTATTTTGTGATATGTGTTTCAAATATGTTTCCAACTTTTTTTTTACTTTTTTTTCCCTTTTTACTTAGTCCCTCTATGGGACTTTAACTTTTATTAGCTGACATAATGCACCAGCATTGCAATACATTATACATGCCAGTATTGTACTGACAGAAGCCTCTTAGACCATATCCTTGCAAGGTCTAAGCATAACGACCTCAAGTTGCCATGACAACGATCGGTCTATTGCGATGACGTCGTGGGAGCACCGATCATGAGGGAGGGGGGCCTTCTCCCTCTCCTAGCCTCCCAAATGCTGTAATCGATATCGATAGTGGAATTTAGGGGGTTAAACAATTGGGGGTGCTGTGGTCACCTCTCCTGGCTGTGAGAGCCGGGCTCAGTCATCATGTAAGCCGAGCTCCCAACAGTGATCTACCAATACGTCAAAGGTCAGGAGCAGTAGTTCACCATATATATAAGTACATCAAAGGTTGTGAAGGGGCTAAAGGTGTTATTTAGTGAAATTAAGCCATCACCTAGCCACAGGATAGATTATAATTTACTGATTGGTGGGGTCTGACCACTGGTACCTACCCTAATCATCAGAACAGGGATTTTTTATCCCTCTCAGGGCACTTTTATTCCCATTACAAAATAGAGCAGCAGTTCAGATGCTCGACCACCACTACATTCATTCTCTATGCAGCTGCCAGGAAAAAAAGAGTGCAGCAGTCAGCAGACCCATAAGGAATGGATTAAGTGGTGGTCAAGCATGTGCACTCCCTCACCTGTATAAAAGTTCCTAATTTGGCTGATAGGTGTGGGTCACAGTGATTGGACCCCACCAAGCAGAAAGTTGTCACCTATCTCTTGAATAAGTGATAACTAGAGTTGAGCGATACTTTCCGATATGCTAAAGTATCGGAATCGGAATGGTATCGCCGATATCACTAAAAAATCGGCGATACCCGATACCGATACCGGAAGTCCCATGTAAGTCTATGGGAACAAAATATCGCAACTAAAAAAACCCCATTCTTTCCTTGTAAACACTAAATATACACACATAGAATACATATATATATATATATACATGTCATTGTGACATATATATATACATATATGTATAGTTTATACACTTCTACATAGTAAAATATCCTTTGATTCAATTGCCGGGTAAAGCCGGCTTCAGTGAAAAGACAGAAGCACCCGACATGAAATGACACTTGGTGTATATAGGGTTAAACATTTCTTTTCATGTCCTTTGCTATCTAATTTGCACAAACAATTAAATCAGACTATGTGTGCAAAATTTCACACCTGTAGGGGTTAATTAAAGGTGTAAATTCGTTGTAAAAAAAAACGGACTTTTTTGCTACGAATTTACACCTTTAATTAACCCCTAGAGGTGTGAAATTTTGCACACATAGTCTGATTTAATTGTTTGTGCAAATTAGATAGCAAAGGACATGAAAAGACATGGTTAACCCTATGTACACCAAGTGTCATTTCATGTCGGGTCACCCGACATGAAATGACACTTGGTGTACATAGGGTTAAACATTTCTTTTCATGTCCTTTGCTATCTAATTTGCACAAACAATTAAATCAGACTATGTGTGCAAAATTTCACACCTCTAGGGGTTAATTAAAGGTGTAAATTCGTTGTAAAAAAAACGGACTTTTTTGCTACGAATTTACACCTTTAATTAACCCCTAGAGGTGTGAAATTTTGCACACATAGTCTGATTTAATTGTTTGTGCAAATTAGATAGCAAAGGACATGAAAATACATGGTTAACCCTATGTACACCAAGTGTCATTTCATGTCGGGTTCTGCATTTTCACAAAAGCCGGCAATTGAATTAGCGGCTATTATACTATGTAGAAGTGTATGAACTACAAATATAAATATATATATATATGTGTCACAAATTCAATGACATGTATATATATATATGAGGTGTAAAATTGCTGAAAAAAAATGCGTGGGCTCCCGCCCTATTTTCGCAACCAGACAGACAAAGCCAGTGAGTGGGGGCAGATAATAATAGCCCAGAGAGGGACCATTATTTTTGCCCCCCCCCGGCTACTAACATCTGCCCCCAGACACCCCAGGAAAGACAAATCTATAATTAGATTCGCCCTTTCTGGCACTTTGCCCGTCTATTCCCATTGCCCTGTAGCGGTGGCGAATGGGTTAATATGGGGTTAAAGCCACCTTGCTATTGAAAGGTGACCTTAAGCCAGGTTAATAATTGAGAGCTGTCAATTAGACAACTATCAATTATTAATCCTATTGCATGAAATAAAAATAAAACACACACACTTTAATTAAAAATCATTTTAATGAAATAAAGACACATGTTTTTGACCATCTTTTATTTTACTGCAAAAACCATTTCCTGTAATAAAAATAAAATAAAAAAGCAAAATTATTCTTACCTATCCCATGCACAGTCAGGTCCCACGGTGTAATCCTTCAGAAAGGGTTAATGTTTACTGCAGGGACCGCAGCTAATGCTGCAGCCTCACAGTAAACCCCAAATGAATGAGTTCCTCTCCTGCCTGACAGGAGAGTAAAGGCTGGGTGTTACATAACGATACACCAGCGATCCCGACAACGATATGCACTTGTCAGGATCGCTGGTGTATCGCTACATGATCGCTGCTGAGCTGCCAAACAGGCAGCTCAGGCAGCGATCTGGGACAGCGACACTGCGGGTAACATCGCTTAAGGCCCGTCTCACATAGCGATATCGCTACCGAGATCGCTGCTGAGTCACTAGTTTTGTGACGCAGCAGCGAGCTCACCAGCGATATCGCTGTGTGTGACATTCAGCGACGATCAGCCCCCTGCCGGGAATCGCTGATCGTCGCAGAAATGTCAGGACCTTTTTTTGATCGCTGGTTTCCCTCTGACAGGCACGCATCGCTGCGTGTGACAGGCGGGAAACCAGCGATCAAAGGTCCTGACATTTCAGCGACGATCAGCGATACCCGGCAGGGGGGCTGATCGTCGCTGAATGTCACACACAGCGATATCGCTGGTGAGCTCGCTGCTGCGTCACAAAACTAGTGACTCAGCAGCGATCTCGGTAGCGATATCGCTATGTGAGACGGGCCCTTAAGTGGAAAGCTTAATTGATTGCTTTCCACTTTCACTTCAGGTCAGCCAGGGACACAATCAGTGACGTCAGAGGGAACTGATTAACAAAAATAGGGTTCCCTTCGAAAAAGAAATGGCGTGGGTCCCCCCTATTTTTGTTAACCAGCCAGATGAAGCAGACCGCTGAGGCCTGGATTTTCAGGCTGTTAAGGAGCCAAGATCCATGGACCTTGCCAGCCTGATAATACCAGGCCACAGCATCTGCATATCTTGGCTGATTAACAAAAATAGGGGATCCCCTCGAAAAAAATATGGCGTGGGGTCCCCCCTATTTTTGTTAACCAGCCAGATGAAGCAGACCGCTGAGGCCTGGATTTTCAGGCTGTTAAGGAGCTAAGATCCATGGACCTTGCCAGCCTGATAATACCAGGCCACAGCAGTCTGCATATCTTGGCTGATTAACAAAAATAGGGGATCCCCTCGAAAAAAATTGGCGTGGGGTCCCCCCTATTTTTGTTAACCAGCCAGATGAAGCAGACCGCTGAGGCCTGGATTTTCAGGCTGTTAAGGAGCCAAGATCCATGGACCTTGCCAGCCTGATAATACCAGGCCACAGCAGTCTGCATATCTTGGCTGATTAACAAAAATAGGGATCCCCTCGAAAAAAATTGGCGTGGGGTCCCCCCTATTTTTGTTAACCAGCCAGATGAAGCAGACCGCTGAGGCCTGGATTTTCAGGCTGTTAAGGAGCCAAGATCCATGGACCTTGCCAGCGTGATAATACCAGGCCACAGCAGTCTGCATATCTTGGCTGATTAACAAAAATAGGGGATCCCCTCGAAAAAAATTGGCGTGGGGTCCCCCTTATTTTTGTTAACCAGCCAGATGAAGCAGACCGCTGAGGCCTGGTTTTTCAGGCTGGTAAGGATCCAATATCCATGGACCTTGCAAGCCTGATAATACCAGGCCACAGCAGTCTGCTTAGCTTGGCTGGTTAACAAAAATAGGGGATCCCCTCGAAAAAAAAACGGCGTGGGGATCCCCCCTATTTTTGTTAACCAGCCAAGTAAAATGCAGACTGCTGCGGCCTGGTATTAAAAGACTGTCAAGGCCCATGGATTTTGGCCCTCAACAGCCTGATAATACCAGGCTACAGCAGCCCCACATTTGGCGCATCAAAAGATGTGCCAATTGTGGCACTTTACCCGGCTCTTCCCACTGCCCTGTAGCGGTGGCAAGCGGGGTAATAAGGGGTTATTGTCACCGTTGATTGCACGGTGACAATAAGCCCGGTTAATAATGGAGAGGCGTCAATAAGACACCGATCCATTATTAATCCCAAAGTTATTAAATGTGTAAAAAAAAGACAAAGCAAGAAAAAAGTATTTTAATGAAATAAAAGAGACAACACAGTTTTCATTTCTTTTATTACACTCTCATTCCTGCGACGCCATCGATCTCCTGTAAAAAAAGAAAAAAAACAAACCAACAGTATACCACCTGTCCGACGCAGTCCATAACGATAGTCCCACGACGATCCAGCTCTGCTACATCGCAATGACAGGCAGAGCCTGTCATTGCAACGCAGCACAGCTGATTACCTGCTTCCCCGGCGGTGACGTCATCGGACTGACTGCTTTACGGCCGGGATTACCCAGCAGTCACTGCAGTTATCGCGAGAAACTGCATGTGACCGCCGGGGAGAAGAGGATGGCGGCCATGAAGCAGTCCAGGACGTGACCGCCGGAGATCTTCTGCCAGGTAAGTGCCGCTGACTCCTGACAGACCCGACAGACGGACACTGACAGTGACAGTGACATCCCGATTCCGGTATCCGATAAGACGAAAATATCGGAACTCGGAATCGGAATTCCGATACAGCTAATATCGGCCGATACCCGATATTTGCAGTATCGGAATGCTCAACACTAGTGATAACTTTTTTTTCACCAGGCAACCCCTTTAAGTCTTATTTAGTGCCTATAGTTATTTTCACACATGTCAATGGATGCCTTCTCATGTGCATGGACATCACACTCAAGGCATATGTGCTGCATCCATGTGCTATACATGTATGAATTTGGGCTTACTCTTTCATGCAAATGTGGCACCCCAGAGTCCAGTTGCCACATTGACATTGCCTCCCTCTACAGGATGGTGATGTCATGCCTGGAAACAGGAAGAGGTCCACATGCCAGGTAATACACAGCATGCAACACAATTCCTGCTCCAAGCCAGCAGGGGAGCTCTGAACCTGACTTCAGGGGAGCTGCTCTCTCTGGTCAAGAGGAGGAGGTATGGCAGTTAGTCTGAGGAGAGGGAAAAGAGAGGAGCAGAGACAAGGGCTTTTGGGAATTGCAGCTGCAACAGAGCTGATCCCGGAGCGGAGCACTGAGGAAAAGGATGCCAGAGTCCTTGGCTATGTGAGTGCTGCACGCCCCGACAGCCAAATCTGGAGGGCAGAGGACTGCAAGCTCCCTGGCCACACCGAACACCCAGAGGCACCGCCGCAGGCCGAGAGCCCAGGGCTGCCAGTGAACAGGCAGTGCCCGTGATAGGATCGCGCTGTCTGCCATACAGGTTAAAGCCAACACACAGGAGAGAGTAGCAGCATAGCTACAAGCAGCAGGGGCTCAAACGGAGAGTGCAGCAGGAAGGCCTCCAACCCCACCTGGCAGGGTGGATCCCCTGAATGCTTCCAGGCTTGCCGGACTCCTAACATCTGAAAGTAGTGCCCTGGACTGCATTTTCATCTACCAAGAAGTAAAAGGTAAAGAAAACTGCACTCTTCTGTGTTCCTTGATTATTCTCTGCACCCCAACGTTCACCACCACCTGAACACCCTGTTACATCTGCCCTGGGGCCTAGCTTTACCCGTGGAAAGCAGTAACATCTCTGCTGCGTCACCATCCACACCAGTGGACCTGAATCGCAGCGTTGACCATATATAGCCGAACACCACAGGTGGCGTCACAAACTAATTACCATACTAACTCTCCACATCATCATAATTTTTGACATTTTATTGGACTTCCAGGGCCACTGACCGGGTGACTGCTGCTGTGACTTCCCCTTTAAGAACTGCCCGGCCCAGGACCGAATACCCCACGGCCCTGGTGGGGCACTCCACAATGTGCATGTAACGGACAGAAAACCTCATTCACTAGTCCTTATTTACAAGTCTAATAGTTAATTAATTTTCCTTTATCACACTTCTAAAAATTAATCAAGGCAGAAATGGAAATAAATTATCTTCATATAAAGGTTTTGGAAAAAGTTAATGATTTCAATGCATGACCTCACAGTATGCGAATACACAGTAAGACTGGTCCTGTCAATATTAATCAGCGATAATCAGTAAATGTCAAAATTAATTTGTTCTAAATGAAGGCTTAGAGATTATTTTCTAATTAGTATATGAAAAAAATGTGAGAATAGCTGGGCATGTGATACCTCTCTATATTACCATAGGTATAAAATGGACTGTTTCATCAAAATAACCTCTACTCAGAAAACAGCCAGCCACTAATTGCTGCAATCACTTTGGGTGGTTTATTAGGACCATACATTTTACCTACACCAGTAAATGCAAAAGAAAATGTTATTGGAGACGCATGTCATTAAAATAAATGTCCAACGATGTTCATATGCAAATTGCCTCTTAAAAAAAAGAGGACTTGTACTCTATAGCGCCACCTATTGGAAGTAGCGATCCTGCAAGTCACAATCAACCCTTTAACAAGTCTTGTAATATGACTTAGGATAAAAGCCAAATCAGTATCTCCATTTGCAGACACGGTGTTTCGGACTATTGGTCCTCGTTAGTGCAAAGAAGGAGAAATCTGATTTGGCTAGGTAAGAGGCTCTGGACTAGAGTCTAAGGGGTAAAGTTTCTCCTTGTGGAGAGTGACAATGTTCATGAAATTCTTTCATGGGCAATTCTTATATAATGGATTCTGCATTTTCAAGGGAACCTCATAAAAGGCTATGTACATGCAGATTTAATGTTAATTTGCGTGTTAAAAGTATTGCAATGCTGTCCGGACGCCTTATTGAAAGTGCGGCTGCTGGGAAAAAAATTAACTTATTTCCTCCTGGGAGCCACCAGGGTGGTACAGGGATACTGTCACTGTTCCTGGCACTGCTCACTACACAGTGAGTGGCTGCTGGAAGCACAACATGGAACTTTGATTAACAGACGCATACGTGAAGAGTGAGCTGTCAATCAATGTGCTGGGGGTTGCTTACAGCTGCAACTCCCTGTGTACTGAGTGGTGATCTTGCCTCTCTGTGCACGCCCCCATGACTGAAAGCCAGCGGCTCCCAGGAGGAAATACCTTTATTTTCTCCCAGTAGCCACACTTTTAATGCGGAGGCTGGGCAGCATTGTAACACTACGTACCTGCAGATTAACACTGTATCTTCAGGTTAACAGTGTTTTCAGAGGTGACAGGATACCTTTTTGGGTATGCTCACATGACTTCTCTTTCAGATATCTGCCTGAAAAAAAAAACACTTAAAAAATGTGAAAAATAATGAACATAAGCATTGCAACATCAAAACCACTGTCAGTTGCATATGTTCGGCCTTCTGGAGCTTATTTTAATCGTGTCAGGTTTTGAAAGCTGTGAAGCGGCTACAATAAGTGATTGGTCCATTCTTCAGGCGGCTTCAATAGTTTAAATCAAAATTTTATAACTAAAAAAAAAAACATCAAAAATGAGAAAAAAAAAGGTTCAAAAAGATGTTGGAAAAAGACACGTCAAGACAAAAGACGTCTTCCTCTGGCAAAACTCTAAAAGATGTGTGCACATACCCTAAGAGATCTGTTGAAGTCTGTATCTTATGGGTCAAATCTGTTTTTTCTTCATGTAGTGGTAGAGGATTAGGCTTAGGATTAGGTTTTAATGTTTTGGTTGATTAGTTTATTTTGGTATAATTTATGTCTATAGTAAAGTCGTCTTTTCTCCAAGACATAATAGTGTGACATTGAGAAGATGTGAGTTTATCGAACGGTCACAAGTAGTGATGAGCGACTGTGCTCGTTACTCGAGTTTTCTGAGCATGCTCAGATGTTCTCCAATTATCTTGGGTGTGCTCGTAAATTATGTCTGAGTCCCCGTAGCTGCATGATTTGCGGCTGCTAGACAGCCTGAATACATGTGGGGATTCCCTATCAAACAGGCAATCCGTTCATGTATTCAGGCTGTCTAGCAGCCACAAATCATGCAGCTTCGGGGACTCAGACATAATTTACCCAAATACTCAGAGAACACCAGAGCATGATCGGAAAACTCGAGTAACGAGCACACTCGCTCATCACTATTCACAAGAGCTCACACTGCTCCACAGATGGCAGGTGTCGGCTGTGTTATGTTGTGAGATCCCTCTGTGGTTTGGCTTCCTTCGGTTCCTTTGCAAAGTGACTGTGTGGTGCAAATGAGTTGCCAGCAGAAGGCCCTAGTCATTTCGATCTTGTCTGGGCATCATAGGAGATTGTTATTTGTACTGTGTACTGCATAATCAAATATTGCAATGCTAAATATGTGTACTCTATACTGCAATACTCAATAAAAAGTAAAGTTAGAAGTAATTTACAAAAAAGTTAAAATAACATAGAAAAGCATATACATTTGAATCACTGAGTCCTCATTTCCCCATCCAAAAATAGTTATGATAATTAAAGAAATAAGCATATTCAATATTGCTGCATAAAAATCAAATTTATCAAAATATAAAAAAATTTAAACCCAAAAGGTAAATGATCTAAAGAAAAAAAAATGCATATTTTTTTGTTGACAGACCTCCTCTATGAAATGCAATGCAAAGCCTTCAAAATGGTCCATATATGTAGAAAAACAAAGCTTAGCAGGCAAATAACAAAAATAAATAATAAAAAACCTATATTATTTCAGGTAATTGTGATGACCTGAAGAACCGTGTTGATAGGTTATTTTTACAAGGAATTCCACAAATATGAAATCCCAAAACAATGGTAGAATTGTGTTTTTATCTATTTCAACTAATTTACATTTTTTTCCTGTTTTTTTTTAAAGGAATTAATCACCAGGTTTTTGCTGCCCCATTTGAGAGTAGCACTTGCTGGGCTACTTGCTGCAGTTTTGACAACCTCATTTATTATCTGCTGTGGATCTACCAGTTCTCTGAATGCTGAGCTTGGTATAATACCTCCCAAACCTCTGATTGGCAGCTTTCTGTGTACACTGTGATTGGCAAAAGAACCCCATCAGGGGTGGGGGCGGTATTATACAGAGCTCATGAATATGGAGGACTACATGGGAGCAGGTTTAATCACCGTCTAGTGGTAATCTCCTGCTGATAAAACAGTGATTTTATCAAAACTACAGCAGGCGGCTCAGTAAGTGACACATCCCTGGAATCAGGTGGCCAGCCCCTACATTATGCTATTCTCAGATTACATAGTAAAATCCTGCTGACAGATTCCCTTTAAGTACATTGTGTAATAAAATCAAATCAAACTACAACTCATTCCAACAATCCCTCATAGAGTGTTGTTGATGAAAAAAAAAAACTAATAAAAAAACGGATTATTTCATTTTGGCTAGATTAGAAAAGGAAAAGGTTTGCTGTGCAATAAAAGGTAACAATTTCCACTTAAAATGTTTTGTTTCTTTACTTGAACAGTTCTATAAATGGACAATTGTACAGCCGCACACTGACGCTTACAGTATATCAGTCTCATATATTGAAATGCATCGCCGCGGTCTGAAGCATGGCCAAGCTTTCTGATGTTACCTGATGATGAAGGGCAGTTGATCTGCTGCAGTATATTCTTCTCCCAGTACACATGTTCTTGTTGATGTGTGTCTACAATGTGCTTCTTCTTAATACACTTTAGAGCAAACGTCATATCCTCGTCCTTTAGCTTTACCTGAAAGTGAACCAGATATGTTCAGGATTGTGCTATACTTAATAAATATTTAGCTATTGACAACCAGGATGGGTAAAATATGGATGGATCAAATGCATGGATGCACCACACAAACGTCCTGATTTGAACGCCTCAGGCTAATAAGGGACCAGAAGTTTTGAGCCTGGCGCTATATAATATGTACTATCTATATGGGAAATACATGCACACAATTTAGTTTGCGCCTAGGTTTAGAAGCAACTTTGTGTACCTCTCCAGCTTATCACGGCTTTGCTTCCTAGCTAATAGAAATGCACCAAATTGCTTCCCAACAGAGAAAACAGAACAATGCCAAAGCTTTTACCTTGTCCTGTGCTCCAGTCTGACCCTGACATTGATTTATTCTACCATATCACAATAATGTCACATTGATATAAGCCTCTGTGGGAAATCAGGATCCATTTTGTCTTCTCAGTCCTCATTTCATGCTCTAAATCTATCTGCAGAACCTCTATACAGAAGCCCCCCTACTCATTCCAAGTGACTGAGAAACTGAATCAAACCCAGACACCTAGACACATCTATGTCTAAATCCCAGAAAACAGTTGCTTGTTTCTTGGCATGAAGCCGTCTCTGTTCAGGGGTGTACATAACCCCCACCTGCATTCCATTAAAGCGGAATATCTAGCTGAACATTCTTACATGTTTGATGTCTCTTGATTTTTCAAGCTCTTTAATCCCAACACCTCTAATCCGGCCTTGCTCATCAACTCCAGTGGGCCAGTTGGGCCCACACATCCTTATATAACCTGTATTAATTCCATAGTCTGACAGCTAATCTTACCAGCTCAACACGGCCAAATCCTCCGGTGCCAAGCGTTGTGATGACATCCAAGTATCGGAATGGAGAAGTGCTGGAGAACCGGGATACAAGCTCTCTTAGCTGGTTGACCTCTGAATTGTCTCGAGAAATTGAATGGTGAAGACTCTTTCTTCTACAAAAGAAAACAATTATGTATCCAGGGAATAATTTTCCTTTTAAATAAACAGATCTATTATACTCTCTTTATTCAGATCATTTCCTGACTATTAACTACAGCTTCAAAACTACCGTACACTTCCAGTAATTGAATAATGCTAATTGAAAAATTGAATGTAAACTGCAAGGGGAATTGAAATAATTTGCAAGGACATTTCTATATTTTCAGAAATCACTAAGGTTTTGCCTTGAGCTTTTGTTGCTGTTCTAGAGGAGAAAACCATAGTCAATGTGAAAACTATAATTATAGTATAAAGACTCATTTACACATCATTTTTTTCATGGATGAAAAAACCGGCAGAGTTTCACCCAAGCGTCATTTGAGTTTTCATTAGAAATTAGTTTGATTGGTGAAAAGCGAACATTGCACATATGGATTCTGAGTGCTATCAGATTTTATCACGAAACCATAGACTTGCATTGCAGGGTTTAATCTGACCCTCGGAACAGTATCAGAAAAACACAGATAGTCCTTATACGCGAAAAATGTGTTGTAATGCACTGGACTTAATGATATGTTACATATTGCACCAAAAAACACTTCTCATTTTAGATTTTGTAGCATTGCTTAAAAGTGAATTAGATCAATTGAATTTTTCAGAGAATAAAAATTATTTTTCAAATTGGTAATACTCATTCTCGCAGCTTTCATTTCTGTGCCTCTCCTGTCTCAGCGGGAATCTACTTCTTAGCCCACGTTGACTCATCAGAAATGACCACATACTGTATGCCCACTCATTTCCTCCTTTTAAGGATGTAATATCTTGCTTTTTTTAGTGTGTCTACAGACGGACCACAAAAGTAGATGCCAGCAGGATTTGGGCAAGGGAAGAAACAGGAGCCGTGGAGGGCCGGTGAGGGTGAGTATTATTCCTTTTATCTTTTAGTGCAGCCTGAATTATTGAATGATAAAATATATCTATATTGCTATCCGGGATGTGTTTGCTAAAGGGGACATCTATGATAAAATGCAAATAATAAGCAAAGGCTTGTATACAGCGGTAAATAAAAAATAGTGAAGTATACAAGACACGTGAAACAGTAGCAGATAATCAGATTGATCATTCAATACATGTCAGCAGGTAATCTGTGTTTGGCAGTAGGAATTTTTGAGGCCATTAGGGAAGCCTGAAGCAAAATGGGTTTCATACATCTGGTTGTCAATCGTTCAGCTCCACACATATTGAAATGTATCTGCCGAAACTAATTTACTAACACATCAGTAACCTTTTTTCAAAGCATCTGCACACAATGCATCATACAACTATTACACACCAGGGGTATGTTGGTACAATGGTATTTTTTTTTTTTTTACATACTAAAGTTTTCCATACCAAAATCCTTTATTTATTCCACACAACATCTACGGTATGTCCTACTGATTACAATAGACAATCTCTGTTGTGGAGTTTTACCGTTCGCATTTAAAATCCACATTGTAATAACAAATAAAAAACAAGTGATACACCAGTTATTGTAGCAGATACTGCTCGGATGCCATGACAAGAAGCCAGTAGTATAACTTGAAACTTGCTCCAGTGGGGACACCAATTATTACAATAATGGTCTTTTCATATGGGCCAAAGGGAAATTTCAGGCCCTCTAGGTTCAAGGACTCAGGAGTACTATAAGGCCAGCGTCTCACTAGCGAGTTTGATGCGAGTTAGTCGCACGACTTACTTGCATCAACACCTGGCACGGCCGCCCGCTCTCGGACCAGAGTGCGCGGCGGCATAGAAATACATGCTGCCGTGCACTCTGGTCCGAGAGCGGGCGGCCGTGCCGGGTGTTGATGCGAGTAAGTCGTGCGACTAACTCGCATCAAACTCGCTAGTGTGACGCCGGCCTTATAGTTCCTCCCCTGCAAGGAGCCATGTATGGATTAGCTCTATTAGGCCTTATTCAGACATTCGTGTTTTATCCATTTTTTTCACTTATACAACACATACCGGTGCTATTCACATGTTGTTTTTTTCTGGCAGCATGGATGACAAGGACCAATACAAGTCTATGGGTCTGTGAAGACCATAAAATCCATAAAAACACTGATTATAAAAACAGACATATGGACCAAACACTGATGACACACTTATCCAAAGCACTGACACCGGTACCTTTTTTTTCACATAAGTATTTAAACACAGAAATGTGAACGAGGCCTTAGAAGGAGCTACGGTAATTCACAAGTGGAGTCGCAGCAAGAACAATCTATTATCTGACCATACCTCTCCCTGCCCCATTGCACATAGTGGTGCATAGGCAGAAATAGAACGTAGGGTTATGGACAAAAAAGGTAAATGTTAAAATCATCATTTTCTGTCCTGAATCCCATAGAGACAGACTCCGTTTACTAATAATAGCTGGATGAGTATAGATTGCTTTAAACTAAAGAATTTTTAATAATATACTTTTTTCTCAAGTATTTAAAAAATGGAAGTTATCTAAATGCACATTATTATGCCCATCTTGAAGATCTTTAAGATTTGTGGACCCCTGGATAATTACGTCCTGGAGCATTCCTCTGTACTGCATCAGTTACTAAGCGTAATCCCCCAGCGTAAAACATCTAGGATGCCATTTCCAACACAAAATGTGCTAGATGTGAAATGAAGCACAGCACATGACAGGAATATAAATGTCTTCATATTATAGCTCCGAGGGGGTCCTTATAGGAACACTACATGTCACACTATATGTCGCGTTATTAACAGAGATACTGAAGTACCGAGCAGCTGTTACCGGCAGTATAATCCTCAAAAGACGTCTGAGATAATCATATTAAACCCCCAAACAATATTAGCAAAAATGGTATGGATTGTGTTTTTTTCATATGTACAAAGCTACTGGGAACTTTTCCTTTTATGTAGAAATTAGCATTTAGCAAATCGAGAACAAATAGTCCAAAATTCAATTGAAAGAAAATAAGAAAGGTTTTACATGCAGTCAGTATTAATATGACATATCACACAGCGGCCAAGACTGTAATTAGAAATAAGGAGTTCTAATGGTTTTCTAGAAGGTGTGAATGGGCACTGATAAGAAACTGTTACTATTAATTGGTTCTGGGAGTGTGAGGATGTCTGCGGCCGTGAGAGCTTAGATTGCTTCTCCAGATGTAATTTAAGCACGGGAGGATTAAGCACTCTATGGGAGTCATGAAACTACTTTTCCAAATAAGAATATTTTATCATTGACATAACGATTCACAATTTAATCTGCCATTATAGAAAGATTACATAGAACAAACAACCTGACCTGCACCTCCATATAATATGAACAGGTGCCTACTGCAATGAACACATAACTTGCAAAAAGGAGGAATGCAGCAGCACTCTGTAGAGACGATTACACATGCAAACAAAATCTATCATAATTGCTGAGTAATCTGTAATAAAAAGTAAAAAAAAGTAAACAATTTTTTAAAGTTACTTATAAAAATGAAGGTATCATAAATTGGCCAATTCATGTGAGCCCATCAACCGGACAAGGTGACACTTCTCTGATGGGTCCTGTCATTTCATAAATGCCTCTCTTGTGCTACAAAAGTCTACAGTGTGAATGGGCAAACATGCCTCTCCTGGGTTACAAACTTGCACATTAAAGTAAGCTGGCAGGAACCAGAGTTGATTATAAACACCCTTGGGCTGATGGGTGGGGTGCAGAGCCAGACAGGAGGAAGTAACAACCTCCAATGGATAACTACATAGAACAAAAAATAGAAAGATTCAGGAATAAGGAATATTTTTAGAACACGTCGCAAGATATTCATTTTTTGGAATGTTTCTACTTGTGGAGTGTGCCATGGTGGCATGCAGGGACTTATAGGCCATGCAATATTCCTCTGGAAATTTATATTCCCAAAGGAACATTACATGGCCGATAAGTGTTCTGACATGGCACACTCCATAAAGAGAAATGATGCCCCTTAAATTCTCTGTCAGAGGCCTCTCATTCAGCCGAATCAAACTCCCTCCTTTGCACTGATGGGGAGTAAACACCCTGAAACAAGAGTTTGAATCTAGAGTGTCTGGTTTTGCTTGTTATCCTTAGTCATGTTGCAATGCTCGTTAAAGGGTCTATATTGATTTTTTCAAATCAAGTCCTTTTCCTCTCTGAAGAGGCTATTTACACATTTATTGTAAGCCATGTTGACATGGGCTAATTCTGTACTGAATTAAGTGATTCTATAATTTTTATATCCTCATACAGAAAAAATAATATTAGTCCTTTTGGTCCCTTGCCCTATGATCCACCTTTAGGACCCCATTGGACATTGCGGATGATATAATCTCTTTTCTACACACAGTGGTCCATGGTTATGTGGCATCCATACAATTTACTTGGCACGTCCCTATAGGAAGGGGAAATGGAATACTGATAGAGTCTTGTAAAGTTATACTTAATTTAAAATAAATGAGTCATAGTTTGCATATTTTTAATAGGGTCCCTTTTCAGGTCTTATGGGATAACTACTAGGTGACAAACAATAGCTGACAGGTGAAAGTGAGCCCCTGACAAAAGTCACCACTTTACTGATAGCAGCCCACATCTCATAGCATGATGTCATGTCCTCTAATAACCTGTAGGCAGACATCTTGGACAAATTTCACTTAGTTGTAATTGCTAATTATTATTATGATGATATAAGTTTTTTTTTCCTTGAATGATCTGCACTTCAGTAATATCATTGATGAGATCCAACAAAACCCCTGAGTCGGCTAATAAACAATTCACTCATGTGGCAATTTAGTACAATCTGCTTCCTCTGAAGGAGCACTTATTAATGCATTAAAGAAAGGAAAGAGATGGAGGTTGTTGCCATGTAACTGGACGCAGGGTATTGAGGGATGAATTTTTAATGTTGTTCATAAAGACACATTAAATCGCTCTGAACATCATGGCCGGCGATAGAAATGAAAATTTGTTGGCGGCAATTGAAAAGGCAGCTTTTGTCGATTTAACTCAATTTCAAATGTGTATTGTCGAAAGCAATCATCTACATGGTAGAGAATAGGATTTAGCTGAAAGTTCATTAACCACTTCTCTATAGAAAGATTGAATTAGGTAGGGGATACACATAAGGCTGTATTCATACTGTGTTTGGGGCATTTGTTTGACTTATATTTGATAATTGTATAATCAAAGTTATGATTTGAAAAATAGGTATACAGGTCGATATACTGATGTAGCCGGCATTAACTTGACCTGTGATGCACGCTACTGCATTTACATAGCGCACTAACGGTATTTGCTTGACATATGCACCCATTTTCCTTATATTGGAACAGCAAATTACGAATCTTTGATCCGTCAAATGAAGTAACCCCTGAAACATTTGATGAATGCTACATCTCTATGTTTTTCTAAGATGCAAATGTATAGCATAGCCATCAACATTTCAACACAGTTAAGAAAAGACACACTTATGAATATCGGCATGTGTCAATATGACATTCTTTCGGCATACAACATGTAAATGGAACGGTATCGGTCCATTCGTCGTAGTCATCGGGAGCATATACTGGTGCATATGTCAAATGTAAACCACAGTACAAGCAATGGATATGAGGTGCCATACAAATCAATCCGGGTGCAAGACCTTGTATGGGAAAGACCATGTAACAAGAAACAATAAAAAAGACCAAACAATAATAGGTCTGCACACCTAAAAATCATAGAAAAATCACATGAACATATTTTATTTGGAACAGCAAAAACACACAAAAGTTAAAATCAATTAAAAGCACACAAGAAGTGCCATAAACCATGTCCCAATCCTGGCTAATACAAACAGTATAATACAATGCCTCCTAAGTATAACTATATGCATCTGTCCCTAATGAACAAGGATTAACAAAATGTATATTGCTCATGGGTGGATACAATATTCAATTGAAAATAAGACCCATAAATACATATATACACTCCAAAAAACCTTGTACACACAAATGTGAGTGAAAAAGATGCAAGAATTAAAAAAAAAAATAAAACAACCTGGGATCTGCAGGTGATAGGGAGCTAAAGATAAAGCCCCCAAATGGACAGTTACTAATAAGAAGCCATAAAAGAGGCTAAACAAAGTATATTCCTGTCCATACTCACTGGAGGGACCAAATATGGAGATGCACCCCAGTTAGAATATGCATTAATATATAGCAAAAACGGGGTAAACCAATGCCTCCCAGTCCCAAGAACCTGCCAGCACGATCCCAGGAAGAGTCAATAGACCCTAATCAGCAGAGGCATGGTGAAAGCCAGAAGCAGGGCATGTGGTAGCAAACCACACGCATATCGCTTCTAAAGGGTATGCCACACTAAACAAGATCGCTAACGGGATCGCTAAAAAACGTCACTATTTAGCGATCTCGTTAGTGACGCTGTTGTGTGTGGCATGTAGCAACGACGTGGCCCCTGCTGTGATCTCGCTGATCGTTCACTAGAGTTCTGCACCGTATTTTGATCGTTGGCGTCCCGCTGGTGAGCCTATATCGCTGTGTCTGGCACATTTTGTGAACGATTTGTGCTGTTTTTTACATCGCAAAGTCGTTAAGGAGATCGCTAACCGCTTATGCGTTGTTAACGAGATCGCTAAATGTGGCAGCTACTAGCGACATTAAAACGATCACAAAAACGATCGCATTAGTATGCGTCGTTATTGTGATCGTTAGCGGAGCGTTTAGTGTGGCAGTACCTTTAGAAGCAGCTTCGTCAGAGGAAGTGTGTTTGCTTATACCCACACTGCATCTATATACCTTTGCTGATTGCCTTAATTACATACTGGTGAGCGCTCCGTCGGTGTGTCCGATGTGGAGGGCAAAAATCTAAACAGATCTAGCAGCTGATACAGCTGTAATGAAGGAAAGAGCCATGTTGGCTTGAAAGGTATGACGTCAGCGCAATGGCGCCGTGTTCACGCGAGACGCTGTGATAAGAGCCCATAAGGGTAGACTGCGCATGCGCAATAGAATAGACCGGTCTATTTTGGCAATACAGATTGCCAGACCTAACAAACAATGCAGATGTACAGCCAAAATTCAATATACACTGTGTTCCAAATTATTATGCAAAAATTGTTTAGGAGTGATAAGGTAAGAATTTTTTTGTTTGTCAGTTAAACTCATTGATGGTGATGTGTGTCAGGGCTCTTTATAATCACTGTAAGCAATTGCAGACACCTGTGCTAATTAGTTTGGCAGGTGTGTCCAATGAAAGGCAAGTGTCACGCGGTCTTATGATATGTGTACGATGTCAGTAAACTATTCTTAAAAGAACAACACTCTATACAACATATAGATTAGCAACATCAGCATGTAAATATAGAATAGATTTACCTGACACGATATCCGTTGAACTCAGGGTTAATCTTGAGGACTTGATACACTGTCACAGGAAAGAGGAGGACCGGGGTCTAACCTGACCCTAAACTGGGGTCCTAACTAATCCCTCACCTTGGAGGTACTGATAATGGTTCAGAGGTCCAAGTCTCCAGCCTAACCCTGTCTCCTATCAGTCCCTGAACCCTGTAATCAGTCCTAAGAAGGATTCTGATTACCACCAAAGGGATATGGGCTGATCTCTGCTAAATACACAGATTAGACATATAAGACAGACTGGAGAAAACACAGACTTGCATACACACTCAAACACAGAAGGAACATAAATGATCTGGGATATTAAACTCTAAGCAAGGTGAGCTTAAAACAACTAAGGAGCTCTTTAACTTAAGTCTATACAGATACAATCCTATCTGTGGTCTGCATGAAGAATTTCACTGGCAACTCCCAACACAGACAACCAGAGATTTAAAGGAAACCAATCAACAAATAATTAATTGCAGCCGGGAGAAAACTGCACTCAGTCCCAGAACTGAGCACAGACAGAATTAACTCCCTAACTGCCAAACACAAAGAAACAGCAACTCAGCTGTGAGAAGTCAGAATGTGCAACCGCGACGATCTTCGTGGCGATGCACACATGACAGTACCCCCCCTTCTACGAGGGGCCTCCGGACCCTCAGGGCCAGGTTTGCCCGGGTGAGTTCTGTGGAAGGTCCGCACCAAACGATCTGCGTTAATGTCAGATGCAGGAACCCACGTCCTCTCCTCTGGACCATACCCCTTCCAATGCACCAAGTGCTGAAGGGACCGGCGATTCAGACGTGAGTCAATGATCTTTGACACTTGAAACTCCAAGTTACCATTGACCACCACTGGAGGAGGAGGTAGAGGTGATGGTATGACTGGTGCCACGTACCTCTTAAGTAATGACTTGTGGAACACATTATGAATTTTAAACGTAGGAGGGAGGTCCAGACGAAATGCCACAGGATTAATTATGGAACTGATCCTGTACGGCCCGATGAATCTGGGGCCCAGCTTCCAGGAGGGAACTTTAAGTTTTATATTCCTGGTAGACAACCATACCAGATCGTTCACATTAAGATCTGGACCAGAAACTCTCCTCCTATCAGCCATACGTTTATAACGGTTCCCCATAGCACTCAGATTATTCAATACACCTCTCCACACTGAAGCAAGTGACGACGAGAAACGCTCCTCCTCAGGAACCCCAGAAGGGCCCCCCCCATTGAATGTACAAAACTGGGGATGAAAACCATATGCCCCAAAAAACGGGGACTTACCAGTGGACTCGCTCCGCCTGTTGTTAAGAGCGAACTCTGCCAGAGGCAAGAAAGAGGACCAGTCCTCCTGGTTCTCTGAGACAAAACACCGAAGATAAGTCTCTAGGCTTTGATTCAGACGCTCTGTCTGACCATTGGTCTGCGGATGAAAAGCCGAGGAAAATGACAATTGCATCCCCCGACGTAAACAAAATGCCCTCCAAAACTTGGACACAAACTGAGACCCCCTATCTGACACCACATCAGAAGGCAACCCATGAAGTCTCACAATCTCCCCAATGAACACCTGCGCCAGAGTTTTAGCATTAGGGAGGGCAGGAAGAGCAATGAAATGTGCCATCTTACTGAACCTGTCAACAACCACCAGTATGACAGTCTTCCCTGACGACTGAGGAAGGTCCGTGATGAAGTCCATAGACAAATGAGTCCATGGACGCTCCGGAAGTTTCAAGGGTAAGAGGGTCCCTGACGGACGGGTATGAGGGGTCTTAGAGCGAGCACAAACCCCACAGGACGCGACAAAAGTTAAAACATCTTTATTAACGTTAGGCCACCAAAACCGGCGAGAAAGGAGATCTAAAGTAGCCTTACTCCCTGGATGTCCTGCTAAAGCAGAATTATGATGTGCCTCAATAACCTTTTGTCTCAACTGATTTGGGACAAACAGTCTCCCTGGAGGTCCTGCAGGGGCGTCCCCCTGAGCCTCTAACACCTCCTCCTCAAGCTCAGAACATACAGCCGACACTACCACCCCCTCCTGAAGGATAGGAATCGGGTCATCCATTTTCCCGGCCCCTGGGAAACTGCGAGACAAGGCATCCGCCTTAACATTCTTAGATCCAGGGCGATAAGTGACAACAAAATTAAACCTGGTAAAAAACAACGACCATCGAGCTTGTCTGGAATTCAGACGCTTAGCAGATTCCAAATACAGCAGGTTCTTGTGATCAGTAATGACGGTGACCGGTGGACTGCCCCCTCCAAAAAGTGACGCCATTCTTCAAAAGCCAACTTAATGGCCAAAAGTTCCCTATTGCCGATATCATAATTCCTTTCGGCGGACGACAATTTTTTAGAAAAGAAAGCGCACGGATGCCATTTACCAGGGGACGGACCCTGGGACAATATTGCACCCACCCCTACGTCAGACGCGTCCACCTCCACAACGAACGGCTGTGATGCATCTGGTTGGATGAGAACGGGTGCCGAAGCAAAACATTTTTTCAAAGAGGAAAAAGCTTGGCAAGCTTTGTCCGACCATTTAGAAAAATCCGTCCCTTTTCTTGTCATGTCAGTGAGAGGTTTGACAACAGATGAGAAATTACAAATAAATTTCCGGTAGTAGTTAGCAAACCCCAGAAAACGCTGCAGAGCCTTAAGATCCTCTGGCTGATCCCATTCAAGCACTGCTCTCACCTTTTCAGGGTCCATACGGAAACCGGAGGCTGACACCAAGAAACCCAAAAACTGAAGTTCCTGTACGGCGAATACACACTTTTCCAGTTTGGCGTATAGTTTATTGTCTCGCAAGATCTGCAACACCTGTCTCACATGCTCCTGGTGAGACACAAGATCTGGTGAGTAAATTAAAATGTCATCCAAATATACGACCACAAACAGCCCCACCAGATGACGAAAAATGTCATTAACAAAATGTTGGAATACTGCTGGTGCAGTAGTCAGACCAAAAGGCATGACAAGGTTCTCATAATGTCCCTCCGGCGTGTTAAACGCCGTTTTCCACTCATCCCCCTCTTTTATCCTAATCAGATTATACGCCCCCCTGAGATCCAATTTAGAGAACCATTTGGCGCCAACAATTTGATTGAAGAGATCAGGAATCAGAGGGAGTGGATACGGATCTCGAACAGTAATCCGATTAAGTTCGCGGAAATCCAAGCAAGGGCGTAGGCCTCCATCTTTTTTCTTCACAAAGAAGAACCCCGCGGCCACTGGGGAAGATGAAGGTCTAATATGCCCTTTGGCCAGACTTTCCGAAATATAATCTTTCATAGCCTGCCTCTCAGGACCAGAAAGGTTATATAACCTAGCTTTAGGTAACTTAGCATCAGGAAGTAAATTAATAGAGCAGTCATACACGCGATGAGGAGGCAACTCCTGACACCCCTCCTCAGAGAACACATCCCCAAAGTCCTCCAAAAAAGGAGGCAAAGTACTAGGCACGACCGCACTGATGACTGTGTTCATGCAGTTACTTTTGCAAAACTCCCCCCATTGGCTTATATCTCTGGACTGCCAATTAATCACAGGGTTATGTTTAACCAACCAAGGAAGTCCCAACACAATAGGAGTAGGTAGACCCTCCAACACATAACAAGATAATAGTTCCCTATGTATTGCCCCTACCCGAAGGTCAATGTTATGAACCTCATGAACAAAGCTACCTTGGCCGAGAGGCCTGGCGTCAATGGAGAATATAGGGATCGGTTTGACCAATACACTCAGATGCATACCTTGAGCCTGAGCAAACTGAGCGTCAACCAGATTAGCCCCGGACCCACTATCAAGAAGAACAGAAAATCTCTCCACTCTCGTACCAACCACCACCTCCACTGGTACAAGGAACTGAGAAGAACTAGCGGACGAAATACATACTCCCAGGTTGTCGTCCACCACACAACCTGGGATTAACAGTTTTCCGGCGACTTTTTGCTCAACAAGGCACGGGATGGACATCCCCCAACAAAATGTCCCTCTTTCCCGCAGAAGAAACACCTTCTAGTCCTGCGGCGTACCGCCAATCCCCTCCTACGAAATGATGTCCCTCCCAACTGCATAGGCTCCTCCGAACAGACAAGGGGAACCTCAACATAAGGGACTTTAGTAGTAGGTGGAGTAACAACAGGGGGCGGAGTTACCTCGCACCTCTCCCGGAGCCGTCTATCAGTACGGATAGCTAGGGCCATAGCAGCCTCCAGTGATGGAGGAGAATCATACTGAGCCAAAACGTCCTTTAATTTGTCAGAAAGCCCATGACAAAACTGGCTCCTAAGAGCTGGGTCATTCCACTGAGTATCTGTGGCCCATCTACGGAACTCAGAAGCAAATTCCTCCGCCGGACGATCTCCCTGCTGTATCTTACGTAATTTTGTCTCAGCAAGAGAGACCCGATCTGGGTCATCATATACCAAAACCAGGCAGTAAAAAATCGATCTACTGACTGTAGAGCCGGGGATCCCGGAGGAAGGGAGAAGGCCCAGGATTGAGGGTCCCCTTGTAGGAGCGAGATAACAATTCCCACTCTCTGCTCTTCACTCCCTGATGATCGAGGCCGAAGCCGAAAATACAATTTACATGCTTCCCTGAAGGTAAAAAATTTGTCTCGCCCACCAGTAAACCTGTCCGGGAGAGCTACTTTAGGTTCAAATCTGGTTTGCTCCGAGGGAGACAAAACTTTGGACTTAATGTCCGTCAGCTCCATGGATAATCCCTGCAACTGCAGAGCCAGCTGGGCTACTGGATCCATGGCAACTGGGAATAATTTTATAGGCCAGTGAAAATGTCACGCGGTCTTATGATATGTGTACGATGTCAGTAAACTATTCTTAAAAGAACAACACTCTATACAACATATAGATTAGCAACATCAGCATGTAAATATAGAATAGATTTACCTGACACGATATCCGTTGAACTCAGGGTTAATCTTGAGGACTTGATACACTGTCACAGGAAAGAGGAGGACCGGGGGTCTAACCTGACCCTAAACTGGGGTCCTAACTAATCCCTCACCTTGGAGGTACTGATAATGGTTCAGAGGTCCAAGTCTCCAGCCTAACCCTGTCTCCTATCAGTCCCTGAACCCTGTAATCAGTCCTAAGAAGGATTCTGATTACCACCAAAGGGATATGGGCTGATCTCTGCTAAATACACAGATTAGACATATAAGACAGACTGGAGAAAACACAGACTTGCATACACACTCAAACACAGAAGGAACATAAATGATCTGGGATATTAAACTCTAAGCAAGGTGAGCTTAAAACAACTAAGGAGCTCTTTAACTTAAGTCTATACAGATACAATCCTATCTGTGGTCTGCATGAAGAATTTCACTGGCAACTCCCAACACAGACAACCAGAGATTTAAAGGAAACCAATCAACAAATAATTAATTGCAGCCGGGAGAAAACTGCACTCAGTCCCAGAACTGAGCACAGACAGAATTAACTCCCTAACTGCCAAACACAAAGAAACAGCAACTCAGCTGTGAGAAGTCAGAATGTGCAACCGCGACGATCTTCGTGGCGATGCACACATGACAGCAAGACTACTTAAGAAGGCTGTCCCACATTATTAAGCAGCCTACATTTTCTGCCAAAATGGGAAAGAAAAAGGATGAGTCGGTGTCACGCTGTCTAATGATATGTATACAATGTCAGTAAACTATTAATACAGGAACAACACTCTATACAACAACTAGTATAGCAACATCAGCATGTAAGTATAGAATAGATTTACCTGACACGATATCTGCTGAACTCAGGGTTAATCTTGAGGACTTGATGAGCTGAAACAGGAAAGAGGTGGACCGGGATCTAACCTGACCCTAAACTGGGGTCCTAACTAATCCCTCACCTTGGAGGTACTGATAATGGTTCAGAGGTCCAAGTCTCCAACCTAACCCTGTCTCCTATCAGACCCTGAACCCTGTAATCAGTCCTAAGAAGGATCCTGACTACCACCAAAGGGATATGGGCTGATCTTAGCTAAATACACAGATTAGACATATAAGACAGACAGGATAACACTCGCTTGCATACACACTCAAACACCAAAGGAAAATAAATGGTCTGGGAAATAAACTCTAACCAAGTTGAGCTTAGAACAACTAAGGAGCTCACAACTAAAGTCTATACAGATTCATTCCTATCTGTGGTCTGCATGAAGGTTTCACTGGCAACTCCCCAAGCAGACAACCAGGAATTTAAAGGAAACCAATCAACAAATAATCAATTGCAGCCGGGAGAAACTGCACCCAGTCCCAGAACCGAGCACAGACAGAATTAACTCCCTAGCTGCCAAACACAAAGAAACAGCAGCTCAGCTGTGAGAAGTCAAAATGTGCAACCGCGACGATCTTCGTGGCAATGCACACATGACAGTACCCCCCCTTCTACGAGGGGCCTCCGGACCCTCAGGGCCAGGCCTGCCCGGGTGAGTTCTGTGGAAGGTCCGAACCAAACGATCTGCGTTAACATCAGACGCAGGGACCCACGTCCTCTCCTCTGGACCATACCCCTTCCAATGCACCAAGTACTGAAGGGACCGGCGATTCAGACGTGAGTCAATGATCTTTGATACTTGAAATTCCAAGTTACCATTGACCAACACAGGAGGAGGAGGTAGAGGTGACGGTATGACTGGTGCCACATACCTTTTAAGTAATGACTTGTGGAACACATTATGAATTTTAAACGTAGGAGGGAGGTCCAGACGAAATGCCACAGGATTAATTATGGAACTGATCCTGTACGGCCCGATGAATCTGGGACCCAGTTTCCAGGAGGGCACTTTAAGTTTTATATTCCTGGTAGACAACCATATCAGATCGTTCACATTCAGATCTGGACCAGAAACTCTCCTCCTATCAGCCATACGTTTGTAACGGTTCCCCATCGCACTCAGATTATTCAATACACCTCTCCACACAGAAGCAAGTGACGACGAGAAACGCTCCTCCTCAGGAACCCCAGAAGGGCCCCCCCCATTGAAAGTACAAAACTGGGGATGAAAACCATATGCCCCAAAAAACGGGGACTTACCAGTGGACTCGCTCCGCCTGTTAAGTGCGAACTCTGCCAGAGGTAAGAAAGAAGACCAGTCCTCTTGGTTCTCTGAGACAAAACACCGGAGATATGTCTCTAAGCTCTGATTCAGACGCTCTGTCTGACCATTGGTCTGCGGATGAAAAGCCGAGGAAAATGACAATTGCATCCCCCGACGTAAACAAAATGCCCTCCAAAATTTGGACACAAACTGAGACCCCCTATCTGACACCACATCAGAAGGCAACCCATGAAGTCTAACGATCTCCCTAATGAACACCTGCACCAGAGTTTTAGCATTAGGGAGTGCAGGAAGAGCAAGAAATGTGCCATCTTACTGAACCTGTCAACAACCACCAGTATGACAGTATTCCCTGACGACGGAGGAAGGTCCGTAATGAAGTCCATAGATAAATGAGTCCATGGACGCTCCGGAAGTTTCAAGGGTAAAAGGGTCCCAGACGGACGGGTATGAGGGGTTTTAGAGCGAGCACACACCCCACATGACGCGACAAAAGTTATAACATCTTTATTAGCATTAGGCCACCAAAACCGGCGAGAAAGGAGATCTAAAGTAGCCTTACTCCCTGGATGTCCTGCTAGAGCAGAATTATGATGTGCCTCAATAACCTTTTGTCTCAACAGATTTGGGACAAACAGTCTCCTGGAGGTCCTGCAGGGGCGTCCCCCTGAGCCTCTAACACCTCCTCCTCAAGCTCAGAAAATACAGCCGACACTACCACCCCCTCCTGAAGGATAGGACTCGGGTCATCCGTTTTCCCGGCCCCTGGGAAACTGCGAGACAAGGCATCAGCCTTTACATTCTTAGACCCCGGGCGATAAGTGACGACAAAATTAAACCTGGTAAAAAACAACGACCATCGAGCTTGTCTGGAATTCAGACGCTTAGCGGATTCCAAATACAACAGGTTCTTGTGATCAGTAATAACGGTAACCGGGTGGACTGCCCCCTCCAAAAAGTGACGCCATTCTTCAAAAGCTAACTTAATGGCCAAAAGTTCCCTATTGCCGATATCATAATTCCTTTCGGCGGCCGACAATTTCTTAGAAAAGAAAGCGCACGGATGCCATTTACCAGGGGACGGACCCTGGGACAATATAGCACCCACCCCTACGTCAGACACATCCACCTCCACAATGAACGGCTGAGATGCATCTGGTTGGATGAGAACGGGTGCCGAAGCAAAACATTTCTTCAAAGAGGAAAAGGCTTGGTAAGCTTTGTCCGACCATTTAGAAAAATCCGTCCCTTTTCTTGTCATGTCAGTGAGAGGTTTGACGACAGATGAGAAATTACAAATAAATTTCCGGTAGTAGTTAGCAAACCCCAAAAAACGCTGCAGAGCCTTAAGATCCCCTGGCTGATCCCATTCAAGCACTGCTCTCACCTTTTCAGGGTCCATACGGAAACCGGAGGCTGACACCAAAAAACCCAAAAACTGAAGTTCCTGTACGGCAAATACACACTTCTCCAGTTTGGCGTATAATTTATTGTCTCGCAAGATCTGCAACACCTGTCTCACATGCTCCTGATGAGACACAAGATCTGGTGAGTAAATTAAAATGTCGTCCAAATATACAACCACAAACAGCCCCACAAGGTGACGAAAAATGTCATTAACAAAATGTTGGAATACTGCTGGTGCAGTAGTCAGACCAAAAGGCATAACCAGGTTTTCATAATGTCCCTCCGGCGTGTTAAACGCCGTTTTCCACTCATCCCCCTCTTTTTATCCTAATCAGATTATACGCCCCCCTGAGATCCAATTTAGAAAACCATTTGGCGCCAACAATTTGATTGAAGAGATCAGGAATAAGAGGGAGTGGATACGGATCTCGAACAGTAATCCGATTAAGTTCGCGGAAATCCAAGCAAGGGCGTAGGCCTCCATCTTTCTTCTTCACAAAGAAGAACCCCGCGGCTACTGGGGAAGATGAAGGTCTAATATGCCCTTTGGCCAGACTTTCAGAAATATAATCTTTCATAGCCTGCCTCTCAGGACCAGAAAGATTATACAACCTAGCTTTAGGCAACTTAGCATCAGGAAGGAGATTAATAGGACAGTCATACACGCGATGAGGAGGCAACTCCTGACACCCCTCCTCAGAGAAAACATCCCCAAAATCCTCCAAAAAAGGAGGCAATGTACTAAGGCACGACCGCACTGATGACTGTGTTCATGCAGTTGCTTTTGCAAAACTCACCCCATTGGCTTATTTCTCTGGACTGCCAATTAATCACAGGGTTATGTTTAACCAGCCAAGGAAGTCCCAACACAATAGGAGTAGGTAAACCCTCCAACATATAACAAGATAATTGTTCCCTATGTATTGCCCTACCCGAAGGTCAATGTTATGAACCTCATGAACAAAGCTACCTTGGCCGAGAGGCCTGGCGTCAATGGAGAATATAGGGATCGGTTTGACCAATACACTCAGATGCATACCTTGAGCCTGAGCAAACTGAGCGTCAACCAGATTAGCCCCGGAACCACTATCAAGAAGAACAGACAATCTCTCCACTCTCGTACCAACTACCACCTCCACTGGTACAAGGAACTGAGAAGAACTGGCGGATGAAATACATACTCCCAGGTTGTCGTCCACCACACAACCTGGGATTAACAGTTTTCCGGCGACTTTTGGCTCAACAAGGCACGGGATGGACATTCTCCAACAAAAAATCCCTCTTTCCCGCAGAAAAAACATCTTCTAGTCCTGCGGCGTACCGCCAATCCCCTCCTACGAAATGATGTCCCTCCCAACTGCATAGGCTCATCCGAACAGACAAGGGGAACCTCAACATAAGGGACTTTAGTGGTAGGTGGAGAAACAACAGGGAGTGGGGTTACCTCACCCCTCTCCCGAAGCCGTCTATCAGTACGGATAGCTAAGGCCATAGCAGCCTCCAGAGAAGGAGGAGACTCATACTGAGCCAAAACGTCTTTTAATTTATCAGAAAGCCCATGACAAAACTGGCTCCTAAGAGCTGGGTCATTCCACTGAGTATCTGTGGCCCATCTACGAAACTCAGAAGCAAATTCCTCTGCCGGACGATCTCCCTGCTGTATCTTACGTAAATTTGTCTCAGCAAGAGAGACCCGATCTGGGTCATCATATACCAATCCCAGGGCAGTAAAAAATTGATCTACAGACAGTAGAGCCGGGGATCCCGGAGGAAGGGAAAATGCCCAGGATTGAGGGTCCCCTTGCAGAAGTGAGATAACAATTCCCACTCTCTGCTCCTCACTCCCTGATGATCGAGGCCGAAGCCGAAAATACAATTTACATGCCTCCCGGAAGGTGAAAAATTTGTCTCGCCCACCAGTGAACCTGTCCGGGAGAGCAACCTTAGGTTCAACTCTGGTTTGCTCCAGGTGAGACAAAACTTTGGACTTAATGTCCGTCAGCTCCATGGATAATCCCTGCAACTGCAGAGCCAGCTGGGCTACTGGATCCATGATAACTGGAGATAATTTTTATGGCCAGTGAAAATGTCACGCTGTCTAATGATATGTATACAATGTCAGTAAACTATTAATACAGGAACAACACTCTATACAACAACTAGTATAGCAACATCAGCATGTAAGTATAGAATAGATTTACCTGACACGATATCTGCTGAACTCAGGGTTAATCTTGAGGACTTGATGAGCTGAAACAGGAAAGAGGTGGACCGGGATCTAACCTGACCCTAAACTGGGGTCCTAACTAATCCCTCACCTTGGAGGTACTGATAATGGTTCAGAGGTCCAAGTCTCCAACCTAACCCTGTCTCCTATCAGACCCTGAACCCTGTAATCAGTCCTAAGAAGGGTCCTGACTAGAGTTGAGCGATACTTTCCGATATCCTAAAGTATCGGAATCGGAATGGTATCGCCGATATCACTAAAATATCGGCGATACCCGATACCGATACCGGAAGTCCCATGTAAGTCTATGGGAACAAAATATCGCAACTAAAAAAAACCCATTCTTTCCTTGTAAACACAAAATATACACACATAGAATACATATATATATATATACATGTCATTGTGACATATATATATACATATATGTATAGTTTATACACTTCTACATAGTAAAATATCCTCTGATTCAATTGCCGGGTAAAGCCGGCTTCAGTGAAAAGACAGAAGCACCCGACATGAAATGACACTTGGTGTACATAGGGTTAACCATGTCTTTTCATGTCGTTTGCTATCTGATTTGCACAAACAATTAAATCAGTCTATGTGTGCAAAATTTCACACCTGTAGGGGTTAATTAAAGGTGTAAATTCGTTGTAAAAAAAACGGACTTTTTTGCTACGAATTTACACCTTTAATTAACCCCTACAGGTGTGAAATTTTGCACACATAGTCTGATTTAATTGTTTGTGCAAATTAGATAGCAAAGGACATGAAAAGACATGGTTAACCCTATGTACACCAAGTGTCATTTCATGTCGGGTTCTGCATTTTCACAAAAGCCGGCAATTGAATTAGCGGCTATTATACTATGTAGAAGTGTATGAACTACAAATATAAAATATATATATATATATATATGTGTCACAAATTCAATGACATGTATATATATATAATGAGGTGTAAAATTGCTGAAAAAAAATGCGTGGGCTCCCGCCCTATTTTCGCTAACCAGACAGACAAAGCCAGTGAGTGGGGGCAGATAATAATAGCCCAGAGAGGGACCATTATTTTTGCCCCCCCCCCCGGCTACTAACATCTGCCCCCAGACACCCCAGGAAAGACAAATCTATAATTAGATTCGCCCTTTCTGGCACTTTGCCCGTCTATTCCCATTGCCCTGTAGCGGTGGCGAATGGGTTAATATGGGGTTAAAGCCACCTTGCTATTGAAAGGTGACCTTAAGCCAGGTTAATAATTGAGAGCTGTCAATTAGACAACTATCAATTATTAATCCTATTGCATGAAATAAAAATAAAACACACACACTTTAATTAAAAATCATTTTAATGAAATAAAGACACATGTTTTTGACCATCTTTTATTTTACTGCAAAAAACCATTTCCTGTAATAAAAATAAAATAAAAAAGCAAAATTATTCTTACCTATCCCATGCACAGTCAGGTCCCACGGTGTAATCCTTCAGAAAGGGTTAATGTTTACTGCAGGGACCGCAGCTAATGCTGCAGCCTCACAGTAAACCCCAAATGAATGAGTTCATCTCCTGCCTGACAGGAGAGTAAAGGCTGGGTGTCACATAACGATACACCAGCGATCCCGACAACGATATGCACTTGTCAGGATCCTGGTGTATCGCTACATGATCGCTGCTGAGCTGCCAAACAGGCAGCTCAGACAGCGATCTGGGACAGCGACACTGCGGGTAACATCGCTTAAGGGCCCGTCTCACATAGCGATATCGCTACCGAGATCGCTGCTGAGTCACTAGTTTTGTGACGCAGCAGCGAGCTCACCAGCGATATCGCTGTGTGTGACATTCAGCGACGATCAGCCCCCCTGCCGGGTATCGCTGATCTCGCAGAAATGTCAGGACCTTTTTTTGATCGCTGGTTTCCCTCTGACAGGCACGCATCGCTGCGTGTGACAGGCGGGAGACCAGCGATCCGCTGGTAACCAAGGTACACAGCGGGTTTCCAGGCACCGCGCAGCGCTTGGAAACCCGCTGTGTACCTTGGATACCAGCTCCCTGCATCAGGGCGCTGGTATCCAAGGTACACAGCGGGTTTCTAGGCACAGCCCCGCGCCTGGAAACCCGCTGTGTACCTTGGTTACCAGCGGATCGCTGGTCTCCCGCCTGTCACACGCAGCGATGTGTGCCTGTCAGCGGAAACCAGCATCAAAAAAAGGTCCTGACATTTCAGCGACGATCAGCGATACCCGGCAGGGGGGCTGATCGTCGCTGAATGTCACACACAGCGATATCGCTGGTGAGCTCGCTGCTGCGTCACAAAACTAGTGACTCAGCAGCGATCTCGGTAGCGATATCGCTATGTGAGACGGGCCCTTAAGTGGAAAGCTTAATTGATTGCTTTCCACTTTCACTTCAGGTCAGCCAGGGACACAATCAGTGACGTCAGAGGGAACTGATTAACAAAAATAGGGGTTCCCTTCGAAAAAAAAATGGCGTGGGGTCCCCCCTATTTTTGTTAACCAGCCAGATGAAGCAGACCGCTGAGGCCTGGTTTTTCAGGCTGTTAAGGATCCAATATCCATGGACCTTGCCAGCCTGATAATACCAGGCCACAGCAGTCTGCTTAGCTTGGCTGGTTAACAAAAATAGGGGATCCCCTCGAAAAAAAAACGGCGTGGGGATCCCCCCTATTTTTGTTAACCAGCCAAGTAAAATGCAGACTGCTGCGGCCTGGTATTAAAAGACTGTCAAGGCCCATGGATTTTGGCCCTCAACAGCCTGATAATACCAGGCTACAGCAGCCCCACATTTGGCGCATCAAAAGATGTGCCAATTGTGGCACTTTACCCGGCTCTTCCCACTTGCCCTGTAGCGGTGGCAAGCGGGGTAATAAGGGGTTAATGTCACCGTTGATTGCACGGTGACAATAACCCCGGTTAATAATGGAGAGGTGTCAATAAGACACCGATCCATTATTAATCCCAAAGTTATTAAATGTTTAAAAAAAAGACAAAGCAAGAAAAAAGTATTTTAATGAAATAAAAGAGACAACACAGTTTTCATTAATTTTATTGTACTCTCATTCCTGCGACGCCATCGATCTCCTGTAAAAAAAGAAAAAAAACAAACCAACAGTATACCACCTGTCCGACGCAGTCCATAACGACAGTCCCACGACGATCCAACTCTGCTACATCGCAATGACAGGCAGAGCCTGTCATCGCGACGCAGCACAGCTGATTACCTGCTTCCCCCGGCGGTGACGTCATCGGACTGACTGCTTTACGGCCGGGATTACCCAGCAGTCACTGCAGTTATCGCGAGAAACTGCATGTGACCGCCGGGGAAAGAAGATTGCGGCCATCAAGCAGTCCAGGACGTGACCGCCGGAGATCTTCTGCCAGGTAAGTGCCGCTGACTCCTGACAGACCCGACCGACGGACACTGACAGTGACAGTGACAATCCCGATTCCGGTATCCGATAAGACGAAAATATCGGTACTCGGAATCGGAATTCCGATACAGCCAATATCGGCCGATACCCGATATTTGCAGTATCGGAATGCTCAACCCTAGTCCTGACTACCACCAAAGGGATATGGGCTGATCTTAGCTAAATACACAGATTAGACATATAAGACAGACAGGATAACACTCGCTTGCATACACACTCAAACACCAAAGGAAAATAAATGGTCTGGGAAATAAACTCTAACCAAGTTGAGCTTAGAACAACTAAGGAGCTCACAACTAAAGTCTATACAGATTCATTCCTATCTGTGGTCTGCATGAAGGTTTCACTGGCAACTCCCCAAGCAGACAACCAGGAATTTAAAGGAAACCAATCAACAAATAATCAATTGCAGCCGGGAGAAACTGCACCCAGTCCCAGAACCGAGCACAGACAGAATTAACTCCCTAGCTGCCAAACACAAAGAAACAGCAGCTCAGCTGTGAGAAGTCAAAATGTGCAACCGCGACGATCTTCGTGGCAATGCACACATGACAGTCGGCTGCTGAGAAGCAACAAATTGTGGAGTGTTTAGGTCAAGGCATGACTACAATCAACATTGCCAAGACACTTCATCGTGATCATCGCACAATCAAAAAGTATGTAGCTGATTCACAGTACACACGTGTGCGTGCTGATAAGGGAAAATTGAGGACTCTTTCCTACAGGCAATTACGTCAGGTTAAAAGAGCAGCGGCAAAAAAGCTTTGTCATAGCAGCAGACAAGTTTTTGAAGCTGCTGGTGCCTCCAACGTCCCCCGAACAACAAGATGCAGGGTCCTTCAGAGGGTTGCAGCTGTGCGTAAGCCATCCTGTCGACCTCCTCTATCCACTGCACACAAGCAGAAACGGCTCCAGTGGGCCAAACAATACATGAAGACTGACTTCAAAACTGTTTTGTTCACCGATGAGTGCCGTGCAACGCTCGATGGTCCAGATGGATGGAGTGGAGGATGGCTGGTTGATGGACACCCCATGCAAAAACGGCTAGGCGCCAACAAGGAGGAGGTGGAGTAATGTTTTGGGCTGGAATCATGGGGAGAGAGATTGTCGGTCCCTTTAGGATCCCTGAAGGGGTAAAGATGAACTCCATAGTGTATGTTGAGTTTCTCAAACAGCACTTCCTGCCACGGTTCAAGAAGAAGAACCGTGCATTCCGCAGCAAGATCATTTTCATGCATGATAATGCACCGTCTCATGCTGCACATAACACATCTGCATTTCTGGCTGCTATGGGCATAAAAGGGGACAAACTTATGGTGTGGCCCCCATGCTCCCCTGACCTCAACCCCATTGAGAACCTCTGGAGCATCATCAAAAGGAGTGTCTATGATGGCGGGAGGCAGTTCACATCTAAGCAACAGCTCTGGGAGGGTATTCTGTCCTCATGCAAAACAATTGAAGCAGAAACCATCCAAAACCTGACAAATTCAATGGACGAGAGAGTTCAGAAGCTCCTTTCCAACAAGGGGTCCTATGTGCAAATGTAACATCACCTAGAATAAAGTTTTGAGTTGAAAATTGTTTGATTTCAGTTTGTAATAACCTGCTAATGCTTATAATTTCAAAAATGACCATTTTTTTGTTCTTTATTAAAATGAAAAGGTAGAAAACTCTGCTGTGCATAATAATTTGGAACATGCATTTTGAGTGCAGTTTGAGTGTTTTATTTTTTAACCCCTTACTGCCATCGGACGTACTATCCCGTCCATGGTACCTGGGCCCGTATGACCGGGACGGGATAGTACGTCCAGCCCTTTAATGCGACATTGCGACTTAAGTCACAATGATCGCATTAAAATTCCGACGCCATCTTACCTCAGGAGAGATGGCGCCGGCATCCCGGGGTCTGTCACCGCCCACCCTCACTCCCGATCGCTGTGATTGGCTGTTCAATTCTGAACAGCCAATCGCAGCCTTTCTCACTGTTTCAGCCAATCCGATGGGCTGAAACAGTGAGATCCCAGGCTAGAATCGAGTACCGATGTACTCGATCCTAGGCCTGGGCATAGAAAGGAGCAGACCCCCCCTGGATTGGCGCGATCGCCGATCACATCGATCGCGCCAATCGCAGGGCACAGCCGCGGTGTATCCGCGCTGTGCCCTGCCTGTACCTGCCTGGATCGGTGCAGTAATAGCACCGATCCTAGGCCGGAGCCTAGGACAGGCCCAGTAGGGCCTGCAGCTGCTGATTGGCGCGATCGATGTCATCGACGATCGCGCCAATCACAGGGCACAGCAGCGGTGTGACCGCTCTGTGCCCTGCTTCCTGACCTGCCGGTGACCTGCCTAGGAATCGGAGCAGTGAGCTCCGATTACTAGGCCGGTGCCTAGCAACCGGCAAAACAAGGGTCTCCTCTGATTGGTGGGATCGATGTGATCATCGATCCCACCAATGACAGGTCACAGCAGCGATGTGACCGCTCTGTGACCTGTCTGCAAACTGGATCTGACCTGTCTGACCGCACTGCAGGGGTCCTCACACTTGCTGAGGATTCCTGCAGTGCGGTCACACGCCAGATCTCCTCCTGTGCTGGGCCTTGTGGTGCCACAGTAGCCTGTGACACCACAACTCCTGCTGAAGAAAGAAGAGAGAGAAAGAAGAGAGAAAAAGAAGAGAGAAGAAAGAAGAGAGAAGAAAGAAGAGAGACTACAAACGTGAGTTTTTGAGCCCCGATCCCTGCCCGATCCACCCCAATCCCCCCATTCCCCCCTCCCCCCTTCCCTTTCCCCCTCTTTTTACCCCCCCTTTGCACACATTTAGCAGCCGCCGAGCGTTGATTGGTGACGCAGTTCACCGATCAACACTCGTGCTCGTTTTTCTTTTGCACCCCCCTCCGTGCGCACTTCCAGCAGCTGCGGAACTTTGATAAGTGACGCCAGTCACTTATCAGAGCTCGTTCCTGCAGTTTTTTTTTTTTTTCACTCCCCTTTCCGCCACTCCTGTGCGCACATCCAGCAGCCGCGGAACTTTGATAAGTGACACCAGTCACTTATCAGAGCTCGTTCCTGCAGTTTTTTTTTTTCACCCCACTTTCCGCCACTCCCGTGCGCACATCTAGCAGCCGCGGAACTTTGATAAGTGACACCGGTCACTTATCAGAGCTCGTTCCTGCCGTTTTTTTTTTTTTCACTCCCCTTTCCGCCACTTCTGTGCGCACATCTAGCAGCCGCGGAACTTTGATAAGTAACACCGGTCACTTATCAGAGCTCGCTCCTGCCGTCTTTTTTTTTTCACTCCCCTTTCCGCCACTCCTGTGCGCACATCCAGCAGCCGCGAAACTTTGATAAGTGACACCAGTCACTTATCAGAGCTCGTTCCTGCATTTTTTTTTTCACTCCCCTTTCCGCCACTCCTGTGCGCACATCCAGCAGCCGCGGAACTTTGATAAGTGACACCAGTCACTTATCAGAGTTCGTTCCTGCAGTTTTTTTTTTTTCACTCCACTTTCCGCCACTCCCGTGCGCACATCTAGCAGCCGCAGAACTTTGATAAGTGACACCGGTCACTTATCAGAGCTCGTTCCTGCCGTTTTTTTTTTTTTTTCACTTCCCTTTCCGCCACTCCTGTGCGCACATCCGGCAGCCGCGGAACTTTGATAAGTGACACCGGTCACTTATCAGAGCTCGTTCCTGCCGTTTTTTGTTTTTTTTTTCACTTCCCTTTCCGCCACTCCTGTGCGCACATCCGGCAGCCGCGGAACTTTGATAAGTGACACCGGTCACTTATCAGAGCTCGTTCCTGCCGTTTTTTTTTTTTTTTCACTTCCCTTTCCGCCACTCCTGTGCGCACATCCGGCAGCCGCGGAACTTTGATAAGTGACACCGGTCACTTATCAGAGCTCGGGCCTGCTGGTTTAGACTTTTTTTCACGGGCATTTTTTTCCCTATTCTCTTTCTTTTCTTTTAGCTTTTTCCTTTCAGCATAGTTTGCACCAACCACTATCCCCCCCCCACACACACACAGTTATAAATAAAGTTCACACAAAGCACCACATTCACAAAAAAATGTCCCGCTCGTCACGTTCTTCCCAACAGCGCTATTCAGTGGAAGAGGCATACGCTTTCCTTGCCTCCGACACTGATAGCGAGGGAGAGGATCCCACATTTCTTTACTTTTCAGATTCTTCATCCTCTTCTTCTTCTTCCTCCTCTTCCTCATCTTCCTCCTCGGGTCCTGCGGAACCGCCACGCAGACGCCCCAGGACAGAAGATGAGGCAGCGCCCACCCCTGAAAATGAACCAGCGCACCCCTCTTCGGACCCCATATGGACCCCGCCCCCCGAAAATTATGAGCCACTGATTCCTGATTTTGTGGCAGAATCAGGAATCAAGTTTGACACCACGGGCCTCAGAGAAATAGACTTTTTCAAAGTCTTTTTCTCTGAGGATTTTATTAACCTCGTGGTGGAGCAAACTAATTTGTACGCTCGGCAATTTTTGGCGCAAAACCCAGTGTCATCATTTTCCAACTGGTCTCCTGTAGACGCAGGTGAAATGATGCAGTTTTGGGGCCTGGTCCTCCATATGGGGATCCTGAAGAAGCCAGAACTTCGGCAATATTGGAGTGTTGATATTTTATACAACACTCCACTGTTCCGAATGGTCATGGTCCGGACGCGTTTTGAGGCCATCCACAAATTCCTGCATTATAATGATAATGCACAGTGTCCCCCACGAGATGACCCCAACTTTGACCGCCTGTTCAAAGTTCGGCCGGTCATCGAACACTTCAACAAAAAGTTTGCTGAAGTGTACGTGCCCCAAAGGGACATCTGCATGGATGAGTCCTTGGTTCATTTTAAGGGACGGCTCAGATTCCGCCAGTACCTGCCCAGCAAGAGGGCAAGGTACGGAATTAAACTCTACAAGCTGTGCGAGAGTACCTCAGGGTACACGCACAGCTTTAGAGTTTACGAAGGAAAGGACACCAGGATTGAACCCCCTGAGTGTCCCCCTGTCCTGGGATTGAGTGTGAAAATTGTGTGGGATTTGGTGCACCCACTGCTGGATAAAGGTTATCACCTTTACACCGATAACTTTTATTCCAGCGTCCCACTCTACAAATCCCTCTCTGCGCGAGGTACCGCAGCTTGCGGTACCGTCCGCAAAAATCAGAGAGGCCTCCCGAAGACGCTACTTGGGCAGATGCTCAGAAAGGGTGAGAGCAGAGCCCAATGTAGCGACCACCTGTTGGTGGTCAAGTACAAGGACAAGAGGGATGTCCTCTTGACCACCATACATGGTGATGGCAGCGCCCTCAGCACTGTACGGGGTACCTCTACACAGGTCCGCAAACCGGACTGTGTACTGGGGTACAATAAATACATGGGGGGTGTTGATCTCTCTGATCAACTCCTCCAACCGTACAGTGCTTTGAGAAAGGCCAAGGTGTGGTACAAGAAGCTGTCCGTGCACATCGTCCAAATGGCAATGCTCAACGCTTTCCTGCTGTCACGATGTGCACGCAACAGCGATACGACGTACCTTCAGTTTCAGGAGGTAGTGGTTAAGGCCCTGATGTTTGGCGATCAGGAAAGAGCGGGCCCCAGTACTTCTGGAACTGAAGGTGCTCGTATCATACCAGGTCAGCATTTCCCGGGGGTGGTCCCGCCAACTGGAAGCAAAGGTAAGCCGCAAAAAAGGTGCCGAGTGTGTTACAAAAGGGGAATACGCAAGGACACCACTTACCAATGCGACACCTGCCCCGAAAAACCTGGCCTGTGTATGAAGGATTGTTTCAAATTGTACCACACCTCAATGCACTACTAATTTACTTTATAGGAAAGATTAGTTTCAGAAGGGGGGCACATTTAGAAAAGTTCCTTGGGAGTCTACTTTCCAAAATTATGTCACTTGTGGTTTTTTTTTACTGTTTAGGCACATCAGGAGCTCTGCAAACGGAACATGACGCCCGCAGACCATTCCATCAGTCTGCATTCCAAAACATCACGACTTCCCTTCTGAGCCCCGACTTGTGCCCAAACAGTTTTTTCCCACATATGGGGCACCAGTGTACTCAGGACAAATTGGACAACAATTTTTGGTGTCCAATTTCTCCTCTTACCCTTGGGAAAATAAAAAATTGGGGACTAAAACATCATTTTGTGAGGATAAAAGTAGGATTTTTTATTTTTACACCTGGGCATTATAAACTTTAGTGAAACACTTGGGGGTTCAAAATGCTCACCACACACCTAGGTAAGTTCCTTAGGGGTCTAGTTTCCAAAATGGGGTCACTTGTGGGGGTTTCCACTGTTTAGGCACATGAGGGCTCTGCTAACGGAACATGACGCCCGCAGACCATTCCATCAAAGTCTGCATTCCAAAACGTCACTGCTTCCCTTCTGCGCCCTTCCATGCCCCAAACAGTGGTTCCCCCCAACATATGGGGTATCAGCGTACTCAGGACAAATTGGACAACAACGTTTGGTGTCCAATTTCTCCTCTTACCCTTGGGAAAATAAAAAATTGGGGACTAAAACATCATTTTTGTGAGGATAAAAGTAGGATTTTTTATTTTTACACCTGGGCATTATAAACTTCAGTGAAACACTTGGGGGTTCAAAATGCTCACCACACACCTAGATAAGTTCCTTAGGGGGTCTAGTTTCCAAAATGGGGTCACTTGTGGGGGTTTCCACTGTTTAGGCAAATCAGGGGCTCCACAAATGCGACATGGCGTCCGTTCTCAATTCCAGCCAATTTTGGTTTGGAATAGTCAAACGGCACTCCTTCCCTGTTGAGCCCTGCCGTGCGCCCAAACAATGGTTCCCCCCCACATATGGGGTATCAGTGTACTCAGGATAAGTTGAACAACAACTTTTGTGGTCCAATTTCTCCTCTTACCCTTGGGAAAATAACAAATTGGGGACTAAAACATCATGGTTGTGGAAAAAAATATGTTTTTTTTCTTCACGGCTCTACATTATAAACTTGCGTGAAGCATTTGGGGGTTCAAAGTGCTCACCACACATCTAGATAAGTTCCTTAGGGGGTCTAGTTTCCAAAATGGGGTCACATGTGGGGGTTTCCACTGTTTAGGCACATCAGTGGCTCTCCAAACGCAACATGGCGTCCTTTCTCAATTCCAGCCAATTTTGGTTTGGAAAAGTCAAATGGCGCTCATTCCATTTCGAGCCCTGCCGTGCGCCCAAACAGTGGTTCCCCCCACATATGGGGTATCGGCGTACTCAGGACAAGTTGGACAACAACTTTTGTGGTCCAATTTCTCCTCTTACCCTTGGGAAAATAACAAAATGGGACTAAAACATCATGCTTGTGGAAAAAATATGATTTTTTTTTCTTCACGGCTCTACATTATAAACTTGCGTGAAGCACTTGGGGGTTCAAAGTGCTCATCACACATCTAGATAAGTTCCTTAGGGGGTCTAGTTTCCAAAATGGGGTCACATGTGGGGGGTTTCCACTGTTTAGGCACATCAGTGGCTCTCCAAACGCAACATGGCGTCCTTTCTCAATTCCAGCCAATTTTGGTTTGGAAAAGTCAAATGGCGCTCCTTCCATTTCGAGCCCTGCCGTGCGCCCAAACAGTGGTTCCCCCCCACATATGGGGTATCAGCGTACTCAGGACAAGTTGGACAACAACTTTTGTGGTCCAATTTCTCCTCTTACCCTTGGGAAAATAACAAATTGGGGACTAAAACATCATGGTTGTGGAAAAAAAATATGATTTTTTTTCTTCACGGCTCTACATTATAAACTTACGTGAAGCATTTGGGGGTTTAAAGTGCTCACCACACATCTAGATAAGTTCCTTAGGGGGTCTAGTTTCCAAAATGGGGTCACATGTGGGGGTTTCCACTGTTTAGGCACATCAGTGGCTCTCCAAACGCAACATGGCGTCCTTTCTCAATTCCAGCCAATTTTGGTTTGGAAAAGTCAAATGGCGCTCATTCCATTTCGAGCCCTGCCGTGGCCCCAAACAGTGGTTCCCCCCCACATATGGGGTATCAGCGTACTCAGGACAAATTGGACAACAACTTTTGTGGTCCAATTTCTCCTCTTACCCTTGGGAAAATAACAAATTGGGGACTAAAACATCATGGTTGTGGAAAAAATATGATTTTTTTTCTTCACGGCTCTACATATATAAACTTGCGTGAAGCATTTGGGGTTCAAAGTGCTCAACACACATCTAGATAAGTTCCTTAGGGGGTCTAGTTTCCAAAATGGGGTCACATATGGGGGGTTTCCACTGTTTAGACACATCAGTGGCTCTCCAAACGCAACATGGCGTCCTTTCTCAATTCCAGCCAATTTTGGTTTGGAAAAGTCAAATGGCGCTCCTTCCATTTCGAGCCCTGCCGTGCGCCCAAACAGTGGTTCCCCCCACATATGGGGTATCGCGTACTCAGGACAAGTTGGACAACAACTTTTGTGGTCCAATTTCTCCTCTTACCCTTGGGAAAATAACAAAATGGGGACTAAAACATCATGCTTGTGGAAAAAATATGATTTTTTTTCTTCACGGCTCTACATTATAAACTTGCGTGAAGCACTTGGGGTTCAAAGTGCTCATCACACATCTAGATAAGTTCCTTAGGGGTCTAGTTTCCAAAATGGGGTCACATGTGGGGGGTTTCCACTGTTTAGGCACATCAGTGGCTCTCCAAACGCAACATGGCGTCCTTTCTCAATTCCAGCCAATTTTGGTTTGGAAAAGTCAAATGGCGCTCCTTCCATTTCGAGCCCTGCCGTGCGCCCAAACAGTGGTTCCCCCCACATATGGGGTATCAGCGTACTCAGGACAAGTTGGACAACAACTTTTGTGGTCCAATTTCTCCTCTTACCCTTGGGAAAATAACAAATTGGGGACTAAAACATCATGGTTGTGGAAAAAAAATATGATTTTTTTTCTTCACGGCTCTACATTATAAACTTGCGTGAAGCATTTGGGGGTTTAAAGTGCTCACCACACATCTAGATAAGTTCCTTAGGGGGTCTAGTTTCCAAAATGGGGTCACATGTGGGGGTTTCCACTGTTTAGGCACATCAGTGGCTCTCCAAACGCAACATGGCGTCCTTTCTCAATTCCAGCCAATTTTGGTTTGGAAAAGTCAAATGGCGCTCCTTCCATTTGAGCCCTGCCGTGCGCCCAAACAGTGGTTCCCCCCCACATATGGGGTATCAGCGTACTCAGGACAAGTTGGACAACAACTTTTGTGGTCCAATTTCTCCTCTTACCCTTGGGAAAATAACAAATTGGGGATTAAAACATCATGGTTGTGGAAAAAATATGATTTTTTTTCTTCACGGCTCTACATTATAAACTTGCGTGAAGCATTTTGGGGTTCAAAGTGCTCACCACACATCTAGATAAGTTCCTTAGGGGGTCTAGTTTCCAAAATGGGGTCACATGTGGGGGGTTTCCACTGTTTAGGCACATCAGTGGCTCTCCAAACGCAACATGGCGTCCTTTCTCAATTCCAGCCAATTTTGGTTTGGAAAAGTCAAATGGCGCTCATTTCATTTCGAGCCCTGCCGTGCGCCCAAACAGTGGTTCCCCCCCACATATGGGGTATCAGCGTACTCAGGACAAGTTGGACAACAACTTTTGTGGTCCAATTTCTCCTCTTACCCTTGGGAAAATAACAAATTGGGGACTAAAACATCATGGTTGTGGAAAAAATATGATTTTTTTTCTTCACGGCTCTACATTATAAACTTGCGTGAAGCATTTGGGGGTTCAAAGTGCTCAACACACATCTAGATAAGTTCCTTAGGGGGTCTAGTTTCCAAAATGGGGTCACATGTGGGGGGTTTCCACTGTTTAGGCACATCATGGCTCTCCAAACGCAACATGGCGTCCTTTCTCAATTCCAGCCAATTTTGGTTTGGAAAAGTCAAATGGCGCTCCTTCCATTTCGAGCCCTGCCGTGCGCCCAAACAGTGGTTCCCCCCCACATATGGGGTATCAGCGTACTCAGGACAAGTTGGACAACAACTTTTGTGGTCCAATTTCTCCTCTTACCCTTGGGAAAATAACAAATTGGGAACTAAAACATCATGGTTGTGGAAAAAATATGATTTTTTTTCTTCACGGCTCTACATTATAAACTTGCGTGAAGCACTTGGGGGTTCAAAGTGCTCCCCACACATCTAGATAAGTTCCTTAGGGGGTCTAGTTTCCAAAATGGGGTCACATGTGGGGGTTTCCACTGTTTAGGCACATCAGGCAATCTCCAAACACGACATGGCGTCCAATCTCAATTCCCACCAATTTTAGTTTGGGAAAGTCAAACGGCGCTCCTTCCATTCTAAGCCCTTCCGTGCACCCAAACAGTGGTTTTCCCCCACATATTGGGTATTGGCATACTCAGGAGAAATGGCATAACAACTTTATCCGTCCATTTTCTCCTTTTTCCCTTGTGAAAATAAAAAAAAATGTTTGTAATAGATCATTTTTGTGACTAAAAAGTAAAATATTCATTTTTTCCTTTCACATTGCTTCAGCTCCTGTGAAGCACCTGAAGGGTTAATAATCTTCTTGATTGTGGTTTTGAGTACCTTGAGGGGTGCAGTTTTTAGAATGGTGTCACTTTTGGGCATTTTCTACCATATAGATCCCTCAAAGTGACTTCAAATGTGAGGTGGTCCCTAAAAAAAATGGCTTTGTAAATTTTGTTGTAAAAATGAGAAATCGCTGGTCAACTTTTAACCCTTATAACTTCCTAACAAATAAAAATTTTGTTTCCAAAATTGTGCTGATGTAAAGCAGACATGTTAGAAATGTTATTTCTTAACTATTTTGTGTGACATATTTCTCTGTTTTAAGGGAATAAAAATTCAAAGTTTGAAAATTGCAAAATTTTCAAAATTTTCGCCATATTTGCGTTTTTTTCAAAAATAAACGCAAGGTATATGGAAGAAATTTTACCACTAACGAGAAGTACAATATGTCACGAGAAAACAATCTCAGAATCGCGAATATCCGTTGAAGCGTTCCAGAGTTATAACCTCATAAAGAGACAGTGGTCAGAATTGTAAAAATTGGCCCGGTCATTAACGTGCAAACCACCCTTGGGGGTGAAGGGGTTAAAAAATATACTGTTATCATAGGCAGTTTGTACAAAAATCTTTCAATTGTACTCTAATAGTTATTTGACTGGAAAATTACAATGACTGCAATTCATATAGGTAATTTGGGAAAATCTGAGAAAATATTATTTGCATAATAATTTGGAATCAGTGTATATGCCCGTATCTTGCAGTACAAGGGCTAGGAGAAGGAGAAATCATACCCCTAAAGAAGGGGGAGAAGGGGATAAAGAACTTGATGGGCCCAATAGTATGCACGATTATAAACCCTGAGTACAGAGAAGGTTATAGGAATAGTATACAAAGTTAAATTGTGATCCCAGTTCGTCCATCCAATATTGGGATTGTCTTAAAATGACATATTCCATCAAAAAATTCCTCGCAGGAATTGAGAAAGAGAGTCCAGAAGCACATTTCCACTATTCACTTAGCAGCGGCTGATCTGAAAAAAGGGAAGGTGCTCACACCGGTGGCAGGACATTTCCTGACGATGCATAAGGGCAACACCTCAGGCTTGAGAGTGGTGGGCCTACAAAGGGTTAGTGCCAACCCGAGGGGGGGGTGATAACCGTAGACGCCTACTCCAGGCGGAATCCAGATGGATTTTTTTATTGCAATTGGTTTCACCTTTTGGGCTAAATGAGGAATTGCTTTATACCGCTTTTCTGGGTTGACTTATGTTCATTCATAATTTTTTATTCCTTATCTTTAGGCTATGTTTGGTCACCTCTTTATGAACCAATGGAATAATGCCCATTTAGTGAAGGATAACCATCCATTATCATTTTTGCTTCGGGAACCTGGACCCATGGTGGACTAGAGTACTAACCTTCTGGAATTTCCATTTGTGATTGCTTGGTCTCCCAGATTCAGGGTCCTTGATATTTTCGACATGGATGGAGTAACGGGATTTCAAGGATGTTAGCATATCGGATGGAGTCACTTTTTTTTTTTTTTGTGATGGAATATGGCATTTTAAGACAATCCCAATATTGGATGGACGAACTGGGATCACAATTTAACTTTGCATACTATCTCTGCAGTCCACAAGGTGGAAAGGACAATGGGACAGTAGGAAGAATAAGCAAAAAAGAAAAAGAGAGTTAATTATTCATCTCTATTGAAAATATTTATTTATGCATACATTGTTGTATTTTCTATTTAATATATGCTGTCTTATTCCCGGGATTTCTAGGGGTCCAGGTGTCTATAGGGAGGTGTTTTTTTTTTTTTTTTGGCTCTGTTTTGATACATGCTATTCTAGCATGTCATCCTACTAAGTGGAGATGGGTTCCTGTGGTTCCTATAACCTTCTCTGTACTCAGGGTTTATAATCGTGCATACTATTGGGCCCATCAAGTTCTTTATCCCCTTCTCCCCCTTTTTTAGGGGTATGATTTCTCTTTCTCTTAGCCCTTGTACTGCAAGATACGGGCATATATTGAATTTTGGCTGTACATCTGCTTTGTTTGTTAGGTCTGGCAATCTGTATTGCCAAAATAGACCGGTCTATTCTATTGCGCATGCGCAGCCTACCCTTATGGGCTCTTATCACAGCGTCTCGCGTGAACACGGCGCCATTGCGCTGACGTCATATCTTTCAAGCCAACATGGCTCTTTCCTTCATTATGGCTGCATCAGCTGCCAGATCTGTTAGGATTCTTGCCCTCCACATTGGACACACCGACGGAGCGCTCACCGGTATGTAATTAAGGCAATCAGCAAAGGTATATAGATGCAGTGTGGGTATAAGCAAACACATTTCCTCTGACGAAGCTGCTTCTAAGCAGCGATATGCGTGGGGTTTGCTACCACATGTGTTATGTTTCAGTAGCTGAGGAGAAACTGCAAAAAATAGCCAAAGTAGCAATACACCAGAGAGGCTGGAAACTATTGGATTGCAGTAACCTAAACTAACCGCCACACTAGAAGTAGCCGTGGAGTGTACCTACGGTGATCTTAGACGCCTCGTCACAGCCGGAGAGATAGCTACACCTAAAGGCAGAAAGATGAACGCTATCTGCCCCGGAGCAGAATCCCAAAAGAAATAGGAAGCCCCTGAACATGTAATGGCGGTTAGACAAGAAGAAAACACGGACACAGACAGAAAATAGAATGAGCAAACGCTGGGGCCCTATCTGTCTAGATAGAAAAGTATAGGAAAGAATTCTGACTGCAACCCAAAAAAACCCTGACAAAAATACCAACACTTCTGAATAACAAAAAACCTGAGATCACACGATCTCTACCACCTAAATCAGATCTCTGGTGTAACACACAGCAACACAGCAAATAAAAAGTGACAAAGGAACAAAGCAAAAATGCAAACTCACAATGAGCACAATTGCAGCGCAAGACCCCAAAAGGGGACCAGGCTGCAGTCCACTGCAAGCAGCAAACCAGCAGTGAAAATCCAACAGAGGAAAAAAAAGCAAAACACTTATCTGAATGAGAGCAGGAAAGCAAGATGTGCTCCAAGCACGAGCAGGAGGAACAATTGATTACCGGCAAGGATGCTGGGAACTCAGGTCACTTATATCATACCATTCAGAGCCAGCTGAAGGCCATTCAGTAATTAGTTCATTACCCTCAGCAACCAATGGAGGGAGCCCCAGCTCAGAAGTCGCCTCCAAGGTATTCACAACACACATGCCCTGCTTCTGGCTTTCACCATGCCTCTGCTGATTAGGGTCTATTGACTCTTCCTGGGATCGTGCTGGCAGGTTCTTGGGACTGGGATGCATTGGTTTACCCCCATTTTTGCTATATATTAATGCATATTCTAACTGGGGTGCATCTCCATATTTGGTCCCTCCAGTGAGTATGGACAGGAATATACTTTGTTTAGCCTCTTTTATGGCTTCTTATTTGTAACTGTCCATTTGGGGGCTTTATCTTTAGCTCCCTATCACCTGCAGATCCCAAGTTGTTTTATTTTTTTTTTAATTCTTGCATCTTTTTCACTCACATTTGTGTGTACAAGGTTTTTTGGAGTGTATATATGTATTTATGGGTCTTATTTTCAATTGAATATTGTATCCACCCATGAGCAATATACATTTTGTTAATCCTTGTTCATTAGGGACAGATGCATATAGTTATACTTAGGAGGCATTGTATTATACTGTGTGTATTAGCCAGGATTGGGACGTGGTTTATGGCACTTCTTGTGTGCTTTTTAATTGATTTTAACTTTTGTGTATTTTGCTGTTCCAAATAAAATATGTTCATGTGATTTTTCTACGATTTTTAGGTGTGCAGACCTATTATTGTTTGCTCTTTTTTCTTGTTTCTTGTTAAATGTAAACCACAAACACAACAGAAATAGGTTAGGGAACAAAAAGTAAACCTAGTGCAACAGTTTGGAACTAAGTTTCTTCTATGAAAAGTGATAAGTCTACCATCATAAAATATTTTTAAGTAAAGCTTTTCTCAAGACATTCTATCTGAATTTCAGATGAAAGTAGACCTTTCAACAAGACAGTGACCCAAAACATCTTCTTAAATCCAATAAGGAATACAAAATCAATAAAAGACACATTGGATTGTTGTTTGTCAAATCAAATCTAGATCGAAATCCTACTGAAATGTTGGAATGGAGTTTGAAATGGACTGTGCGTGAAATATATCCTCACACATTACACAATTGAAAAGATTCTCCATAGTGGAAATAATTAAACCAAGGAGATGTAAAAAGTCAAAGACTGGCAGACAGTCATGTGATATTCTTGCTGGAGTTTGCTTATACGAAAGGAATCAGTCCCAGATATTTCGGTTTAGGGTGTAGCCCCTCTTGCTATATAAGGTATGTCTGAAAAAAATATTTCACTTCGTCAATTTGTTACAACAGGAGTAGACAGACATGCAGCCACTGGGCCTTGTAAACTTATCGATACTATGCGGTTTTGCTTGTGAAAGAACTTTTTGTCTGGAAAAACCAAATACCCGTTTGACAATTAGTTTACAAAGTGCACTAGACCCCATAGCGTCCATGGCGTTGCCTCCACATCTGGCCATAGACTTGTTGTATTTCCAGTTGCATCACTTTCATCCACTTAACTTAAGATGAAATTTTGGACATATTGAGCATGTGTTAAGAAAATAAAATAAAAACATTTTACATGAGGTGTCTTTACTTACTAACACCATTGCATGAAATTCAATGTATATTTTGTCTGTCATTTTCAGTGATGTCTTATGATTAATGTCCTTTGGTGAAAACCGTTTATAAAACAGACACAAGCTCTACGCCGTCTGACCTGGAGAACATGTTTCATTCTGTCTTCACATATTAATAAAAAGACTGTCACTTAAAGAGAACCTGTCAAGTAAAGGAAAGCTATTATACTGCAGATAAGGGGTTAATCTGCAGGTTAATAGCGTACTAAAGCCAGGAAGCCGTCACGCTGAAAGTCTGGCTACTGGAAGGAAATTAGCTTTACTACCCTCTACCCTGGCAGCATTCGGTTTTTAGCCATAGGCGTGACTTCAATCACCGCTCAGTACAAAGTGAGAGTCAGCCATAACCAGTCACTGACTGACAGCCAGCTGTGCACTAATATACTGCTAAGCTGTCAGTCAGTGCCAGGACCTTGGTTACAGCCACCACTCCCTATGTACTCAGCGGTGACTGAAGCCTCTGTGATTGAATGTCAGAGGCTGCTGTGAAGAATAAACTTCATTTCCTTTTGGCAGCCGTTCTTTCAGTGCTACGGCTTTAGAATGGCTTTATTAAAAGCAAAAAAGGTTAAAAAAGATCCCCTTTAAACATGCATTAAAGGCCATGCATAACTTCACTTAAAAGTTTTCTTTAACTGAACCTGTCAGCACGACTTTGTAATATATAGTAAAGCCATGGCTGTAATGGCGCTGTAATACTGATTACATTGGTACCTTTGGTGATTTGGTGCTTTTTTGCCTCCTCTGTTTGAAATCTCCTCTTCATAGAGAGGAAGTAGGTCACTAAAAAAGCAGTGACCCATTATTTATAGACTGGAAGCAGCGAAGGGGCTAGACGAACAGACAGGGAGAAGACCCAGGGCACAGTCCGGCCTCTGTGCACCGAAATCTAATTAGCAGAAAGCTTCAAATGGTGATTAAAGAAGAACAACAAAAAGAATTGCTTCACGAAAGGTATCATGTTAATCAGTATTACAGTGCCATTACAGCCATATCTTTACTAAACTGTTAAGATTCCACCACTCATGGTGTCTTAGGGACGCCTTGAGTAACAGCTCTGCCGCCCTATAAGAACAAGGGATGGCTGAGCTGTGAGGATTGTGAGTGACAGCTCTACCGCACAATATGAGGCAGAGGTGTGAATGTTGTGATTGACAGCTCAGCCGTCCTATCTGGCTGGGTCTGTGGGATCTCCTCCAGGTGTCATGTATTCTGAGTATTTACAGGGCTATTTAGTACTCTGACAACTGTCAGACATTTGTCAGTTCTAATTTTGCTCAAGTGGTGTGTGTGTGTTTGCTCTGTTCTCTGAGTTATATCTTGATCTCTGTTGATGACCTTGGATTTACCTTTTGACCATCCATTTGACTTACCCCTTTGCCTTGATCTGCTACCTTCCTGATACTCTGACCTCAGACTGTAACCTAACTACGCTTTTCTCTGTTCGTTTTATCTGTTACGAGCCCTCTTAGTACTGACCACAGACCTCTTGGCTATCCTGCCTCACTGTCCATTAGTAGGAACTAGCGTCACATGTACATTACAAAATCATACTGACAAGTTGTCTTTAATGTTTATTTGCTTATTAGATGCAAAGATATGCAGCTTTCTAAATAGTTTTTATTAAAAAAGTTCTACTGTTTTACGCTGCAGTATCCATCAGAGTTTGTGCTCCAGGTTGAGCTCTCTCTCTGCTCCTCTCAGTGTTAGAGATAGCAGAAAAGCAATGGGTTACACAGAGCTCTCCATAGTGTGGAGAGAGAGGAGAAAGCATGTACAGTTTCAGGAAGGGCAGAGAAAACTAGTCATAGCAAAATAAGTAATGTACAAGAAGAGAAAATAATTTCAGGATAGGAGATGGCTGAATAGATCAACTAAATAAGGCAGCACCCTAGATACACACAGGCTTCAAATCCAGCCTATATTACCATAAGAAACACTTTCACAGGGGAAATGTGAAACTTAGATCAGACTGAATTCTCCTTTTCATGGGGTGGAAAATTAATGAGGGAATGAAGTTTGCAGACTGACACGTATTGGTATTTAATATCTAAAGGGAGCCACTTACACATCTAAAAAAATATTTTTTTCTATGTCAAAGGTACCATAGTCCTTAGATATGCTTTATTTACTAAGAATGGAATATTTATCTATGACACATTTTCTATGCAGTGATTTTATTGGAGTTCTGTATATACACAGGATGTTTCACAGTGACTTAAAGGGAATCTGTCTCCGCATTTTGTGATATCAGATAAAGATATCACTGAATTGTGCATCCCATAAGTAATCTATAGGTACTAATCATATCTCCTGACACCCCAGTTTTGATGTCAAAATACCTTTGTAAAGTTTGTTTCTCAGTATGCAAATACTGGACGGAGTTTATTCTGATCCCTCCCGCTCCTCGGCTTGTTGCACGTATCTTCGTCTGTGAATATCAGAGATGGCATACTGTTTCTGCGCTTGCGCGTTTAAAAGTGCACTCGCGCTTTCGCAGTGTGCTTTGCCCAACAGTGAGCAAAGTAGAAAATCAGTTCTGTGCATGCGCCAGTATTTTCGGCGGTCAGGAAATGACTGCTTGCCTTGGATGACTTCCAGGGCAAGGAAAGTCAGGCAAAATAGTGGCGCATGCGCAGTAATGATTTTATGCTTTGCCCACTGTTGGGCAAAGCACGCTGCGCACACGCGAGGGGCTTTTTCAAAGCGCAAGTGCGGAAACCCGACCTGAACGCACTAAGAAGAAGAAAAGAAGTGCATAGGGCAAGACAGGGAGCAGTGGGGGAATGAGAATAAACGCCGCCCATCGGACCGGACCGCATGTATTTGCATACTGAGAAACGAACTTTACAAAGGTATTTTGACATCAAAACTGGGGTGTCAGGAGATATGATAGGTACCAATAGATTACTTATGGGAAGCACAATTCAGTGATATCTTTAACTGATATCACAAAAATGGGGTGACAGATTCCCTTTAAACATGACTTACGGTAATATAGACTATTGTAATAGATGAAAAAGTACAAAACAAAGCCGCGATAGTAAAAATATGGACATACAGGAATTTAGCGATAGATAGAATGTGTTAAAGTCTTACCTGGCATTCCTCCTATCATGGTCATTGAGAGCAAGCTGGAATACATATTCCCGCAGGTACGTCTGTAACTCCTGGTATGTTCCAACCATTTGATTGAAAGTGCTGGTTGTGAAAAATGAGTGAACATAAATGAAATTACAACTATATAGGCCTTATTAACTTAACAGAGCTCAGTATCAGAAGCTAAAGTATTGTCTCTTTAAAAAACCTTTAAAAAGTAAAAAAAAAAAACAGAAAAACTCTCTTAATTAAAATTTTAAAAAGCCCCAAATAAGCCTATGTAAGAGCAGTAAATGGTTCACAAATGTCAATCTATGCAAATGAGAAACAAAAACACTTACTCTCTGTCAATGACAAGGCACTGTGTGTCGTCCTCTTCAGCTATGATGCTGGCAGAGCGGACATCCTCACTTAAGTAAAAGGACAGAGTGAGAAATCAGGCATTGAATATCTTATTACCGCTGTTTTATGTCTCTCAATCCTCTGATCGTAATAATTATTGATGAGAGGAACACAATGGAGAAAATGTGATTTACAAACATCCCCATTGCTCTGGTGACTCAGGTCTAACTTCACAGTCCCATGTGATGGATTTTTTTATCCTGGAATTATTATTTCATATGTATTGACATCACAATAACCAGCATGTTTGCGTTACAGAGAAGCTACTATTGTTTTTTTTTTAGTTGTAACATTGTTTATCTCCATTTTTTCATATGCAGTGGATTAAATTCACTGAATCAACAAGAAATAGAATTGACTTTGAAGAGTTTTACTTTATGGATAAAAGTTATAACATATAGGACACACTATACCAAAGTAATCATGGCAGTTCAATCATTGCAACACATATCAATCACTATAAATATTTTATAAAATGGCGTCCATTCAAAAGAATATAGCTGGATTGAAGTGTATTGAAAAGTAGCAACACGGCTGTGAGTGCTAAACTGCAGATTATAGGTAGAGCACAATGGGCTTGTGTTCCAGGCCTCCACCATCTTGAGGATCTAGAAGTGTTGTCAACATTCAACCTTCCTGTCCAGGCTGAACTTTCCTATTAGAGATGAGCGAATTTGTTCGGATTTGGTTCCGAAAACGATCGACATTGAATATTGTTTTTGCAATATTAGTCTTACACAGCCGAACGTCATTAGAGTCATTGGGAGTAGAAATTATCGAATATGTTCGGAACCAATCATGAAACATACATTCGGGACGAATAGTGTTCGAATATGGCCCGAATATGTCAAAATCAGATTCGGGGACAAAAATCGAACAAATGTGCTCATCTCTATTTCCTATCTGCCCTGCACAACAATTTCTAGTTACTTCATTGGCTCTCACTAGCTAGTATTAATAATATTTCAGCATCTTGGACCACCATCTTTTCTATATGTGGCTGTGAAATGGGTTATTTGAGATCTATTCATTTTAATGAAGATTTTTGACCACTTCTTAAGCTTAAGTCCGTCCATATTAATTGTGTGTACACCATATGCAAGATTTCCTATAATAAACCAGCATGGCCTTGTGAATACGTCCTGGAATCCAATTGGAATCTCCAGATCCTGTTCTACTTGAAGTTCATTTTAAAGTCATTTATAAATAGATAGACAAGCAATGCCAAGAATCCAGACATGGAGAAATAGTCATCCCGTAAAATGGTTAATTTGCAAACAGCCTCATTGAAATTTCTCCTTGAGCTTCCAATAGATCAATATTTGATTTCAACTGTACTTTGTATACTGGCAGTGAAGCAGAATCTATACTAATCTCTATTCCCTTATCCAGTCTCTTTTTTCAAGATTAATGACAAAATGTAAGGTTAGGTCGTTCCCACTACACATGGCCTATATTACTGAGAAATACTTAGAGAATACACAATTTACATGTGAAACTAACTTTCCATTGTATGCAACATGTCTTGGTCTTGTTGCATTAATAATGATAAAAAAAACATGCTGCTGTGAACTAAATGAAATTAGGGAAACATAAGGCCCCTATCACATATATTCGATCTTCTCTTGTGTTTGAACTATTTCAATGTTGTTGTGGCTTGGTCAACATTATTGACTGTTGTGCAACTCAATCCATAGCAGCCAAGATTTACACTTAAAATACTGAATAGCAGACACTAAAAGCACCTTGGCTGAGAATTGCAAAAGTATGAAAGTAAGGGTTATAGAACTATTGCTGCAATAGAGGTGCTGTGGCTGAAGATCAAGGGTCCACTAGTGTTGGCGCCTGTTCAAGAGACTTTTAATACCATAAATTGTGATTGGAGTTGTGGACTCGTATGATATTGATGACCCATTCCTAGGGTGAATTTAGGATAGGTCATAAATAATAGAGCAGTGGAGGTCCGACACCCTCACACATCAGTTGTGATTACTGTAGCTCCGGCAGCAGATGGATGTAAACAGTGAAAGGAGCTGCACTGCTCCTGTATAGACACTGTTCTGCAGTACTTGGCAGGGGCTGCTACACATTGAACATAGCTGCACCGTGCAGCTCAGATCGATTTTACATCGGTCCATCAATGGTGCTAATAATATGTGATTGGTGGGGATGTTGGGTGTTGAGCACCCACTGATCTGATATTGATGACCTATCTAAAAAATAAGTAATCAATATCTTGTGACTGGACAACCCCTTTTAAGCATCATGGGTTCTGAAATGTATGGCCATAAAGATAAGTGTTTGTGGAGAAAATGCTATTATCATAAAACTATAAACATCCAACTGTACCTAATTAATGCTTTTTCTCCAAAGTAATCACCGACTCCTAAGGATTTAATTTCTTGTTGTTCTTGAGACCCTTCCACTGCTTGAGTCACGCACACCTAGGCAACGAAAGCATGAAATGAGTGAAGAGCCAAACACTATCCTCCAGCTTATTTGCATTCTCTCCCTATACTTGCAATAGTTGAGGCACACACTTTGTAATCATTTTTTTCATATATCTTGGAGAAGGTCTTAAGCCATTGAACCCTATATTGTTTTGCGTTACAGGTGGAAGGAGCATTAACAGCATAAAATATTCTTTCCTTTGTTCCTGCCCTTGGTTGCTAAGCCTGTTATGTTATTTAATGAGCTGAGTTTATATTTCATCATTCAGAAAATCAGCTTCTATGAGAACAGAGCCGTTGCCAGATGAGACTACAACACAATGTTTACAAGGAATCCCGAGAGCCCGCGCTTGCAGGTCTGTTCATGCCTATTCAGAGCTTTTATTTTCACGCAGAAAACCTCCTCAAATTCAACCAGACTCTTAATTGCTTAAATGAGAAACTGGCATATCACTAGCAAAAATGAGAGCCAACCACATTTAATTTGTATCAACACCAGAAGGGGCTGCGTTTCAATATGAGCGGCTTAAAAAGTCAGCTCTAATTCCAATCACTGCCAACAAATAGGTCTGCTGCAAAGAAGGAGATTGCTATCTCATCCATTGTAATGATTAGCACAGCCGGGGCAGTGGCAGCTCTAGCAGATGACATCCTGTTGCTTCTGTACAGACTATACCAATTGCATTCTAACTGGAAACTGTGCTGGCATTATATTTGCTATCCTGCGTAATCTGGATCATATAGAAAGTAAAGTCTCATCTCATTTTTGACCATCTTCTATTAATCATGCTGCTAAGGCAGTGGTTAAACTGGACAAGTCATGGAATAGTGGATGCAGAGCTGAGCAAAACAACATTTGTTTAAATTTTTCATTCTCATTGCATAGTTATTTGCTTGCAAAGTTTAGATTCTAATTTATGCTAAGACCAAGGCTGGGTATCAGTAGAAATTAATCTCTGGTGGCATATACTTTTTCTCATGTACGAGCAATTATAGGGAGAAAGTGTCATTGAGGTAAAAAAGAGCATGTCCCCACAAGAGGTCATTACAGGCTTTCTCTTGTAAGACATGAAATGGCACACAGTCCTGCTCTCCTCTGTGATCTCACTGTTGGCATTTAGTGTGTAGTGAAGAGCAGAACATCTATATGTCAATACCAACATCTTTTGCAGTTCTCCACCTCTCTCACCAATCACCATGCTCTCAACATTGTTTTATTTCCCCCTCCCTCATGCTGACTACCATAAGATAAAAATTGAAAAAGGTGTTTGTGACACAGTTCTGCTACCATGGCCTGCAGCATTTCCAGTTTTGTCTGCCATCAAGTACATTTACATTTAGATTACCATTGGTAAGCAATTGCAAAGGGAGCTGCCAGCAGCGGATCTTGATGATTTGCCAAAGTGCAATCAGTGTGGCAGAACATTCCTCAGATAACCATTAATAACCTCATTGATAACATGCCAAACCATTATTTCTGCGCATGCGCTCTTACGTTCTGCTGAATGAATCAAGATATTTCAAACATTTTATTTCCAGATTATCATAATTTTCAGAGTTTTAACATGTCTAGCTTTCCTATGACTTCCTTAATTCCATATCTTTTGTTGATTGAGCATATATATCAATACAGTGCAAACGTTTTAGACAGGTGTGGAAAAATGCTGCAAAGTAAAAATGCTTTCAAAACTAGAAGCGTTAATAGTTCATTTTTATCAATTATAAAAAATATAAAGGGAATAAACAAAAGAGAAATCTAAATCTAATCGTTATTGGGTGTGATCACCCTTTTGACACTTTACTCTGAAAACAGCATAATTTTTAAGGTGCAGGGAGACTGTTCCAAACAACGTGGAGAAATAACCACAGATTTTCTGTGAACGTAGACTAGTGCAAATTTTTATGTCTTTTCATGTAATCCCATACAGACTTAATGATGTTAAGATGAAGGGTTTCTGTGGGGGCCATATCATCACTTCTAGGAATATGTTCATTTTTCATGTCACAGGTCATACACCATGGTAAGTACCAAGACTGAGCACAGGAAGGTAGTTTATGGATCATCAAAATCAATCACAGGCAAAGATTTCAAAGCAGATTGGGTTTCAAGATTGCTTTTTAAGCTCTTTTGAAGAAACACCAAGAAATAGGCAATGTAGAGGACCGCAGATGCAATGATCAGCCAAGAAAACTTAGTGCAGCAGATGATACACACATCATTTCCCCTGCGTTTTGAAATTTGAAGATGTGCAGCAGTGCCATCAGCTCAGAACTATCAGCCATCTATCGTTACTCTACATCTAGCCAGATATGATATTCATGGAAGTATTACACCCCAAAAGCCATACTTTCAATGTGGAAACAAGGTCAAAAGACTTAACTATACACAAAAACATAGCAACTAGGGAGCAGAGAAATAGCTGCCGCAATGGCCTGATGAGTAAAAATTTGAAATATTGGCTATATCAGAAGGCATTTTTTTCTCTGAAACTATGGAGAGGAGTACAATAATAAGTGTCTGGAGGTAAAAGTGAAACATGGTAGAAGTTAATTACGCTGCATTTCAGTAAATGGAGTGGAGCATTTGATCAGGATTAATGGAGTTTTCAATACTGAGAAATAGAGGCAGCTACTTATGCATCATGAAATAACATAAAGTAGGCGTCTGATTAGCTCCAAATGTATTGTGCAGCAGGATATTGACCCCAAACATAGAGCTAATGTCATTAAGAACTATCTTCAGCGAGAAGAAGAAGAACAAAAAGTCCTGCAAGTGATTATATGGCCCCCACAGCGCCCTGATCTCAACATCATTGTGTCTATCTGGTATTACATGAAAATACAAAAGAATGTGTTAAATTTTACAACCATAGAACATCTCTGGTTAGTTCTCTAAGATGTTTGGAACAACCTCGCGGCTGAGTTCCTGCAAAAACCATGCACAAGTGTTACTAGAAGAATTGATGCTGTTTTGAAGGCAAGGGGTGGTCACACCAAATATTAATTTGATTAAGGTTTTTTTTTTATTCGTTCACTTTGCACCTTGTTAATTGCTAAAAATAAACTATTATACTAGGATTTTTTAAAGTTCATTTTTACTTTGCAGAATTGCAGGTTTCTGGATCTGTCACAGAGTTTGCACTGGAACCAGAGAACCAGATAACTTCTAGTTCCACCTCTACTTTACGAAAATGACACACAGGAATTAAAAACCTGTCTTTGAATAAATGCACTAGCCAATTATTAAAAGTATTTCAATTGGATTCAATTTTACCTTTCCTTTGGCAATTATGAAGAACGTGTTGCCCTCTTCCCCTTCTCTGATGATATAATCCCCTTTGTCATAAAAGTCCTGTAGAATGAAGATGATAAGGTTTGAGTCACAGAAATGCAATCAAGGATACCATGTGTGGGTGATAACCAGGGAAACAAAAGTTCTTCTTTCAGCATTGTGATTATATCCAAGACCTTTTGCCCTAGACTGTCCAGCTGTACCATTCTTGATGATAATCTCATGATGGTACGCTGCGTGACAAGCATCTCCAGCAATCAGATTCCATAATTATGTTGATTGCAGTTTCCACCTATTTTGTCTCTTTACTTCTCCCCAAAATAAAGTATTTTACAGATATAAAAATGCACAAAAATTGAGCATCTAATTACTAGAACATTTATGTTTAATGAACAGAAATATTTCTCCATATTCTTCCTTTTTGTCACAATTCATAAACTTTCCCCATTTGTCTGATACCTTCTTACAACTTACGGGAGTTTCTTTTACTTTTTTCCTTCCTTTTCTGCTTTTCTTTGCTTAATGTGCAACATTTATGAAAAATAGATGGAATTTATAGGGAGTTTCTCTAATGAGAATAATAAACAAAAGCAGATTTTTTTTATGACAATCCATTACAAATGAGCTTTCTAGAAATATGGTAGATGAGCAAAGTAAAAATTAAATGTATCTTCAGAAGACCAATGTAGGTTGTGTTTACCAATATGTAAAATACAGACAAACAGATACAAACTGATCAGCTCCTAAATCAACAACCAATGATCTTCATTCAAAGAGCACTACACAGAGACATTAAGAGTATTCTCAGTGGTGCTTCACTTCCATATAAAACTAAAATTTATGAGAAACTCAGAGTAGAAAAAACAATTGGCACTCACCAATGACATAATGTATGCTGTATTGTAAATCATCCATTTACATTATGCAAAGTGTAGATGGAGGAGGGAAGAACGCAGAAAACCCCATGCACCTGGGATGCTCAGCGTTTTTTCATCCCCACTTACACTTTGCACAATGTAATGGATGACTTCCAAAAAAGAAGTTTGTGCCATTTGTTTTTCCTACTTTAAAGCAAACTTGTCAGCAGGATTTTGTAAACTACAGGCATTGTCAGGTTGGCAGTGTTAAACTGATTAAAATACCAGGGGTGAAGAAATCCATCTTGTTGTTCTTGTGTAATCATTGTTAAAAGTTTTCAGTTAATGAGATGCTCATGCTCCAGGGCAGGACTGTAGGCAGTGTCTTATCTTCTTACTCTAAGCCAGAGAAACCAAGGAGAGACCTGCCCACAGGCCGCCCCGAAACACAAACAGTCTGTCTCTATGATGAGGAACATGTTTGTGCTTCAGGGCGGTCTGTGGGCAGTTCTCTCCTTGGTCTCTCTGGCTTAGAGCAGGAAGATTAAACTCTGCCTACAGTCCTGCCCTGGAGCACGGGAATATCATTAACTGAAAACTTCTAGCACTGATTACACAAGAACCACAAGACAGATTTCTTCACCCCAGGTATCATTTTAATCAGTTTATCAATACTAACCTAACAATGCCTGTAGTTAACTTTAATTTTAGCAAAATTCTGCTGACAGGTTCGCTTTAAGTTAAGCTATATGTATATGCCTACCATATGGGATTTTCCCATGAAACCTAACCTGTAGTATATCAGTATATTACAGTACCATTTTACAATAATGTATCACATGCTTGAACTACAGCTCTTCTTCACTATCTTGTACAATAAAACTATGCATCTATGTTGTGAGAGCATGTATATAACCGTGCCACCCAAAGGAGAGAACGAGATAGAAATTCAGATCAGCAGTCATTGGATTATGTGCACGTGTCAGATAGAGAATGAGCCATTTGATCAGTAAGGGACAAACAATTAGTCAAGCAACGCTGCTCTCACCAGCTACTAAATCGTGATTGCTCTTTATTCTTAATGAGGAGTGTGCCAACATTGTGCCGTGTCAGCATAACCTCGCATCTTCACTCTACGAACACTGAAATTTTAATCACACTTCTTCCTACAGTTTGTTAAATAATCTAATTGACTAATGACTTGGGGACAACTGAGGCCTGTAGGTGTCTTCTTGTACCCCAGAGAGAGCAGAGACTAGTTTGATTCATTACGCTCATTTTGCGGAACCTTGGAGAACCCAGCATGCAGTGCAGCAGTAAAAATATCCATTGTCTGAAGGTAATGTCTCAAGTATTTAATTTCAGTTTCTTTAGTTAGATATAAGGCCGTCGAATGGAAATAATGTTTTGTTCTGTTTGTTAATTGTTGCAGCTAATTTTTAATTTTTAAAAAGCTTCCCTGAGGCACAGCACATCCTGTATTGTCTGTACATGACAATGGGAGTTATAGATGATTACATTAACGGGAATCTGTCAGTACGTTTTAGCCACCTAGTATGAGAACAGCATAATGTGGAGAGAGACTCTGATTACAGTGATATGTGACATACTGGGCAGCTTGTGTAATTTTGATAAATTCACTGTTTTATCAACAGGAGATTATCGCTAGAGGACTTGTAAACCTGCTGCCATGTAGTCCTCCATATTCATGAGCTCCGTACCACCCCACCGCCACCACTGATTGTCAGTTTTCGGCCTATGCACAGTGTACACAGAAAGCTGCCAATCAGTGTAGGGTTACTAGTAGGGTAATCAGTTAGGTAACTGCTAGATCTGTGGAGGATAAAACTGTGATTTTATGAAAATGACAGCAAGCAGCCCAATAAGTGACACATTGCTGGAATCAGGGTGCTGGCAGATGAGGTAGCAAAAAATCTGGGGACAGATTTCCTTTAATTGATTGAGCATAGTCTTCATCCTGAGTCCATCGAATGGCAAAGGAGATGCATTCAGAGTCTGATCTGTGTGGCATTGCTACTGTGCCTTATCAGTACAAAAGAGACTTCATTAGTTTCCCTCTAGCAATGAGATGATTCTGCTGACCCTGTCCCAATCTATCTATATAGCAAACCTCACATGTGAGCTAGATAATACGACTGTTTGAATAGTCACATAAAACATATTCAAATATTGCATGAATGTTTATTATAAAAGCTTAATTTCTAGTATGTCCATCATCACAGCCCCCGGTTGGGGAGTGGCAAACAGGGCATGTACCCACTGCACAGCAAGGCTTCAGCAGAGGGGCTCTTTCTGGAATGATCCCTCACACAAATGAGCTGTCTCATTACTTTTAAAGGCCCTATAGAGAGAGTAGGGTCACATGACAATATCTGGGCATGACCTGAGGCAGGAGGCTCCTCATGGGAGGAGAATGTGAGTTACTATGTAAGTGTATGGAGTTTGTAGTAACAGAGACTTGTCTGGGGTCAGTATTTGATTAGTGGGTCAGGTCTAGAGTCTGTAATATTCTAGGGTCATTGGCGTGCTGGTCTGAGGTCCTCATTAGTATAAGTGGTTTGACCCAGGATCTGTGTCTGCTAAAGAGCTCTGGGGTTTTTCCAGCTTAAATAGTTATTCTCAAAGTCCTAAATGGTTAAAATAGTATTAGTAGATTAATAGTAAAACAAGCAAAATTGCAATTTAATTTTTGCAAAATGTCCTCTACTTTCTTTGGTAACCGTAAAGACATGAGGCAGGGGAGCGAAGTCCTTCTGAAACTAAATGATGAGAGAACTCCTTTAAAGGGATTCTGTCACCCCATTTTTCATATATCAGCTGCAGCCACCGCCATCAGGGGCTTATCTACAGCATTCTGTAATGCTGTAGATAAGCCCCTGATGTCACCTGAAAGAGAAGAAAAATGAGTTATATTATACTCACCCGGAGGTGGTCCGGTCCGATGGGCTTCACGATCCAGGACCTCCCATTTTCTAGCGATGACGTCCTCCTCCTTGCTTCATGTCGGCGCTCCTGCGCAGACGTACTGATCTGCCCTGTTGAGGGCAGAGCAGAGTACTGCAGTGCACAGATGCTGGGAAAGGTCAGAGAGGCCCAGCGCCTGCGCACTGCAATATCTTACTCCCTCAACAGGCCCAGATGAGAGGCCCCGGACCTGCGACGCCCATCGGACCGGACCGCATTGGACCGTCCCTGGGTGAGTATAATATAACTCGTTTTTCTTATCTTTCAGGTTACATCGGGGGCTTATCTACAGCATTACAGGATGTTGTAGATAATCCCCTGATGGCGGTGGCTGCTGCTGATATACGAAAAATGGGGTGACAGAATCCCTTTAATCACTTCACCCTGCAGCCAATTTTCCGTTTTTGTGTTTCCATTTCGTTTCCTCCCATTCTTTCCAGAGCCATAACTCTATTTTTTCTGTCCACATTGACATATGAGGGCTTGTGTTTTTTGAGGGACAGGCTGTACTTTTAAATGACATAATTCATTTTATCACATAGTGTACTGGAAAACAGGAAAAAAATTCCAATTGCGGTGAAATTGGGAAAAGAACACAATTTTGACATTGTTTTTTGGGAATTGTTTTTTATGGTATACATTTTCTGGTACAAAAGACCATGCAATATGACTCTTATCAATAATATTACTGTGATACCAAACATCTTCATTTTTTTTTATTGTTTTAGTGATGAAAAAAAAATCAGAAGTTTGTGTCGCCATTTTATGAGACCCGTAACATTTTTATTTTTCGTCTGATGGAGCTGTGTGATAGCTTATTTTTTGCAGGGTGTGTCAACATTTTTATTAGTACCATTTTGGGAGAGATGTGACATTTTGATCGCTTATTACAGCCTTTTTTGTGCAATTGCGGTGACTAAAAATACGTCATTTTGGCGTTCTTGATTTTTTTTCATTTATGTTGTTTATCGATTAGGTTAATTGTATTTATATTTTGATAGATCAGACTTTTCTGAATGCGGCAATATCACATGTGTATTTTTTTGATATCTTTATTTTCAATGGGGGGAAAAAGGAGGATGATTTGAACTTTTATTTATTTTTTTGGTTCTTGAAACTTTTTTTTTATTTTTTACTGTTATCATTAGCCCCGTCAGGGGACTTGAAAATGCAATCATCTGATCGCTTGTGCTATATACTGCGATGCAACATCACGGTCTCCTTTGAAGGTCATTAGTTGACGCCCAGCTGTCATGACAACCCATCGGTGACCAGTGATCACGTCACGGACGGAGGTAATGACGTGTGCGCGCTTTGGCAAATGTTAAATGGTGCAGTTCGAGATTGACAGCAGTATTTAACAAATTAACAATCGCAAGTGGAGCTGTGCTGGGCTAGGTCCTGGTTGTAATGCTCAGCCATCATCTACTGGGTGTGTAAGACAACAGTTACAGCAGCCAGGTCCTGCTATATATACATAATGCTCTGTAGCATCTATGCCTCTGCTTCAAGAGGGACGCTAAAGTCTTGTTGTACGTCCAGCTGTAAAATGGCCGCTCTCCTCTTCCGAAGCCAATATTAAACACATAAGTAGGAAAGAGGTTTCCACTTCCTAGTCAAATGTTAAATCAGTCTGTATCTGTGCAAGCACTGAATCTGTTTTGCCGCGTTTATCACTTGTGCAGAATTGTAGACAAGACAGTCACAGTCATTACATTGTCTATCTGACATATAACGTGCATTGACTTGTGTCCCGGATTTTAATGTTTCTTTTCTCTTTCACAGAGCCGTCTATATTGATCAGAAAATATGACTTCCAAATCACCTACTCTGGAATCTCTCATACTTCTATCCTACTCGACTGCGGAATATACTCCACTTATTCAATGTATTGCTATCTGTGCTTATTTTAAGATATATTGTGGACTATCGCTATTTATATATCTGCAAATCCATTTGCCACCTTACATGTGATCATATATAGCAGATATCGCTCCATTTAGCCCCAATATGGCGATTGGAACGCAAGCTTTAGTCAGTGGAATGCACAAGTACCATCCACTTCTTATGACCAGCTTCATCCAGCCCCAATATGGCACTTGGAACGCAAGCTTTAGTCAGTGGAATGCACAAGTACCATCCACTTCTTATGACCAGCTTCATCCAGCCCCAATATGGCACTTGGAACGCAAGCTTTAGTCAGTGGAATGCACAAGTACCACCCACTTCTTATGACCAGCTTCATCCAGCCCCAATATGGCGCTTGGAACGCAAGCTTTAGTCAGTGGAATGCACAAGCACCACCCACTTCTTATGACCAGCTTCATCCAGCCCCAATATGGCGCTTGGAACGCAAGCTTTAGTCAGTGGAATGCACAAGTACCACCCACTTCTTATGACCAGCTTCATCCAGCCCCAATATGGCGCTTGGAACGCAAGCTTTAGTCAGTGGAATGCACAAGTACCACCCACTTCTTATGACCAGCTTCATCCAGCCCCAATATGGCGCTTGGAACGCAAGCTTTGGTCAGTGGAACACATAGGAGCCGCCCACTTCCTGTGACTCATCTCCGCCTTGTGCTTGGAGGATGAGCCCGCCCCCTGTGCATATAATGGCGCTCAAATTGCAAAAAGGCTCACACCAACAAGCGGTGGACACCTTGTTGGGAGCAAAGCTGCATCATCCACTACATCACCACCGGTAAGGAGCACTTTGAGACAATTTTAACTACACCTTAAGTGGAGTAGATCGATATTCACCTCTTTATAGCGATCTCAGCCTTTAACTACACACTATTTGGTTTATCCCCAGGGCATCTCTGACTACTGTATAGATGTAAGTAAGCTTATACGCCACATTGGTACCCTTTGATAGATCTTGTCACTTTACATAATCACCTGCCTGCAGTAATTTAACCGATTTATACTGTCTTATAGCATATATCCTATTGGTTTCTTAGTCCTATATCCAATTCGGACCCCACTACAGACAGGGACGTTCATATCTACCTGCAGCTGACAGAGATATATCCCAGTCCTAATATATACCTACTTCACAGGTATCTAGTCACTCACTATCTAATATTCATTATGCCTCATGTGCTGCTTTCTTTATGCTTCACGTGACCTATCACCCATAGGTATCAGCTCTTTCCAAACACCTGGCTCAATAATAGATATTTACCATCACTTCTAGGTACGTTTATTTTATCCTTGCCTAGTTACATAATTTCCTCTTTTTTGTACCTTTATTCTGAGTATCCTTTTCCACTTTTTATATCCCATGTTGCAGCTCATAGAGATTTGTCATTTGCCCAAATGAGGGATTAATACTCTTGAATTTACTTCCATAAAGCAGTCGGGTAGGTTTCTTTTCATGTTATTCTAGAGTTACTTTCTACAGTTGCTTTCAGTAACTTTCCAAAAAAAATTTTTTTTTTCTCAAAAATTTTTTTTTCTTGAAAAATAATTTTCCTGGATAATCTCAGGATACACATATATTTTCTATTTCTGATTACTCACCGTTTCCTTTATTTTATTACTTTACTCTATTGTTTATATCTGTTTATCCATAGCTTAAAATAGTGTTATTTGATTGTGTTTATATTCATTGCAGTGTCTTGACAAAGGTCCAAGTGGGACCGAAACTTTGTTATTTTGTGACTGCAATAAAAATCTTCATTTTATACAAGTTGAGTGCCAAGTTATTCTTTCTAGTCACAGTCACGAGACCTATAGCTGGGGACTCCGCTGCCATCCACTTTTGCATATCGTACATGGTATTCATGGATAATGTAATACTACAGATTCAGAAATCAGCGCTAGTCTAGTTTCTCCTGTAGTCCCAGCATGGCTCTTCAAACTATGTTTGCTCTGAAACACCACAGTGTTTCAAAGAAAAACATTTTTGGCTGCAATCATGCAGGCAGGCTCTGATTCATGCCGCCTGTAGTTTGGGCTGCATTAATCCAGTGACACTTTCCCTTTAACGGGGACTTAAACATGGCAATAACTATTGACAGTGACTATTCTGATTGCTATGTGGATGGTGCATGTATAGCATTAATTTTACATTTTACTCAATCGCTACTAATTAATTATACCTTTTAATCAGCTACGACAAAGGAAATGCTATGGCAGCAATGCATTTGCATGAATTTTCACATGTCAAATTAATTCAATGAATGCTTGAATCTCAATAGTAGCAAATGATGGAAAACATTTGACAAAATCAGCTGTACAACATTTTGTAAATTAAAACAGACTTATATTAGTTATGCAAATTTACTTTATGTATAGTATTAATCTAGCATATTTGTCAATCAGCGTCGCTAAATACATACAACTTCCAGGCAGTCTACTATCTTGGAAAGCTTCTCCTCGGGTAAATCTTTTAACAATGAAACACTAGGAAAAAAAAAAAAAGAATTATTAAAGAACATTTATATTCTTGGAACAAGCATTTCAAATCTTCTTTGACAGCTCTGTAATACATTTGCCACTTCTTGTCTCCATTAATGAAGATTTTTCTCCTACTCTTTCCCAGTAGTGGAAGTTGCCCACACTTCTTAATGACTTCCTCAGAGTCAGTGCTGAGTGTAAGAGAAGACATCACATCGCTCCAGCACATGGCTTGTAACAGGCAACGACTCTGTGTCCCAGATACATAAAGATTATCCATCGTCTTCCCCTGTTCAGTGTCCTTTTTGGTACAGTGCCCTGAGATAGTCTGCAATGAGTTTAGAGAACTGTTGTCTCTGCCTGCAGGGGTCATTTAAGTAATCCACGTGTATTTCGATGAAAATTCCTTTAGACCTTAGATTTGCATTAGCGAACTAATAATGCTTCCTCAGAGCCGGGCATTATTAGCATTAAGATTGTGGTATGATTAATAAGTCATCTGACAGTTTACAGATAATGGCTTCACAGTATGAAGCAGATAGGAAAGGAAGTAAGCAGAAAAATACATTGATAGATGCACAGACAGCATTATAAGAAGGTATACAGTCAGGGCCAGAAATATTTGGACAGTCACACAATTTTCGCGAGTTGGGCTCTGCATGCCACCACATTGGATTTGAAATTAAACCTCTACAACAGAATTCAAGTGCAGATTGTAACGTTTAATTTGAAGGGTTGAACAAAAATATGTGTTAGAAAATGTAGGAATTGTACACATTTCTTTACAAACACTCCACATTTTAGGAGGTCAAAAGTAATTGGACAAATAAACATAACCCAAACAAAATATTTTTATTTTCAAAATTTTGTGGTGAATCCTTTGGAGGCTATCACTGCCTTAAGTCTGGAACCCATGGACATCACCAAACGCTGGGTTTCCTCCTTCTTAATGCTTTGCCAGGCCTTTACAGCCGCAGCCTTCAGGTCTTGCTTGTTTGTGGGTCTTTCCCTCTTAAGTCTGGATTTGAGCAAGTGAAATGCATTCTCAATTGGGTTAAGATCTGGTGATTGACTTGGCCATTGAAGAATGTTCCACTTTTTTGCACTCATGAACTCCTGTGTAGCTTTGGCTGTATGCTTGGGGTCATTATCCATCTGTACTATGAAGCGCCATGCAATCAAGTTTGCAGCATTTGGCTGAATCTGGTCTGAAAGTATATCCCGGTACACTTCAGAATTCATCCGGCTACTCTTGTCTGCTTTTATGTCATCAATAAACACAAGTGACCCAGTGCCACTGAAAGCCATGCATGGCCATGCCATCACGTTGCCTCCACCATGTTTTACAGAGGATGTGGTGTGCCTTGGATCATGTGCCGTTCCCTTTCTTCTCCAAACTTTTGGCTTCCCATCATTCTGGTACAGGTTGATCTTTGTCTCATCTGTCCATAGAATACTTTTCCAAAACTGAGCTGGCTTCTGGAGGTGTTTTTCAGCAAATTTAACTCTGGCCTGTCTATTTTTGGAATTGATGAATGGTTTGCATCTAGATGTGAACCCTTTGTATTTACTTTCATGGAGTCTTCTCTTTACTGTTGACTTAGAGACAGATACACCTACTTCACTGAGAATGTTCTGGACTTCAGTTGATGTTGTGAACGGGTTCTTCTTCACCAAAGAAAGTATGCGGCGATCATCCACCACTGTTGTCTTCCGTGGGCTCCCAGGTCTTTTTGGATTGATGAGTTCACCAGTGCTTTCTTTCTTTCTCAGGATGTACCAAATTGTAGATTTTGCCACTTCTAATGTTGTAGCAATTTCTTGGATGGTTTTTTTCTGTTTTTGCAGCTTAAGGATGGCTTGTTTCACCTGCATGGAGAGCTCCTGTGACCACATGTTTCCTTCACAGCAAAACCTTCCAAATGCAAACACCACACCTCAAATCAACTCCGGCCCTTTCATCTGCTTAATTGAGAATGACATAACAAAGGGATTGCCCACACCTGTCCATGAAATAGCCTTGGAGTCATTTGTCCAATTACTTTTGGTTCCTTTAAAAACAGGGTGGCACATGTTAAGGACTGAAACTCCTAAACCCTTCATCCAATTTTAATGTGGATACCCTCAAATGAAAGCTGAAAGTCTGAACTTCAACTGCATCTGATTTGTTTTGTTTCAAATTCATTGTGGTAATGTCTAGAACCAAAATTAGATAAATGTTGTCTCTGTCCAAATATTTATGGACCTAACTGTATCTAAGCCTCGTAATGCAAACAAGATCCTACAGTCCCGAACTTCCACAGGTCCGCTCATACCAGGTTACTAACTGGCTAAGTGATAGGAAACAAAGGTTGGTTATTAATGGGACACACTGTCATTGGGCCAAAGGTAACACTGGGGTACCATAAAGGTCAGTATTGGGACATTTTCTTTTTACAATATATGTATTAATGACCTTGTAAAGGGCATATAGAATAAAATTTTACTATTTGCAGATGATACTAAACTTTGCAATGTAATCAACAAAGAGGAGGATAATTTAATAATGCAGAGGGATTTATGTAAGATGGAGAATTGGGCTGACGAAAGGCAATTGAACTTATATGTAGATAAATGTAAGGTCATGCAGTTCGGCTGAGGAAGCAAAATGTACAATTATGTACTAAATGGTAAAACACGGTAAAACGGTCACTGAAAAAGACTTAGGTGTATGGATGGACCGGAAATTCAACTTTGAGACCAATGTCAGGCAGCTGCTGCCAGGGCAACTCAAATCATAGGATTCATTAAAGGAGGCATAGATGTTCATGACAAGAACATAGTTTTGCCTCAATTTTATGTTGACCATGGTTTTTAGGCTATGTGCACACGTTGCGGAATTGCAGCGGAAATTTCGGACGCAATCCCGCAACCCCTGCCGCGGGAAATACGCATTTTTATTGGTATGCGTATTCCCGCCAGAAACTAGCGTTTTGCAAGCGTAATTAGCTTGCAGAATGCTAGCGTTTTCCTAGCGATCTGTAGGTTGGTCACACTAGTCAAACAAGTGTTTGACAAGTGTGACAACTTTTTACTATTGATGCCGCCTATGCCGCATCAATAGTAGAAAGATATAATGTTAAAAATAATAAAAAAGTAATAAATCGTGCTATTCTCACCTTCCGGCGGCCCCTGCAGCCTTCCTGGTCCTCAGCGACGCTCCCTGCCAATCGCGTTCCCAAGGATGCATAGCGACAATGACCCCAGAGGACATAGTATCACGCGAGACCGCTACGTCATCTGGGGTGATTCTCGCAATGCATTACTGGGAACGGGATTGTCCGGGGGCATCGCTGACAAGCGTGAAGGCTGCGGGGGCCGCCGGAAGGTGAGAATATCATTATTTTTTAGTTTCATTATTATTTTAACAGGATGTGGTACCCAGGGCCTGGAGGAGAGTCTCCTCTCCTCCAGCCTCTGGGTAACTTCCGCACATGAACCGCTTACTTTGTGCATGGTGGGCATAGCCACATGCGGAAAGTAAGTGGTTCAATGCATTCCTATGGCGGCGGAATCGCCGCGATTCTGGAAAAAGAATGAGCATGCTGCATATCTTTCCGCGATGCGATTCCACTGCGGAAAAAGACACAGCATGTGCACAGCATTGCGTAATCCCATTGAATATAATGAGTAGCGTTGGGTAAGCGTTTTTGCCGTGTTTTCGCCATGAAAAACCGTGGTAAAAACGCTAACAATCCACAACGTGTGCACATAGCCTTAAGGTCTGCAATACCAAAACAAGTTATCAAACTTAGGGTTATTCAGTTTGGAAAAAAGAATTCTTAGGGGCAATCTTATTACAATGTACAAACATATGAAGGGATAGTACAGAGATCTTTCTAATGATCTTTTCACACCTAGACCTGCAATGATGACAAGGGGCCATGCTCTTAGATGATATGCTACTGTGTAGGAGATGCTGGCGCCATCTTGATGGAGCTTAATTTTCTTTTTTCTCTAGTAAAATGGTGCAGGCGGCGCCTGCGCTGTAGCTTCTATCAGAACGAGAAAGACGCTACAGCGCAGGTGCGGCCGCCGACGCCATTTGATTAAGATTTTTATTTAAAAAACTATATGTCTAAATAAAACAAAAACAGGCATATTATCCATTGTTATACAGCTACAGCACAGGCGCTGCCATTGCCTGCCTGATGATTGTGATTTTTTTTTTCAAACCATATTATATACAGTATGTAAAATAGGGGACAGGTCACTGTGGGATCATAAGCCCATAAATATGACTATCTAATCAGAGCACCACATGAAGACCCCCACAGGCCTCCCCGAAGCAGGAGCATATCATTAACTCAAAACTGAAAATGAAGATTACACAACAACCACAAGATGGATTTCATCAACCAAGGTATTATTTTAATCAGTATAGTGACGCCGACCTGACACTGTCTGTAGGTTACTGTGCACAATCCTGTTGACAGGTTCCCTTTAAGGTAAGCATTCAGTTTAAGGAGTCTTTCCCAGACTATTGGTGGTTTCATGTTTTCTCTTTGTATATTTGTTTTTTATGTAGGGGTCATAGCTTACTGTGTTATTTTAGAACACAAAAAATGCAAGGTTTGTATAAACAAAATTGTATTACATTACCTGCGGAGAAAGCTGAAATATTCCTGATGCTGAGCCTGTGCTGAACTCATCATAATGTTCTGGAAAACCTGCCTATCCAAGACCCAAATCTTGGCATCTGTTACAGCTGCAAAAAATATGCAATGTATTGGTTAAAATATTATTCTTAGTCAAAAACACAATATTTAACAACATATTTCTTGAAGAGATGTCCCCATGGGCAGTGCACGCTATCTACCCAATTTACCTAGGAAAGGTTTAATTAGAGTTAAGCCTGGATCTTACAATGGGTACAGAAAGTATTCAGACCTCTTTAAATTTTTCACTCTTTGTTTCATTACATCCATTTGGTAAATTCAAAAAAGTTCATTTTTTTCTCATTAATGTACACTCTGCACCCCATCTTGACTGACAAAAAACAGAAATATAGACATTTTTGCAAATTTACTAAAAAAGAAAACTGAAATATCATATGGTCATAAGTATTCAGACCCTTTGCTCAGACACTCATATTTAAGTCACATGCTGTCCATTTCCTTGTGATCCTCCTTGAGATGGTTCTACTCATTCATTGGAGTCCAGCTGTGTTTAATTAAACTGATAGGACTTGATTTGTAAAGGCACACACCTGTCTATATAAGACCTCACAGATCACAGTGCATGTCAGACCAAATGAGAATCATGAGGTCAAAGGAACAGGCCAAGGAGCTCAGAGACAGAATTGTGGCAAGGGACAAATCCGGTCAAGGTTACAAAAGAATTTCTGCAGTACTCAAGGTTCCTAAGAGCACAGTGGCCTCCATAATCCTTAAATGGAAGAAGTTTGGGACCACCAGAAGTCTTCCTAGACCTGGCCATCCAGCCAAACTGAGCAATTGTGGGAGACGAGTCTTGATGAGAGAGGTAAAGAAGAACCCCAAGATCACTGTGGCTGAGCTCCACAGCTGCAATAGGGAGATGGGAGAAATTTCCTCAAAGTCAACTATCACTGCTGCCCTCCACCAGTCCCGACTTTATGCTGCCATATTATGCTCCTGACAAGCGGTGGATTACCGCGTCTATGCCGCTGCAATATTAGCACTCACAGTGCTGACACATGGTCTGAAGCAGTTTTACCCTCTTTTGTGGTTTACCCTATTTCCTCTAGGCTCACAGCATCTTCTCACTTTACATTGAGGAAGGTCATGTAAGACCGAAACGTTTGCTGTATGTACTGTTTTGATTAAAATTTCACTTTTTTCATGAGACCACGTGTGTGCCAAGGTTTATATTGAATACGTCACGGATTGGGATCCTACCTGAGCACCACATTCTCCTTTTGGAGTTGTGCCAACAATTTTGTCACTTTCTTCAGTGCAAGACATATGAAAGCCCGCATAGAGTTTGCTAAAAAAAACATAAAGGACTCCCAGACTATGAGAAAGGAGATTCTCTGGTCTGATGAGAGGAAAAAAAAAACTTTTTGGTGATATTTCTAAGCTGTATGTGTGGAGAAAACCAGGCACTGCTCATCACCTACCCAATGCAATACCAATAGTGAAACATGGTGGTGGCAGCATTATGCTATGGGGGTGGTTTTCAGCTGCAGGAACAGGACGACTGGTTGCAACTGAAGGAAACATGAATGCGGCCAAGTATAGAGATATCCTGGATGAAAACCTCTTTCAGAGTGCTTTGGACCTCAGACTTGGCCGAATGTTTACCTTCCAACAAGACAATGACCCTAAGCACATAGCTAAAATAACAAAGGAGTGGTTTCAGAACAACTCTGTGACCATTCTTGACTGGACCAGCCAGAGCCCTGATTTAAACCCAATTGAGCATCTCTGGAGAGACCAGAAAATGGTTGTCCACCAACGTTCACCACCCAACCTGACGGAACTGGAGAGGATGTTGCATCATTCCAAAGAAGACTCATGGCTGTACTAGCTTAAAAGTATGCTTCAACGCAATACTGAGCAAAGGTTCTGAATACTAATGACCATGTGATATTTCAGTTTTTCTTTTTAACAAATTTGCCAAAATTTCTACATTTTTGTTTTTTTTCAGTCAGGATGGGGTGCAGAATGTACATTAATGAGAAAAAAATAAACTTTTTTGAATTTACCAAATGGCTGCAATGAAACAAAGAGTGAAAAATTTAAAGGGGTCTGAATACTTTCCGTACCCACTGTATCTCTTTCCCAGTTCATCTGAGGCCGTTACTAGAGTTAAGGACCATCCATATGAGGTCAGTTTTTGGTTGGTGGATGGCTTATATACATTGTTTGATCATCAGATGTTAACGAAGCGCAATACGTTACTTTTTATTTTACATGTGTAGCAATAGTGGAATTCATGTATTCATTAATTGCAGCACGCTGACATATAGTATAAGGCCCTGATTCATGGCCTTTGCACCTGCTTTTTGTCTAGTTATGTGTGTTGTGTGCCTTTATTTTTGCTTGCATCCAATTCATTCTTCTATTTCCGCCATCCAGGAAGTTTATTTTGTATGTGCTCACCTTATTTTGTTTTGTTTTCCGCCTTGTGTATGGAGTTTAGTGATTCATATGTTTTCGCTTGATTCATCAAAGTCACAAAATTTGACACAATTTCACTATAGCTGCCCCCAGTGTATTCACGAATACGTTAACATTTTGCCTCGATTTTCATGATTTTTGGTGCCCAAAGTTGCAAAAACAGTACAAGATAGGAAACATTTATTTTTTTTACCTTTCACAAATTCCTGAATTACATGAACCATTTTGATGAATTTGTCACCAAAAATGACACTTACTACACAAGACAAAAAATGGAAGGTGACTTAAAGAACCCTTAAATGATGAATCGAGGCCAGTTTGTATATTGGTCACAGCATGCACCAACACATTAATTTAGTAATAGGAGGACTGACCTTGTTTTATATTTTCTGCATTTCAATATTGTGTCATTCTTCAATATAATTTATAAATGTTTTTTTTTTAATACTTTTCATATATGTTTGTCTGGAAATAAGGTCAGCCTAATCCAAAAAAAGAGACCTTAATTAGAATTGGTGCTAATCAGTTCTCAAGACCCAGTTCATCAGACATACGGTGCCAATCATCTGTGGTCGCTGAACAGGAGCCCTGCTGACAAATGAGGCTCTTTTGATTAGCTGGCCTGGCAGGACACTCATGTGGCGTTGCACCAGACTGGCTAATCAGAAGAAGAGCCTCGGATGTCGTCAGGTAAAGAGACGGTTCTCAGGGCTCCTATTCAGCGACCATAAATGACCGACATGTCTGATGAATGATGTTATGAGAAATGATTGACACTAACCCTAACCTTAAATTCCCATATTGCCATAGGTATCCATAAAATAACAAAATTGAGTTTCGCTATCATTCATATAGGCGTGAATGTACCTATAACCTATTGTAAAAATAATATAAAAGATTCTGTGGATCATTTTTACTCTGCGTCTTACTGGTGAAACACATTACATAAAATCCATGTTTTATTGCTCAGAGAAGGTTAATTAAATCAAATAAGGCACGATGAACAATGTTATTGGGATTACAACTTAATGAAAAAATAAAAGGATGTAATGACATAGATATTCCTGATGTATTGCTTATTGTGTTTTTATGTGGAGTATGATTGTGGTTAGCCGTGGTAATGACTCATACCTTTCACAGTGGCTGTTCGCTTGCAGTTATAGAGAATTGCTAATTCCCCAAAAGCGGTCCCCGGATGCATCTGCCCAAGCAGCCGACTGTTCTGTATAACATCAAGCAGGCCCTCTGCAAGAATCAAATAATCACATTAACCAGAAAATATTGTTGACCACTGTGTAGTTTTAGATGGAGGCTACATACATATATATGGGAGTGCACAAAGACGAAACATTGAGCACCAGAGATCAGGCAAAGCATGAAGGTCATGTATAAAGTCTAACAGAAGAACGTTATATAGAAAAATATTGGTAACCAAGCCCCAAATTAATAAGAATTCGGCATTCTCCCAAAATGTAGAAATGGGAAAACTAAGTAAATACGTTTTCTTAAAAAGCTTCACCTGACAATGTCCATTAATTCAAACAGTATAGATGCATTGCTTTAATACTGAATCAAACATAAAGAGCAACGATAAGATACATTATTCTATATAAGAAATGGCAACATTTTTAGATGTTTTGTTTCTCAAGTTAGGCCTCATTCACACGTTCGTGTTTAAACATGTACGTCATCAGTGTACAGTCCGTGTGCATACCTCCCAACTTTTGAAGATGGGAAAGAGGGACAAAGGCTGCGGCGCACGCTGCGCGCAGTGGCAAAATTTAGGCCACGCCCCGACCACACCCATTTCACAACTAGGCACACCCATGCCCACGCCCCAACCACACCCATTTAGCACTGCTGATCACACTGAGTGGTACTGAGGGAACAGTGGGCTGGTACTGTGGGCACACTGGTACTGAGTAAAAGAAAGAACAGAGAGAGAAAGAAAGAAAGAGGGGAAAGCAAGAAAGAACAGACAGAGAGAGAGAGAAAGAAAGAAACAAAGAAAGAAAGGGGACAGAAAAAAAGAACAGAGAAAGAGAGAAAAAGAAAGGGGAAAGAAAAACAGAGACGGAGAAAGAAAGAGAGGAAAGAAAGAACAGAGAGGGAGGGAGAAAGAAAGAGGGGAAAGAAAGAACAGAGAGAAAGAAAGACAGGAAAGAAAGAACAGAGAGAAAGAAAGAAAGACGGGAAAGAAAGAACAGAGAGAGAAAGAAAGACGGGAAAGAAAGAACAGAGAGAGAAAGAAAGAATAGAGAGAAAGAAAGAGGGGACAGAAAAAAAGAACAGAGGGAAAAAAAGAAAGAGGGTAAAGAAAGAAAAAACAGAGAGGGAGAGCGAGAGAAAGAAGGGAAAGAAAGAACAAAGAGAGAAAGAATGAAAGAACAGAGAGATAGAGAGAAAGAAAGATGGGAAAGAAAGAACTGAGAGAGAGAACGAAAGAGAAAGAAAGAACAGAGAGAGAAAGAAAGAACAGAGAGATAAAGAAAGAAAGAGCAGAGAGAAAAAGGAAGAACAAAGAGAGAAAGAAAGAACGTTTAGAGAGAAAGAAAGATTAGAGAGAAAGAAAGATTAGAAAGAAAGAACGAGGAGAAAGAAAGAAAGAACAGAGAAAGAAAGAAACAAAGAAACAAAGAAAGGGGAAAGAAAGAAAGAACAGAGAGATAGAAAGAAAGAGGGGAAAGAAAGAACAGTGAGAAAGAAAGAAAAAGAACAGAGAGAAAGAAAGATGGGAAAGAAAGAAAGATGGGAAAGAAAGAACAGAGAGAGAGAGAAAAAAAGAACAGAGAAAGAAAGAACAAAGAGAGAGAAAGAAACAGAGAGAGAAAGAAATAAAGATACTGCAGCCCGGCTCCCATTGTGGTGCCCACCTGAGCCTCCCGGTGCAGGACATATGATGTTCCGCTCACATGGCTGACATCCCCGATTCCAAGGCAATCCCGGTGTCAGCACTGTCGGAGGAGGACACGGTGATGGATCTGAAGCATTCCCTGAAGTGCCTCCATGGTTCCGTCACAATCTCCTCTCAAAATTACCTCATTTCTGATCAGCTTCTAGCACATCACTTCCGGTGGAACGTCACGTGCGAGTTTTAAAGTGCTCCTCAGGGCTCCGCCGTGTACTCCTGTGTCCGAGGGAAAAGTAAGCTCCCGGCCGGGACAGCGGGGCAGACTCTCAAAATCAGGAGTGTCCCGCTGAATCCGGAACGGTTGGGAGGTATGAATGCTCCCCACCATACACCTTATACATGCACGGCTCTGCACACCTCATACATACACGGTTCCGCTTTGTATGCCTCGTACACACATGGCTCCACTCCGTCCACCTCGCGCACATACGGCTCCACTCAGTACACACATGGCTCCACTCCATACACCTTATGCACATGCAACCATGCTCTGTACACCTTGTACACACACGACTCAACTCCGTAAACCTTGTACACATGCGGCTTTGCACCATAACCTCGTACACACGCGGTTCTGCTCCATACACTTCGCACACATGCGGCTCCACTACATACACACAAGGCTCCACTCCATACACCCCATACACACACGGCTCTGCTCCGCTCCGTACACACACGGCTCAAGCACGGAGCCCTGTGTGTACGGAGCTGAGCGGCTCAGCTCCGTACACTTCGTACACACAGGGCTCCATTTAATACATACACAGCACTGCTACATCCACCTCGTACACACGGCTCCGCTCCATAAACCTTGTACACGCGCGGCTCGGCTCTGTACACCTCGGACATGCGCTGCTCAACTCCGTACACCTCGGACACGCGCGTCTCGGCTCCGTACACCTCGGACACATGCTGCTCGGCTCCGTACACCTTGTACAGACACACAGCTCCGCCTCCATAAAACCTCATAACACACATGGCTCGGTACATCCAACTCGTACAACACAATGGCTCCGCTCCGTACACCTCGTACACACACAGACTGCTACGTCCACCTCGTACACACATGGCTCTGCTACGTCCACCTCGTACACACACTGCTCCGCTCCGTACACCCCGTACACACACGGCTCCGCTCTGTACACCTCGTACACATGCCGCTCCACTCCGTATGCCTCGTACACACACGGCTCTGCTCCGTACACCTCGTACACACACAGCACTGCTACACCCACACTGTAAACCCCTCCTGACCCCACACATAAGCTTACCCTCATCCAACACCATGACAACCAGCACAGCAGAGTCCTGCACACATACTGAGGAGCCGGACCCTGTGACACCTAACTCTCCCCTCCTGTGACCTCATCACAGGTCCTGTGCACACAGAAGACAGCACAGCGACATTATTGCGGGATGTGAGTGGCTGAGGTGGATCTGTATGGGAGGGCGAGGATGGGGTGCATGGGGGGGTGGCAGCTTATCTCACTGCGGGAAACATAGCGTCCCGAGTGGGACAGCGGGTGGGATGGTTTAAATCGGGACTGTCCCGCTCAATTCTGGACGGTTGGGAGGTATGCATGTGTCTTTTTTTGCCATCAGTGTGCCATCAGTGTTTGGTCCATGTGTCTGGTTTTACCATCAGTGTTTCATCAGTGTTTGGTTCATGTGCCCATTTTTACCATCAGTGTGTCATCAGTGTTTAGTACGTGTGTCCGTTTTTACCATCAGTGTATCATCAATGTTTGGTCCATGTGTCCGTTGTTACCATCAGTTTGTCATCAGTGTTTGGTCCATGTGTCCATTGTTACCATTAGTGTGTCATCAGTATTTGGTCTATGTGTCCATTTCTACCATCAGTGTGTCATCAGTGTTTGGTCCGTGTGTCCATTTTTACCATCAGTGTGTCATCAGTGTCTGGTCCATGTTTTCCATTTTTACTATCAGTGTGTCATCAGTGTTTGGTCCATGTGTCCGGTTTTACCATCAGTGTGTCATCAGTGTACAGTCTGTGTGTATGTTTTACCATCAGTGTCTGTTTTTCACTGAATGCTTGCTAGAACGAGCTTGGGAAACCTATATCAGCTTTTTTGTTCATACAAGAATAATGTCGGACATACAGTACAGACCAAAAGTTTGGACACACCTTCTCATTCAAAGATTCTTCTGTATTTTTATGACTATGAAAATTGTAGAATCACACTCAAGGCATCAAAACTATGAATTAACACATGTGAAATTATACATTACACTTTACAAAAAAGTGTGAAACAACTGAAAATATGTCTTATATTCTAGGTTCTTCAAAGTAGCCACCTTTTGCTTTGATTACTGCTTTGCATGCGGAAAAGGTGAACGGATGGACTCTACATGACTAGTTCCCACCGTGAAGTATGGAGGAGATGGTGTGATGGTGTGGGGGTGCTTTGCTGGTGACACTGTTGGGGATTTATTACAAGTAGAAGCAATTTTGCAATTTACTGCCGATTAAACTTTTCAGCCATTCTTGTGATATAAACACTTTATTTTCATTTGTTTACAGCTCATTGCCTCGGATACTGTCTGACCACCACTTTTAGACACTACTGAGTGCTTGCAACTTACAAGCTCTTTTCTTTTGTGCTTGTAAGCGTTGCTTTGAATCTGGTCAGGATCAGTGGCTCTTTCTGTTACCTCCTAATTCCAGCCAACTTCAGAGCAGTGTTTACAGGCTATAATGCAGAAGTGGTCGGTCTCCTAGGCAATGAGTTGTAAATAAAAGAAAAGTGTTAGTATCTCAAGAATTTCTGCAAATCAGTCAGGGTTCATGCAGACGATTGTAGTTTTGGTCTGAGTGCGATCCGTCAATACATTGGATCACACTCGGACCAATGTTATTTCATGAGGCAGTGCACATGTCCGATTTTTTTTCCTTGGGCCCATTGGTCCATGGAAAAAAATTGCAGCATGCACAATTTGCCTTCATGTCTATGGGTCCATGGAAAGCTTCAGACTTTCATCCCAGTGCAGTCCAATTTTCAAGGACAGACAGAATGGAGAAAAACTGGTCCCACTCTGATCAAACTCTGATCAGAGTCTGATTAGAGTGTGATTAGCATAATCTGACTGTTTTTCTAGGATAGAGAACATACGGTCATCTGCACCTGCTCTGAGGATGAGATTAACCCTTCAAGTTGTGGAGGCTCAGAAGGCTTTCAGTTCTTCCCCAATACAAAACACTAGTTTGGTGCACTACTATTAACCAAAAAATGACATATTCCTTACCTGCTAGAACATAGAGATGGTTTCCTGCCGCCCCCTCCTGAATTACTAGCTGTGATTGGCTGTACACCCTCTCATACATACAATCCACCATCCTCCGAACATGAGAAGCCTCTAGCTGCCTCAAGAAGTCATTACTCATGATGGCTCCAGTGATTAGCTTCTTAGCACTAGGGATAAAAGTACATGGTTCATATTTACTTCCATGTGCAAACTAGCATCATAGTTTTATACTGCCACAGCACCACAATTAAAAAATGACATCTGCTTTAGATATGAGTAATCAGCTTTATGGAGGGTCTGACACAATCTTCTCCACAGCAAATATTTGTGCTCTTCCTATCACACAGCAGAGGATAAATGTCATTGCGAATATCATTTTCTCAATATTGTGCCTCAGGATGAGAAGAGAAGAATATATTTCAATATCCCCTTCCACATGGGAGACTATACCCAGTAATCATTTTAAGACAAAAACTCCACTATTATCTTCCATCTTTCCAAATGATATGAGAAAATAGTTTTGTTAGCCACTGAAATAATTCCAAAATGATTCCTCGTGGGAGTTTTGCAGTCTGGCATTTTAGAAGACGATCATTAATGTCATCAGAACAGCTCAGCGGTGCTGTAACCTTTTAACATTGAGCTAATTATTTTTCAATCGAGAGGGCGGCAGTTTGACAATGTCGGACAGGAGCTGCAGAGAAATTGGTGTCTTAATATTTTGTCAGGCACATAATCATTTTTACTGAACATTTTGTTTAGCAAAATCCATAACATTTCTCTGTAAAATGTATTCAGGTAACAGCCGAGTCCCTGATTAAAAAGCTCCTTGTATTGACAAGTGCTGGGTGACATGGGATTTTGTCAGGGGCCTTTGAAGTGACAGCAGTGTAGTTAATGCAATCAAACAGTAAGGTAACCGATGGCATTTTAGTCAAAGCAAAAATAACATTGACAGACATGGCAGTACCTTTACTAATGCACTCGACTGTTGTCGAAATAGTTCATACGGTACAGGTTAACCAACATCTGCCTTCGGCCGGGGTCACAATTGCATATGGCATCCGATGCGAGAACATCAGATGCAATATGCTAATGACCCTCGGCTCCTGTGTAAGGGGATTGAATAATGTCTATTATGATAAAATGGTACTGCTACACTTAAATGTGTATTACTTTTGTTCTGCACTGGTATTGTTACACTTGAATGTGTATTACCATGTTTGGAAACTGTATATTTCTATTCATGTAGATATATGTATTATAACATCTTCTCTTTCACTGTAAAGTATATCTATGTATAGACTTAAAGTAAGCGTAGTGGTTAGGTACGGCCACTAGATGGGACATTATAGAATGTTATATGGGTAATTAGAGCTTAGGATATGAAATGGTTAAACATAGGAGGGGCTGCTGTGTGGTAAGTCCAGAACGTTTTCATAGAGTAGCCAGTTAGGGCGTAGTGCCCGAGTCGTCCAGACGGGCCATAGGCCCTGGACACCGCAGCAGCCACGTAACGTTTTTACAAGAAGAATTACAGCCTTTTAGAGTCCCTTTGGGATAGAAGGACAGTGTGCAGCACCGGAGTGTCAGCAGCTTGGAGTGGGAAGAAGGAAGCGGTCCAGAAAGTACAGGGTGCGGATTGTTCGAGATGTGGCTGACTGGCTGATCATTACATGGGAAGACTCACTTAGATCTGGGGTGAAACAGATGAGGGAGTCCCCAGAAGTAGTGAATCTGGACAAGGAGAATGCTGCGGTACCGCCTAAGGTGCTATTAACCCGTAATGTATTGGAGGACGTAGAAGGAAGCACAGGGAAGGTGCAGGAGTCGAACTGTGTGGTATCCAATGCTGTCCCTGTATCTGACAAGAATGGGCTGCAAAGTGTGCCTAGTAGAGTTCTTCGTTTTGCACTGGAATCAGACTGTGTCTCAGTTATTTCGGAACCGGCTACAGAAGGTCCCCAGCATCACAGAGGAGTCCCTGATGGTATAGCAAAAGAAGACACAGGTACGCTGTTGAGGAGACACTGTTTTCATGTAAGAGGAGGCCAGGGCCCTGATTTAACTGAGGGCTCGTCCATGACTACACCCCTGGTCGAATCTTACACCTGCTCTGCTGCGTGCGGGAGACGAGTGTCATGCTAATGTGCTCCGAGCATCTCACACAGAGTGGATCGGAGCACAGCTATGGAGGAGGCAGAGAACCTAATTTCTCTATCTCCTCCATTGCCGGCGTCGGCATATATCGCACAGCACTCTGATGATTATATTCAAGTGATGTGCATTGTGACACTCGCATCCATAGACTTATATGGGTGCGAGTGTGCCGCAACTCGGCAGAGTGTCGTGACAATCGCATCATGCTGCGATTTCACTAGCACATAGAATACAGCTGAGTAAAAAAAGGTGATGGGAGCTGCCCCATAGATTAATATTGGTCCGAGTGCTATGCGATGTTTTATCGCTTACCACTCATCTGTATTCATTGCCAGTGTGACTCCGGCCTACTACTGACAGATACTCCTTTATGGCAGAGAACTTCTAAATTAACCCCTAAAAAACATTCAATGGACTTTACGCAGAGATAAAGTTAACATGGAATCAGTCAGCAGGATTTCACCCCAAAACTATTTATATGTGCTTGTAGCGCTTTCAAGGACAAGTCCAGCAATTTATAAGGCCAGTCCATTCCTTCATTACTGAGAAATAAGTGTTTGAATTGATATGCAAATGAGGCTGAAATGCTATTTGTAGATCGGAAGCCTCTGTCACTCCAGCTCTATTTCCCACCCAGCATCTCCTCCTCTTACTTCCATGACATACTCTTTACAATGTGACTTCAAGCAACGGAGTCATCAGTCAAGCAGAAGGAGGTGGCACTGAGCGGCGAATAGAGTTGGAGTGACAGTGTCTTTCAAATTACAAATAGCTCTTTAGCCTCATTTGTATATCAATTCAAACGCTGATTTTCCAGTAATGGAGGAAGGTACTGGCCAAATAAAGATATTGCTGGACTTATCTTTGAAAGAGCTACATGAGCATATAAATAGTTTGGAGTGAGAAATCCTACTGACAGATTCCCTTTAAAGAGTATTAAAAAAAATGAAAATATTTCTCAACAGTTCTCTTTAAATCCTCCTTTTTTTGTCCAAAATATAATTAAAACTATGAAATATATAAACAAATCTCCAATATGCGCGTCTGTTACTGTCCTATGGGTGGTTTTAAAGGTGCCAAACACTTAAGAGAGCTGTCACCTATGATATACATCAATGTTTGGCTGGCTTGAGAGTATTTTTTCAATGGAGAGAGAGGAGAAAGCTGCGGTCAGTGGCTTTGGTGACAGCCTCTCTCGGGACGAAGGAATAGTCGTTTAAATTCAAACTGCCTGATTCCCTCTCCATTGATATCATCTGTAGGGACAGAATTTAGAGTCTCAATATTCATTAACCTCTTTCCAACATCGGGCGTAAATGTACGTGATGACGGACACCCTTCCTTTGATGTGGGCTCCGGCTCTGAGCCGATATCTTTTCCAGCACGTCAGCTGTTTTGAACAGCTGACATGTGCCGCTAACAGCTGCACGAGGAATTGCAATCCACCCACGGCTGTTAACCCGTTAAATGCCGCTGTAAAACTCTGACAGCGGCATTTAACAAGCGCTTCTGGCAAGAGCGTCAGAAATCCGCTCATCAGTGACCCCCGTTACGTGATCGCGGGTCTCCGATGGGTTGGCATGACAACCAGAGGTCTCCTGCAGACCTCTATGGTTGTCACTGCTGGCTTGCTATGAGCGGGGCTGTATGTAGCTGAGCTGATCGGGTTATGGTCTCCCATGGAAACTATTGAAGCATGCCAAAAGTAAAAAAAAATGTTTTAAAAAGTATAAAAAATAAAAAACTTATAAAAGTTGAAATCACTCCCCTTTCGCCCCTTTTAAAATAAAACAATAAAAAAATCAAACATACACATATTTGGTATCACCGTGTTCAGAAGTGCTCGATCTATCAATAAAAAAAGGATTAACCTGATCACTAAATGGCGTAGTGAGAAAAAAAGTCAAAATGCCAGAATTACGTTTTTTTGGTCACCTCGACATTTCACTAATGTAATAACGGGGCGATAAAAGGATTGTATCTGCATGGTATAACTAAAAATGTCAGTTCGGCGCTCAAAAAATAAGCCCTCATCCAATCCGAGATCATGAAAAATGGAGAGGCTACGGGGATATCTGAAAATGGTGCAATTTCTTTTAACAAAGTTTGGAATTTTTTTCACCACTTAGATAAAAAAGAACCTAGACATTTTTAGCGTCTATGAACTCATAATGACCTGGAGAATCGTAATGGCAGGTTAGTTTTAGAATTTAGTGAACCTAATAGAAAAGCAAAACATAAAACAACTGTGGGATTACACTTTTTTTTGGAATTTCACCGCACTTGGAATTTTTTTCCCACTTTCCAGTACGCTATATGTTAAAACCAATGGTGTTGTTCAAAAGTACAACTCGTTCCGCAAAAAAACAAGCCCTTACATGGCCATATTGGCCAAAAAATAAAACATTATGGCTCTCGGAAGAAGGGGAGCAAAAAACAAAAACGAAAATACCCCTGTCATGAAGGGGTTAAATCAGGTATTGAACCCATTCTACGCCTGAGTGGTAAGAATTTTTATTGGTACATTTTTAATTTTATTAAAGTCTTCATTGAAAACAACAGGTTTTTATTGTGCAGAAACATCTCTGTAAGCCACATTTTTGTTGATGGTCGTATCATAAGCTAAACTTAAGGGAAACTGCTTTTATTTTAAAGTAAAAGGAAGATCAGGATTTCTTAGTTCCAGAATAACTCTGGGAATGAATACCCTTGTATCTTTAAATGATCTGGTGAGGATTTCACAGTCATTTACTTTTGACCTCATTTTCTTTACATCCATTCTGGTGCCATTGCAAAGACCTCTTGTCAAATTAAAGTTCCTTAATAGCATGACTACTGCACCAACTTTCAAATTTAGTCTATGAGAAGGCATACCACCAGGAGTTCAGCTGTTCAATAACTCCATTGGATAGTTTGCTACTTCCTCAGCATTTGCAGTGTCTTGATGAATTTAATCAATGCTACCGTAGCATTTCAATTCAGACTGAATTTGTCTAAGAACATTTTCATTCAGTTCATGTGAATGTTGTTTTTGAGTTAGAATGGCACAGTTTGCAATGCTTTCATCTTTTGTTTGGATAACTTGGGAAAGACAGCAACAACATTACATCCATTTTCACTGCACACAGAAAGAATTTCAAGATACCTTCCCCTACTCACGGTTCTTGAAGTTTTCCATCTCTAAGCTTTAAAAGTCATTGAGAAAAGCCTCAATGTTCTTGAGGGACATTTTACTCACTGGTCCGCATGTTTTGGTCCAATTTGAAGACTTCAATATTCCTCCAACAATTGATGTTTTTCATGCATGCTGAAGTTATTTTGGTGCTGCTGCCAAGTGGTACAACAGGAAGAATTTGTTGAAAATCTCCAAACAAGAAGACCGCGCCTCTGAACTCTTCTTTTGAGGGAAGTTTTGAATCTTCAGTCCTGAGCTCTTTATACAATGTGTCAGCTGCATTTACACCATGAGCTGGAGCCATAGAAGATTCCTCTTAGATCATGAGTTTGGCATTTTTCAACTTAGTGGCAGTATTGCTGCCATGATGAATATTGCAAATAGATGTTTCATTAATTGGCATAGGCAGTTAGAACTGATTATATGAAGTTCGGGCTCTCTCCATCAAAGAAACTGTAATGCCTGTAAATGCACTTGGCAGACTAATTTGTTTTTCCACTTCCATTAGGTCCGTCAATGAAAAATAGGAGTATTGGCAAGATGGGGTTTTCAATTGCTTCTTCGATTTTGACAAAAGCCTTTTGTTGTCCTGGGTTTAATATTTGGAATTTCTCCTCAAGCAATGCCTTTTCTGCAACAGGGTCATATTTGCCGTAATGGATTGGCTCATTTTACTTGCCAACAGGAAGTTGTAGGCCAAAATCTTTTAATGACTTTCCATGTGTCCGTAACACAGATTCAATTTCATGTAATGTCATATAGAGGGCCTTTTCTGCATGAGGGAAATGCCTCTTATGGTTTTCCATGAGATTTTTATTGTGCCTTTGAAACAATGCTTCTGCATTAGATGGTTCACACATGATGCAAATAAATGCAAACAATTGTCTAAGTAGTATTGGTATTTGATGGCAGATTCCCATTCAGATTCATCATCAATTAACCCTCTTGCATTACATGCTTCTTGGAAAGTAGCAAAACAGTTTCTTTTAGTTGTTCTGAGATACTGGAAAGATGTTGCTCCTCTAACATTGAGAAGGAGAATTCGGAGAAAGTAGTTTTCTCTGTCTAATGGACTAACGGTAAACATTCTGCCAATTGTGGTTTTATGACCTTTGCTACGTGGTTTCCATCTAACATTGTTATCATCTCATGTGTAATGTTCAGGGATTTCAATGTATAAATACTGTTGGGCATTAGGATCTTCCCGATTTAGTTTAAACCAAGCAAAAAGTTTAGACATGGTGTCTTTCTGTTGCACAGCTTCAGCTTCTTTACCTGGTAAAAAGCATGTTAGATGCTAATCCTCTAGGTGGACATTTAATCTTTCCACATGATCAGTTTGATGGTGCATTTTATATTCTCTTAGTCTCCAGCATGCTTCAGGTGCACTTAAATATTGAGTTTCCAAGTAATTTTTTTTTACTTCTTCCCATTCAACTGTGGCTTCTTGTTCTTTGGAGACAGTACCAAATTGGATATTTGCACAACCATGCCCTTTATAAACATATTTGAACAAATATTTTATTCTTTGTATGGAACTGCAAATGTCTACGTTTATGTGTTCTAAGGGGTAACGTAAGGAGGTTACGGGGGTCGACGTAAGGAGGCTTATTCGCCGTGCAATGCTCCTCTGGGAAATTTAATATGCAAATTGCCTCTTCAAAAAAAGAGAGGACTTGTACTCTATAGCGCCACCTATTGGAAGTAGCGATCCTACAAGTCACAATCAACCCTTTAACGAGTCTTGTAATATGACTTAGGATAAAAGCCAAATCAGTATCTCCATTTGCAGACACGGTGTTTCGGACTATTGGTCCTCGTCAGTGCAAAGTAGGAGAGATCTGATTTGGCAAGGTGAGAGGCTCTGGACTGAGGTCTAGGGGTAAGGTTTCTCCTTGTGGAGAGTGACATACCAGCTCTGGCGTGTCGAGGCCAATATTCCGAAACACCGTGTCTGCAAATGGAGATACTGATTTGGCTTTTATCCTAAGTCATATTACAAGACTCGTTAAAGGGTTGATTGTGGCTTGTAGGATCGCTACTTCCAATAGGTGGCGCTATAGAGTACAAGTCTTCTCTTTTTTTGAAGAGGCAATTTGCATATTAAATTTCCCAGAGGAGCATTGCACGGCGAATAAGCCTCCTTACGTCGACACGCCAGAGCTGGTATGTCACTCTCCACAAGGAGAAACCTTACCCTTAGACCTCAGTCCAGAGCCTCTCACCTTGCCAAATCAGATCTCTCCTACTTTGCACTGATGAGGACCAATAGTCTGAAACACCGTGTCTGCAAATGGAGATACTGATTTTTTTATCCTGTCATATTACAAGACTCGTTAAAGGGTTGATTGTGACTTGTAGGATTGCTACTTCCAATAGGTGGCGCTATAGAGTACAAGTCCTTTCTTTTTTTGAAGAGGCAATTTGCATATACGTTTATGTGGGCATTGTACTTTAAAGAAAAATAGACGTTGTAAGGTGCAACCCTTCTGTTATCAACACTGTTTCCACCAAGCTCAACAAAGTTGTTATCATCCCGTAATTGGTATTTAGGGTATCCATTTACATTTCCAAACAAAAATCCTTGGGAAAGCCTTTGGTACAGTTCCCATTATCCATACATGGTGCATTTGGATTCAATGCAACACATGGACCATGCATCATGCAAGGTATTACAGTTTTATAAAGCCTCGGATGAGTGTCTTTGTGTGGAAGCTCTGGACAAACAATTTTGTCAATTATTTCTTTCTCCCAGGCCTTGTATTCTGGGTCCATAAATACCAATATGTGTCCACAAGGAAGCCCTCTTTTTTGGAACTCGATTTCATACACCATACCATTAACGAGTCCAAATCTGTGATATCTGGTTAAGTCTCCAAGTAGCAATTTTAGTTTTATGTAGAATATTTTTGCTACTAAATCAGGGCTGTCGCATGGTTACTGACTGGGGAAGTAAGTTTTCCATGATTTCCGTCCATTTTGGATTGCACGTGACTGTTACAAATAGGTCATGTTTGCCATATTTTCTGACCATTTCCATGGCATCTTGGTAGTTTTGTGCCATATTTCTTGGACTTTCCTGAAAAGTTGATGGCAGTAAAATTGGTGAAGAACGTTGTGTTCTTCAGCTTTTACGGTACTTTGAGTTTTGCGCACCCAATTCAAACGGTTTACCTCACTTTTACCATAGGCATCAACCATAAATTCATGTGTCAGCTTTCCTTCATTAAGGAACTGGTTAAAAGTACCATCACTAATGGCAAAGTGGTATGAATACCATTGAAGTTGAGTTACATTTCCTTGAACAACTGTTTTTTTAGATCTGTAGTCAACCCAGAATCCCCATAAAGGAAAAGCAAAGGGTAGCACATTGGGTCAGGGTCTACTCAGCATAGATATACAGGTGCTTCTCACAAAATTAGAATATCATCAAAAAGTTAATTTATTTCAGTTCTTTAATACAAAAAGTAAATCTCCTATTATATAGATTCATTACAGAGTGATCTATTTCAAGTCTTTGTTTCTGCTAATGTTGATGATTATGGCTTACAGCCAATGAAAACCCAAAAGTCATTATCTCAGTAAATTAGAATAATTAACAAAAAACACCTGCAAAGGCTTCCTAATAGTGATGAGCGAATTTGTTTGGACAACGATCGTCAAACATAAATTCGGCATGAATGTGGCACTTTTGGATTCGTGATCAGAAACACGAGCAAAATTTTATAAAATTGGTAAAAATTGGTTACATTTGGTAAAAGTGCAGGAAAATATTTTTGCGTTGCCACAAAAGTATTTTCAGCACTTTAGCAGCGAAAATGGTGATGCATCATGAGCATTTGGCCCCTGTTTGATGAGGGGAGGGGGTTTGCAGAGCTCAGAGGTGCGGCGTTCTTGTAAACAGTCTTTTTTTTCCCTAACTTTAAGTGTGCACATTGTGGCTAACCAATCAGGATGCAGGAAATATCCACAATGTCCTGACACAATGGCTTGTGTCATTGGCTGCTGAAATCACATGTCCCTCTCCATATAAATAGTGGTCATCTTGTTTTAGAGCCATTTTGACACAGTAACAGCACAGAAAGGCTGCTACTGACGCTGGCACTGTTAACAGCAAGATTTTAGCTAGTTTGTTAGGCATTTGTATATCAGTCAGATAGTGTAGCTAGCTAGTGTCCAATGTGGCTGTTAAATTTACCTTCTTGCACTTTTTTTTCTTTTTGGACATTACTGAGGTCCACAAAGAATTTCAGCAGGGCACGTGTTGTGCACTTCTTCTATTGTGCTCCATGCACGAGTATAGCATTCTAATTAATATTTTTTCAATAGCTAAATGTGAAAAAGCCTGCTGTATCCCACATTTGAGCTAGATAGCTAGGTGGTTGTATATCAGTCAGATAGTGTAGCTAGCTAGTGTCCAGTGTTAAAATTACCTTTCAGCATTTTATGTTTTTGTCATTACTGAGGTCCACAGACAAAGCCAGCAGGGCACAAGTCCTACAAGTGCACCATTTCTATTGTGCTCCATGCAAGATTATAGCATTCTAATTAATATTTATTCACAAGCTAAATGTGAAACAGCCAGCTGTATCCCACCTTGTCATTTAGTGGTGTGGTGATATGAACCTGTCTGCAGACCTAAGGCACATTAAAAAAAAATTATAATTTTTCAATTGCAAAAAGTTAGACAACCCACCATATCACACTTTGTCATTTGGTTGGGTTGAAATTAATCTGTAGAGGGCTGATCCAGAGGCCACAAAAAATTCTTCTGTTATTAACTTCATACAGTAAGGGACCTGACTTTAAAATAGTTTGTAGCATCTAGTGTGTTATAGAGGCCTGATCCATAGACCACAAAAAAATCATCTAGATAAGCTCCTTGGGGGGTCTAGTTTCCAAAATGGGGTCACTTGTGGGGGGTTCTTCTGTTTAGTCACATCAGGGGCTCTGCAAAGCAACATGATGCCCACAGACCATTCCATCAAAGTCTGCATTCCAAAACGACGCTCCTTCCCTTCCAAGCTTTGCCATGCGTCCAAACAGTGGTTCTACCCCACATATGGGGTATCAGCGTACTCAGGACAAATTGCACAACAACTGTTGGGGTCCTATTTCTCCTGTTATCCTTGTGAAAATAAAAATTTTGGGAAAGAAAATCAGTTTTGTGGAAAAAAATATGATTTTTTTATTTTCATGGCTCTAGGTTATAAACTTGTGTGAAGCACTTGGGTGTTCAAAGTGTTCACCACACATCTAGAAAAGCTCCTTGGGGGGTCTAGTTTCCAAAATGGGGACACTTGTGGGGGTTTCCACTGTTTAGGCATATCACATCCAAACACGACATGGCGTCCGATCTCAATTCCAGCCAATTTTGCATTGAAAAAGTCAAACAGTGCTCCTTCCCTTCTGGGCTCTGCCAGGCACCCAAACAGTGGTTTACCCCCATATATGAGGTATCAGCATACTCAGGAAAATTGCACAATAACTTTTGGGTCCTGTTACCCTTGGGAAAATAAAAATTGGGGGTGAAAAGATCATTTTTGTGGAAAAGATATGATTTTTTAATTTTACTGCTCGATGTTATAAACTTCTGTGTAGCCCTTGGGGTTTCAAAGCGCTCATCACACATCTAGATAAGCTCCTTGGGGTCTAGTTTCCAAAATGGGATCACTTGTTTGAGGTTTCTACTATTTAGGTACATCAGGGCTCTCCAAACAAGACATGGCGTCCGCTCTCGATTCCAGCCAATTTGACATTCAAAACCTAAAATGATGCTCCTTCCCTTCTGAGCACTGCCGTGCGCCTAACGGTTGATCTTCCTCCACACATTGGGTATCGGTGTACTCAGGAGAAATTGCACAATAAATATTGTGGTTCATTTTCTACTGATACCCTTGACAAAATAAAAAAAATTGTGTCCGAAATAAAATTTTGGGGAAAAAAGTTAAATGTTCTATTTTTTCCTTCCACATTGCTTTAGTTCTCGTGAAGCACCTGAAGGTTAACAAACTTCTTGAATGTGGTTTTGAACACCTCGAGGGGTGCAGTTTTTAGAATGGTGTCACTTTTGGGTATTTTCTGTTATATTGACCCCCCAAACTCACTTCAAATGTTAGGTGGTCCCTAAAAAAATGGTTTTGTAAATTTTGTTGGAAAAATGAGAAATCGCTGGTAAACTTTAAACCCTTATAACTTCCTAGCAAAAAAAAATATGTTTCCAAAATTGTGCTGATGTAAAATTGACATGTGGGAAATGTTATTTATTAACTATTTTGTGTAACATCACTCTCTGATTTAAGGGTACAAAATGAAAAGTTTGGAGATTGCAAAATTTTCAAAATTTTTGACAAATTTCCGTTATTTTCATAAATAAATGCAAGTCATATCGAAGAAATTTTACCACTATCATGAATTAGAATATGTCACGAAAAAACATTCTCAGAATCAGAGGGATCCGTTGAAACGTTCCAGAGTTATAACCACATAAAATGACTGTGGTCCGATTTCAAAATTAAGGCCTGGTCATTAACCTACAAAGTGGCTTGGTCCTTAAGGGGTTAAACAAAAAGGGATTAACAAAGAGTATCACGGTACAACCAATGGAAAAAAACAGGGACTTAGCATCAATAGAGCAATTAATGTTTTAAAATAAAACGTGCATCTTAATGTAATAAATATTGAAAAGTGCAAAGTGCTAGACTGCAGGAAAAAAATTATGAAGACATATGCCCATAAGTTTAAGGAAAAACTCTGCAAAGCAAATAAATATTTTCAATATAAATTAAGGATAAAGTGCCAGGTGCTAAGCTGTAGACTAAATGTGCATACAGGCAGGTGTCTCTATAATGCCAGCAATATGCTGCAAAGCAATCATATGAAATAGTAGTGTACTTACACAAGTGTGTGCCCGGCTTTTAGTACCATAAATACAACCCCGACAGCGCTGTTTCGCCAAGAGGGATTCTTCCATACCTCCATTGACTGAGCAACATGACTGGGAAAAAGCGAGACCATGGTGGAAGTGGAGTTAGGCTTGGTGTTCAAGGTGTATGTCGAGTAGGTGGTAACGTTTGTGATAGAACTAGTGAAGCAACGTCACATTCTATGCTTTGGCAGATGCACAGCGGTACACCTTGTCGATAATGCCCAGAAAGAGCATGTACTCAAGTACCTGGCAAGCGCAGCTTCAAGTGGCCCTCCTCTTCCTCCACCTCAACATCACACCCAGTACAATCCACAGAGGTAGCACCCAAATTACCAAATTACCGTTGCTTCCCCCCACGTCCCTATGCAACCATTCAACTGACTGTACAGAACCACAGATGGATGAGTCTGAAGAGCTGTTCCCACATTCTATACCATGTTCATCAGAAGTGTACTTAAAAGCTTCGCAGAGTCAAGAGGAGGAAATCTGCAGCGATGCCCCAAATTTTTTAGTTTGAATCCGGGGCAGGACGAAGTATGGTCCAAACAGCATCCTGACCATTGTCATCAGACGTTAACCCCGGAGGGGGTGATCCTGATGAGACTCAGATATTTAAGGCTCATGTGGACTGTACTGTGCTGTCAGGGCAAGTAGAGGAGGAGAGTGACTACAAGGGCAAGGAATGTGATAACACAGAGGATGATGATGATAAGGTGTTAGATCCCACTTGACGTGAACATAGAGGCAAACAGCTGAGTAGGTCATCTGAGGAGGAAGACGAGGAGGTTACGTTGCGCCGTACGGCACGTAGTGATGCAGCCACGACAAGCAATGCAGCCTCAGCCACAACTGTGCCTATGACCAGCAGAGTCCACAGGTCTGCAGCTCGTAGGGGTGGCAAGGGTTGCCTAGCCTGGGCCTTGTTTGAAACTGCAAAGGATAAGCCAACTCACGCAATCTGCCAACTTTGCAAAAAAAAACTGAGTCAAGGTAAAAAGTGCAATAATTTGACTACTACATGTATTACCCTTCACATGCTGCAATCAACATGCTTTACTGTGGGAATCCCACTGCTCAAAAATGCAGATCAGCGGACCTCAACAACCATCAGTCGCTCCATCAATCGCATCTGCTGCTTCTTCCTCCTCCTCTGTTACAGTGCCAACTATTGAGAAGCTGGTCTTCAACCGCAGAATCTTGTTTTTTTCCCTGCTCTACACACGCTGACTGAGAACCCGCCTTTAGCTGTAACGGAACTTGACATGCCTGCTGTTTTTGACCGATCTCAGAGAACAAGCACACCACAAGTTTTTCGATCCACCATAACATCTCCGCCTGCACATCTCTCACGGTCCAGCAGTTTGTCCGGTTCACCATACTCCACCCTCTCTCAGCACTGCAGCCAGCCCAGGGTTCCACAGTTGTCGTCATGTAAAAGATTGTTTCCTCCTACGCATGACAAAGCTAAGAGGTTGAACTCCACCATCTCCAATTTGTTGGCTATGGAAATGCTGCCTTTCCGCCTGGTATATACAGGCGGTTTCTGAAAGCTAATAAATAATACTAAAACAGTACTCGCGCTCTGAATCAAACACAAACCTAACAATACTGATCTCAACATGTACCTGAATTCTTCCCAAAGGATTGTACACGGATATTGAGATGATAAATCAGCGGGTGATGCTTGTGTGATAATGGACACTTAGATAACCAGTTTGTGCACTGAACCACATATTCAATGCCACTGAGCAAAAAGATTAATCCTATGGCAGCACACGAGCCGCAGGACGGGGATTACTTGTCTCAGCGCTGGGACTAATAAAGCTTTCCTCCTTCAAGACCAGAGTCAGGGACTTAAGACTCTGGGGAAAAGGTTTTGATACGGAGGAAGAGGAAACAAACAAATGCTGCCATAGGATTAATCTTTTTGCTCAGTGGCATTGAATATGTGGTTCAGTGCACAAACTGGTTATCTAAGTGTCCATTATCACACAAGCATCACCCGCTGATTTATCATCTCAATATCCGTGTACAATCATTTGGGAAGAATTCAGGTACGTGTTGCGATCAGTATTGTTAAGTTTGTGTTTGATTCAGAGAGCGAGTACTGTTTTAGTATTATTTATTATCTTTCTTTCTCCTTGTGGTAGGAGTTTTTGTACTTGCAGCGGATCCAGCACATATATACTTGCGCCGCTACATCCTATTTTTAAAAATTTTTGGTTTCTGAAAGCTGAAGGCCGTCGCAATCCCCCAGTACCAATTACCCAGTCACCATTACTTTTCTAAGAAAGCTGTGCCTGCTCTACACCAGCATGTCGCAGACAATATCACCTGTTCCTCCACAAAATCTGTCTGACAGGGAGCATTTCACCACAGACACTTGGACGAGTAAGGATGGCCAAGGGCATTACATCTCGCTGACTGGGTACTGGGTGACTCAGGTGACTGTGGGGACAGGCGCTGCTCCACAAGTCTTGGAATCCCCAAGGCTTGCAGGACAAACCTCTACATTTAACACTTCCTCCTCTGTTCTACCTCCTCTATCTCCACTAGGGCCTCCACCTGCACCCTCAACGAGACAAGAATTCCAACAGTGCAGAGCAAATCCCCACCACCTCTGTGTTGCGCAGCCAGGGCTCACCGCAATCAGGCAGTATTAAAATTGATATGCCTTGGAAATCGCAGTCATACAGCTGAAGAGTTGTGGACAGCTCTCCAGGCTAAGTTTGATCAATGGCTGTCTGCGCTGAACCTACATCCAGGGAAGGCAATGTCCGATAATGGTGCCAACCTGATTGCATCCTTATGGTGAGGCAAGCTCACACATGTGCCTTGCATGGCTCACATTCTCAACCTGGTGGTACAGCATTTTCTCCATGACTATCCTGGCTTGGATGAGTTGCTTCAGAAAGCATCTTAGCTGTGTGCTTATTTCTGCCGTTCACACCCCTCTGGTCATCGACTTGCATCGATACAGAGGTCTTTGTCCATGCCAGTTAACAGGTTGATATGCGATGTGCCTACAAGGTGGAATTCCACTCTGCACATGTTGCAGCGACTGTGGCAGCAGCAATGTGCCCTGACGCAGTATATCATGATGTATAGCCTGGGCCAACGCAGTACGGACGTGGCGCAATGCAGTACGGACGTGGCACATATCACATATACAGAGTGGGCACAGAGTAAGGACATCTACACCCTTCTGCACAGTTTCAAAATGTCTACTAAGATGGTTAGCGCTGATGACGCCATCATCAGCATCACTATTCTGGTCATCTATATGCTGGATCAGTCTTTGAATAGCCTGCAGGAGGAGATGGTGATCACAGAAGAAGAGGAGATAGCAGAGGAGGATGCAGAAGGTATAACATTGTCTCTAAGTTCAAGACTGTCATCACACAGTCAGGTGCCAAGAGAGGGCGGATTACTGTTATCGAGGGGGTTTGGTGATAACAGACAAACTGTTATAGAACGTGCAAGATCCGAGGAACAAATGGAGAAGTAAGAGGTGATGGATGAGCAACTGTCAGATGAAGACAATAATCCTCCCCTCTCTGTTGTTCGCGGTTGGTGAGAGGGGATGGAGGAAACGAGCCTCATTGTTACCCAGCCACCAATACAGCATGGGCTTGGACCTCATGGTAGAACCCGACATATGAGTGCCTTCTTGCTGCACTCTCTGCAACATGATCCCCGTATAGTTATGATTAGGAATAATGCTGACTACTGGGTTGACACAGATAGATCCACGTTATAAAACCAAATTTTGCCAGATGATTCCCACCCTAGAAAGGGACCCGCAAATGCTGGAGTATGAAAACAAGCTTTTACACAACCTGAAGAGAGCTTTTCCCCAAGACAGCAGTGAAGCGCACAGTTCATATCGCAGCTCTACACTTCCAACCTCCAGAACATCAATTCATCAATGCCAAAACATTAGCAGCAGCAGCAGTGGTTGAAGTGGAAGAAGCAACTTCTGTGAGTCCTTTGACACTTTTTTTTAGACCAACTCATGCACCAGCACAACAGAGTCCACGTCTTACACATTGTGAACAAATGGAGAGGATGGTGCAGGAGTATCTAGAACTGAATATAAATACCATCAGTGAAGGTTTGGACCCTTTCACATTTTGATCTTCCAAATTGGATGAGTGGCCTGAGCTTGCCTCACATGCCTTGGAGGTTTTATCATGCCTGGCAGCCAGCGTTATCTCAGAACGTGTCTTCAGCGATGCTGGTGGATTCCTTATGGATAAACGCAGCCGCCTGTCCCCTGTAAGTGTAGACTGCCAAACTTTCATCAAGATGAACAAGTCATGGATCTCCAAGAACTTTTGCACCCCAATCGCAGACTGTATATACTAGGTGATATTGTACTTTTTAGTGTGATGCATTAATGTCACGTAACTGCACTCTGTGATATCTTTAGTGTGGCTACTGCTGATGTTAACACAAATTTGTGGAAATGTGAACAGTCATGGTTGGTCTACATCTGCTGGGTTAGCTGTAGTGGAAGACGTCTCAGTCCCAACTATACTATTTCTATTCTCGTGACAGTTATTCCACTTCGGTGGTGTCAGGCCCTCATTTTTTAAAATATGAACACTCCTGGTTGGGTGTCCATCTGTTGGATTGGGTGTACTGGAAGACCTTTCAGTCCCTATTATAGTATCTAAACTGTGGTGAAATGGATGCCACTTTTGTGGTGTCTGTCAGTAATTTTTCGAAATATGAACACTCCTGGTTGGGTGTCCATCTGCTGATTTGTGTTTAGTGGAAGACCTATCGGTCCCTATTCTACTAGTTCTACTGTGGTGAAATTGATGCCACTTTGGTGATGTCTGCCAATAATTTTTGGAAATGTGAATACTCCTAGTTGGGTTTCCTTAAAGCATGTTGCCTGTAACAGTAAACCTCAGACACCATCAGGCCTCTACTTCCTTGGACTCAACTACCCGTGTTACTATCCTTAAATTTTTCTGACAATGGTAGTCTACAAAACTGATACTTGTGCCAACTGAGTGTGGCTCAGCATGAAAGCAGGTAGAGGTGTTGCATGTAGTATCAGGGCTCCCAGCAAAGGGGGCCACCACCGATCCCTCACCCACCTCGTCTTACTGTGACATAACGTTCAATTGAAAGCTGTAAATGCTGTCCTAGACCCCAATACCTCATGCCTGGCTGATTGCTGCAGTTCCATGCTAAAATTTGAACTGTGGGTAAATTGAGGCCACTTTCCTGGTGTCTGTCCCTCATTTGATGTGTTTTGGCAGCATTTCAGGGCCTTATAAGGTGTTGTGCATGCGTTTGTTTTTGCCTCCCATTGAGCTGAATGGCGTTCGGTTATGATCGACAAATATTCGACTAATTAATCGACGAATATTGCAAATTCGGCAATCTTAATCCGAACCAAACATTGCAATATTCGCTCATCTCTACTTCCTAAGCATTTAAAAAGGTCCCTTAGTCTAAGTAGGCTCCACAATTATGGGGAAGACTGCTGACTTGACAGATGTCCATAAGGCAGTCATTGACACACTCAACAAGGAGGATAAGCCACGAAAGGTCATTGCTAAAGAAGCTCGCTGTTCACAGAGTGCTGTATCCAAGAATATTAATAGAAAGTTGAGTGGAAGGAAAAAGTGTGGTGGAAAAATGTGCACAAGCAACCAGGATAACCGCAGCCTTGAAAGGATTGTTAAGAAAAGGCCATTCAAAAATTTGGGGGAGATTAACAAGGAGTGGAGTCATTACTTCAAGAACTACCACACACAGACGTATCCAGGACATGTGCTACATGTTTCAAGCCACTCATGACAAACAGACAATGCCAGAAGTGTCTTACCTGGGCCAAGGAGAAAAAGAACTGGACTGTTGTTCAGTGGTCCAAGGTGTTGTTTTCAGATGAAAGTAAATTTTACATCTCATTTGGAAATTAAGGTCCCAAAACCTGGAGGAAGAGTGGAGAGGCACACAATCCAAGCTGCTTGAGGTCTAGTGTGAAGTTTCCACAACACAATCAGTGATGGTTTGGTGAGTCATGTCATCTGCTAGTGTAGGTCCACTGTGTTTTATCAAGACCAAAGTCAGAGCAGGAAATTTTAGAGCACTTCATGCTTCCCTCTCCTACAAGCTTTATGGAGAAGGAAATTTCATTCTCCAGCAGGACTTGGCACCTTTCCACACTGCCAAAAGTAACAATACCTGGCTTAAAAACAACAGTATCACTGTGCTTGATTGGCCAGCTAACTCGCCTGACCTTAACCCCATAGAGAATCTATGAGGTATTATCAAGAGGAAGATGAGAGACACCAGAACCAACAATGCAGATTATTATTATTATTATTACACATTTATATAGCGCCATTTATTCCATGGCGCTTTACATATGAAAAGGGAAAATATAGACAGGTACAATAAACGTGTGCTAGACAAGGGACACACAAGTACAGAAGGAGAGAGGACCCTGCCCGCGAGGGCTCACAGTCTACAGGTGAGCTGAAGGTTTCTATCAAAGCATCCTGGGCTTGCATAACACCTCAGCAGTGCCACAGGCTGACCGCCTCCATGCCACACAGCATTAATGCAGTAATTGATGCAAAATGAGCCCCTACCAAGTACTGAGTGCATTTACTGAACATACATTTCAGTAGGACAACATTTCAGTTTCTAAAATCAGTTTTCAAGCTGGTGTTATGAAGTATTCTAATTTACTGAGATAATGACTTTGAGGTTTTCATTGGCTGTAAGCCATAATTATCAGTAACAGAAATAAACACTTGATCACTCTGTTTGCAATGACTCTATATGGCTAAGTTCACACGTTGCGGAATTGCCGCGGAAATTTCCGCGGCAATCCCGCACTTCTCCTGCAGGAAATACGCACGTTTTTTGTATGCTGATTCCCGCCAGAATAATAGCGTTTTGCAAGCGTAATTAGCTTGCAGAATGCTAGCGTTTTCCTAGCGATCTGTAGCATCGCTTGGAAAACTGATTGACAGGTTGGTCACACGAGTCAAACATAGTGTTTGACAAGTGTGACCAACTTTTTACTATTGATGCCGCCTATGTCGCATCAATAGTAAAAAGATCTAATGTAAAAATAATAAAAAAAATAATAAATAATGATATTTCTCACCTTCCGGCGGCCCCCGCAGCCTTCCCGCCTTCAGCGACGCTCCCGGCAACTCCGGTCCCAAGGATGCTTTGCGACAAATCACACCGATGACGTACATCTCGCGAGACCGCTATGCCATCTGGGTGATTCTCGCAAAGGACTCTTGGGACCGGAAGTTGCCGGGAGCGTCGCTGAAGGCGGGAAGGCTGCGGGGCCGCGGGAAGGCTGCGGGGGCCGCCGGAAGGTGAGAATATCATTATTTTTTATTTTAATTATTGTTTTACCAGGGATATGGTACCCAGGGCCTGGAGGAGAGTCTCCTCTCCTCCAGACCCTGGGTACCACCGCACATGAACCGCTTACATTCCGCAAAATTAATGAACATGTTGCTATTTTTTCCGCAAAGCGTTTTTTTCGCGGAAAAAAACGCAACATGTGGCCAAAACATGCGGAATCAATTAACATGTATAGGATGCTTAATGCTTGCGTTTTTATCGCGTTTTTACCGCGGAAAACCGCGGAAAAACCGCGAAAAAAACGCAATTATTCCTGATCGTGTGCACTTAGCCTATGAGTTTCACTTTTTGTATTGAAAAACTGAAATAAATTAACTTTTTGATGATATTCTAATTTTGTGAGAAACACCTGTATTTTGTATAATCCCACTTTTAGGCTGAATTGTAATGACACAGTTTTCTGGGGGTGCACCAACTGCACTGAGAAAAATGACACCTCTCTGGCAGTTGGAGAGTTGATTCGGCTGGGGTGCACAGTATTTACTTTTTCTCTCATGAAAGTCATGTTATATTCAATTGGCATTCGGTTTTCTAGATTTGCCTTTAGCATTTGTTCTTGTTCAAATTTCAACATATTTTTGTATTCTCTGGAGAAAAATTGATACCTTCGAGAATTCTTTTGAGATTTTCCATTACATTATGAATGCATCCAGTGTTGGCTGGATTGTGCATTCTTTTATTCAAGGATTGAACAGAATCCAGAATATATAACTGTGCTTAGTTTGGTGATTCACCTTGGTTAGGGTATAACGTAGATATTGCATGGTAAATTTGCAAATGGATTCTGTAACAGAAAGGTCCTTATCACCTGTGAATTGATTGGTCACCTTGTGCATCCATTTATGGACTATTGTATGATCTTATGTTTTCCATAAAATTCTTGGAGATTGGTTCCGGTCCCTTCATGTAATTAGTAATACAGGTATGCATTCGTACTTCTTCCAATATGATGATTCCATTATAACAACAGTTCATTGTAATTTTATTTTTTAAATACTTGGCATTACAAAATGGGCATTTTTTCTTCATTGGGCCAAGATAGCATGCTTCAATATCATCTTCATTGAAGTTTTTGTCAAGCAAAGCAGTACTGCAAGACCTCAAGTTCTTATGCCAGGTTGGTTAGTACGCGCTAATCTGTGTCTCTCAGTTTTGGCTTCACAATGCTGCTGAAGCTCACCTTCTGTCATATTCTGTCGGGCCGACCTATGCCTTTTCATCAATGCTACAATTGAAGGTGCTGTACTATAACCTTACTTCTACGTACCCTTTGAGCGTCGGCCCTTCTTGCTTTTTTTGCCTGACCTTCCTCCTTAGAGGGTACTTATTCGATGCATTATTAAGGATCGAATAAGGTATAAACTTTTATTAGAAGGTTTTAATTTTATTGCAGCATTAGCTGATAAAATAATGTGTTTGTTGTTGGGTTGCTAGTGCAGAAGTTTGTGGGTGTGATCTTATGTATGTCTTCCTCCCCTGGCTCCTTTACTACCTTTTTTTTTTGCACCATGCCAAGACTTTTTAGGTCAGGTGTTTGTCTATGTATTCCTCAGTTGTTTTTTTTCCTTCCCTTTAGCCTTTATCTTTAATTATATTTTTGTTTATTTATTACTCTTGAAGTAATTTTCTCCCTTTTTCCAGTAGCCTCATGGTCAGTGTATGCATGGTGTATTACAAATAAAATTGTGCCAGAGTGTGTTGACGTTATAGTACATTACTTTAATAAAATGGCAGCAGATATCGGCTCCATTTTGTTGAAGATACAGTATCTCTGAATTCACTTACACGGTGTGTTCAATAAAATGCCGCCATAGTGTAGTATGCACACGCGCTGACTCCAGGGCTACAGTGTGCAGGTGCCGCCCATACCGTCTTCAGACAGGACACGTCCAGTATTATATTTAAGAAGGTCAGATGACTGTGCCAAAATTGACAACTGGTTCCAGTAAAAACCTCACTGCTATAATCAGTTTGCATTAAAATAAAATATTCTTTAAGCCTCTTCCCCTTGGCAAAAGGATAAGAATTTAGTGGGACACCAGTCGATGATAGAATCTCTTGCTTCTCTGCATCTTTTCCAGAAGACTGACTGTTTCAGGATCTTTGAGAAACTGCTGCTAACAATGAGGATAACTATATTACTTGCTTAATTTAAAGAGGTTGTCCACTACTTTACATTGATGACCTATCCTAAGGATAGGTCATCAATGTCTGACGGTCTGTTTTTTCAGGGTCCGACACCCGGCACCCCCTTGCGAAGCTGGCTGTCTTGATAGTGGCTGCCACAGGGTACAGCACATCTATCTCCTATTGATTTGATAGGAGGCAGATGTGCAGTACTAAGCCTTAGCCACTACCAGAAGACTGCTCAGACATTTATGACGTATCCTAAGGATAGGTCATGAATGTAAAGCAGTGTACATCTTTAAACATAAAGTTTTAGGTTTAGTTTTCCTTTAAATAATGGAGATCAACTTGTAGAAAATGTGCCTTTCTGTCAGATCAAGTGACTGTTCCAGGGTTTAGTTAAAGAGCCATTAGGAATAAATCTTAAGATATATAAATAACTGTGACACATACATTAACATTTTCTGCCACCCTTGAAGGATTTTTAGAGGGATTGCTTAGAGTTTTAAGAAAATGACCAATGAGCAGAAAATATTATCAATTTAAAGTATAACCATTGTTAACTCATTAAATCTATAGCTACTCCAGCACTGCTGCAGTTGTGGTCTCACTTGTCATGTACATCATTCACCGTTGCAGCCAAAGACTAGTTTATATGTGATGTTATCATTGCATTACTTTATCAAATATCACCGAGGACGAGCCGCAGGGGAGACTAGTCAGACCGTTGTGTCCACGGTTTCACCGTGCCTAGTCACAGAAGTCAAGAAGCTGCTGGGGACCCACCTCTCTGACTTGTCTTCTGTGCTTCATGGTCCTTTTTGGCTATAAACCCCTACACCCCGAAGCCTGTTTTCATCTTCCTGACCAGGCCAATTTTTACAATTCTGACCACTGTCACTTTATGAAGTCATAACTCTAGAACACTTCAATGGATCCCGGTGATTCTGAGATTATTTTCTCATGACATATTGTACTTTATGATGGTGGTAAAATTTATTTGATATGAAGTGTTTGTTAAAAATACATAAATTTGGTGAAAATTTTGAAAATTTTGCAATTTTCAAATTTTAATTTTAGTGCCCTTAAATTAGAGTCATATCCCACAAAATAGTTAATAAATAACATTTCCCACGTGTGTACTTTACATCAGCACAATTTTGGAAACATATTTTTTTTTGTTAGGAAGATAGAAGGGTTAAAAGTTGATCAACAATTTCTCATTTTTACAACAAAATTTGCAAAACCATTTTTTTAGTGACCAACTCACATTGTGACTTTGAGGGGCTTATATGACAGAAAATACCCCAAAATGACACCTTTCTAAAACTGCACCCCAGTTCAAAACCACATTCAAGAAGTTTATTAACCCTTCATGTGCTTAACATGAATATTTGGAATGTGGGAAAAAAAAAATAAACATTTACTTTTATTTCACAAAAATTTTCCTTTAGACCTATTTGTTTTTAGTTTTGCAAGGATAACAGGAGAAAATTGACCATAAATTTTGTTGTGCAATTTCTGCTGAGCATGCCAATACCCCATATGAAGGGGAAGTCTACTGTTTGGGCGCACAGCAGGGCTCGGAAGGGAAGGAGCGACATTTCATTTTTTGAATGTAAAATTTGCTGGCATAATTAGCAGTCGTTTGGAGAGCCCCTGATGAGCCTAAACAGTGGAATCCCCTACAAGTGACACCATTTTGGAAACTAGACCCCTTAGGGAACTTATTTAAATGTGTATTGAGCACATTGAACCTCCAGGTGCTTCACAGAAGTTTATAACGTTAAGCTGTGAAAATAAAAAAAATCAAATTTTTCCAAGATATTTATTTTTTAGCTCCAAATTTTGCATTTTCATAATAGTAACAAGAGAAATTGCTGCATAAAATTTGTTGTGCAATTTCTCCTGAGTGTGCAGATACCCAATATGTGGAGGAAAGCAACTGTTTGGGTGCACGGCAGGGCTTGGAAGGGAAGGAGCGCCATTTGACTTTTTGAATGTAAAATATGCTGGAATAATTAGCGGATGCCATGTCGCATTTGGAGAGCCCCTGATGTGCCTAAACAGTGGAAACCCCCCACAAGTGACCACATTTTGGAAATTATAACCCTTTGGGAATTTATCTACAGATGTAGTGATGATTTTGACTCCATGGGTTTTTCCAGAAGCAGGCAGCAGTGGATGTTGTTGAGTGAAAATTGCAAACTGCTGTTGTAGTGACGAGTACATTATGCCCAGCTTACACTTCTTGAGACAAGCACCTGTAAATTAGCTGGGCTCTTAACACTACAGAAATGGCAAAAATGTGCTCGCTAAATGTTGCTTAAGGTGCTGTCACACTAAGCGAGATCGCTAACGAGATCGCTAAAGCGTCAGTGATTTTATGACGCAGCAGCGATCTTGCTAGCGACGCCGCTGTGTGTGACATGTAGTGATGATGTGGCCCCCGCTGCGATGTCACTGATCGCTCATGAACGTTCTGAGCCGTTTTTTGGTCGTTGGTGTCCCGCTGGTGAGCCTGAATCGCTGAGTGTGACACCCTTTATGAATGACCAGGCGGGACTAGGTTTTCCCTACGACCGCAGAGGTCGTTATACAGATCGCTGATCTCTGATGAGATCTTTGTGTTTGGAAGCTAACTAGCGATCATATAGCGATCGCACCAACGATCTCGCCAGGTCATGTCGTTGTCGTGATCGCTGGTGCGATCGCTAAGTATGACAGTGCCTTTAGGAACACTGGGGCTCAGAAGGGAGTGGGGCAATTAGATTTGAGAGTACAGAATTTGCTGAATTTCTTTTGGGGAGTGTGAAGTCATTTAGCTTTTCCAGAGCCTTTGTGTTACCAGTAACATGGAAGCCCACTACATTTCCGTTAACAGATGACGGCCCTCTACGTCTACGTAAGTACTCTACGCTGAGCACTTACTTTGGGGTTTCCATTCAAATCTCCGAGTGACATGACAGATGAAACCCTGAGGGATCCATTCACTATAATGAAGCAGCAGATTTACTCAGAACTCCATCTGGCCTCTGTTCAGCGGTGTCCTTTTCAAAAGTGCACAAAACTGTGGCCAATGGCACTTTTATGCAATCCTAAAAAGATGGACACCGCCGGATCACAGATCAGATGGCATCCACAGTGCCTCCCTCTGCCTTATTATAAGGGAATCTTCCCCGGGTGTTCTGTCTGAATCATGTATTTCAGAGATTTACAAGGAAACCCAGGGGTAAGCGCTCAGAGCAGAGCGCAGGATAAATGTGCCTTACTGCGATCTTTGGGAGGCAGATTGAAAAAAATCAACAGCATGTGAAGAATTGATTTTATTTATTTTTTACTCCATTCCTTGTGCAGTATAAGTGATTAGGCGACTTTATTCTTCAGGTCGGTGCGATCACAGTAATACCAGATTTATACCGGGTTTTTATGTTTGGCTGCTATCACACACTAAAAGACGCTTTTTATTGCGAAAGCTAGTTTTTGCATCACCATATTTTGAGAGCTATAATTTTTTCATATTTCGGCAGAGTCATGTGAGGGCTTATTTTTTGCCAGATGAACTGACATTTTTATTGGTACCATTTTCGGGCACATGACATTTTTTGATCGCTTTCTATTCCAATTTTTGGGAGACAGAATGAACAGAAACCAGCAATTCAGGAATTGCTTCTTGTTTTGTTTTTTTATACTGTTCCGTATGTGGTAAAATTGGTAAGACAGCTTTATTCTTCGGGTCAGTACAATAACAGCGATATCTCATTTATATACCGTATATACTCATGTATAAGCCGACCCGTGTATAAGCCGACCCCCCTAATTTTGCCACAAAAAACTGGGAAAACTTATTGACTCGCGTATAAGCCTAGGGTGAAAAATGATTATGCCCCCATATGCTCCATAGATTATGCCCCCATAAGTTGCTCCACAGATTATGCCCCCATATGCTCCACAGATTATGCCCCCATATGCTCCACAGATTATGCCCCCATATGCTCCACAGATTATGCCCCCATATGCTGCACAGATTATGCCCCATATGTTCCAGATTATGCCCCATATGTTCCACAGATTATGCCCCCATATGCTCCACAGATTATGCCCAATATGCTCCACAGATTATGCCCCCATATGCTCCACAGATTATGCCCCATATGCTCCACAGATTATGCCCAATATGCTCCACAGATTATGCCCCATATGCTCCACAGATTATGCCCCCATATGCTCCACAGATTATGCCCCCATATGTTCCACAGATTATGCCCCATATGCTCCACAGATTATGCCCCATATGTTCCACAGATTATGCCTCCATATGTTCCACAGATTATGCCCCATATGCTCCACAGATTATGCCCCCATATGTTCCACAGATTATGCCCTATATGCTCCACAGATTATGCCCCATAGTATAGGTCGCCTTATGTTGCCGCGCTGCTGCAAAAAAATGACATACTCACCTCTCGTCACTGGGAGCCAGGTGCCAGTGTCCTGAGCAGGCGATGATACCGGCGCGCTATGGGGTACAGGTGCCGATGTCACCGCTCGCTCAGGACCCCGGCACCTGAGATATTTACCTGTCACCGGACTGGTCCACGGCTGCGCTGCTCCCTCTTCCGGTTCCTCGGCAGTGAATGATCAGGCAGAGGGCGCGGCGCGCACTAACGACGTCATCGTGCCCTCTGCCTGAACATTCACAGCCAGAGGAGTCGAATGAGGGAGCAGCGCAGCGGTGGTCTGGGGACAGGTAAATATCGCTATACTCACCCCTCCGCCGGCGCGTCTCTGCAGCCTCTCCTCTTCTCCCGGCTGTCTCCGCAGCTCTAACCATCCTACAGCGGTCACGTGGTACCGCTCATTTGAATATGTGCATATTCATGACTTTAATGAGTGGTACCATGTGACCGCTGCAGTAAGGAGCCGGAGATCGTGGGAGAAGCAGGGGGGCTGCAGAGACGCGCTGGCGGAGGGGTGAGTATGATCTGACACCCCCGCTCCACCTCCCCCGCCGACCCCCGTATAAGCGTATACGCCGAGAGGGGGACTTTCAGCCCTAAAAAATGAGCTGAAAATCTCGGCTTATACACGAGTATATACGGTATTATCTTTTTTTATGTTTTGGCGCTTTTACACAATAAAAACTATTTTATATAAAAAAATAATTATTTTTGCATCGCTATAACTTTTTTTTATTTTTCAGCTGATGGAGATGCATGGCAGCTTGTTTTTTGCAGGACAAGATGATGTTTTCAGCGGTACCATTTTTATTTACATCCGTCTTTTTGATAACGTTTTATTGCACTTTTTGTACAGCGGTATGATGATAAAGCATTGTTTTTTGCCTTGTTTTTTAACTATTTTCTTTCAGTATTCACTGAAGAGGTTAACTAGTGGGACAATTTTATAGAGCGGGTCATTATGGACGTGGCGATAACAAATATGTGTACTTTTATTGTTTGTTTTTTGTATTTGCATAAATAAATATATTTATTGGAAAAATATTTTATTTGTTTTTCTTTATTTAGGAATTAAAAAAAATATATTTTTACACATTATAATATTTTTTTTTTTACTTTTTTTACAGTGTCCCAGGATATGACATCACTATATAATGTCAGATCGCTGATCTGACACTGAATAGCAGAGTATCAGATCAGCGATCTGACAGGCAGGGAAGGAGGCATGCCAGCACCTGCTCTCAGCAGGCACTCACAAGCTACCTTCCCTGCAGGACCCGGAATGACCCTGCCGCCATCTTGGTGCCGGGGGTCTCCACGTTGACCATCAGAAAAATACGATCTTATAACGATGAGCGATGTTTCTCTATGCCGCTGTCATAGAGGCTTTAAATGCATCAGAGGGGTTAAATGCCCACGATCGGTGCTAGCACCGATTGTGGGCATAGCTGCGGGGTTTCAGCTGTCACATACAGCTGACACACCCGATCGCGGAGGCGCTTAGCGTGAGGCCGCGCGATCTGTGTGCCGTACTAGTACTGCTATTTTCAGGAACGCACCTCCCACAAAGCAGTAAGTAGGGTTAAACTATGTTTTACTTTGAAATTCTGCAATGTTTGAGAGTTAAATATATATATATATATATATTGTGATGCAGTGACCTCTGTTACAGCTAGGGGGCGCTGTATGTGCTCCTCAGGGTATGCATGTGGGCGTTTCCTTGATTGTGATGGTGAAACAGTGACCGGCATGATTGTAAATGGCCGGTATGTGTTGCAAAGGTCCTCTGCACTGTAAGCCCAAAAATGATGTTGTTGTGCTGGGACTTGTAGTCCATGAGTTTATTTACCTATAAGGGGGGCTTATAGGGCTAGTCGAAGAGCTAGGCGGGATCGGCTAGCCACACATACACTGCCCTCATATGGGGGTAGTTTGGGATATATAATGTGACTGAGGTCTGGTCACAGGATCGTGTGTTTTGAACCTGAGTGGTCAGAGTGCAAGGTCCTGGAAGGCCTGTGTGTTGGAAGTTTCTAACTTCCTGAAGAGCACATCATGAGTCCCCGGACCTGGAAGCCCCCAGTGAGGCCTGTGTGTTGGATGGTCCCAGGGAGGGATGGGCGTCCTGAATAGCACCCGGAGAGGCCATTTGTGAGGAGAGTCTGTGACGGCCTGCGTTTGGGGGAGCTACCAACCTTCTGAGGGTCCGGACTGTCAAGAGTGCCCTGGTCACAAGGATGGTGATCCCAGCAAGGCAGAGAGTGAACTGACAGGGATTCGGCATCTGGAGCAGGAGCTTCTGTAAGGTACCTCCACAGACTCTTGGTCCTTGTTAGGTTCTATGAATGTTGATAAACTGTTTGGCATGCGGTCGCCCACGGTCACTGGACAGAGAGGTCTGGCGTGTTTAGGGACTGCAAGTTAAGGCCATATCTTGTAAAGTTCTATGGACTATGTGATGTATAACATATCCCACAGCGGTTTATGATGGGATAATAAACTGCATAGACTGTTTTATGTGCAAAACCGTGCCTTTCTACGTTAATCCCGTGCCAAGCGAGTGTCCCCCAAATACATTCTGTAAACACAGCCTTACAATATATATATAATCTGAAATCATACATCCTTGGTCTAATACATGATCTTTGGACTAATACATGCTGCTTGTGGATTGGGCAGCATGTATCAATGTCAGGTTCCCGTTCATATACAGTTGGTGCTAGCTCTGTTGTTTTTTTGTTTTTTTTGCTTTTGTATTTCCAATCCTTGAGTTACTTTCTTAAAATCTCAGACAAACCTCTCGCATTCAATATAGAGAATAATGTGCTATTTTCAATCCCATTGTCATATTGGCACTGTGCAGGTACTAAGTTTTATTAAAAATGTTCTCTGGGAAAATGAAAAAATAAATAAAGGAAGTTAATTATGAGTAGATTCCTAATTACCTTTAATTTAATTTTACCTAGGGAGATAATCACTATAGTACAATACAATGGTTGTCACATTGTTACACTGTTTAAAGAACCTGCCCTGGAATGTTAATAGGAAAGAAGCCTATGAGCATGTGCAGAAAAAAGCTCCAGGTCACAGCTGCTACTCTCACTCAAAAACCAGCGTGGAAAACAGCGGTTTCTTCTTACCTCAGCACCCCTAATATCTCCATTATTATGACAAGGACACAGGATGGACAGCAGTGTGAGCAGCCTCTTCTTACATCAGCACCTCTGATATCTCCAGTATTAGATCAGAATAGACAGGTTATTCAGCAGTGTGAGCAGCCTCTTCTTACATCAACACCTCTGATATCTCCAGTATTAGATCAGAATAGACAGGTTATTCAGCATTGTGGCAGCCTCTTCTTACATCAGCACCTCTGATATCTCCAGTATTAGATCAGAATAAACAGGTTGTTCAGCATTGTGAGCAGCCTCTTCTTACATCAGCTCCTCTGATATCTCCAGTATTAGATCAGAATAGACAGGTTATTCAGCATTGTGAGCATCCTCTTCTTACATCAACACCTCTGATATCTCCAGTATTAGATCAGAATAGACAGGTTATTCAGCATTGTGAGCAGCCTCTTCTTACATCAGCTCCTCTGATATCTCCAGTATTAGATCAGAATAGACAGGTTTTTCAGCAGTGTGAGCAGCCCCTTCTTACCCCAGCACTGTCACGGGTGTGTCGCGGCGGAGATCGTTGCGATTGCACACCCTGACTTCGCACAGCTGAGTTTCTGGTGCTGGGTGTTTTTCTGCACTGAGGGAGTTAATTCTTTCTCTCTCGGTGCTGGACTGACCAGCCTCGCCCAGCTGCAATTGATGTTTTGTTAATTAGCTTCCTTCATATACCTGCTGGTCTGCTGGGGAAGTTGCCGGTGAAAGCATTCATTCAGACCAGCAGAGCGGATCGTTTCTGAGAAGACTTAAGCTAAGAGTGCCTGTTGTGGTTTTTCCTCTCCTCGCTTATTGTTTATCTCCTTTACCTTTTGTGTTCCTCTGTAGTGGAAGTTTTGTATGCAAGACAGTGTTTTCTTTACCCCTTGTCTGTTTCGTGTGTCTTAGACTGTGTGTAAGCTGTGACCTGCCCATTCCCTGTGGTGGTAATCAGGGTCCTTCTCAGGACTAGATTACAGTGGTCAGGGATCTACAGGAGACAGGGTTACGCTGGCGGCCTGGACCTCTCTACCATTAACAGTACCTCCAGGTAGAGGGACTAGTCAGGACCCCAGTTCAGGGTCAGCATAAACCCCGGTCCACCTCTATCCTGAGACAGCGTGACACGTACACAGTATAGACCCACAATTCATAGTATATTATGTCAGGTAAGACATTGCTGGCAGATACTATGTATACATGTTGATATTTTCTATTATATGTAATATAGAATGTAGTCACATTAGATATAGGTTACTATCATAGAATATATCTGTTATACGTCGTGACATTTTCACCGGCCTCTCTAAAAGATTCTCCCCAGCTACCATGGATCCAGTAGCCCAGTTAGCTCAGCAGTTACAGAGTTTGTCCATGGAGCTGACGGACGTTAAGTCCAAGGTTTTGTACCCCCGGGAGCAAACCAGATCTGAACCTAAAGTAGCTCTCCCGGACAGGTTCACTGGTGGGCGGGACAAATTTTTTACCTTCCGGGAGGCATGTAAATTATATTTTCGGCTACGGCCTCGGTCTTCGGGGAGTGAAGATCAGAGGGTGGGAATTGTCATCTCGCTCTTACAAGGGGACACTCAATCCTGGGCGTTCTCTCTTCCTCCGGACTCCTCGGCTCTCCAGTCAGTAGATCGATTTTTTACAGCCCTGGGTCTGGTATATGATGATCCGGATCGGGTCTCCCTTACTGAAATGAAGTTACGTAAGATACAGCAGGGAGATCGTCCGGCGGAGGAATTTTCTTCTGAGTTCCGTAGATGGGCCACAGATACTCAGTGGAATGACCCAGCTCTAAGGAGCCAGTTTTGTCAAGGATTATCTGACAAATTAAAAGATGTGTTGGCTCAGTATGATTCTCCCCGTCACTGGAGGCCGCTATGGCCCTTGCTATTCCCATTGATAGACGGCTTCGGGAGAGGTGAGAGGTAACTCCGCCCCCTGTGATGACTCCACCTCCTTCTAAAGTCCCTAATATTGAGGTTCCCCTGGTTTGTTCTGAGGAGCCTATGCAATTAGGAGGGACATCGTTTCGAGGGAGGGGATCGGCGGTGCGCCGCAAGACAGGAAAGTGTTACTTCTGCGGGAGAAAGGGACATTTTGTTGGGGGTGTCCATCCCGTACTTTGCTGAGCAAGGAGTCACCGGAAAACTGTTGATCCCAGGTTGTGTGGTGGACGACAATCTGGGAGTATGTATTTCGTCCCCAAGTCCGTCTCAGTTTCTCGTACCAGCGGAGGCGGTGGTAGGTACGAGAACTGAGAGGATTTCTGTTCTTCTGGATAGTGGGGCCGCGGCTAATCTGGTGGACGCTCGGTTTGCCCAGGTGCAAGGTATGCAACTGAGTGTATTGGCCAAACCTATCCCTATATTCTCTATTGACGCCAGGCCTCTCGGTCAAGGTAGCTTTGTTCAAGCCGTGCATAACATAGACCTTCGAGTGGGGGCAATACATAAAGAACTATTGTCTTGTTATGTGTTGGAGGGCCTTCCCACTCCTATTGTGTTGGGACTTCCTTGGTTAACTAAACATAACCCAGTTATTAATTGGCAATCCAGAGAGATAAGCCAGTGGGGTGAATTTTGCAATAGTAACTGCATGAACACGGTCATCGGTGCGGTCGTGCCTAGAACCTTACCTCCTTTTCTGGAGGACTTTGAGGATGTGTTTTCAGAGGAAGGGTGTCAAGAATTACCTCCTCATCGCGCATATGACTGTGCTATAAAATTGCTTCCTGATGCTAAGTTACCAAAATCTAGGTTATATAACCTTTCTGGTCCTGAGAGGCAAGCTATGAAGGATTATATTTCGGAAAGTCTGGCCAAGGGGCATATTAGACCTTCATCTTCTCCAGTGGCCGGGGGGTTCTTCTTTGTGAAGAAAAAAGATGGAGGCCTACGCCCTTGCCTGGATTTCCGTGAGCTTAATCGGATTACGGTCCGAGATCCGTATCAGCTCCCACTTATTCCTGATCTCTTCAATCAGATTGTGGGCGCCAAATGGTTCTCTAAGTTGGATCTCAGGGGGGCGTATAATCTGATTAGGATAAAGGAGGGGGATGAGTGGAAGACGGCGTTTAACACTCCGGAGGGACATTATGAGAACCTTGTCATGCCTTTCGGTCTGACTACTGCCCCGGCGGTGTTTCAACATTTTGTTAATGACATCTTTCGCCACCTAGTGGGACAGTTTGTTGTCATTTATCTAGATGACATCTTAATTTACTCGCCGGATCTTGTGTCTCATCAGGAGCATGTGAGACAAGTATTGCAGATCTTGCGAGACAATAAACTGTATGCCAAATGGGAGAAGTGTGTATTCGCCGTACAAGAACTTCAGTTTTTAGGATTCCTGGTGTCAGCTTCCGGTTTCCGTATGGACCCTGGGAAAGTGAAGGCTGTGCTTGAATGGGATCGGCCAGAGGATCTTAAAGCACTGCAGCGTTTCCTGGGTTTGCTAACTACTACCGGAAATTTATTCGTAATTTCTCATCCGTTGTCAAACCTCTCACTGACATGACAAAAAAAGGGACGGATTTTTCTAGGTGGTCTGACAAAGCTTGTCAAGCATTTTCCTCCTTGAAAAAATGTTTTGCTTCAGCACCCATACTCATCCAACCTGATGCATCACAACCGTTTATTGTGGAGGTAGACGCATCTGACGTAGGAGTGGGTGCGGTATTATCTCAAGGTCCGTCCCCTGGTAAATGGCATCCGTGCGCTTTCTTCTCTAAAAAATTGTCGTCCGCCGAGAGGAATTATGATGTCGGCAATAAGGAACTCTTGGCCATTAAGTTGGCTTTTGAAGAGTGGCATCACTTTTTGGAGGGGGCAGTCCACCCGGTCACCGTCATTACTGATCACAAGAACTTGCTGTATTTAGAGTCTGCAAAACGTCTGAATTCCAGACAAGCTAGATGGTCGTTGTTTTTTACCAGGTTTAATTTTGTCGTCACATATCGTCCTGGGTCAAAAAATGTAAGGCTGATGCCTTATCTCGTAGTTTCCCGGGGGCCGGGAAGACGGATGACCCGGTTCCTATTCTTCAGGAGGGAGTTGTGGTGTCGGCGGTTTGCTCTGAGCTTGAGGAGGAGGTATTGGAGGCTCAGGGGGACGCCCCTGTAGGACCTCCAGGGAGACTGTTTGTTCCAGATCAATTAAGACAAAAGGTTATCGAGGCACATCATAATTCTGCTTTGGCAGGACACCCAGGGAGTAAAGCAACTGTAGATCTTGTTTCTCGCCGGTTTTGGTGGCCTAACTTAAATAAAGAGGTGGTAACTTTTGTCGCGTCCTGTGGGGTATGTGCGCGCTCTAAGACCCCACATACCCGTCCGTCTGGGGCCCTTTTACCATTGAAAATCCCGGAGCGTCCATGGACCCATCTGTCTATGGACTTCATTACGGACCTCCCTCCGTCTTCAGGTAAAACTGTCATATTAGTTGTAGTTGACAGGTTCAGCAAAATGGCACATTTTATTGCTCTTCCTGCTCTTCCTAATGCTAAAACTCTGGCGCAGGTGTTCATTGGGGAGATTGTGAGACTTCACGGGTTGCCTTCCGATGTGGTGTCGGATCGGGGTTCTCAGTTTGTGTCCAAATTCTGGAAGGCATTTTGTTCTCGTCGGGGGATGCAGTTGTCATTTTCTTCGGCTTTTCATCCGCAGACCAATGGTCAGACAGAGCGTCTGAATAAGAGCTTAGAGACATATCTCCGGTGTTTTGTCTCAGAGAACCAAGAGGACTGGTCTTCTTTCTTGCCTCTGGCAGAGTTCGCTCTTAACAATAGGCGGAGCGAGTCCACTGGTAAGTCCCCGTTTTTTGGGGCATATGGTTTTCACCCCCAGTTTTGTACTTTCAATGGGGGGGGCTCTTCTGGGGTTCCTGAGGAGGAACGATTTCGTCGTCACTTGCTTCAGTGTGGAGAGGAGTGCTTAATAATCTGAGCACTATGGGGAACCGAGACAAACGTATGGCTGAAAGGAGGAGAGTGTCTGGTCCAGACCTAAGTGTGAACGATCTGGTATGGTTGTCTACCAAGAATATAAAACTTAAGGTTCCCTCCTGGAAACTCGGTCCCAGATTCATCGGCCATACAGGATCAGTTCAATAATTAATCCGGTGGCTTTCCGTCTTGACCTCCCTCCTACGTTTAAAATCCACAATGTGTTCCACAAATCGTTGCTTAAGAGGTATGTGGCACCAGTTATACCGTCACCTCTACCTCCTCCTCCAGTGGTGGTCAATGGTAATTTGGAGTTTCAGGTATCGAAGATCATTGACTCACGTCGGAATCGCCGGTCCCTTCAGTACCTTGTTCATTGGAGGGGGTATGGTCCTGAGGAGAGGATGTGGGTTTCTGCGTCGGATATTAACGCAGACCGATTGGTTCGGGCCTTCCACACTACTCACCCAGATAGACCAGGCCCTGAGGGTCCAGAGGCCCCTCGTAGAAGGGGGGGTACTGTCACGGGTGTGTCGCGGCGGAGATCGTTGCGATTGCACACCCTGACTTCGCACAGCTGAGTTTCTGGTGCTGGGTGTTTTTCGGCACTGAGGGAGTTAATTCTTTCTCTCTCGGTGCTGGACTGACCAGGCTCGCCCAGCTGCAATTGATGTTTTGTTAATTAGCTTCCTTCATATACCTGCTGGTCTGCTGGGGAAGTTGCCGGTGAAAGCATTCATTCAGACCAGCAGAGCGGATCGTTTCTGAGAAGACTTAAGCTAAGAGTGCCTGTTGTGGTTTTTCCTCTCCTCGCTTATTGTTTATCTCCTTTACCTTTTGTGTTCCTCTGTAGTGGAAGTTTTGTATGCAAGACAGTGTTTTCTTTACCCCTTGTCTGTTTCGTGTGTCTTAGACTGTGTGTAAGCTGTGACCTGCCCATTCCCTGTGGTGGTAATCAGGGTCCTTCTCAGGACTAGATTACAGTGGTCAGGGATCTACAGGAGACAGGGTTACGCTGGCGGCCTGGACATCTGTACCATTAACAGTACCTCCAGGTAGAGGGACTAGTCAGGACCCCAGTTCAGGGTCAGCATAGACCCCGGTCCACCTCTATCCTGAGACAGCGTGACACATACACAGTATAGACCCACAATTCATAGGATATTATGTCAGGTAAGACATTGCTGGCAGATACTATGTATACATGTTGATATTTTCTATTATATGTAATATAGAATGTAGTCACATTAGATATAGGTTACTATCATAGAATATATCTGTTATACGTCGTGACAAGCACCCATGGGATCTCCAATATTAGATCAGAAAGTCATGGTGTACAGCAGTGTGAACAGTCTCATCTTACCTTAACACCTATGGTATCCTCAGTATTAGATCAGAAACACAGTGTGGACAGCAGTTCCCCATCCTATTAAAACTCCTGGACAGTTTTCAGTCAGTTTAACCAAATTGCAACCATTTTGATGTGCTACACTAATTACCTCCATAAACAAAATAAGTCTGATTTGCTATTTAGGAATTTATTTCTAATTTATTTTATTTATTTATTTCTCTCAGTTATATAACGCCATTAATTCCACATCGCTTTACAGACATTTCTAATGCCATTTTCTTTATTTTTTTTCTTCTATTTCCAGATAATCCCTTAAACTTGAATGATGGTGAGTACTTATGGTTGAACCCCTAAAATCAGTAAGTGAAGCATATCAATAGATGTAGTTTTAAAAGAGCTTCTCAGAAACATTGCTCTTCCACGTGCAGAAAGAGTTTAGATAGGGCTTTCTAAAACAAGAAAAATGCCTTCTACAGCGTCAACTACTGCGACATTGCACTGAAATTCAGCTTTTATTGGTATGCAAATTAGGCCACTGGTGGGTATATCAGTTCACATGCAGAATATGGCTCCTCTTTGCTCCCGCCTTTCCCCCTGGTACCACTCCTGTTTATTGATAGTGGAGAAACAGAGATGCCATTATGCAACAGAGCCACTGTCTCAACCATCAATCAAGAAGTATGAGTGGCACCACAGTGGAAATAATCAATGAGGAGCCACAGACTGCAAGTGCATGGATATGCCCACCAGGGTACTTGCTAACCTAATTTGCATATCAAACAAGGCCAAGCGAAAGCACAGGTGATGGAACTGTAATAGGCATCTTTCATAAAGTTTTAACTACCTTATTTAGGACTATCTATACTTACAAAGGGGTAGTGTTACAACGGGCAAGTAAAAACATAAGAACGATGTCAGGATACAGAAAGTTAATTTTTTACGCTTAAAGAGAAGCTATTATCGGAAAATAACCCTTTGGTTACACTAATCATCATCAACAACTTGTTCACAAAACATTGAGAAAGTGGATGAACATATAGAAGCAAAATAAAGTCTTTACCTAGAATCCTTACGGACGCAGGTGACATCAGGATTCTGACAACTGGGATTGTAGTAATGCCGCGAGGTGGGTTCAGCTGACACTCCTTCCTTGGCTTTCTGACGTCTATGGGTGTCAGTAGCTTTCTCATTACATTGAGCAGGCCCTTGGTTTATGACACTTAGAAGCTTCTTCCTCTGACTTCCTTTTGGGATAATTGGATATTGTACCCAACAGCATCCTGTAGTTTGTCTATCTGAACGGATTTAGTTTCCAGTTCCTTCTCCAGCTGTTTGATTTTGTCATCCTTTTCTTGCAGCTCTTTCCATTTCTGCCTTAGTTCTTCTTCGAGAAGCAGTACTGTCTCTTGCAGTTTACTAAAGGCCCCAGAGGAATGTTCTCTCCTCCTAGAGGAGAGACAGCTATTCTCCCTCCGTGGGGCTCTGATAGTTCCATTTCCCATGCTGTTTTGATTGTACATCCCGGAGGAAAGGTACTTTGCTCAGTAATTGCTACTTAGATGTCTGCTCTTCTCATGACTCCCAAAATGTTGGTTATATCAAAGTACATATGCAGATTACATTGCCAATATTTTGAATGGATGAAGAATCTTATCAAAACCTAAATGATGAAGAGGAAAAAAAAAAGAGTTAAAGCCACATTTCTCATATTTCACTATACTATGTTTTACTGGCATTATTGGAGAGTTTTAACTAATAATAGCAATTTTTCTGAGTCTAAAAATCCAGTTCTACTTCTTGCATATGTTTTAGTTTAATAGACCTCTTTATAAAAATGGATTGACAAAAGAATGATTCTTCAATACACAATAAAGACCCCCTTTACTAATTCAGGACACTCTACTACAGTGCCTGTGGCAGTACAAATGTAAGAAATCCCGATTCACAGCAGCGATACCGCCCATTGTTTGGAGGAAGGTTATGTCTGTAGTTACAGTAACTCATTCCTCTTCGGGGACTTGCGGCACATTTAAAAGACAGTTCCCAAATTTGCATCAAAATAAAGAATTATCGATTTCTATATTGAATGATTTGTCTATAGCCTATTGCTGTGACTTGCTCATTCAGCAGTCTAGTGAACATATGTGAACACAGTTCTCTGTTATTTGCCACCAAATTCTGTGACATTTCAAAAATTTTAAATAACCAATAAATTTTGTTCAACTTTGCAATTGTGTCCCACTTGTTGTTGATTCTTCACCAAAAATTTACATTTGGTATCTTTATGTTTGAAGCATATGTGGGAAAAGGTTGAAAAGTTCCAGGAGCCGAATACTTTTGCAAGGCACTGTATACTGCATTATACTGCAGTGTTTAATGTGACCCATAAAATTATGATAATTTGACTAGAGAACTTGTGGCAATGTCTATTGCTTTTATAATGATTCCATCACCTGTGCAATACTAAGGAAATGAGATGGTGAAGTGTAATGAGTTGGGGCCATGAGGACTGGAGTTTGGGAAACACTGCATCAGATACAAACTTTAGAGGCTGATTAAACAAGAACCATATTTTGGATTCCTTCACCAAAAGTATCAATTCAGTATAAGGCCTTGTTCCCACTGACGTATAAATACGCAAAGTGTAATGTGAGAAAAAAAAATTGCATTGCACACTCACTAATGTTATTGAATGAGACAGTGTTCATCCGCAAGATTTTCCTCAGCTAGAATCGAGCTGAGTAAACAAAAATTGCAGCTGTGTGCATCATATGAGACTCACCCATGTAAGTTAGTGGATACGAGGAAAAAATAGGGCTGCACACGAACCATATGTATGCAGATCCATTTTTACGCACATATCTCAAAGGATTCAAAAATTTTCATCAGCCAAGTATAGCAAATTCACAGCTAGAGCCCTCAGAATAGAAAGATAGATGATAGATAGTTTTTAAAAATATATTGTGGAACCAGGGAAAGTGTGTGGAACTGTTTTTTCAAATAAAGTTTTTTTGTGTGTGTATTTTTATTTTTGATTACTGGGATAGTAATGGGTGTGTCTGATAGACACTTCTCTATTACTAAACCCAGGGCTTGATGACAGCTGTGATTTTTTTGAGAAATCACAGTTGACATCAAGCCCAACTACCATTATCCCGATTGCCACTGCACCAGGATTACCGAGAATCAAATTTGGAAGTCCATGTGAACTGGCAATTTCAACTTTCAAACGATCCACTCATCACCGTCTTTAAGTATTCCAGAGCATGAAAATGCAGTTGAAAAGCATACTGAAATAAAGTTTCACCTTGATTAACATTGTAATCAGTAGTTATAAAATCCAGCATGTTAAATACTACCTTAGTGCTTTATATCAGTTCTCATTTGCTCAACGCAGAACATTATACTGTTTTCTACCTGAAAGCTGTCAGGCAACTGCTTTTTACTATTATTTTTTTCATATATTGAACTTTGAGTGCATTTTTGCCTACCTTTGAGAATCATTGATATATATTCGCATGGAACCATGATGGGAGCCATATATGTCACGGTGGTCCCAGGATGGGGGACTTACTGTATATAGCAGGATGGGCCCCTTATGATTTAGAACTCTACAAGGGCCCATACATCTAACAAACATGAGGTGAGGGGCAAGTCCAAATTTTGCACCGGGGCCCATCAGACTCTAGTTACGCCACTTAAAATAGGAATAGACATCTGATTGATTTGAGCATTAAATATCACTATAAGTCCACCAGTAAGACAATGTCACTTGGCAACATGAGAGGAGGACAAAACAAAACAAGCAAGACACACTCAACATGTCTGGCTACACTTTATGTAATATACATCTACAATGAAAGATGGTGAATATTGCAACAATGGTACGCTTTACTGCCTCCTGCAAACAAGCTAATTAATACTTGAATACCCAATGTGATTATTCTATTTATATGTAAGACTATATGTCATGCTATTTGGATGTTCATGCATAAGAGCATCACATATTCCCATGTTAATAAGCAAACCTTTCCTGGGTATTTTCACATGGCTGTAATTAGAATAAAAATAAAGCCATAAGAAGAACCTTCATCGGCAGCCAGCCGGCTTGTTAATAGCTGCTGGGTTGCAAATCATTTTTCATGCACTGCACAGTGAAAAATGAACTGGAAGGTAGGTGAAAACAGCAACGCAGAAGAAATAGAGATATATTACTGAGATTCTAGATTTTACAGTTTCACTTTTTGACTAATATAACAGTAGAGCGGTTGTAAATGTCCATGTCCACTTCTCCTTTGACACATTTGTTTTCATTATTTAGTAGATTGTTTATTTCCTACCTTCATTGTATAGTGCTACAGATTAATTCATCATCTGTCTTTTCCTGACCAATTTCACATGTAACAATAGGACCCAATAAAAATCAATGATTGGATGCACACCAGAAGAACAAAGCATGTTCAGAACATGATATCCCTATGATTATTTTAGTCTCCAGTAGGGATCATGTGAAATGCACACAGATAATGCGCAAAGTGATGTCTGTCACGATTCCACCGCTCAGTGTGTCTTGAATGCAGTGATTGACAGCTAAGTCAACCAGTCTGGTGCAGGGTTGTGCTGAGCTGTCCGTGTTTTAAATTCACAGCTCGGCCATCCAATCTGAGACTATGAGATCCTGAGCTTTCATCAGGTGCTCCCTGTTCCTAATGATTACTTTTTCTTCTGCTTATTATGTACCCTCCTGACTCTAGACTCCGTGACTTCTCCAACTGGCAATCTACATCTGAAAAAAGAAAAATCTTGACATGAGGCCTACATACATTTTTTTCATGACCTCTTCCATTATCTCTAGCCATCACTAAATGCAACTTACATCTGATCTGATTGCAACTTCCATCTAATCATTGGCTAAAATTGCACATGTAATGCCCATTACATTGGTTGATTTGCCAATACAGTAGTGCGACATATAAACAGTTTATTATAATAAAAAAAAGAAATACTAGAAGTATAGCCATAATATTAACAACTTTATTGAAACAAAATATTAAAACCAATAAAAGAGATACATTCAAACAAATGCGACAATGGTCTAAATGTCCAGACATATAATCAAGATTGTAATCTGCCACATCAACCTACCCCTAGGAGAAAGCTAACGCGAAACGTGCGTCGGGGAGCTGGACTACTTCTGACAGGTCATATGTCATTTTTTTCTATGCCTTCTATGCCTCTTTGCACTTTAAATTTATCATATGTATATATTCTGATGCCTATGCATGGATATATAGCCAGTGGATATTTATATACACATGTATTACACTGAGATTCTACGTCTTTACTGGCCATATGGCAATTTAGGGGAAACAGCACTATTGCTGCTGGGCCCTTAGCCCCCTCTTTATCACCTTACTAATGCACTAATTGCACTTTAGGTGTGTATCATTGATTTTTTGTCTATAGACAGCCTATACCTATGTGTACAGACATCACACTCTGATTTTACTAATCTTAGGCTGTATGACAATTTACATTTATATATAAAAGAGGAGGTGTCTTTATCTGACCTATTGGTTATATATATGTGTGGCCCCCCCCCCTTTCATTTTGTTGTGGATATCAGCATCCCTCATTCATTGATACACAGGGGTGTACACATCTTTTCTTGCTTGGAGTGCAGTGGCAGATTACAATCTTGATTATATGTCTGGACATTTAGACCATTGTGGCATTTGTTTGAATGTATTTCTTTTATTGGTTTTAATATTTTGTTTCAATAAAGTTGTTAATATTATGGCTATACTTCTAGTATTTCTTTTTTGATATATTACCCCTTATTGAAGTGCCATTACATAGGCCTGGTATAGGTTTTTTGAAAAAAAAGTTTATTATAATATTTGTTATCTAAAAATATCTATTATCGAAATAACTTTTTTTTTATTCAAATCCATTGTGAGCTAATAACAGAACTAGAAAAGTCCTAAGAATTGAAATTGAGCTTCACTCATCAGCCTTAATACCCTGTATAAGACTTTGAGAAAATAGCTGAAAATGGGGTTAAGCTACATTCAGTACAATGAAGATGAACTGCAATACCAGATGCAGCCCATGGACATAAGTGGTGCACTTTCTGAAGAAAATTTTGCGTAATCCCATAAAACAATTTAAAATCTATTGTTCATATTGTGTTATAATAATAATAATTTTTATTTCTATAGCTTCAGCATATTCTGCAGAACTTTACATTTTAGAGGGGACTTGCACGGACAGTAAAGACATTACAGAATAACAATAATCACATAAATCAACAAATCAACCAAGAAGGAGTGAGGGCCCTGCTCACAAGCTTACAATCTATGAGGAAATAGAGGAGACACAAAAGGTGAATGGTAAAAAGTGCTTGTATTGTATAGTCCAGCCATCAATTTAACCCTTTCTACCATTTGACGTATTATCCCATCCATGTGCCCTGGGACTTAATTCCCAAGGACGGGATAGTACGTCATAGTCGATCGGCCGCGCTCAGGGGGGGGAGCGAAGCAGATCGCGGCCAGATGTCAGCTGATTTTCAGAGCTGACACCCAGCACTAAGTGCCAGGAGCGGTCACGGACCTCTCCCGGCACTTTAATCCCTGGCACACTGTGATCAAACATGTTCACAGTGTTCCGGCAGCTGTCAGCCCCTCTGCTTTTGGATCCGAGACCCCGCAGCTTGCTGCGGGTTCCCGATCGCTGCCATGGAGACCCGATGTCGTCACGATGACATCCAGGTGTCCAGGCCTGAGAGACTTCCTGTCATGCGCAGTGATGACCAGGAAGTCTCTCAGGTCAGCGTTATAGAAGCTGCAACACTGACAGCTTCAATAGCATGCAGATCTGCATGCTATAGACGCGATCAGCCTGCAGAAAATGAGTGTCCCATAGTGGGACAATGTGTAAAACTAAGAATTAAATAAAAAAAATTTTTTTAAATAATTGTAAAAATATTTAAAAAAATAATAAAAAATAATAATAAAAAAATATTTCTTCTATCAATAGATAAATATTTTAATAAAAAAAAATCTAAACAAATAAATTACACATATTTGGTATCCCCGCGACCAAAACAACCCACCCTATAATACTGTCCCATTAGTTAACCCCTTTAGTGAACACCATAAAAAAAGGCAAAAAAACAACGCTTTATCATACCGCCATTCAAAAAGTGGAATAACACGCGATCAAAAATACATATATAAATAAAAGTGACACCACTGAAAACGTCAGATTGTCCCACAAAAAAGATCCACAATATAGCATCATCAGCAAAAAAATAAAAAAGTTATAGCTGTAAGAATAAAGAGATGCAAAAATAATTATTTTTTCTATAAAATAGTTTTTATTCTATAAAACATTAAAAAAAGATATAAATGAGGTATCACTGTAATCGTACTGACCCAAAGAATAAAGCTGCCTTATCAGTTTTACCACATGCAGAACAGTGTAAACGCCCCACCAAAAGAAATTAATGAATTGCTGGTTTTTGTTCATTCTTCCTCCCAAAAATCTTAATAAAAAGCGATCAAAAAATGTCCTGTGCCCAAAAATGTTACCAATAAAAATGTCACCTCGTCCAGCAAAAAACAAGACCTCACATGGTTCTGTTGGCCAAAATATGGAAAAATTATAGCTCTCAAAATATGGTGGTACAAAAACTATTTTTTGCAATAAAAAGCATTTTTCAGTGTGTGACAGCTGCCAAACATAAATACCAAAACATAAAAACATAAATGCCAAAAATACCCGCTATAAATAGTAAACCAAACCCCCCTTTATCACCCCCTTAGTTAGGGAAAAGTAATAAAATAAAAAAATGTATTTATTTCCATTTTCCCATTAGGGTTAGGGTTAGTGTTGGGGCTAAAGTTAGGGCTAGGGTTAGGGCTTAAGTTAAGGCTAGAGTTAGGGTTGGGGCTAAAGTTAGTGCTAGGGTTGGGTCTAAAGTTAGGTTTGGGGCTAAAGTTAGGGTTAGGGTTGGGGCTAAAGTTAGGGTTAGGATTGGAGCTAGAGTTGGGGTTAGGGTTTGGATTACAGTTAGGGTTGAGATTAGGGTTAGGGTTGAGATTAGGGTTAGGGGTGTGTTGGGGTTAGGGATGTGTTGGAGTTAGGGTTAGAGGTGTGCTGGGGTTAGGGTTGGGATTAGGGTTAGGGGTGTGTTGGGGTTAGGGTTGGAGTTAAAATTGGGGATTTTCCACTGTTTAGGCACATCAGGGGCTCTCCAAATGCGACATGGCGTCAGATCTCAATTCCAGCCAATTTTGGTTTGAAAATGTCAAATTGCTCTCCCTCCATTCCAAGCCCTGCCGTGTGCCCAAACAGTAGTTTTACCTCACATATGGGGTATCAGCATACTCAGGACAAATTGGTCAACAATTTTTGCAGTTCAATTTATCCTCTTACCCTTGGCAAAATAAAAAATTGGGACTTAATAGATCATGTTTGTGAAAAAATATGATTTTTTTTCACGGCTCTACGTTATAAACTTGTGTGAAGAACTTGGGGGTTCAAAGTGATCACCATACATCTAGATAAGTTCCTTAGCGGGTCTAGTTTCCAAAATGGTGTCACTTGTGGGGGTTTTCCACTGTTTAGGCACATCATGAGCTCTCCAAACGCTACATGGTGTCCGATCTCAATTCCAGTCAATTTTGGAAAAAGTCAAACGGCGCTCCTTCCATTCCAAGCCCTGCCGTGTTCCCAAACAGTGGTTTTCCCACACACATGGGGTATTGGTGTACTCAGGAGAAATTGCACTACAAATTTATCTGTCAATTCTCTCCTTTTACCCTTGTGAAAATAAAAAAATTGTTTGTCAAAGATAATTTTTGTGACTAAAAAGTTAAGTGTTCATTTTTTTTCTTCCACATTCCAAAAACTCCTGTGAAACACCTGGAGGGTTAATAAACTTCTTGATTGTGGTTTTGAGTACATTTATGGGTGCAGTTTTTAGAATGGTGTCACTGTTGGGTATTTTCTGCCATATAGACCCCTCAAAGTGACTTCAAATGTGAGGTTGTCCCTAAAAAAAATGGTTTTGTAAATTTTGTTTCAAAAATGAGAAATTGCTGGTCTACTTTTAACCCTTATAACTTCCTAACAAAATAATATTTTGTTTACAAATTTGTGCTGATGTAAAGCAAACATGTGAGAAATGTTATTTAGTAACTATTTTGTGTGACATATTTCTCTGTTTTAAGGGCATAAAAATTCAAATTTAGAAAATTGCAAAATTTTCAAAATTTTCGCCATATATCCATTTTTTCATAAATAAACGCAAGTTATATCGAAGAAATTTTACCACTATCATGAAGTACAATATGTTACGATTTTGATCCTGGTAAATTATGCCCTTAGAACATTTATGCATATATTACTTACTGCAGCACCTTGCACTTTAGTTCTATGCACTGCAACACTCTTTGTAGTGCTCTGGTTAATTAGGTGTTTTGTATTAAACCTCTCTTGCACAATAGCACTTTGTGCTTTATTTTATGCACTTCAGCATTTTTCACATGAATTATATATTTATATATTTTATTAATAGGTCTATATTTTTGTGGATTTGATTTTTTTGTGCACATCATTGCATACCTAATTTTAGTAATCACTGTATTCACATTTTTGTTTTACATATGTTTTTAAGATGTTTGCAATTATTACCGTATACACTCATGTATAAGCCGAGATTTTCAGCACCTTTTTTTGTGCTGAAAATGCCCCTTGGCTTATGCATGAGTCATAGGGCAGAAACCAGCGGGGGAGGGGATGCGGGGGCAGGAGCCGGTGGCTGGGACATCATACTCACCCTCCCCGTGCCATTGCTGAACGTCCCTGCAATCCTGCGTTCTCCCCGGATTCCTGCAGCTCTCCCCGGCTTCCTGCAGCTCTCCAGCGCTGAGCGGTGACGTAATACCCGCTCATTAAGGTCATGTAATATGGATGCGACGCCACTCCTATGGGCGTGGCCTCCATATTCATGGCCTTAATGAGCGGTATTACGTCACCGCTCAGCGCTGGAGAGCTGCAGGAAGCCGGGAGAGCTGCAGGAAGCCGGGGAGAACACAGGATTGCCGGCCGGGACGTTCAGCGTTGGCACGGGGAGGGTGAGTATGATGGAGGAGGATGGGGGAGCATGGAGGAGGACAAGGAGCATGGAGCAGGATGGGGGGGAGGACGGAGAGCACGGAGCAGAACGGAGGGAGGACGGAGAGCACGGAGCAGGACGGGGGAGGACGGAGAGCACGGAGCAGGACGGGGGTGGGCACAGAGGAGAATGGGGGAGTGCAGAGCTGGATGGGGAGCACAGAGCAGGATGGGAGGATGGAAAGCACGAGCAGGACAGGATAATGGAGGGGAGCACAGAGGAGAATGGGGGCGCACAGAGCTGGATGGGGAGCACAGAGCAGGACAGCAACTTATACACCCGGCTTATACTCGAGTCAATAAGTTTTCCAAGTTTTTTGTGGCAAAATTAGGGGGGTCGACTTATACACGGGTCGGCTTATACATGAGTATATACGGTAATTTATATATATATGAAATATTCCTTTGGGCATATTTTCTTTATTACTCTGTCATTGAACTTTATGAAAAATATTTTTCAAATGTGCTCTCTTTTATTCAGCTAATTTTATTCATATTGTTTAAAATATTTTGTATACTTAATAAAATTCTGATATATTATACTATATTTTATTTTTGTCTTTATTGCTCAATATTTTTATAGGATCTTATGGACCAGAGGAAGCGAAGGAAAGAGTTGTCTCAGGAGATTATAAAGAAAATTATAGACAAACATGTTAAAGGTAAAAGTTATAAGGCCATCTCCAAGCAGCTTGATGTTCCTGTGACTACAGTTGCACATATTATTCAGAAAATTAAGCTTCATGGGACTTTAGCCAACCTCCCTGGACATGGCCACAGGAGAAAAATTGATAACAAATCAAAGAGACGGATAATACGAATGGTAACAAAAGAGCCCAGAAAAACTTTTAAACAGATTAAAGGTGAACTTCAAGCTTAAGGAACATCAGATCGCACCATCCATTGCTGTATGAGCCAAAGTGGACTTCATGGGAGACAACCAAGGAGGACACCATTGTTGAAGAAAATCATAAAAAAGCCAGACTGGAATTTGCCTAACTACATGTTGACAAGCCACAAAGCTCCTGGGAGAATGTCCTATGGACAGATGAGACAAAAATTGAACTTTTTTCCAAGGCACATAAGCTCTATGTTCACAGACGGAAAAATGAAGCATATCAAGAAAAGAACACTGTCCTTACTGTGACACATGGAGGAGGCTCTGTTATGTTCTGGGGCTTCTTTGCTGCATCTGGCACAGGGTGTCTAGAATCTGTGCAGGGTACAATGAAATCTCAAGACTATCAAGGGATTCTAGAGAGAAATGTGCTGCCCATTGTCAGAAAGCATGGTTTCAGTCGCAGGTCATGGCTCTTGCAATAGGATAATGACCCAAAACACACAGCTAAAAACACCCAAGAATGGCTATGAGTAAAACATTGGACTATTCTTAAGTGGCCTTCTATGAACCCTGACCTAAATCCTATTGAGCATCTTTGGAAAGAGCTGAAACATACTGTCTGGAAAAGGCAATCTTCAAACACGAGACAACTGGAGCAGTTTGCTCTTGAGGAGTGGGCTAAAATACCTGTCAAGAGGTGCAGAAGTCTCACTGACAGTTACAGGAATCGTTTGATTGCACTGATTGAATCAAAATATTGTGCTACAAAATACTAAGTTAAGGGTACCATCATTTCTTTCCAGGCCTATTTCATGAGTTTTTTTTTTTTTAAATAATGTGGAAGCATGGTTGAAAAGCAATGTCTGACTTTCATTTGGTAATTTTCATAGATTTTTGATTGATTATTACTTTTGTCAGATTCAAGTTATTTCTGTGACCATTGTGGGGTTTCCTGTCATTGAACAAGGGGTACCAACAACTTTGACCACGTGTGTATTATCTCCACAGAGTCTGAATGTAACCACCATCCTGTTACTTAACAAAACCGACTATAACAAGAAGAATATTACTAATAATACCACATACAAGGGACAAATAAAATACTGAAACACTGAGATCATATGTTACCAGAATTTATAGTGGTGCTGAATAATACCTCCATACCGATGCCACTATCACCTCCATACAGTAAACATATAGCGGTGGATACCTGTTATGCATATATGCTTTGCAGACCATACATATGTATACAGTACAGATAAATCCAATGACATCTTCAATAACTGGCACTCATTTTTGCTTTTCTTTTTCATGTGGTGCTGACCACTATGACATCTTCAAGACATGATTCGTCTTTGTATATTGTTACACACAGACATCTATGGCTCATCGCTCTTAGAGATCCCCCACATACATGTAGCTCCCATATACTAATAATGTCCTCCATTATGGCCTTCACACACTAATAATTAGGTCGCCCATTGTGACTACCATACACTAATACTGAGGTCCCGCATTGAGTCCCCCATACACTAATAACTACATCCCCCAGTGTGGTCCTCATACACTAATAATGGCTACCCATTGAGGAACCAATCACAAAACAATTATGGTGAATCACCTTGGTTAGGGTATAACGCAGATGTTGCATGGTAAATTTGCAAATTGATTCTGTAACAGAAAGGACCTGATCACCCATTTATGTACTATTCTATGATCTTATGTTTTCCATAAAATTCTTGGAGATTGATTCCGGTCCCTTCATGTAATTAGTAATACAGGGATGCATTCGTACTTCTTCCAATATGATGATTCCATAATAGCAACAGTTCAGTGTAATTTTATTTTTTAAATACTTGGCATTACAAAATGGGCATTTTTTCTTCATTGGGCCAAGATAGCATGCTTCAACATCATCTTCATTGAAGTTTTTGTCAAGCAAAGCAGTACTGCAAGACCTCAAGTTCTTACACTAGGTTGGTTAGTACGGGCTAATCTGTGTCTCAGTATTGGCTTCACAATGCTGCTGAAGCTCACCTTCTGTCATATTCTGTCGGGCCGACCTATGCCTTTTCACCAATGCTACAATTGAAGGTGCTGTACTATAACCTTACTTCTACGTACCCTTTGAGCTTTTTTTACCTGAACTTCTTCCTCAGAGGGTACTTATTTGATGCATTATTAAGAATCGAATAAGGTTATAAACTATTATTGGAAGTTTTTAATTTTATTGAAGCATTAGCTGATAAAAAAATGTTTGTTGTTGGGTTGTTGGTGCAGAAGTTTGTGTCTGGGGTCTTATGTATGTCTTCCTCCCCTGGCTTCTTTACTTCCTTCTTTTTTTTTTACACCTTGCCAGGACTTTCTAGGTCAGGTGTTGTCTATGTCTTCCTCAGTTGTTGCTTTTTTTCCTTCCCTTTAGGGCCTGTGCACACATTGCGGATTTGCCTGCGGATTTTTCCGCGCCTAAAACCGCACCTCTTGGCAGAAACCGCATGCGCGGTTTTGATGTGGTTTTGATGCGTTTTTGATGTGGTTTTTGATGCGGTTTTGCCTTTTTATTGTCTGCGTTTTTTACTGCAATAAAGATATCTAAACTTTGACAAACTTGACTGAGGAAAAAAAAAATTATGTGATGTCATTTCCTTGTCCAACCCCTTCTCTTCCATTCTCCATTTTACTATTATCTAAGCAAGAATGAGTGGCAGCTTCACAGAGCAGCAGAGCGCCCCGCAGAGCGACCAGTGCACTGAACAGCATAGTGCGCAGCGCTTGCTCCGCAGGCCATACAGAATATTGATGCTGGGGTGTCTGCTGCAAATCCTAAACTGGCACAGACAGCAGGTAAGCAAGTAGATTCAAAAAATTCTTGACATGTCTGTGTTTCCACTGTGTTGTGTACTAAAGCAATATATTTATTTTAGGTGCAGCACAGAAGGAGAAGACGGGCACGAAAAATGTGGGTGCACCCACTGTTAGCTGAGCGGACAGAGAAGGGCCATTTTTATGTTTTATACACTGATTTGAGGAAGTAAGTTGTCAAATATCCAAAGATATTAACCCTACTTACTTAAAACGTGTCCGAAAAAATGTAATCATTAACCATTGCCAAATTTTCAGATTTCCAGAAAAATTTGTACTATTCTGCCGTCTGTCTATCGCAGCGTTTGACCGACTGCTTGGATTATTGTTGCCGCATCTGACCTTGACCGATACATTCATGAGGAAGGCCATCACTGCGGAGGAAAGGCTGCTCATCACCTTGCGGTAAGTAAATAATTTTTTGTATGTATGTCATTACGCCTCTTTCACACGTCAATGTCTCCGGTACATGTAGTGACATTTTCCACATGTCCTAGAGACACTGACACAGAAAGACCCATTCAAATGAATGGGTCTATGCACATGTCAGAGTGTTTTCAGAGACTGTGTGTCCGTGGGCAAAACACACTGACATGTCCGATTTTTACCAGTTGCACAGTCCACAAAGTGTCATGCACATGGAGAACACTCATTGATGTCCTCTGTGTGACACGCATTGCACTGGTGAAGAAGCGCTACAGAATCACTGTTCCCTGGCGGCAGGTGCTGAAGATGCTGTCATCATTCTCCCTGGTTCTCAGGATTCTGCGCCATCAGGGAAGAATGGGATTTGTCTTCAGCACCTGCACAAGTGCACTTATGTAGCGCTTTTTCCCTGCTAGCCATCTGTGTGTGAATGATGCAGCACATGTGTGGTCATGATGCAGACACACCACCAGGACACAGTCGTGTCTGCGCTTCACCCTGCGCCACCAATATATCTGATTGGGTCCTTCTGCATAATGACTCCCCACAAGCCCGGGACACATTAGGACTGCATACTGGTTTCTCCCATGAACTCTATGCACCGAACCTGGTGTTTTTGATACTTCATATTGGAAGGCGACCATTTTTGATAAAGGCCAGGTTTGGCCAAAACGTCAAGTTGCCATTATATTTTCAATAAATTTGCACCAGATGCAAATTGAACAATTTACGTGTGCATTGTTTTTTCTATTTGATGCAGCACATAGGCGGCACACGGTTGCCACATATGTGCCTCACACACACCCAGACACATGGACATAGTGTTTAACGGTTGTGAAAATATCCGGATGTGTAAATACAACCTGGAACCTGTCAGCATTTGTTGCTGCTATAAGATGTGGCCACTGCCTCTCAGGGCTTATCTACAGCATTCTATAATTAACCCCACCGGTTAATTTGATACCACTCTCCTGATTGCTTCATCACTCTACTGCGCAGGCGTACTTTTGTGTCCTGATGAGGATAGACCAAAGTCCGGAGGTGTGCATGCGCTGGGCCTCTCAGACCTTTCATGGCGCTTGCTCACAGCAGGAATTTGTCTCAGCCCTCAACAGGCCAGTTAAGTACGGGTGATCAGTAGAGCGTTGAAATCAAGCAGGAGGGCAGCGGCGTTGCGAAATGATGGGATTGGCTGGACACGGACCTGCATCTCCCATCTGACGTGACCGGCCCATGCAGTTGTGTCTATTTTTTTTAAATTTTGTGTTTATTTAGAGATTTCGTGTTGGACCGGGGTGTTATTGACAGCATCATAGAATGCTTCAGATAACACCTTAAAGGAGGTGGCCACATCTTTGAGCGCCCATAACTGATGACAGGTTCCCTTACCTTTTTGTTGTGACATTTCTAATAGAATGATTTTCTTTTTATTTTCAGGTTTTTGGCCACAGGAGAGAGCTATACATCCCTACACCTCCAATTTCGAGTTGGTAAATCCACCATCTCTCAAATTGTGAGGTGCACATGTACCGTCATCTGGCAGAAGTTGCAGCCCATCGTGATGCCTTCCCCAACCGAGGAGACTTGGCTGCAGGTTGCAGCAGGCTTTCAGTCTGTGGCCAATTTCCCCAACTGTATAGGTGCAGTTGATGGTAAACATGTAAGAGTGCAGAAGCCACCACTATCAGGATCACGCTTCTTTAATTATAAGAAGTATTTTTCTGTCGTCCTGATGGCGGTGGCTGATGCACATTACAAATTTGTTGCCATCGATGTTGGTGCCTATGGCAGTACTGGGGACTCTCGGGTGTTGCGAACATCACAGATTGGTCAGCAAATTCTTCGAGATGGTGGAACGCTCCCAGCCCCAAGACCTTTGCCGGGTTCCACACATCCAGTGCCCTTTGTGATGGTATCGGATGAGGCGTTTCCCTTAATGACCACCCTGCTGCGCGCATACCCACGAAGGGGACTGGATGCCCGGCGGAGGATTTTTAATTATCGGCTGAGTCGTGCACGCAGATATGTGGAATGCACCTTCGGAATCATGAGTAGTCAGTGGAGGATCTTTCACACACCTATCCAGTTGTATACAGACACCGTTGACGCTGTGATTAAGTCTTGCTATGTACTCCATAACTATGCTCGTGAGTACAGCTCAGAGGTAGATGTGGAGTACCAGCAGCCAGAATTTAATCCAGTGCGCAGCGTGGGTCTGGGGAGGCCATCCAACTCGGGTGTGCGTGTGAGAGAAACCTTTACTGACTATTTTATGAGTCCAGAAGGTGCCGTGCACTGGCAAAACTCCTGTGCTGGTGTTGTGCAGCTTGAACAGCAGTGAAAGATGGAAGATTGAGCGACACAAAAGGACTATTCTTTCCCAGAGGAAGCCACACTGGTGTGGCGGTACGCGTGTGATCCTATCCCACACTACATCCGTTTTTTTCACCATGCTCCCACTGTTTAGACTTTCCAGCACAGATTTCATTTCTAATTGGGCATAGGAAGGTACTTGCTCTGATAAATAGGCTACATAATTTTATATTATCTGTTATTTGCCTCACCTTTGCTATTTAGTTCTATGTGTGAATCTGTGTGCATTTCTATGTAATTAAAAATTTTGGATTGTTAATTTCATGTGCGTTGTTTTGTGGTTTGTTCAAACAAATTATCAAAATTCTTCTCCTTCCCACAGTCCCGTGGCCATATACCCATCATACATAACATACATCCCACAGTCCAGTGCCTATATACCATCATACATATTCTCCATCGAATATATTCCTGTGCCCATGTACCCATAACACAGTCAGAGATAGAGCTCTTGTATAGCCCCCTCATGCAAATGTATATGACAAACACAAAATAAAGTTCAAAATATAACTTTATTTTACAAACAATAAAATAATACTGACAAACATTGTCATACTTTTTTCAATATGAAAACAATAAACTGATGGCCACATAACAACATTTTTGGCCAATATAACTATTAGGCCGGCGTCACACCTGGTGACTTTGATGAGAGTAAGTTGCACGACTTTCTCGCATCAACACCCGTCAAGGCAACTCGCTCTCGGACCCGAGTGTGCGGGCTGCATAGAAATACATGCAGCCGCACAATCGGGTCCGAGAGAGGGCGGCCGTGACGGGTGTTGATGCGAGAAAGTCGTGCGACTAACTCGCATCAAACTCGGCAGTGTGACGCCGGCCTTAGAAGCCTGGCTGCACAGCTTCGAACACACTTAGAATACAGTGTACAGTTCTGGTCTCCGGTGTATAAGACACAGCTGAACTGGAGTGGGTGCAGAGAATAGTGACCAAGGTTATTAGAGCACTGTGGGGTCTGCAATACCAAGACAGGTGATTACACTGTTGTGGTTACCTGTGAAGGGGACAAGGGGGCATCCTCTACTTCTTAAGGAAAGGTTTAGTCATAATCACAGACATAGATTCTTTACTGTGAGCAGTGAGACTATGGAACTCTCTGCCATATGATGCTGTAACAAGTGATTCCTACTAAAATGTAAGAAGGGACTGGATGCCTTTATTACAGTTCTGGTCTCCGGTGTATAAGACACAGCTGAACTGGAGTGGGTGCAGAGAACAGTGACCAAGGTTACTAGAGCACTGTGGGGTCTGCAATACCAAGACAGGTGATTACACTGTTGGGGTTACCTGTGAAGGGGACAAGGGGGCATCCTCTACATCTTGAGGAAAGGTTTAGTCATAATCACAGACGTAGATTCTTTACTGTGAGCAGTGAGACTATGGAACTCTCTGCCATATTGTCACGCTGTCTCAGGATAGAGGTGGACCGGGTCTATGCTGACCCTAAACTGGGGTCCTGACTAGTCCCTCTACCTGGAGGTACTGTTAATGGTACAGAGGTCCAGGCCGCCAGCCTAACCCTGTCTCCTGTAGATCCCTGACCACTGTAATCCAGTCCTGAGAAGGACCCTGATTACCACCAAAGGGAATGGGCAGATCACAGCTTACTAACAGTATTAGACACACGAGACAGACAAGGGGTAAAGTAAATACTGCCTTGCATACAAAAACTACAACACAGAGGGAACACAAAAGGTTAAGGAGATAAACAATAAGCGAGGAGAGGATTAACCACAACAGGCACTCTTAGCTTAAGTCTTCTCAGAAACGATCCCTCTGCTGGTCAGAATGAATGCTTTCACCGACATCTCCCAAGCAAACTGGCAGGTATATGAAGGGAGCTAATTAGTGCATAATCAACTGCAGCCGGGCGGGCTGGACCTAGTCTTAGCACAGAGCTAGATAGAATTAACTCCCTCACTGCCAAACACAAAGCACCAGCAACTCAGCTGCGAGAAGTCAGAATGTGTAATCGCGACGATCTTCGTGGCGATACACCCATGACACATATGATGCTGTAACGAGTGATTCAGACCATCGGTGCTGCCAGGCCATGCCCAAAAAAGGGCAACCATGGGCTGTATAACTATAACTTTCAAAAACAAAAATAAAAAATTAATTTTAAAATTGATATTCTGGGTAATATCCATATGATGTGGATGAGTCAGAAGTGGCAGTCGGTGAGGGTCCCAGCCTTTGAGTCGTTCCCGAGTCCAACAGCTGTAAATAACTGGTGGTTGGTGTGCTTGACCGGTGTTCAGGTGGCTGTTGGTGGCCTTGCTGTCTTGGCCGGAACAGACGGAAAACACCGGTCAGTATTTCTTCATAAGAAGAAATGGGAGCAGGGTCCTCCAAAGCTGTCAGTGACAGCTACGCCATGCTCATAAAAATTGACTGCCTATCCGGTGGTAGTGAGCGAGCCTTGCCTGCAATTGTCATGGCAAAGAAGTCGAACTGATCCTCTGAAGTTGATTTTTTGATCAACTCCAGAGTGTCTGTTGCGGCTTTCAAGGTTTTATCATCTTTTTTTTTATTTTTTTTTTGCTTGGCTCTCCTACCACGGATAGGCAGCTCTTGCAACAGTTTCTGCGAGCCACATTCTCCAGCAGCTTCAGAAGCAGATGTGCCAGCAGCTGCTGAAGATGTGGCGCCAGCAGAAACTGTTGCAATGCATGGCGAACAGCTGCCACCAGCTCCAGAGGAACTTCCTGCTCCATCTTCCAATTCTTCATCAGCAGTCGGGCCAGGAGTCAAAATGTTCCCTTGAGTGCTGTTTGAAATGAAAAAAAAGAAAAAAAAATTTTTAGGTTATGTTTCCATGCTGTGTAGAAGCAATGTTTTGGACGCAGAAAGGAGGTCGCTACGCCAAAAGCGCTGCCCCCTTTTTTTTCACATGGTGAGAATGCATGTTTTCATTGAACACATGTGGAATCAAGCATGCTATCAATACACTGTGCTAGTTATCTGGCGTAGACAGAGCGCCAACGCAAGATAAATAGACATGCTGTGGTGTCAAAAGACCTGCCACATGTCCGGTGACGTAGGTCTGACACCTCCCTCTTTGTACGCATAGTGGAGACGGGATTTAAGAAAATCCCCTCCACTATGCAGTAACATCTGGACGCTGCGTATTGAACACTGCGGTTGTGCGTGGCGTTCAATACGCAGCCAATTGTGCTACGCCACGTGGAAACATACAGGCTAGATATAATTACATTTTTTTTTCAAAAATTACCTCCTCAATGTCCTGCTAGTTATAAGGAATTTCAACTCCTCATAAAAAGGGAATGTGTGCCTGGAGGAGAGGAGCCACTTTTCGAACAGCTGGTAAGATACTTTAAAAACCTATCCTTCACCGACCGCCACCTTTGTTTCACATCTTTCTCTAGAAAAAAAAAAAAAATACAAACACTTTTAATCATAGTCCATTTTTTACAAAGTTTCATATTCATTGTTAAATAACGTTCTAATTACCAATTTGGGACTTTATTTAATTCGTGCATGTCTCCCATTCGGGATACATCTCCCGCAAAATTTTGGTCCAGCAGAGGTCCCGTTGAAAACTGTCTTTATATGCGTAGTCTGCAGGGTCCCATAGTGCTGGATAATCCCGTACCTACAATGTATACAATAATGCCATAACATACTATATCCGACACCCAGATAAAAAATATTTCAATTTAAACTATATTTACATATAACACCTAACCCTAATCCCAACCATAACCACAACCCGAATCATAATCCACATTTGAAACAGTAAACATATTTAAAAAATTAACTGTATTAATTTGACATGATTAACCACTTTCTGCCAGATGACGGAATAGTATGTCAGCTGGCAGTATCCCCCGCTTTTAGGTGGTCTCCGGCGGTGTTATAAAATCTGACATGTGCCCGCAATAGGAGCAAGCGAAATCGTCATCTGCCCACGCCTAGTACCTAGTTAAATCCCGTTGTCAAAGATGACAGCGGGCATTTAAAGGGAATCTGTCACCCTAAATTGGCGGGATATTTAAATGATGGCAGTCAGGTCAGATGGGCGGTGTTTTGGGTACTTGCCTTAAAATGTTGTTTTCCGCCGTATCCATTATTTCTGGGAATTGTAGTCATTGCCCTCCATATAACGCACCTGTGCATTGCAATCTGCGGGCAAAGCATACTGCACGTGCGCAATTCAAGATTGCAATGCGCAGGCGCGTTATATGGAGGGCAACGACTACAATTCCCAAAAATAATGGAGACAGCGGCGAACAACATGTTAAGGCAAGTACCCAAAACACCGCCCATCTGACCTGACTGCCATCATTTAAATATCCCGCCAATTTAGGGGGACAGATTCCCTTTAACTACAGCTTTTTGCCGCCGGGCCGGAAATGAGCACATCGATGACCCGTCACGTGAAGGTCAGCGACACATGCCTTGACAGCCAGAGGTCTCATAGAGACCCCTATGGTTTTGCCGGCACATTACTGTGAGCGCGCACGGTGTGTCCCACGCAATTTTCTGCACATAACCAAAGGGCATGGTAAAAAAAATTGCGTGGCTCCGCGCAATTTTCGCGCCAAGGGGAAGCTGACGGCTGTGGTCTGGTTTTGTAGCCGGGTGCGCCAATATCCATGGCCCCTTCTAGGCCATGAATATCAGCCGCAGCTGTCTGCGTAGCCTTTACTGGCTTAAAAATAGGGGGACCCAAAAAAAATGACGTGGGATCCTCCCTAATTTTTATAACCAGAAAGACTATGCAGACAGCTGGGGCTGATATCATGGCTAGGAAGGGCCATGGATATTGGCGCCCCCCAGGCTACAAATACAAACCCGCAGCCGCCCCAGAAATGGCGCACTCTAAGATGCGCCAATTCTGGCACTTAGCTCTCTCTTTCACCCCCTGTAGGTGGATATGGGTAATAAGGGGTTAACGTCACCATTGATTGTTAGTGACATTAACCCGTTAATAATGGGAGACGTCAATAAGACGCCGATCCATTATTAATTTAAAAGTAAATAAAAGAGTAAATAAAACACACAGACATTTGATAAAAATAATTTAATTAAATAAATAAACACAGTTTTTGACCAAATTTTATTTTTCTGGTATCCGACCGAAGCCCTCGTTCTCCTAGGAAAAAAAAAAAATAACAAAGCAATTGTATACTCCCTGGTCCGACGCAGTCCATTAATATCGAGTGTCCCTCGACGATCTGCCATGGAGAACAGTCACATCAGATGTGAGTGCTCTTCACGGCTCCGGCAACACACTGACAAGAGCTAAGCTCCTGCAGTGTGTTACTGCGCATGCGCGAGAGTTTACCGGAGTTCATTGACTCCGGTACTCTCGCTTTACGGCACTGCTGCGTGGGAAAATCCTCATGCAGCTCTAGTGCCGTAAAGGGACAGCACGGAGCTGCAGAAATCCGGTCAGTGTATTGCCGGAGGACAGAACAGATCGCCGTGGGACACTCGAGTGGGATATCTGCGGACCAGGGAGTATTTATTGCTTTATTTTTTTGGATTTTTACTAGGGGACGAGGGCCTCGGGGAAGGGAAAGTGTGCTGTATGGTGAGTATGTACTCTGTGTTGTATGTTGTATGTACTGTCTGTCATGTATGTTACATGTATGTGTTATGTGTTTTCTTCACTCACAATTGTGCTCAGTCGCCGGACACAGGGACTACTACTCCCATCCTATAGCCGGATGGGAGTAGCAGTCCCATACGGCGACTGAGCACAATTCTCGCACTATCGTCGCATGGGGGCTGACAGACACACACAGACAGACGCATACAGACACAGACAGACTTCACACAGACTGACACACACATACGTACCAAATCAATCAGACGGCCTACATCGATCCCCATGCGACGATAGTTCTCCATGTTCCTAGCAATATGGCAACTCTTCTACACACAAATCCCCGCCCACACACTTCCTCCCGCCTGACATCACTTCCTCCTAGTCCGCAGCCAAACCGCAGATCTTTTTTCCATCTGCGGTTTGGCTGCGGGTTTGACGGACATAATAGAAGTCAATGGGTGCGGAACCGCTACGGAACCGCAAAAATAATTGACATGCTGTGGAAATAAACGCGCGGTGAATCCGCACGTTTTTTTCCGCAGCATGTGCACAGCAGACCTGCGGTTCCCATAGGAATTCATTGGCTGTGCACTGTGCTGCGGGTTGGATGCGTTTCCGCTGTGTTCAAAAACGCAGCGGAAACGCATCTAAAACCGCAAAGTGTGAACGGGGCCTTAGCCTTTATCTTTAATTATATTTTTGTTTATTTATTACTCTTGAAATTATTTTCTCCAGTAGCCTCATGGGCAGTGTATGCGTAGTGCTCTGCTCATGGTGTTACAATTAAAATTGTGCCAGAGTGTGTTGACGTTATAGTACATTACTTTAATAAAATGGCAGCGGAGTCATTGTGTGAGCATACTGCGATATCGGCGCCATTTTGTTGAAGACACTGTGTCTCTGAATTCTCTTAGACAGTGTGTTCAGTAAAATGGCACCATAGTGTAGTATGCACATGCGCTGATTCCGGCACCATAGTGTGCAGGTGCAGCCCATACCGTCTTCAGACAGAGGAGCAAGCATGGACAGGGGAGTTACATCTTGCTGACTGTGCACTGGGTGACTCTGGTGGCTGTGGGGGCAGGCATGGAAGGGGCTGCTCCACAAGTCTTGGAATTCCTAAGGCTTGCAGGGCGCTTGGGGTTGGTGAACTAAACCACCATACACCATAAAAAGGAGAACTAAACTACTAGACAACAGGGGTGGTGAAATACACTGCTAAATACCTAAAGTTAGCTAACTAAAGCGCTACACACCATAAGATGGAGAACTAAACTACGAGACAACAGGGGTTGGAGAACTAAACTACTAAACTGCTAGGGTTGGTGAATGAAACAAATACACACCAGAACATGGAGAACTAAACTACTAAACAGCTATGATTGCAGAACTAAACAAATTAACACCAGAACATGGAGAACTCAAATAACAGACAACAGTGGTTAGAGAACTAAACTACTAAACAGCTTGGGTTGGAGAACTAAACTACTACACACCAGGGGTATGGAGAACTAAACCACTGGACACTAAGGTATCACTAGACATCAAGTCTTGGAATCCACTGAACTTGCGGGACAAGCTTCTGTATCTAACACTTCTCCAGTGATTCTGCTTCCTCCACCTCCTCTAGGCCTCCATCTGCACCCTCAACCTCTGACTAAATGAAACACACTTTCCAACACTGCCGAGAGAATCCCCCACCTTCATATTGAGCAGCCAGGGCTCACTGCAATCAGGCAGTGTTTAAATTAATATGACTTGGAGATCGCAGTCATACAGATTAAGAGTTGTGGACAGCTATCTATGCCGACTTTAAGCAATGGCTGTCTCCACTGAACCTGGAGCCAGGGAAGGCTGTGTGTGATAATGGTGCAAACCTGGTGATGGGCCTACGTACGTCGGGGCAACCTCAAACAAGTGCTTTGCATGGCTCACATGCTCAACCTGATGTTACAGCAATTCCTCTGCCACTGTACCAGCCTGGATGTGCTGCTGCAGAAACCACTGTCATTATGTGCTCACTTCCACCATTCCACTTAAGTTGGTATAGAGATCTTACAGTCTATTGGTTAACAAGTTGATATGCGATGTGAATACACAGTGGAATTAAACTCTGCACATGTTGCAGCGACTGTGGCAGCAGCGCCAAGACCTGGTACAGTATGACATTTTGCATAGCCTAGCACAACGCAGTACGGATGTGGTGCAATTCACACTTGTAGAGTGGACACAGATGAAAGACCTCTGCACCCTTCAGCACATTTCGAAATGGCTACTAAGATGGTTAGCGCTGATGGGCGGCACGGTGGCTCAGTGGTTAGCGTTCCTGCGTTCAAATCCCACCAAGGACATCATCTTCAAGGAGTTTGTATGTTCTCCCCGTGTTTGCATGGGTTTCCTCCGGGTATTCCGGTTTCCTCCCACATTCCAAAGACATACTGATTGGGAACCTAGATTGTGAGCCTCATCGGGGACAGTGCCAATAATGTCTGTAAAGAGCCGTGGAATTAATAGCACTATATAAATGAGTAAAATAAATAAATAAATTATGCCGTCATCAGCATCACTATTCTGGTTATCTAAATGCTGGGGCACAGTCTGAGGGAGGAGGTGGTGGTGGTCCCAGGGGAAGAGGAGGAAGCAGTTGAGGATGTAAAAGGGTTAACAATATTTCTAAGTTTCAGTCTGTCGTCTCACAGGCATTTGCCATGGGAGGAACAAATGGAGAAGGACAAAGAGAAGGATGAGGAGGAAGAGGTGATGGACGTGCAACAGTTGGAAGATGAAGAGGATAATGATTCCCTCTTTGTTGTCCGTGGCTGCCAGGAGGGGATGGAGTAAGCAAGCTTGAGTGTTATCCCATCACCGACACACTATGGACTTGGACTTCATGAAAGAGACCGACAAATGAGCGCCTTCTTGCAGCACTATCTGCAACATGATTGTTGCCCATGTTGTTAGGATTCAAAATAGTGCTGATTACTATTGGGTTGCTAGTCTGTTCGATCCACGATCCAAAAGTAGATTTTGCCAGTTGCTTCCCCCCAGAATGGTATGCACCCATGCAGTGCTGAGGTCCTGGGTTCCAACCCTACCAAAGACAACATCTGCAAGGAGTTTGTATGTTCTCCCTGTGTTTGCAAGTAGATATGAGCGAATTTGCTCAGATTCGGTTCCCAAAATGACCAGAATCGAATATTGTTTTTGCAATATTCGTCGAACACAGTCGAACGTCATTTGAGTCAATAGGAGTAGAAATTGCTGAATATGTTCAGAACCGATCATAAGAAATTAATTTGCCACAAATATTGTTTGAATATGGCTCGAATATGACAAAATCAGATTCGAGGACAAAATCTGATCTAATTCGCTCATCTCTATTTGCAAGGCTTTCCTCCGAGTAGTCATTTTTCTTCCCACACTCCAGAGACATACTGATAGGAAATTTAGATTGTGAGATCGAATGTGGATAGTGCCACTAATGTCTGTAAAGCGCTGTGGAAGAATTGGTGCTATATAAGTGAGTAAAAAAAAAGAATAAATAGAAATTTATGACACTTTTAAGTGGTATCTGCCCATAATTTTTGGAAATGTTTGGTCTCCAAGTTAGGTCTCCTTCATTTGAATTGCATGAATTTGACAGAGCTTTCAGAGAACCAGGCCGACACCTGTCACTCATCCACCATTTATTGATCAAACTTTAAGGCCGGCGTCACACTAGAGAGGAATACGGATGAGTGAGAGGCGTTAAAACAACGCATTACACTCGAACCAATGTTTCTCTATGGGGCACCTCCGATCATCCTTATATTTCTCGGCCGTATTTTACGGGGCGAGACAATCGCAGCATGCTGCGATTGTCAGCGTATTACGCCTGTAGTACGCCAATGCAAGTCTATGGGTGCAAGAAAAATACTGATTACACATGGACCACACGTGTGACTTGCGAGAAATATGCAAGACTTCTGCAGGTCACAGGAAATGGGGCAAGCCATGAATCAGGAAGCTATCACATGCAAATTAGCTCAAAAAGAGCGCCAGACAGCCCGGAAGAACGCCTCCACGGAGTCCTGCAGCATGTCTACACACATCAATGTAGAGATGCTCATCGTTTTGGTCCAGGAAAGACCCGAAATTTGGGACCAACGGGATGCACACTATTCTGACCGAGCCAGAAAAGAGGCGGCATGGAGGCGCATCTATGGGCAGATGTTTCCGCAGTTTGGTGAAAGCCCACGTGAAGAGCAGCACCAAATGAGTAAATTACCTCATTTTTGTCGAATCATCTTAAAGGCCAGAACTTAAGAATTGTCCACAGTATCAACTAAAATCACATTATGGGTATTTAGTAGTGTTGAGCGATAGTGCTCGATATCTAAAAATATCGTATCGAAATTGTATCGCCGATAGCACTAAATATCGTCGATATCCGATTTCGATACCGGAAGTCCAATGTAAGTCTATGGGAACAAAATATCGCAACTAAAAAAAACCTTTATTTCCTTGTAAACACTAAATATACACACATAGAATACATATTGTAAGCTTTCCGGGGGGGTTTAGCTCTAGGATCGCTGTCTGGGTAGACAGAATGGCACGGAAACAGTTCATTCAGACAGCAGTTTGGTGAAAACTGGCCGCAACCAGTTTTATTAAAGTCCACAGCACACAGATAAAAACAAATCATAAACAGAAAACCTGGGCTTGTCTAGCCACTAAATTACACTTAGATAGATGGCCCTCTCTATCCGGGACCCAGACTCTACCAGTCTGTGCCCAAAACAACACATATCACATATGTTACCAGTATGGAGTTTCACAGACACTCCTCTTTATGTCCGAAGGCAACTCCAATGTCCAGACTTGAGAGAGGTCACCTCCTATTCAGTCGCTATTCGCACGGATTCTCACTGCGACTACTCCTGTGTCCGGGGTACTTCCTGCACCCAGACTGAGATAGCTCACACTCTTAGAGACTGCTTCCTTGTGCCAGGACACCTCCCTGTGTCCGGGCTAAAGACAGCTCCCACACTCTTGGAGACACCTTCTGTGTCTGGACCCCTTGTCCAGACTGAATGAGCTCTCTGACTGTGCTCCCAAGCACCTACTTCTGGCTTCCTAATCAATACCTGAGTGGCCACAGGTTTGAGCTGCAAACGTGTACTTGAATGGATGGTGTAATGACCTTTCTCCACCACTAGTTTTACAAAGGCACACATTTCCCTCATACAAGTCAGCAAAGTACCTGTGAAATGTACACCCCATTCAATACATACGCTCTCACTGTCTCACATATCCCCTCCCTCTTCTCCAGACCGGAGGGCTGGTCATCCAGACCGGAGGGCTGGTCAACAACCCAAAAGAGACAGTGAACTCCGAACACTGCCTCAGCACTATACTTCTATATAGGTCAGGGACACTTGGTTCCGGTGAACCACCATACTCGTCTCCCAACATCACCTGCAAAGGAATTTAATCTTTATCACGGTCATTACCATTATCAGTATCATCACTATTATGATTAGCATCATCATCATTATGATCATCATCATCTTTATCATCATCATCATGATCATCACATAAGTTTAAGCTTGTGGGGTTGAACACATAATATATCCAATCACCTCAACCCACAGTTCACACAGAGACCATGTACTTGTCCCTTGCTCTGTTCAGCCCCGGAATATTAGTCAATGACATTCGCTCATTCCTTAGGGACCTACCGTCTGTCATTGTCACAGACTTCGTCCAGTCACATTTCTGGGACGTAACCTTGTCAGGTCTCCCCTTCGCTCCCAGTGGTCAATCGTAACCTTGTCAGGTCTTGCCTGGGTATCTAAGGTCCGGTTAGACTCCGTACTGTCCTGTACTCTATCGGGTCGTCTGTGTGGGCCTCTCAAACCTGAGTTACTGGAGGTCTCACTACCTCTAAACCCACGCCCACTACCCTCAGGACGTCTTGAAAGGTCCCTAACTTCAGCCTTAGCTGTTCTGTTATTTAGGGGGCCCTTTCTCTGTTGGGTCTCACTATTCTTAGACGGCTGCCATCTTCTGCTGCTCAGATGATGCTGTCTATCTACTCGCTGTCTAGCGAGATTCAATTGTTCTACCTCTCGCAGGTAGGTCACACGGTACGCCACCAGCATGCGCACATATTCCAGACTTTCTTCTGTTCCTATAGCGTAGAATGACACCATGCCGTCTTCATCTGGTATCCAGTCCTGACGATCACGTGGACTGCTTACTTTCACCACACCAGACTTCTTCACCATTATCTGCATGGCTCGGCCATTTTCTCCGATCAGCTTTCTCACCAGAACATGAGGCACCCGGATGACCTCTTCCTGTAGACTGTGAGCTTTTCTCATAAGCTTTAGTTGTCTAACGGTTTGTTCTGTCTTCAACGGAGAAACCGCTTTGTGCGAATACATCGCCAGTGCATGTCACTTAGGATTGCCACCCTCTTCACTGTAACTTCAGTCGTGGACAAGACCACCAGCTGTTTAGCTCCTGAGGTCGAGTACACCTTACAGGCTCCCACAGCCTTCCTAAACGCTTCATGTACAGACTCACGGGTGCATTCTTCTCTCAAGTCCTCGGGTACATCTACGAGGCACTTGTACCGACACGTTTCGGTCTCACCAGTGGGTTCCAGACGATCAATCAGCTCAGGGTTCAGGGACAACTGACTTTCAGCTTCTTCCCCCTTTACTCTTCTTCTGAGCTGACTCACAGCTACAATTTCGTGAATTTCCGTCCGGACCACTTCCATTTCACAATTATCTTTCGTTACCACACTCTTAGCTCTCCTCAGGTCTATCTTCTGGCCAAAGGGAGCGAGTGCAACGTGTTTGCCCTTTTCTTTCTCCAAGGAGGCCTTGTTCACCGAGTGACACTGTATCAGGCGACTTTTAAGCGCGAGAACTTCTTCCTCTAGTTCCGCCATTCGCCTCTCAGCTGCCCGTCTCTGAAGCTTCTCTTGCGTCCAGTGGGCTTGTAACCACTCCTTGAGCTCCTTGATCTCGGCTCCGACATCCACCGAATCATCCGAACTCACAGCACTCGAGGAAGTATCTGCGTTACACCTCTCATTTCCAGTGGCCAACTCCTGGCCCTGGTCTGTAGCTTCTCTGAGGGACTCCTCCATCTTTTCCCGCTCAGCTTCCATCTGTCTGAGCTTTTCCTTAAGGCACATCTCCGCCTTCTGGAGAGTATCACAGGACATCTGTAGCTCCTTCACCTGAGCTTCTAGACCTAGGGTCTTTCTGCGCAGATCACCATTTTCATCACGGGTGTCCTGCAGAGTGGTCTCAACCACCTGGCGCATTTGCTCTGCATCCATCTTATCCTCTTCTAGTTTTTCTTTGACCCTGAGGAGATCCACATACTCTTTCTTCATCTGTTGCAGTTCCCTACTGCGTTCATCACACTCCTTCTTGGAGTCACACAGCTCCTGGTTGAGCTGTTTGCGCAGTCGTTCTAGGATTTGTTCACTTCCAGAAACTCCATCCTGCAGCGCCTCCTTCTCACGCTTCAACTGCAAAACCTCTTCCTTGATTTTGCGGCGGTCCTCTTTAATGGCAAAGAACATATTCTGCCACAGGATAACTTCCTCGTTGCCTCCTTTTAGATCTCGCTGGTCTGAGGACACGTCCTCCAGGTTTTCACATAATTGCAGCATGTCACTCTGATACTGCAGCCGAATAGTTTCCAGCTCTTGGCCCTGACTGGCCACCTCCTCTTCTACCTCTAAAGGAGAATCCACACTTGAAGCATAGGCAGACAGTACTACATTCTCTTCATTTCCATTTTCAGCGAGTACTACCGGAACAACCTTTTTGTGGCCCTTGCGCCGTCTACGACGAGAGGAGGACTCTCTTCCCTCGTCTAGCCTCTCCTGACTGAACTCACTTTTTACTTTCATAGTGTCCCAGTCAGCTACAGGGTCTGTGTCACTCCCCATGGTGTTGTGGACTAACAGGTCACCTCCCACTTTGACGTCACCCCCTTCTACTGGAGCTACCCCGTTAGCAACGGTCACATTGTCATTTTTAGGAGGTACCAACCCACCACCAGTAACAATTTTCATTTTTCCACACTCTACATTCTTGTGAAAATCCGCCCCTTTTTTAGACCCCGCCCCCTTTTTAACAACCACACCGGCAGGGTAATTTTTACACAAAAAATCAGCAGTAGTCTTAGGACTCAGTTCACAACATCTCTTACCACCTCCCCGGGCACTCTGTGACAACACTGGCACCCCCGGAGAGTCCATAGAATGGTCCACTGCCGCCATTCCATACGGTGCCCATGGTTCCCGCACCATGTCCAGTAGACATTTCTCAAATATGCGGTCCGATTTGTCAGACCCATTCGTGGCTCCATTCACAGCCATCGCGGTGCACTGTTCACACCAGAACTTCACCGCTTTCCCTTGAAAAAAATCTTCGTGGCCCCGCCGAGCCACAGCACAACTGGATTTGAGTGCGACGACAATCTTCACAACCCCGCCGAGTTGCAGCAAGATGCCTTCGTGACCCCACTGAGTCACAGCAAGATGCCTTCGTGACCCCACTGAGTCACAGCAAGATGCCTTCGTGACCCCACTGAGTCACAGCAAGATGCTTGTATCCACACTCGTCGTCCATGCTGTCAGACTTCTCTGTCTCAACAACGGCAGTCTTCACTCAAGACATACACACACTCTACAGTCTTTTCCATAGAAAATTTCAGCTTTGCTGTGCAGACACACTTTTTTTTTTTTTTTTTCTTTGCAAAGTCTATTAGGGCTCCTGTCTCTTTAAGACTGCTCCAAACAGACGTTTCTGCTGACACACTTTTTTTTCCTCTGTTGCTATTTCAATAGACTTCACCTTTAATGCTGTCTCTCGCTACTGTGCCGCACGCACACTCCAGCACTAACTGTACTAGGCCCTGCGCTGCCCCAGCATTCTCCGCCAATTGTAGCCTTTCCGGGGGGTTTAGCTCTAGGATCGCTGTCTGGGTAGACAGAATGGCACGGAAACAGTTCATTCAGACAGCAGTTTGGTGAAAACTGGCCGCAACCAGTTTTATTAAAGTCCACAGCACACAGATAAAAACAAATCATAAACAGAAAACCTGGGCTTGTCTAGCCACTAAATTACACTTAGATAGATGGCCCTCTCTATCCGGGACCCAGACTCTACCAGTCTGTGCCCAAAACAACACATATCACATATGTTACCAGTATGGAGTTTCACAGACACTCCTCTTTATGTCCGAAGGCAACTCCAATGTCCAGACTTGAGAGAGGTCACCTCCTATTCAGTCGCTATTCGCACGGATTCTCACTGCGACTACTCCTGTGTCCGGGGGTACTTCCTGCACCCAGACTGAGATAGCTCACACTCTTAGAGACTGCTTCCTTGTGCCAGGACACCTCCCTGTGTCCGGGCTAAAGACAGCTCCCACACTCTTGGAGACACCTTCTGTGTCTGGACCCCTTGTCCAGACTGAATGAGCTCTCTGACTGTGCTCCCAAGCACCTACTTCTGGCTTCCTAATCAATACCTGAGTGGCCACAGGTTTGAGCTGCAAACGTGTACTTGAATGGATGGTGTAATGACCTTTCTCCACCACTAGTTTTACAAAGGCACACATTTCCCTCATACAAGTCAGCAAAGTACCTGTGAAATGTACACCCCATTCAATACATACGCTCTCACTGTCTCACAATATATATATATATACATGTCATTGTGACATATATATATACATATATGTATAGTTTATACACTTCTACATAGTAAAATATCCTCTGATTCAATTGCCGGGTAAAGCCGGCTTCTGTGAAAAGACAGAAGCACCCGACATGAAATGACACTTGGTGTACATAGGGTTAACCATGTCTTTTCATGTCGTTTGCAATCTGATTTGCACAAACAATTACATCAGTCTATGTGTGCAAAATTTCACACCTGTAGGGGTTAATTAAAGGTGTAAATTCGTTGTAAAAATAACGGGCTTTTTTGCTACGAATTTACACCTTTAATTAACCCCTACAGGTGTGAAATTTTGCACACTTACACTCATGTAATTGTTTGTGCAAATCAGATATCAAACTACATGAAAAGACATGGTTAACTCTATGTAAACCAAGTGTCATTTCATGTCGGGTTCTGCATTTTCACAAAAGCCGGCAATTGAATTAGCGGCTATTATACTATGTAGAAGTGTATGAACTATAAATATAAATATATATATATGTGTCACAAATTCAATGACATGTATATATATATATATATATGAGGTGTAAAATTGCTGAAAAAAAATGCGTGGGCTCCCGCCCTATTTTCGCAACCAGACAGACAAAGCCAGTGTGTGGGGGCAGATAATAATAGCCCAGAGAGGGACCATTATTTTTGGCCCCCCCGGCTACTAACATCTGCCCCCAGACACCCCAGAAAGGGCAAATCTCTAATTAGATTTGCCCTTTCTGGCACTTTGCCCGTCTATTGCCATTGCCCTGTAGCGGTGGCGAATGGGTTAATAAGGGGTTAAAATGACCTTGCAATTGAAAGGTCACTTTAAGCCAGGTTAATAATTGAGAGCTGTCAATCAGACAACTATCAATTATTAATCCTATTGTATGAAAGAAAAATCAAACACACACACTTTAATAAAAAAGAAGTTTAATGAAATAATCACACAGTTTGACCATATTTTATTTACCTGCTAAAACCATTTCCTGTAATAAAAATAAAATAATAAAGCAAAATTATTCTTACCAATCCGATGTACAGTCAGGTCCCACGGTGTAATCCATCAGAAAGGGTTAATGTTTACTGCAGGGACCGCAGCTAATGCTGCAGCCTCACAGTAAACCCCCAAATGAATGAGTTCCTCTCCTGGCTGACAGGAGAGGAAGTGGAAAGCTTAATTGATTGCTTTCCACTTTCACTTCAGGTCAGCCAGGGACACAATCAGTGACGTCAGAGGGAACTGGTTAACAAAAATAGGGGATCCCCTCGAAAAAAATTGGCGTGGGGTCCCCCCTATTTTTGTTAACCAGCCAGATGAAGCAGACCGCTGAGGCCTGGTTTTTCAGGCTGGTAAGGATCCAATATCCATGGACCTTGCAAGCCTGATAATACCAGGCCACAGCAGTCTGCTTAGCTTGGCTGGTTAACAAAAATAGGGGATCCCCTCGAAAAAAAAACGGCGTAGGGGTCCCCCTATTTTTGTTAACCAGCCAAGTAAAATGCAGACTGCTGCGGCCTGGTATTAAAAGACTGTCAAGGCCCATGGATTTTGGCCCTCAACAGCCTGATAATACCAGGCTACAGCAGCCCCACATTTGGCGCATCAAAAGATGTGCCAATTGTGGCACTTTACCCGGCTCTTCCCACTTGCCCTGTAGCGGTGGCAAGCGGGGTAATAAGGGGTTAATGTCACTGTTGATTGCACGGTGACAATAAGCCCGGTTAATAATGGAGAGGCGTCAATAAGACACCGATCCATTATTAATCCCAAAGTTATTAAATGCATAAAAAAAAGGCAAAGCAAGAAAAAAGTCTTTTAATGAAATAAAAGAGACAACACAGTTTTCATTTCTTTTATTGTACTCTCATTCCTGCGACGCCATCGATCTCCTGTAAAAAAAGAAAAAAAACAAACCAACAGTATACCACCTGTCCGACGCAGTCCATAACGACAGTCGCACGACGATCCAGCTTTGCTACATCGCAATGACAGGCAGAGCCTGTCATCGCGACGCAGCACAGCTGATTACCTGCTTCCCCGGCGGTGACGTCATCGGACTGACTGCTTTACGGCCGGGATTACCCAGCAGTCACTGCAGTTATCGCGAGAAACTGCATGTGACCGCCGGGGAGAAGAGGATGGCGGCCATTAAGCAGTCCAGGACGTGACCGCCGGAGATCTTCTGCCAGGTAAGTGCCGCTGACTCCTGACAGACCCGACCGACGGACACTGACAGTGACAGACACAGACAGTGACAGTGACAAATCCGATTCCGGTATTCGATAAGACGAAAATATCGAAACGAATTATCGAAAGGCCGATAGAGCTAATATCGGCCGATAGCCGATATTTACATTATCGTATCGCTCAACACTAGTATTTAGTAATGATTGTTTTTAAGCGCTAAAGTGTTATTATAGTGACACCCCACTAGGCCCCCATGACTATGTGAAATGCTTGACAAAAAATTTGCAGCTAGGTAATTATGAAATCATATGTCACTTTGCAGTGGAAGATGTAATGAGACGCTGGCACAGCATCCGCGACCAGTACCGGCGGGAACGTCAGCAGAGGGCCAGGAGTGGGGCTGCAGCAATGACCAAGCGCAAACATATCTACTTTGACCGCCTTGGTTTTTTGGCTCCTATTCTGGATCTCAGACCGTAAGTACATACATCACACCACATTACACATATGCTGTTTAGGGTCAGATCTCCAACATTTTTTATTTTAATTTAATTTCCTAACAGAACTCAGTCCAACCTCACTGAGAGGGAGACCGGGTCGGATTCTGAGGCCATTATAGACCCGGTCGGGGGAGGTAACGAGGTGGCTGGCCCATCTTCTGAGCCTCCCAGCTGCATCCCCCAAGCTCCACCAGCACCAGGATCTGACCTACCAGCTGAACCAGTACCAGTACCTGACCCACCAGCTGCAGCAGCACCCGGCAGCCTTGAGGAAGCAGCCAACAGCAGCAGCCCTACTGTACATCTGGAGGGCTCCCCCAGCCTGCTGCCATATCCCGCCGTGGGAGACGAAGGTGAGACAACACTGCCTCTGATACCCGGAGGCATGTGGACACAGGGGTCCTCAATTACCTGTCCAGGGCAGCGGTGGATAAGGGTGAAGAGGCTTATTCACGCAGCCTTGCCCGTTACCTACGTCCCCTACCACGTGAGGTCAGGCTACGTGTGCGAGGATCCATTCAGATCCTAATTGATGCATGCACATACCCCAATACCCATTATGAGGTGTTTGAATTCCTTGAGAGGTGGCAGCTCTCACCCCGTAACCTTCTTCACCTTACCCCCCACCCAGATGTGCATGCTCAATTAGGATCTGAGGGACCTCCTGCACGTGCGCCTACACCTCAACCCATTCCCCCACAAAACCAACCTTGGCAACAACAGGGTCAAATGGCAGCCTATAACCCACCTGCCCAATATGGCCACTTGTACAGATCCAGTGTTGGAGGCTGGTCCCAACCTGGATTTGGACCACATGGCCATACTGGGGGTATGATTCTTGTGGGTACCAGCATCATCAGGAGTATAATCTCCATTATCCTTATGGCAATTTGGCCAGACAACAACCTGACTGTGGCCACATGTTACCTGTGGGCCAAGAAAATCTACCCCAACAGGGTGATGGTCAAGGTGGTCACCCAAGCCAGCAACAAAGAGATGCTGGGCTCCCACCCTCATCTCACCAACATACCACCAACTGTAACTTTTTATTTTTCTTATATATTATTATTTATAAAATTTTGTTATTTTTTTTAATTTATTTTAGTACATGTTGTGTAAAGCATATTTGCACTAATCTGAATGCCTCCAAAAACCATATGCTACAAATATGGTAGTCACTAGCCAAAGTGACATTTTGTTATTTTTCTTATTTCTTATTATTTATTCAAATGTTTATTTTTTTAGTACTTATTTTACTACATGTTGTGTAATACATATTTGCACTAATCTTATTTTACCAAAAAAAAAATGCTACAAATATGGTAGTCACTAGCTAAAGTGACAGTTTGTCACTATAAAAGGTATTTAAATGGCAAGTTTGGGCTCTTCTTTCATTGATTTTTTATAGAACACCACCTACACATCTGTAATGAACATTAACAGAAGACAAAAAGACAATGTCAGGAACAAAAGATATTTATATGCAAACACATAACAACATTGCAGCATTGATAATGCCTGATCTTGCCAGGTAGTAGTACCTTGAGGTGACACAAAATACTGGGTAAATATATCACGGACTTTGAGTCCTGAGAGTGGACGACGTAAAGGGATGACATGTGGCCTAGGCATATCACCATTGTTCACCACACATTCACCAACATCAGATGGTGCACAATCATGCAATCTTGTGAAGTTATGTAGCACAACACAAGCTTTGATGACCTCATTGACTTTGGCTTCACTCAGCTGAATGGCAGACTGGAGGACCCGCCATTTTGCACAAAGAATGCCAAAGGCACACTCCACCAGTCGCCGGGCCCCTGATAGTAGCAAGTTAAAGAGCCTACGCCAGTGGTCAAGGTTTCGTCGCGGATATGGCCTCATTAAATTCCTTGACAATTGAATGGCCTCATCCCCAACTACAACATATGGCACAGGTTCAATATTGGAGCCAGGAAGCTGAGTGGAGGTGGTAGGTCCAACTAGTTTTGCGCAGCTGACCGACCCATAATGGAAGAATTGAAGACTCGAGAGTCTCCAGTTCTTCCATAAGCCCCAATGTCTACAATTATAAACCTGTAGTTACTGTTAACCAGAGCAACAGAACTACAAAAAAATATTGTTTATAATTATAGAATTGGGACCCTGAGTTGGGCAGCTTACGCACACGGATGTGCTTCCCATCCAGGGCCCCAATACAATTGGGAAATTGGCATTGCTCCTCAAATCCCCTGGCAATCCTCATCCAGTCTTCCATCTTTGGCTCAGGCATGACCACTTGATGAAGTCTGATCCAGATTTGGGAACATGTATCACGAACTATGCCAGATATGGTTGATCTCCCTCCCTATCAATAACTCCAGATGGAGTGCAGCATATGAAATGCCAATTGTGAGGAACCTACAATTAAACAAATGAACATGGATCAAACATTACACCATGCAAAAGGTTGCAAAAATTAAATATAGATCACCAGAACAGTGTGTAAATAATAAGCAAGCCAAACACTACATATACACAAGGCAAAGGTCTATGTGAATTTCACATAAACATCATAGTATTGTTACTTACAGCTGATATTTGGGACATATTAAAGAAGATAATGAAGCAAAAGGGGTAATTGCCAAAGAAAAGTTGAGGGAAAACACATCATCAACATACAGTATGTAGCTGAGGAATACATACCGTAACGTAAGGAGAAGGCGCTCCTCTGCAGAAATACATTTGCGCATCCTGGTGTCCTGGTAGTGATCCCTGGGCGCACTATCTCCAACAACACATCAAAGGTGGCAATGCTCATCCGACAATATAGGAAAAACTTGTCGGAATGTGTCCGAAGAGATGCATAAAGGCGGTTAAAATGGGCTTTATTGAGGGGTTGCCTCAAATGCGGATGCACCCACATTTGTCTCCTCCTCTGCGGATCAACTATCCCTGGGTATGACTGCCCAAAGCTGCGGGACAGAACCCAGTTGTACAAAACTGGTCAGCTGGGGTAACTGAAGTGTGTCAGACATTTTGGCAAAAACCAGCAGTACTCCAACACAAGCACAGCACCAAAATGGCCAGATTGGGGGCTGCCACCTGATGCAGAGGCAATAAATAGGATTGCTGATGATAGTTTAAATGATTTTCAGGCCTAAAAGCCGTTATTTGTCCATTTTGCAAGGCCGCGAGAAAAAAACGCAATACGGATGCCATACGGATTACATACGGATGCTTAAATGCGCAAAATATTCAGCCACACCTTGACATACGGATCACTGTTCAGGGAACTTTTCTGCGTATTACGGCTGTAAAATATGGTCCTGTATTTTTATAGGTTGGGTGTGACGCCGGCCTTAGTAAGAAATACTGCTCCAAGCGTGCCCAATGCTTAACACCTTAACCCCCGTGCAATTTTCCATGTTTTTTCATTTTTTTTTTTGCTCCCCTTCTTCTCAGAGCCATAACTTTTTTATTTTTTAATAAAAATGGCCTTGTGAGGTCTTGTTTTTTGTGGGATAAGTGATGTCACCACTTGTCACTGAGCCTGAGAACGCTGCTTCCATTATTCCCCAGTAGTTTATAGCCGGGCCGGTCACATTAGCAGCGCTCCGGCTGTAAACTGATTAACCCCCGAGATGGATTGCGCCGTGGGACTTGACTGTACGGCAGAAAGGTATGGGTATATAGTTGCTTTTTTATTTAGTATTTTTTTCCAGGAGAACAATGGCTTCGATATGGGATTAGGAGTATAATAAAGATTTTAAAACTGTAGTGTATTCTTTCACGAAAATACTTTCTTCTTATTGTGTGTGTGTGTGTGTGTTTTTTAACCCTTTCAGACTAGTGGATTAATAATGGATAGTTGTCTTATTGACAGCTCTCCATTATTAATCAGGCTTAATGTCACCTTACTTAACCCTTTATTACCCCATATGCCACCTCTTCAGGGTAATGGGAAGAGACACAGCAAGTGCCAGAATTGGCGCATCTTACAGATGCGCCTTTTCTGGGGTGGCTGGGGTAGATTTTTTTTAGCCAGGGGGGCCCAAAAACAATGGTCCCTCTTTAGGCTATGAATTTCTGCCCTCAGCCACTGGCTTGCCCTCTCTGGCAGAGAAAATTGCGGGGGAGTCCACGCTAGTTTTTCTGTGAATTAATCCTTTAATTTAACACCTACAGCTCCAAAATTTTACACACATACACTACTAACATTATTAGTGAGGGACATATATAAATCTAATGGATATGCAATGGTTTACTGTATGTAAACCATGTCTCATATCCTGTCGGGTTCTGTAATGATTTTACAGATGCCGACAATTGAATTATTGGCTATTCTGCTATCTAGCTCTGTATGAAATATAAATATATATATATATATATACATATATTATATATATATACACAGTACAGACCAAAAGTTTGGGCACACCTTCTCATTTAAAGATTTTTCTGTATTTTCATGAAAATTGTACATTCACGCTGAAGGCATCAAACTATGAATTAACACATGTGGAATTATATACAGTACTTAATAAAAAAGTGTGTTACAACTGAAATTGTGTCTTATATTCTAAGTTCTTCAAAGTAGCCACCTTTTACTTTGATTACTGCTTTGCACACTCTTGGCATTCTCTTGATGAGCTTCAAGAGGTAGTCACCGAAATGGTTTTCACTTCACCGGTGTGCCCTGTCAGGTTTAATAAGTGGGATTCTTGACTTATAAATGGGGTTGGGCCATCAGTTGTGTTGTGCAGAATTCTGGTGGATACACAGCTGATAGTCCTACTGAATAGACTGTTAGAATTTGTATTATGGCAAGAAAAATGCAGCTAAGTAAAGAAAAACGAGTGGCCATCATTACTTTAACCCCTTACTGCCAGCCACCTCAAAGCCGCGATATGTCAGCTGTTATAAAAAGCTGAAATGTGCCCGTAATAGGTGCAAGCGGAATCGTGATCCGCCTGCGCCTATTAACTAGTTAAATCCCGCTGTCAAATGCTGACAGCAGGCATTTAACTAGAGCTACTGGCGCACGGCCGGAAATGAGCGCATCGCCGACCCCGTCACATGATCGGGGGTCAGCGATGCATTGCCATAACAACCTGAGGTCTCCTCGAGACCTCTATGGTTGTTGATGGCAGATTGCTATGAGCGCCACCCTGGGGTCGGCGCTCATAGCAATGCTGTATTTCTACTATATAGAGGTGATCTATGCATCACCTCTATGTAGCAGAGGTGATCGTGCTATGGCAGCTTCTAGCCTTTTGAAGCATGTCAAAAGTAAAAGAAAAAAGTGTTTAAAAATTAAAAAAAATAAAACAACATAAAAGTTTAAATCACCTCCCCTTTCACCCCAATCAAAATAAAACAATAAAAAAATCAAACCTACACATATTTGGCATTGCCATGTTCAGAATCGCCCAATCTATCAATAAAAAAAGGATTAACCTGATCACTAAACGGTATAGCGAGAAAAAAACCAAAATGCCAGAATTACGTTTTTTTATCACTGCGACATTGCATTAACATGCAATAACTGGCGATCAAAAGAATGGATCTGCAACATGGTATCATTAAAAACGTCAGCTCAACATGCAAAAAATAAGCCCACACCCAACCCGAGATCACGAAAAATGGAGACCCTACGGGTCTTGGAAAATTGCACATTTTTTTTTAAGCAGACTTTGGAATTTCTTTTCACCACATATAAAAGAGAACCTAGACATGTTAGGTGTCTTTGAACTTGTAATGACATGAAGAATCATAATTGCAAGTCAGATTTAGCATTTAGTGAACCTAGCAAAAAAGCCAGACAAAAAACTAGTGTGGAATTGCACTTTTTTTGCAATTTCACCGCACTTGGAATTTTTTTCTCATTTTCGAGTACACTACATGGTAAAACCAATGGTGTCATTCAAAAGTCAACTTGTCCTGCAAAAAATAAGCCCTCACTTGGCCATATTGACAGAAAAATAAAAAAGTTATGGCTATGGAAAAAAAAGAGCGAAAAACAAAAACGCAAAACCAAAAAAAGCTCTGGAGGTTAAGAGGTTAAGAAAGGTCAGTCAGTCCGAAAAATTGGGAAAACTTTGAAAGTGTCCCCAAGTGCAGTTGCAAAAACCATCAAGCGCTACAAAGAAACTGTCTCACATGAGAACCGCCCCAGGAAAGGAAGACCAAGAGTCACCTCTGCTTCTGAGGATAAGTTTATCCGAGTCACCAGCCTCAGAAATCGCAGTTTACAGCAGCTCAAATTAGAGATCAGGTCAATGCCACACAGAGTTCTAGCAGCAGACACATCTCTTCAACAACTGTTAAGAGGAGACTTTGTGCAGCAGGCCTTCATGGTAAAATAGCTGCTAGGAAACCACTGCTAAGGACAGGCAACAAGCAGACGAGACTTGTTTGGGCTAAAGAACACAAGGAAAGGACATTAGACCAGTGGAAATCTGTGCTTTGGTCTGATGAGTCCAAAGTTAAGATCTTTGGCTCCAACCACCGTGTCTTTGTGCGACGCAGAAAAGGTGAACGGATGGACTGTACATGCCTGGTTCCCACCGTGAAGCATGGAGGAGGAGGTGTGATGGTGTGGGGGTGCTTTGCTGGTGACACTGTTGGGGATTTATTCCAAATTGAAGGCATACTGAACCAGCATGGCTACCACAGCATCTTGCAGCAGCATTCTATTCCATCCGGTTTGCGTTTAGTTGGACCGTCATTTATTTTTCAACAGGACAATGACCCCAAACCCACCTCCAGGCTCTGTAAGGGCTATTTGACAAAGAATGAGAGTGATGGGGTGCCACGCCAGATGACCTGGTCTCCACAGTCACCAGACCTGAACCCAATCGAGATGGTTTGGGGTGAGCTGGACCACAGAGTGAAGGCAAAATGGCCAACAAGTGCTAAGCATCTTTGGGAACTCCTTCATGATTGTTGGAAGACCATTTCCGGAGACTACCTCTTGAAGCTCATCAAGAAAATGCCAAGAGGATTCAAAGCAGTCATCAAAGCAAAAGTTGGCTACTTTGAAGAACCTAGAATATAAGACATATTTTCAGTTGTTTCACACTTTTTTGTTAAGTATATAATTCCACATGTGTTAATTCATAGTTTTGATGCCTTCAGTGTGAATGTACAATTTTCATAGTCATGAAAATACAGAAAAATCTTTAAATGAGGTGTGTCCAAACTTTTGGTCTGTACTGTATATATGTGTGTGTCAATGACATATATATGTGTATATATATATACTGTATATATATATATACCTATACTATGTGTATACATGTATTCTATCTATTCTATTTTAACATGTCAGTGTGATTTTACAGTATAGCGCACCGAATTGCCGGCTTTTCTAAGGATACCGATGCATATTTCTCGCAAGTCACACTGATGGTCCGTGTGGTGTGCGAGTTTTTCTCTCACCCATAGACTTGCATTGGCGATTCTCGGCCGATATACGGTGCAAATTGCAGCATGCTGCAATTTCACTCGCACATATAATACGGTCGAGAAAAAATCGGATGATGGGAGCTGCCCCATAGATTAACATTAGTCCGAGTGCTATGCGATTTTTTTTCTCGCATAGCACTTGTCCGTATTTCTTGCTAGTGTGACTCCGTCCTCAGAAACAACCACCTAGCTAAGTAGCTAAAATCTATACTGACAAAATGGTGCTAAAACAAGATGTCCACTCTTAATATAGAGAAGGACATGTGATTTAAGCAGGCAATGTCACAAGCCCTTCTGTCTGGACTTTATGGATGGTTCCTGCGCCCTGATTGGCTAGCTGCAATTTGCATACATAAAGTTAGAAAAAAAAAATTACAAAAATTATCTCCTCTGAGCTCTTGCCACTCCACCCCACCCCTCATCAAACACGTGCCCCCCCACTCATCATAAACCACTATTATCCTTGCCAAAGTGCTAAAAATGCTATAGTGGTAAAGCAATAATTTTCACAGTTTTTACCGAATTATACAGATTTTTTTCCGATTTTAAATAAAAAATGCTCGTGCTTTCGATCACGAATCCGAATGTACCATATTAGTGCTGAATTTACATTTGGCGATCGTTTTCTGAACAAATTTGTTCATCTCTAATCTCAATATTAGTATGCTGGACAATGCTAAAATGTTTCTAAGAAAACACAGAATTTCTGGTAAAATAGTAGTATAACGTACAATATTTAACATAAGGTAAGAGGGTTTTCTTATTTCAAAACTACTGTATGTGTGGGAAGCACAAACCTGCAAAGAAATGAAGAAATCTTTTCAATACATCAGGCTGGCTGCACAGGGAAATGTCAGGCAGGTTAACAGTGACACAGAGCAATATAAGAATGAATGTTCTTGAAGCCAGTCCTGTTTGTTCAAGAACCTTTTTTTCCCTTCAAATTTTATACCTTTAGTTATCAATAATTTATAATCTAGAAAGTAACTTAAGCAACACACTGGACAAAGAGAACTCTTTGATGAATTATCAGCCAGCAGTTCACAAAATATAATTTTCATCCCACCACACAAGACAGGGCCGGCGTCTCTGGTGAGAGGAGACTCTGGTCTTTGGGAACAAGCCTAGGTGGTGGCATCCCCTCATAAGGGCCTTGTACAGGTTTATTGAAGATATTTTTATCATCTCGTCAGGAACAAGGTAGGAGTTCAAGGAGTTTGTTGGAAGCTTGAATATCAGTGAACTCAACCTTTGTTTCACCCTGGAGCTAGCTAAAGAACAACTACCCTTCCTAAATGTACTGATCAAGAGAAAACAGGATGGCATTCTAGTTACGGATATCTACTGTAAACCGAACAGCATAAACAGTCTCCTTAGATGGTATAGCCACCATCCGGCCCCCCAAAAGACAGGAATACCTAAGGGTCAATTCCTTAGGTTAAGAAGGAACTGCTCAGCAGCATCAGATTTCCAGAGGCAGCCTATTGACATGCAGTGGAGATTCACCGAAAAAGGGTATCCCCGGCATGTCTTTGACCTACACGTGAGGGCACATGGATAGACCAGAAACCATGTGGCTTCTTGAAATGTGGTGACTGTTGCAACTGTAAATGGATGAGACCTTGCAAAAAAGTCACAAGTGCCTCCACAGGGAAAACATTCTTTGAAAGGGACTTCTCGAACTGCAAAACCATGAGCCTGATATATGTGGCTACCTGTACCTGTCTTCTGAACTATGTGAGCAAAACAGGTAGAGAATTCAGGAGGAGAGTAGGTGAGCATATTGGAGATATACGCCCGAAGCACAACACCCCCCTCGCAAGACATATGAATGATACACATAAAGGGGACCTTAAAGATATCTCCTTCTGTATTTTATTAGTGATGAGACCAAATGTGAGGGGGGGAACCAAGACAGGAGAATACTACAGAAAAAGAGTGAATGGATTTTCAGCATTGACTCCCTGGCTCCAAGGGGCCTAAATGAACTTAATTCCTATGCCTGTTTTTTGTAAACTACTCCAGTAGTCTTAAGGTGGCTCTATCTGCATATACGAGAATTCTTGGCATTGCCACACATTGCCTATAAGAATAGGACTCACAGATTAGTGTGAATTTTTTTTATTATATTCTGTTGTTACACATCACATATATATATATATATATATACATATATATATATATATATGTATATATATATATCTATGTCTCGACCACGCACCACAATTGTGGGTTACCAGGGCAATGGGGTACTCAGAGCCGAGCCCATGGAAGTCTATGGGGTTGTCACAGGTAGCGGTGGCTCGGTCTGTGGCCCTGGCGGTCAGGCGTATGTTGGGGGGTATATTTACAGGGGATATATTTATATACAGTTCGTGACGCCACCTGTAGTCTCTGGTAATTTGTACCAGCGCTGCTGTAGATCTCTGAGGGGATGGTGAGGCAGCTAGATGTCGGGTCCCCTACAGGTGGGACTCTTCCCTCAGGTCGATAGTTATGGTGGGGTTGTGCAGGGATGCAATCAAATAACACAGTCTCACACATCAGCGTCTTTCCATACCTTTTTACTTGCAAGATGGTTAGGCAGGTCCCAGGGAGGCTGATCCAATGGAGGATGTGTTTTGAGGTAGCAGCTGGACAAGTTAGGGGCCTCCTTTACTTTCACAAAGATGAGTACAACCAGCATAAAGCGTAGTTCCCTCTATAACTCCAGCTTCTCCAAGCTGTACTGCCCGGTCAGTGTTGTGGTCGGAGCCTTCCTGTGATGAAACTAGGTTCTTCTATGCTTGGCCTAGCTCAAAGTTCCTATTCCACCTGACCCCAGTTACGTACCGACACTCCAAGGGCTGCTTGCCGTTACCTAAGGTCCAGTAAGCCTCTGGTTTTCTTATACCACTATGCGTGAAGCTATAGTGATCCTTCGGTCCCCAGTGACCGGTGACAACGTGCAGGACTTCTCCAATCCTATAGCACTCAGAATTCCTACCACTGTGCCTTTCGCCTTGTCCACGCTGGTAGCATAAGCATTTCTCACTTCAAAGGTTATAAAAGTCAGTCCCTTTCTTAACTTCTTTCTTGAGCTTGTTGCCAGAAACTCAGTAATCCTCTAGGCAGGAGCACGTCTCTGAACCTTCACTGTCCTTGGGACAGGAGACTGAAGTATATCTGCAACTTACTTCTTTCTTCTAAATAGGTGTCTCAGTCTGTCTATCAGTGGGGCACAGCTCTGACCAGGCTGAGGTGAACAGGCTCACCTGTACTGGCCTCCACTTTCTGAACTGCACAATCAATCCCTCCTCTGTCTTCCTGACAGGAAACTGAACTCCTCAGAGTCACTGACTGAACTCACTACTGACACTGAACACTCCCTGACGAATGTCACTGGCTTATATACCTGTGGGTGTGTCTAAGTGTGTGTTGAAATGAATGTTCATTGAGCATTAAACTGCTATCTCTCCACACATCCTCCAGGGTACTGCGTGTGCCTTCACACCAGGGCTACACATTCCCCCATGGTAAATGACAGCACTCCCGGGCTGTGAAATACAAAGAGACAGAAATTTTGTTTATGCATTAAACATTAACATTAACTCGTCCCATCCGGGAGGTAAGGATTTTCTTGAACGTTGCAAACAAAACATTAAATATAGAAAAATACAAAATATTAAATATACATATTCATATATATAGACGACAATATTCTTGTGAAGGACCCGCACCAAACCTTCAACGTGGGTCCTGGGTGGGCTGCAGGACATATGAATGCAGACCTCACTCAGTGCCACACCACACGGGTTTTATTATTCAGAGGTAGTTAGTTGTGGTGGTTTTATGTAAAACCAAGATAATGCACAAGGTGCAACTATATACAATATCAGTTCTTGGGCTGGCTCAGTCCTCAACCTCGAAGTCCATTGTGAAACACGATAAGAAAAGACACAGATATAAATACATTTCTAATATGCATTAAATTTTCAATTTTTTTACTTTGGTACCCAGCCGGGCATTCTACTCAATATAGAAAAACATAGAAATTATCTCTAGCAATAAAGTGCAAAATTGGCAAACATTCTCAAACTTTTTACAACATTACATATGGTAGACCCCTGTCTGGATCTTACCGGTTTTTCTTTTACTGTTTAACTATTTCAACTACATTTTCCACCCCGGGGCTGGAACAATGCGATGGTCCCTAGATCCCATGACTAACAAGTCGTGAGCTGCTATTAGGGTCTGGGTCGCCACAGTTCTCGTGCAAACCTCTAGGGGCGCAACGGGTACTTTCTCCTTGCGAGACACCGATTGCGTTTCAATTTGCGTTACAGTTAGCGATATCGATCGTGTCATAGATTGCGATGGAAACTGGGTCGCAAGTTGCGATGTAGAAGGATGACAAGATAATGAAGAGTATGTAGACGTTGCTTCCATTTGCGAGGAGCCTGCAGGGGGCGATGCTGGGGCACGTCCTGGTGCTGTTTGAGCTGGAGACAGGGACGCTGCGGTAGTGGTGACGTTACCTGCGTCGGGGACGGGGTCACGGACGATTGTGACATTAAGGGCATACCATCCCTTCATACCCCAGTGTCGTGTATAGGTGACAATGTCTCCATTAATTAGGTCCCTCCCGGGATGGCCTTGCGGTAGGTGGGATTCTACATCACGTCTGCTGACAAAGACCCCTGGGTAGAGGCCCGGTTCTCTGATGAAGCCCCAGCCCTTTCGGAGCTGGAACTCTGTCACACACCCCTGCCGCCGCGGTTCCCTCAGAGTACCTTTTTCTCTACGGACACTTTCCTTGTCCGCGATCAGCTCTGCATGCTGCCGCTGTCGGTTGCGCTGAGCTTCCCGCTCTTCCTCCTGCTGGCGTTGCTGCTTCTCCTCACGACGCTGCCACTCACGTTCCCACTGGGCGGTGTAGGCGACGTCATCCAGGCGCGCCATTTCATCCCAATCCACGTCTGGTAATGACGGACAGGACCCCTCCGGTGTCCCTGCCGGGGATCGATCATCTGCTGCGGCCTCCTGGCCGGGCGGGCGTTCCGGAACTGGCGGTACCTCCTCAACCTCCTTCGCCTCCACCGCTTCACCGGTGGGATCAGGATCGGTACTTTCGGGGGCAGCCTCCGGTTGCTCCTTTGCCTTGGGCAGCAGAAGTTTTGGTAACTCCAGACGTAGGGGGTCATCGAAGGGAGAGATCACCGCGTCCCACAGCCGCCGCTGCTCCAGGGTACGCCGGCGTCTCTCGATCTCCTCAAATCCAGGTTGTGGCAAAATCATCTTTTTCAGTCGTGCATTTTCTTCTTTGACTTCCAGCAATGCTTGCTGCAGGTGCAGGACCACGGATGATTCCGGTGCTGGTGGCAGCTTGGCTGGGGAACGGGGCCTGCCTTCCTCCGCTTCCCTGCTCGGCTGCACACGTCCTGCTTCCATGATGTTCCAGAGCGTTCTCACATCTTCCTCCAGAGACGTCCGGTCTCTTCCGTGGAGGTGGGGTTTGCGTCTCCTCCTCTTTGCAGGGAAGGTGAAGAGGAGGCGGACCTCCTTTGCTGTAGGGCAGGATCGCATATTGTAATAGCACTTTGAGAGGGCAGGCATTTTCTTCGCGCCACAGGGGGGTACACGCCCACGAAGGTACGCCCACCTTCTTCTCCAGCGCCTGAGGGCGCGAATATGGCGACAAAGATGGCGATTTTTGGCGCCAAAAGTGCAAACAGTCCTTTTTCACAAAAACAACTCCATAGGCACACAGGGCTCGCAATTTTGCGAGTTTCGCATCCTGTTCGTGACGCCAATTTTTGTCTCGACCATGCACCACAATTGTGGGTTACCAGGGCAATGGGGTACTCAGAGCCGAGCCCATGGAAGTCTATGGGGTTGTCACAGGTAGCGGTGGCTCGGTCTGTGGCCCTGGCGGTCAGGCGTATGTTGGGGGGTATATTTACAGGGGATATATTTATATACAGTTCGTGACGCCACCTGTAGTCTCTGGTAATTTGTACCAGCGCTGCTGTAGATCTCTGAGGGGATGGTGAGGCAGCTAGATGTCGGGTCCCCTACAGGTGGGACTCTTCCCTCAGGTCGATAGTTATGGTGGGGTTGTGCAGGGATGCAATCAAATAACACAGTCTCACACATCAGCGTCTTTCCATACCTTTTTACTTGCAAGATGGTTAGGCAGGTCCCAGGGAGGCTGATCCAATGGAGGATGTGTTTTGAGGTAGCAGCTGGACAAGTTAGGGGCCTCCTTTACTTTCACAAAGATGAGTACAACCAGCATAAAGCGTAGTTCCCTCTATAACTCCAGCTTCTCCAAGCTGTGCTGCCCGGTCAGTGTTGTGGTCGGAGCCTTCCTGTGATGAAACTAGGTTCTTCTATGCTTGGCCTAGCTCAAAGTTCCTATTCCACCTGACCCCAGTTACGTACCGACACTCCAAGGGCTGCTTGCCGTTACCTAAGGTCCAGTAAGCCTCTGGTTTTCTTACCACTATGCGTGAAGCTATAGTGATCCTTCGGTCCCCAGTGACCGGTGACAACGTGCAGGACTTCTCCAATCCTATAGCACTCAGAATTCCTACCACTGTGCCTTTCGCCTTGTCCACGCTGGTAGCATAAGCATTTCTCACTTCAAAGGTTATAAAAGTCAGTCCCTTTCTTAACTTCTTTCTTGAGCTTGTTGCCAGAAACTCAGTAATCCTCTAGGCAGGAGCACGTCTCTGAACCTTCACTGTCCTTGGGACAGGAGACTGAAGTATATCTGCAACTTACTTCTTTCTTCTAAATAGGTGTCTCAGTCTGTCTATCAGTGGGGCACAGCTCTGACCAGGCTGAGGTGAACAGGCTCACCTGTACTGGCCTCCACTTTCTGAACTGCACAATCAATCCCTCCTCTGTCTTCCTGACAGGAAACTGAACTCCTCAGAGTCACTGACTGAACTCACTACTGACACTGAACACTCCCTGACGAATGTCACTGGCTTATATACCTGTGGGTGTGTCTAAGTGTGTGTTGAAATGAATGTTCATTGAGCATTAAACTGCTATCTCTCCACACATCCTCCAGGGTACTGCGTGTGCCTTCACACCAGGGCTACACATCTATATAGTCATTGGAACCATGTCACTTAGAGTTTAATCACCTCCAGTAAAAACTTTTGCTCATCATTTGCTTCTCACCCACCCCCCAGAATGAGGAGAATTTTAATTAAAGAATTATCTACTCCAATCCTAATGGAGAGTCCCTCTATATCTACCTTCATGTTGAGAGCAGGGATGCGATATAGATCTACCCCAGGGGTAAATAATTGATATACATGCTCCATTTGAAGGTTGTAGGCAGAAACGATGATGTGAGTGTCAATTAAAAACGTAACCGGACCCAGATGACGCTGTGTGGCCCAGCTGCGCTTGGTTACACATGTTCCCTGGAGGATGCACAGAAGGTAATGCACAGAGCACCTGATATTCATTCACATCTCACACTTCCCTAGACTGCCACCAGAGGGAGCCTTAGACTATTTAAGGGTGTGGGAGACGTAGCAGTAGTGCAGTTCCTGTCAGAGCTTTGTCTGAGCCAGTGCGAGTTCAGATGTGTTGTGATTCCTGTCAGATGAGACAGAGGAGGAAAGATTGCAAGCTGTTACCTCAGAACAGGCTGACTGTTAGTTCCCTATGAACGTGGAAAGTGACTCTCGGAGCGAGCGTGAATTCAGTCTGACGGAAGGTCCTGAGAGCTGCTCTGGACAGAGTCTATGAAGGAAGAGAAGGAAGGGGACTACAGTTATTATAACAACGAGTTAACTGAGAAACGGTCAGTGAGCTGTGGAAGGAAGCTGACGACTACACCTACTGTTGCCTGTGCTTATGTTAAGGGTGTGATAGGGCGACAGGCGAGTGGTAGAGAAGACGAAAGAGTGTCTGAGGTGATATAACAACGGTAGCTGACCTCCACTCTGCCCAACCAGACGCCGGGTCCGAAGTTTGCTAGTTCCTTCACGGCTGGTGAGAAATACCGATGACCCTGCTGGACTTTAGGTCGCAGAGGGTGGCCCAATCGTGCTGATACGTAACCGGGGTCAGGAAGAACAAGAGTCTAGCAGGGCCCTGCATATAGAGACTAGTTCTGTCCAAAAGAAGGCTCCACCACAATGTCGGCCGGGCGTAGCTGTTCTATTCAGAGTTAAACTTCGCTTCATGCAAGTAGGAACTCATACACATTGAAGTAAGGAGGCCTCAAACCTACTCGGTGATTACTGGATGTGCATCCTCCACCCTGAGCAGCTTCCCGGGACATACCTGCAAATACCACCAGTAAAGGTATGGAAAGAGACTGACTTGTGTGTGTCTGCCTTATTGCCTGCACCCTGCACCGCCATATACCTAGAGGGACTAGTCTTACCTGTGGAAGACTTAACATCTTGCTGCCCAGTAACAACCCCTCTGAGGATTCACCCTGCAGCGCTGGTCACCCTGATCAGAAACCACAGGTGGCGTCACGAACAATTACTACAATCCCCTGTAAATATCCCCCTTTGTATGAGCGCCCAGGGCAACGGACCGAGCTGTGCTACCTGTGACCTATCCCCCATTGAAGTTAACGGGCTCGGTGCCGAGTACCCCATAACCCTGTTTGTGTGCGACTCAAAGCAATCGCGGTTGCTATGGAAAAGCGAACATCGCTGGTGGCCGGTGCTGTGAGAACACATCCAGCTGTATGCGCTCCAGCGTGACACGCAGAGAGTCTCAGACATGCCCAGATCGGTCTCAGAACGTCACTCCCGGTCTCCCATATACCTCTATTGTTTATGAGATAACGCATGCGTAGTTGGACAGAGGAGACAGGAGACATCACAGGGCAGCCTACACGCTTATTACTCGAACTAATTGCCTTCTTGGGAGAGGGAGGAGTGTCTCTAATGAAGTGAGGGATAATTAAAATGGTTCCATGGACATGAGAGCAGACCACATTAGACATCAACATGACCTGACATCCTTATCTAAGCCTCCTGATAAACCAAAGGGTGAAACGCATAAAGGCGGTCTAATCTACCCTTACCAACAACCTACAATCTGGATGAGTACTACCTTACTGAGTTTTTTTTGTTTATATTGCTACCCTGTCTAGTTACCTATATATGCACCTTGAGATCTGTTAAGATACCTATCTGCTGAAATACCCACTTGATATACCCTAACCCATGAATATATCTGATCTGGTATGGTTAATGGTGGGGTGACAAATACTGATAATCTCAAGTGATCCACTTCTGACAATAGGGTATGCCTATGGCATCACCATTGATTTAACATCTGATAGCTATCCATGCAAGACACGGGTGTTAACGCTGTTTAGGGACAGCAAGGAACAGCCTTTGTTGAGCGGGGGCGCCATGTCGCCTGCGGTATAGGGTGCCAATCTCCGTAGACAGGTAGGAGCTAGCTATTAGGCATTTCCAGGGTAAGGCAGTTCAACTAGCTATATTTGACTTAATTGAGCCATCCAGACACTTTCCAATCTCTGTGTGCCCTGTGGGGTCACTGTGAGTGAATATATTCCTAAAAAAATCTTGGAAACACTTTGACATAGCATCTGTATAAGTGGTTTACCCCTCTTTAATTAATTGTGTTTGATTTGGTGGTTGTCAACAGAAATACACCAATTCCATAAGGATGACTCAGATGTTGCAGTCCTATTTGTGGTTTTAACATTTGGTTAAACATACCTGTTCATTCTATTTCCTGTCTTTTCTTCTAACATAGGGTGGAATAGGGATATCAGGGACAGCTGCCGAAGAGTGGGGGTGCCACTGTCGTTGTTTATAGGGTGCCAACCTCCACTGACAGGCAAGAAACAGAACAGGTTCTTCACTAGGGTGCTGTCAGTATATCTTTTTTCTAACGTAATAAGTATTTGTGTATACATGTTGTGTCTGTTTGGGATTATTATCTCTTCATTTTAACAAGTCATTAATAAAGTTTTTTTTTAGATGTTTACTTATGTTAGCTGTTTTGGTTTAGACCTCTGGCTTTAGATCAATTTCTTATTTTTGGTATGTGTTAGAGAGGCCCACTGAGACTCTTTCGCCAGGGGCCCACGAAAACCTGGAACCAGCCCTGACAGAAGAGCTTACAAATTAGCAGCTCCCAAAGTCGACCTGCCTGTTCTCCTGAGTTCCTGTAACTGTTCTTGTCTTCTAGTAACTTGTATTCCATATGAAAAATTAATGAAGGAGCATGTATTCTTAGAATTCTTCACTATACTGTTCCTCAGACTCCAGAGCATAATTCACGTAAGATGCAGAAAAAAAATTAAATAAACAACCAATGCACACCTCATCACTCTCCTTCACTGCTCACTGTCTCCTGTACGATCCTCGTTGCATTTTCTTACTGCTGCCTAGAGCTGAAACTATTCATCTTCATTAGAGTTGAGCGAAATAGGTCGGTCAGATTCATAAGTCGCTGACTTTCACCAGAGTCGGGTTTCGCCGAGCGAAACCCGACCATAGCGTGAAGTCGGCCATGAGGTCGTCGACCCGAGCGCCAAAGTCGGTTTTCCCATAATGCTTGCAGGCGCCTTTTTTCAGCCAATGAGCAAGGACATACACTGTGGGCAACGAGATGACATGGGCAGCGTCCATCACCATCTTAGAGAAGGGCATTGCAGTGATTGGCTTGCTTTGAGGGGCGTCATAGTGTCTATAAAAGCCCTGTCCGCCGATCGCATTTTAATTCTGGTGATCTTAACAGTAGGGAGAGGTTGATGACGCTGTTTATCAGTAGGGAGAGAGTTAGGGCTGGAAAGAGAAGTTTATGTGCTTGTGCTGATAGCAATTGTGCTGTACAGTTAGTGTGCAGTGACAGAGGAGGATTTTCTTGTGTGCAGCAGAGCTGGTTATTAGGCTGTCTGCCAGTGACAGGGGAGGATTTTCTTGCGTGCAGCAGCAGCGCTGGTTATTTGGCTGCCTGCTAGCTATATTGCTGTGTGTACACTGCTGTGCAGAATGCTTTTTACACAGCACTAACACTTTTATTCTTTTTTCTGCACAGTTAACGAGCGTTCATTTTTTTCCACACCATATAGAGCTGTACGCTGCTCACACACTAACGTGTACCGGCTGGTATCACGGACAAATACATGCTGACTATCTGTGTGTGACTCCGGAAACATATACCGAGATTTAAATTTTCCCCTATAATATATACACCTGCTATCTTCTGATTAGGGATGAGCTTTCCGATATTGCAATATCGGAAATCAGCCCGATATTTGCTATATCGGAATTCCGATTTCTGATTCCGATATTTTTTTCACATTGGAAATCCCATAATCCTTCAGCCTCTGAGCGCTCCGTGGAGCCAATCAGGAGCTGAAGAATTGCTGACAACATTGTATAACTCCCCTAAGCTTGGTAGGAGGCGTCCAAACTTGCTAGCTAGGGGCTGCGCTGCGATTGGCTGGCTGAATGGAGTGATCAGGCAGTATAAAAGGCTGCGCCTGCCATTTTAGCCTCACTCTACTGTGAAAGTAGATAGGGATAGGTTGCTGTTGGAGATAGGGAGAGATCTCGAATATAATAGTGAAATTGCCGTTCTGAATCCATCAATAGAGATGAAGGCAGGGAGTAAGGGACGTCCCCGTGGCGGCCGAGGAAGAGGTGCATCAGCAGCTAGACATGGTGCACATCCAGAGCAAGCAGCAGGCCCAAGTCACTCAGCACCTACTTTCACCTGGCAGCAGTCATGTATGCGCAGCTTGTTAGGAGCACAGGGCCATAGGCTGATAAGAGAGGATCAAGTAGAAACCGTTGTTGGTTTGATGGCAGCTGAGGCATCCACCTCAATGAGCGCAGCATCCTCCCAGGACTTCTCCACCACATCGGGTCAGGCCACTGAAGAGCAGCACCCATCTGCTTCTTCATCGCCCACTAAATTGCCCAGACATTCAGAAGGCCAGGAGCCAACCTTAATCCTCTTCTCAGAATCTGTTGGCTTGGAATCTGTGTGCCAGCCAGACAGCATTCCTGCAGTTGAAGAAGAGGTAGTGTGCTTATATGCGCAACCACTGTGTGCGTCTGAGGAAGAAGTGGAGGGTGGGCCAGTGCCCACAGTGACCAGACCCCAGTCAGAAGATGATGATGAAACTCAGCTGCCAGTTTCTGCTAATGTATTGGATGACGAGGTCCTTGACCCATCACGGCATGCTGAGGGGCAGCAAGCAAGTAGGGACAGCTCAGAGGAAGAGCTTGCAGGTGTGGCGCAGCGTGGCCGTCCACGTGGGAGAGGAAGAGGAAAAAATTTGTTGTCTGCTCCCTCAACTTCAGCACCCGTTAGGAGCAGGGCTCTTTTAAAGAGCACAAGGGGTGCGCCCAAGAGTTGTGGTGCGTGGGCCTTTTTCGACCAAGTTGCAGATGACGTTACAGTAGTCAGATGCAAGCTTTGTCGACAAACTGTGCTGAGAGGGAAGAACGTCAGCAACCTTAATACCACCAATATGTTGACGCATGTCAGGAAGAGGCACCCTATGGAGTGGCAGCATCACACCCAAGATGATTCGCCTCCTGCAGCTGGTCCCCACCTTCCATCTCTTCAGCCACCTCTTCCTCCAGCTCGCAAACAGCTGCTCACGCTTCCTCGCCAGAATGCCAGGGTGCATCTGCAGGCAGTGTTGTACAGCGGCACACTGTCTGTACTTCGTCAGCATCAGCATTCCAATCGCTGGCATCCTCACACTCCCAATCCAGTCTGCAGCCATCTGTCACACAGGTGTGGGAGAAAAGGCGCCCGTACTCGGCAAACCACCCACGAGCACAGGGCATGAATTCTCGCATTGCCAAACTGCTTGCAGTGGAAATGCTACCATTCTGGCTGGTGGGCAAGCCAGCCTTTATCGATATGTTGGGGTTTGCAATCTCACAATACAGCACTCCCAGCTGCTTCTACTTCAGCAGGCAAGCCGTCCCTGCCCTGCAACAGCATGTGGAGCGTAAAATTAAGCATGCACTACAAAATGCAGTTAGTAGCAAGGTCCACCTGACCACCGACGCGTGGACCAGTCTGCATGGCCAGGGACGCTACATTTCCATCACCGCCCATTGGGTAAATGTAGTTGAGCCTGGAACTGAAGTAGACAGTGCAAGTACGCGGGTCCTGCCAACTCCACGGATTGCAGGCCTCTCCTCTACAAATTGACTCCTCCTCATACTCCTCGTCAGACTCGCCTGCACCCAGACGTACCACAACAACCGATTTCAGCACTGCATCGGCCAAACATCAACAGGCCGTGTTGAAATTGGTTTATCTGGGTAATGTTAGCCACACCGCAACCGAGCTGTGTAACACGCTCAAGGAGCAGAGCGACATGTGGCTTGCGCCGCTCAACCTCCAGTCAGGTATGGTGGTGTGTGACAACGGCCGAAATCTGGTCGCGGCTCTGGGCCTAGGTGGTCTGACTCACATTCCATGCCTTGTCCATGTCCTAAACTTGGTGGTGCAGAGTTTCCTTAGGAACTATCCTGACCTTGAGGAGCTGCTGTACAAAGTCAGATACGAGTGCTCTCATTTGCGGCGTTCAAGCATGGCTGCATCGCCAGGTGGAATTCGACTTTGCATATGCTGCGGAGGTTGTGTGAGCAGCAACCTGCAATAATGGAGTTGCAGCTGCAGCAAACGCAAAGTAGGCGACACACATCTCAGCCCTCCCACTTTACAACCACAGAGTGGGCAACCATGAAGGACATATGCACCATTTGAAGTGCTTCGAGGACTCTACTCTGATGGTGAGTGCGGATGCTGCCCTCCTCAGCCTGACTATTCCCCTTATATGCCTTATAGAATCATCACTTAAAGGACTAAGGATAAGGTTTCTCAGGAGGAGGAGGAGTATGATGAGACACTTGCACCAACCAAGCAATCTTCATCGGCCCGGTTGGTACAAAGCTCTGTGGGTGCCTCACAAAGGTCCAGGCAGGACACAGCAAGCGAGGAGGATGAGGAGGACTATGAGAATGAGCTAGAGGAGGAAAGTACACAGCACTCTACTCATAGTCACCAGATAGAGCGTGGATGGGGTGATGCAGATCAGCCAGAGCACATTCCTCCAACTGGTGACAGCGATGCATGGCCAGTTGGCAGCCTTCAGCACATGAGTGACTTCATGCTGCAGTGCCTGAGAAAAGACCCACGCGTGGCTCGTATTCTCCACACAAATGACTACTGGGTGGCCACCCTCTTAGATCCACGTTAACGGGACAGCCTTGAAAGCCTAATTACACCATTGAACCGGGCGCATAAAATGCAGGAGTACCAAGAAGCACTGGTTAATTCACTCATGTACTCTTTTCCACCGCATAGCAGTGATGCGCGTGCACTAGCAGGCACCTCAGTGCGTCCTGGGCCCAGCGGAATCCGTTCAGAAGTCGGTAGCAGAAGCAGTACATCTGCTACTGATAGGTTCAGTATACCCAACCTGTTCCAACGGTTTCTGAACGCGCAAACAGTTCGGGTACCATGAGCACAGACAGTGCAACGCACTAGGAGGCAACGTTACCATGACATGGTGG
>JARQOD010000003.1:490108209-490266818 GCA_033576555.1 Oophaga sylvatica
TTTTTGAACATTATTGTCAAGATCTGCTGTACTGAGTGGAAACCATGGTCCCTCAACTTTAACAAGATTCCGGTGCCGGCATGGCCACAAAAGCCCCAAAGCATGATGGAACCTCCACCAAATTTTACTGTGGGTAGCAAGTGTTTTTCTTGAAATGCTGTGTTTTTTTGACGCCATGCATAACGCCTTTTGTATGACCAAACAACTCAATCTTGGTTTCATCAGTCCACAGGACCTTCTTCCAAAAAAAAATTTGGCTTCTCCAAATGTGCTTTTGTGTTATGAATGTTTTGGCTACTTTCACACTTGCGTTTTTTAGCGCTGGAGCATCGTGCGCTTTTGGTCGCATGCGCAATGTTTCCCTATCATTAACATGGCGGGCGCAGTGTCTTGCTCTTGCACGCGCTCATTACGTTTGGCGTGCGCTGCGCATTTTCCAGGTGTGCGCCCAGACGCGCTGACGCTACATGTTGCATTTTTTTTCCGGCAAAACCAATTTAAAAATGGCGTGCGCACGTGTACGCACGCTATGCCAAAAAAATATCATTGGCGTCTAGGGGGGGGGGCGCTGGGTGGCCGTACCTGTGCGATTGTCAGCGGTTGGCGCGCAAACGATTTTTTAGTAAACATGTCTAGACACTTGCCCAAATTACCCCCTAGACAAGATACATTGTTTGTGAGGAGTCTAGATAAAATGATTATAGATAAAGGAAGATGCCCAGTGCCACACAAAAACCCCTACTCAGACTGCCTGGAGACTCCCTGCTGATAAACACACCTGAAGATACAGCCTGGATCACTATAAAAAGGCCTGCAAACAGCGTGCACCATACTACACTGCCTGGAGACTGGAGCTGGACACTGGACGATCCATCTTGGACCCATACACTGCCTGGAGACTGGACCTGCAGACTGGAAGATCCACCTTGGACCCATACACAGCCTGGATATTGACTGGAGACACTGTGCCTGGACTCAAGACCGATCCAAAGTGCAAGAATGTGAGTATTCTTTAAACAAATGACAGGCTGTCCTTATAATGTAATATGTGCTCATCATTATTTTTGATTTTTTCAGCATGTCTTCTGGATCCGAATATTCACCATCCCGGCAAGAACTGGAGGAAGCAGAGCATGATGTGAGTATCTTCCTGCCTTTGGGTAAGTATAGCTGCTGAATCTACAAATGTCCTAATTCTGTTCCTTTTTCAGACATCATCGTCGGACACAGCCATTGAGGAGTCTCAGGAGCAGTCGCAGCCGAGTCAAGTCCCGGTGGCGAGACGGAATGTAAGTATATAGCCTTTGTAATGTATTTTTCTTTTGTACGCCTATTGTTATTTTCTTTATAAAAAATATACAAGATTGTAATTTTTATTTTGTTTCTTCTAGGTTCCACAACGCGACGACGACCTGTATGTGGACAACGAGGCCCTCATCTGCCAGGTCCATGAACGTGTCCCGTTTTGGGACAGCCGTGATCCGCAGTACAAGGACAATGTGGTGACCCGGCGGCTATGGAACGAGATGGCCGCAGCGTTGATGGATGGCTGGGACAGCGCCTCTCCAAACCTCAAAAGGCGTTTAGTAAGTATTTTCATTCTCTGTACTGCTCACTGTTGTTCCTGATGGCACTGATGGGTTTTCTGGCAGATATATTCTACCAGCAAAAAACTACAGTGTCATGTGGTTCAACAGTGTCTGCCTTGGTGATTCTTGAGCTATGTGATTTGCATTCTATTCATGTTTTTATTGCCCAGTCACTCTTGGTCCTCATTGTACTGTTGTTTTTGATGGTAGAAATATTCTACCAGCAAAATCAACAGTGTCATGCGGTTCAACAGTGTCTGCCTTTGTGATTCTTGAGCTATGTGATTTGCATTCTATTCATGTTTTTATTGCCCAGTCACTCTTGGTCCTCATTGTACTGTTGTTTTTGATGGTAGAAATATTCTACCAGCAAAAACAACAGTGTCATGCGGTTCAACAGTGTCTGCCTTGGTGATTCTTGAGCTATGTGATTTGCATTCTATTCATGTTTTTATTGCCCAGTCACTCTTGGTCCTTATTGTACTGTTGTTTTTGATGGTAGAAATATTCTACCAGCAAAAACAACAGTGTCATGCGGTTCAACAGTGTCTGCCTTGGTGATTCTTGAGCTATGTGATTTGCATTCTATTCATGTTTTTATTGCCCAGTCACTCTTGGTCCTCATTGTACTGTTGTTTTTGATGGTAGAAATATTCTACCAGCAAAAACAACAGTGTCATGCGGTTCAACAGTGTCTGCCTTGGTGATTCTTGAGCTATGTGATTTGCATTCTATTCATGTTTTTATTGCCCAGTCACTCTTGGTCCTCATTGTACTGTTGTTTTTGATGGTAGAAATATTCTACCAGCAAAAACAACAGTGTCATGCGGTTCAACAGTGTCTGCCTTGGTGATTCTTGAGCTATGTGATTTGCATTTTATTCATGTTTTTATTGCCCAGTCACTCTTGGTCCTCATTGTACTGTTGTTTTTGATGGTAGAAATATTCTACCAGCAAAAACAACAGTGTCATGCGGTTCAACAGTGTCTGCCTTGGTGATTCTTGAGCTATGTGATTTGCATTCTATTCATGTTTTTATTGCCCAGTCACTCTTGGTCCTCATTGTACTGTTGTTTTTGATGGTAGAAATATTCTACCAGCAAAAACAACAGTGTCATGCGGTTCAACAGTGTCTGCCTTGGTGATTCTTGAGCTATGTGATTTGCATTCTATTCATGTTTTTATTGCCCAGTCACTCTTGGTCCTCATTGTACTGTTGTTTTTGATGGTAGAAATATTCTAACAGCAAAAACAACAGTTTCATCTGAGTCAACAGTCACTGACCTGTGGTTTCTTCAGCTATATCTTGTGCATTCTATTTGTTTTTTTATTGCCTAGTCACTGTTGTTCCAGATGCTATTGTTGTTTTTGCTGGTGGATATATTCTAACAGCAAACACAACAGTTTCATCTGGGTCAACAGTCACTGACCTGTGGTTTCTTCAGCTATATCTTGTGCATTCTATTTGTTTTTTTATTGCCTAGTCACTGTTGTTCCAGATGCTATTGTTGTTTTTGCTGGTGGATATATTATAACAGCAAACACAACAGTTTCATCTGGGTCAACAGTGACTATCCTGTGTATTGTATAGCTTTTTATAATGCTGCATTGACAGTTTGACATTTTCATTCAGGTATGTGTGTTGACACTGATTTTGCCCTGACTGCATTGTATAATTGTTTTTTTCTTCTTCTCAACAGTGAACAAAATCCGCACACGATGGCGCTCGATGAAGGACCGCTTCAACACTGATGTTCGAGCAGAGGGACAGGTTCGCAGTGGTTCTGCAGCAAGGCTCAGAAAGAAATATCGCTACTATCGCGAGTTGGCGTTCCTGAGACCGGTCCTTGCCAGCAGAGCGTAAGTTGTTTTTGTTTTTTAATTTCTTTTTTTTTTTTTTCTTCCTCCACAGCTGATGCTTCTTGTTAAAGCATTATAGTAATGGTTTTGTTTTCTTTCCACAGCACCTGGAGCAGCACCATGCAGCCTGTCCCTGAAGCGGTCCTTCCTCGGACGACCTTGGACTCGTCCCAGCCATCCGACAGCCTGGAAGCAACTTGCAGGTCAGCAACACGGACAGCTGGTGACCAGGAAGCTGGTCCATCAGGTGTTCGCCTCTCCCAGGTCTCTGCCACTGGTTATGCGGGCACTTCCCGCCAGCGGCAGAGGGCTATGGAGAGGAATGTCTTGCCCGAATTTGTTCACTTGAGCGAGGCCTTTCAAGGCAATATGAAGACGCTTGGAGGCTCAGTTGGAAGCGGTTTTTCACTTATGGAACGTGGTTTTACCCACATGGATCACCGCTTCAACAGTGTCGAACAGCGTCTTGATCGCCTGGAGGCCGACCTCAACAGACCAGCGCACCATTTTTTCAGTAAAATTGAACGGGGCATGGCGGAACACCTTAGTCCTGAGCAACAGCTGAGTGTGATGAGGCCTGCAACACTGCTTACTTGCAGGCTATGCAGCAGAATCGGTACGTGCAGCAGTCAGTGGTTGCATATCCAACAGTGCCACCACTGACTCGACATCCCTACCGACTTCTGCTGCATACCACTGCACGGCCACCAGCATTCCGAGTCACCACTACACCACCACAAGTCCGAGTACTGTTGGACACTCCACCGTCGCCACCACCATGGCAAGCGCTGCTCCTGTGTGGAGCAACACCCCCACAGACACAGGTCCACAGTCATGGACTCAAGCCACGGCAGTACCTGCTTTGGCCACCGCACCCACTTCTCCTTCTAGGAGTACTGCCAGCAGTCAGCAACCATTTGTCACTGCACCCACTTCTCCTTCTAGGAGTTCGCCATCACTCAGCAACCATTTATTGTTACCGCACACACTTCTCCTTCTAGGAGTACCGCCACCAGTCGTCAACAATTTCCCGCACCATGATCTGGTAGTACCCACCAGTGTCAACATTCCGCACAGCCCACTGATCCTATGAGTATGAGTACCGCCACCAGTCTGTCAACAATTTCCGGCCACAGCACCCACTGATCCTATGAGTATGAATACCGCCACCAGTTGTCAACAATTTCCGGCCACAGCACCCACTGATCCTATGAGTATGAGTACCGCCACCAGTTGTCAACAATTTCCGGCCACAGCACCCAATGATCCTATGAGTATGATACCGCCACACACATTCCGACAACAATCATATTTCCGACAGTCGCACATTCGCCACCAGCACCATGATCCTATGTTGAACCCACCGCGCACACAATTCAGTTCTCTCCTTGAAACGCATGGTGACGATACTGCTCGATATCTAAAAATATCGTATCGGAATGGTATCGCCGATATCACTAAATATCGTAGATATCCGATTCCGATACCGGAAGTCCCATGTAAGTCTATGGGAACAAAATATCGCAACAAAAAAACCCTTTCTTTCGTTGTAAACAAAAAATATACACACATAGAATACATATATATATATATATATACATGTCATTGTGACATATATATATACACATATATTGATAGTTTATACACTTCTACATAGTAAAATAGACTCTGATTCAATTGCCGGGTAAAGCCGTGACATACCCCATAGAAGTCGACGGGCTCGGTGCCGAGTACCCCCAAAACCTCTGGCTCTGTGCGACTCAACTTGGGCGTCACGAACAGGATTCTGTAGCTCGTTATAAGCGAGTCCTGTGTGCCTGAATTGAACTGGTTTTGTGCTTGAGAATTGCTAAAATCATCAGAGAATGTATTTGCCATTTTTCCGCCATATCTGCGTCACGACGAGGCACTGGTGAAGAAGAAGGCCTGCTCTTCGTGGGTGTACACTCACTCAGTGGCGCGAAAACGATGGCCGACCACTCTAAATGGTACTGCAATGTAAGATCGTGCCCCACAGCTCTTCAGTTCCGCCTCCTCATCCTCCTCAGTGTGCGGAAACTAACACGAAGGTCCCGCCTCCCTACAAAAGAGGGGCCCTCTCCAGATGCTAATGACACATGTGACTTGGCAGAGATGGCTAATGGACACGAGCAGAAGTGTGAAGGGATGGAGCAGTCAGAGCTCTCCCCCACGGAAGCGACCCGATCGCCACGGAACCACCGTTGGGCACCCGGCCTGGAAACCCTCCTACGCTGCAAGAAGCGGAGGATACCCTAAGAGGCCTGGCCCGGCACCGGGAGGAGGTCGCCAGGATGGAAGCCAGCTGGCGTGCCCTAAAACTAAACTTGGAGCGGCGCCAATCCCTCTTACCTGAAGTGTCTGTACCGGAAGGTGAGGCACCCGTTCTAGTAGAGGAGTCCGTGCGGGCATCCCAGCCCTTGCAATGTGATCCGGTTGACGTTGTCGCAGTGGAGGCACCCGTTCCTGCAAAAAACTCTGCACCGGCAGCACCCCAGATCCTGCTGTCTGCCCCCTCGCTGAGACAGAAGAAGCGACACCCGTCCTCATGGAGGAGGCCGCGCAGGCACCAGAGGTCTACCTGTCTGTACCGGAGCCCCGACTGTCATCTGTTCCAGAGCCGGCTGCTTCCTCCGCAGGTGAGCGCCGCCAGGACTGTCGGGCGCCAGGAGAGCTGCCGCAAACCGGACATCGTAAGCTGCAATTTGATGGTGGAGACATGGAGATGCTGGTGGAGGAGAATTACAACCGGCGTCAGGAGGAAAGTGGAGACGTTGGGAGCGGGAAGCAGAGCGACAAAGGGAGCAGCGAGAATCCCAAAAGCTTCGGCAACGTCACCTGGAGAAGGACCGGGCAGATAAGGACCGGATGAGAAAAGATAAAGGAACCCTGTGGGAGCCGCGGCGTAAGGGTGCAGTACGGAGCTTTAAATTGAAAGGTGGTTGGGGCTTCATCCAGGAGCCTGGACTTTATTTAGAAGTGTTTGTGACCCGGCGGGACGTGGAGACTCACCTCCCAGAAGGACACCCGGGGAGGGACCTGTTGCCAGGAGACTTGGTGACTTACACCCGACACTGGGGTTACAATGGATGGTATGCCCTAAATGTTACCAGGTGCGACCCCTACTCCCCAGAGTGTCAGGAACCTGTGAGACCCTCGGAGCCTTCAGCCTCCCACATCCAGGCCTCTGCACAAGTGCCCACCCCACGCCGTAAATCTCCCCAGCCTCCCTCAGTGGTCTCCTCAGCAGCCCCAGCTATGGACATGATAACTATAGCTGGCCCGTACCCGGCGCCTGTTAGGCCCCCTGGGGTTCGTTCAGTCCGGGACATAGGGCTCCAGACCCGGAGGGAGATGAAAGAGGTGGCCACACAGACACAGATAGCGGGTCACGACTTGACTGTACAGGCCACACGACGTCATAGGTCCTGGTGGTCCTTGGTGTCTCGGATGTTTGGCAAGCATCAGAAGAGTACCAGGTGGTACCTGGAACACCCCTGCCAAAGAATTATAAATAACCCGGACAGGGTCCCTGTATGTAAATAGTTAAATTGTTGATGTACCCGGACGGGTGAATGTTCATAAAAAATTTTTTTAATTTAATAAAAAACACAACACAGTTTTCATTACTTTTATTACAGTCTCATCCTGCGACGCCATCGATCTCCTGTAAAAAAATGAAAAAAAAAAACAGCAGTATACCACCTGTCCGACGCAGTCCATAGTAACGAGTGTCCCACGACGATCCAGCTCTGCTACATCAGAATGACAGGCAGAGCCTGTCATCCCGGCGCAGCACAGCTGATTACCTGCTTCCCCGGCGGTGACGTCATCGGACTGGTTTACGGCCAGGATTACCCTGCAGTCACTGCAGTTATCGCGAAAAACTGCATGTGACAGCCAGGGAGAAGATAATGGCGGCCATCAAGCAGTCCAGGACGTGACCGCCGGAGATCTTCTGCCAGGTAAGTGCCGCTGACTCCTGACAGACCCGACGACGAACACTCACAGTGACAGTGACAAATCCGATTCCGGTATCCGATATGACGAAAATATCGGTACTCGGACTCGAAAGCCCGATACAGCTAATATCGGCCGATACCCGATATTTGCAGTATCGTATCGCTCAACACTACCGCCAACCCTTGTGGTACTCAGAGCACTGCCAACACTTCCACCGCCACTGCCACCACCGAGCATGAGAGTGGTGACCCACATTCACTCTTTTTTGGGTCAAGGCCACGGTCAACCAGCTCAAGGCGGACACAGAGAAGTCGGTCCATGCATGATACTCCTGTCCCAAGAAGAAACAAAGAAAATCTTTGTTGGTCCATCCACCCTCTCCTCCTAATGTGTCTCAAACTGGCTCTAATTTGATGTCTGATCTTCCTTCACCCACTACTTTTGTTGCCCCTTCCCCTCGAACCCCTTCATCGGTTTCCAGCCGCTCTTCATCTCTGCACACCCCAGAGTATCGAAATCACCACCAAAACGTCCGTCGCAATAAAAATTTGTAATATTATCTGGACAAATCACATTTATGTACAACTACAGTGGCAGTGACTATAATGGCATCTTGTACACATATTGTACTAATCTGATTTTTCAACAACTTCTGGGGCAGTGACAATTAAACTGTTAATGTTGTACACATATTGTACTAATCTGATATTTCTACAACTTCTGGGGCAGTGACTATAATGGCATCTTGTACACATATTGTACTAATCTGATTTTTCAACAACTTCTGGGGCAGTGACTATAATGGCATCTTGTACACATATTGTACTAATCTGATTTTTCAACAACTTCTGGGGCAGTGACAATTAAACTGTTAATGTTGTACACATATTGTACTAATCTGATATTTCTACAACTTCTGGGGCAGTGACTATAATGGCATCTTTGACACATTTTGGCCTAATCTGATCTATCCAAAACCTTTGTGTGAATATACATATATTATTTTTGTACTCCAAAAACCTACTAATGTGATCGATACAAATGTCTTAAAAAAAAACTTTGCAAATTAAATTTTTTTTTCCTCTTGTAAAAAATAAATGTGCCAATCTTCATTTACTAATTTTGGTTTGCTTTGTGTTTATTTTTCCGCCTACAAACTGCGGCGTACACACACTGTGCCGTACACTTAGCGTTTTTGACTACACATAACTACAGGAATGACACATGTTTGTGTACTTCATGGAGATATGTTTACTCAAAAACACAAATATATCCCTTTTTTGTTTCACCAACAGTCTGTCTGTCTGCTAATATTGCACAGACTGAATAGAGGATGGTGTTGAGTGCAAGGCATATCTATTTTACCTATCCAGAAATACTAAAAAGTGAAATGAGTCTGGTGTGTTTTTGACATTATTTCACTTTATGATAAAAGGCCATGTATTCTAGATATAGATTGTAATTTAGCACATCCTCTATTCAGTGTGTGTTGAAGAAAGTGAGGTGATGATGGTGAAAATACACTTTATATATGTACAATACCCTGGCCTTGTATCATTACTATCACACCTGGGCAGGTGAATAGACATGAGTTTTAACCAGCAGCGTTGCTTCAGTCTGCATTTATTTGAAGCATACTGTAGCGATGCTGCTGTTTATAACTCATGTGTACTCACCTGCCCAGGCCTGATACATTCTGAAGTGACGATGCGTTATTTGGGGCATCACCACTTCAGCATGCCACCAGCCCTTGGTATTGAACAAGATGTATAATCTTTATTATCTCTGCGTTCCAAATCAAGTCAGTGATGAAAATACAAATTATATTTATAGTGACATGATCAGGACTAAAATTTACAGATGCTTGTGCATCCCCAAATCAATTTTTGTAAACAGCAGGCCAGGTGACACAACTAATTGTTGTGTTATGTCCACCGTCACTGAAAATGGAAGCAAAAGTGGAGAGATAATCAAGGTCATACAACTTGTGTACATGTATAGTTAATTACCTAGTCAGGATTACAAATAAATTCATGATGCACCAAAAAATATGCATCATGAATTAACTGGTAAACCTGGCCATTTCATCATTGTTTTTTAATTTAAAAACAGAGACTACACGTGGTACAGGTATAAACAGAGGGATTTTATTAACATCCAAAAAAAAAAAAAAATTTTATTAACATACAGACAATAACATTATTTTACACCATTTGATCTTGCCAATCCACCCGTCCTACATCTGAGATGAAGTAAGCCGCAAATTGGTCTCTCATTTGGCCTACTTCAACAGAAGACCTCAGAGGGTGCTGAGTGAACTCGGCAATGGGTTAGGAGCTGATCATCAAGTTCAAAGTTTGGGTGCTCTTTAGCCATGACAAAGTTATGAAGCACAACACAGGCCTTCACAACTTCATCCACTGTTTGTACTTTAAGATGAATAGCTGTGCCCAGAATGCGCCATCTGGAAACCAATATACCGAAGGCACACTCTACAGTTCTTCTTGCCCTGGTCAGCCTGTAATTAAAATTTTTTTGTTGTGGTCCAAGTCCAGCTGGAGTAGGGTTTAAGCAGGTGTTGGCTCATCTGGAATGCCTCATCAACAACCATTACAAATGGCATGGGTGGACCTTCGGTGTGGGGAAGAGGCCGTGGCATGGGGAAATTAAACTGGTTTCCATACAACCTCCGTCCCATGTCCGAGTTCTTAAACGCCTGTGAGTCATTCCCACGGCCAAATGCACCAATGTCCACGGCAACAAACATACAGTCTGCATCCGCAATGGCCATGAGAACTGTAGAGAAGTACTTCTTGTAGTTGTAGTACTCTGAGCCTGTTCTTTTAGGTTTGATGATGCGGATGTGTTTCCCATCAACTGCTCCCAAACAGTTGGGGAAATTGCAGGTTGTCCAGAATTTGTCGGCTATTTCTAGCCACTTTTCGGTGGTGGGCAGGGGCATAAATTCCGGACACAGAACAGTCCACAATGCCCGGCAGGTGTCAACAACAATTCCTGACAACGTGGAGATACCAATCCGGTACTGGAAGTGTAGTGAAGAGAGGCTCTCTCCAGTAGCAAGGAATCTAGAGAAAGAAAAAAAAAATATTATTGTATATGTTTTTGTAAAACATTAATAAAAAAAAATTGCATAAAAAAAATTCAGCAGGTCTTTGTTTACTAGATGGCAGAACAATAATTCTGTCATCTTTGGAATAGTACATGGCATAAGTAATACAATGATGCAGGCATTGGTTTCTCACTATTACGTACCGTAATGTCACCAGGAGTCTTTCCTCTGGAGGAATCGCCCGACGGAGCTGTGTGTCCTGTCTCCTGATTAATTGTTGGACCCGAGCAAGTAAATCCATGAAGGTTTGTTGTGAAATCCGGGTGTAGTCGTTAAATTTCTCCGGGTTTGACTGCAGCTCACTGTAGAGGGTGTGATACGCTCCACGGCTCTCCCGGAGTTCAACAATGGGATGTACCCACAAACGCCGCCGCTGCCGTCTCCGATGTCTCTGTCTCTCCCTTTCTTCATGGCAAGCAACGGCATAAGCCCGAGCCATAGCCATGTCCACATCCAGGTTAAAGTTGAAAGTCTTCATAAGCAGATCCATGTTCACAAAGGCAAATGCAAGCAAATGTAAAAAAAGGGCTGTGAACAGGCTCTATATAAATAGTTTCAATAAGACACGCCCACTGGTGTCCCATTGGTGGGTTCTGTTGCAAGAATTTTTCAAGGATTTTGTTTTGCACAGAAAAAACGCAAACGCATACAAAAACGTTTTAAATAGCATACAATCGCTTACAATCGCTGGTTTTTTTAAAGCAATGCGCACTCTTCGCCTGCAAAATATCGCTGCGATTACACGCGTTTGCACACGTTTTTTTAAGCGTTTTATGTGCGCTCGATACACAGCGCTAAAAAACGCAAGTGTGAAAGTAGCCTTAGAAATGAATTCTGAGCAGAAGCTCCCTCTGGTGGTTACAAACAGTACTGAACCATTCAATGAAGATTGGCAATCAGGAATTACAGACTGGCTGGATATAAGGGAGGTTTCCCCCCCTCATGGTTGCCGGTGATCAATTGTTCTTGTCTCATCGTTGTTTCCTGGTTCACTTGGAAGCTTGCTGAGTCTTGCCTCTTCTCCTGCTCTCAGATAAGATATTTTCTGTTTTTTGCTTTTGTGCTTGCCATTTGCATTTTTCTCTGCATTTCTGTGAGGTTGGCCAGGTTCCCCTCCCCGGGGGGCTTGGGCTCTCTCGGTTCCTCTGGTGCCACTGTTGTTTGTTCATTTGCCTTTTCCATTTTTTTCTGTGGCTGCGGCTTAGTTTTGTTACACCAGAGAACTAATTTAGGTGGTAGAGGTCGTGTGATCTCAGGTGTTTTTGCAATTAGTAGCGTTGGCTTTTTTTAGGGTTTTTTGGAATTGCAGTAAGTGTCCTTCCTATCCTTTTCTGTCTAGGCAGATTGGGTCCCAGCGTTTGCTCATACTATTTTCTGTCTGTGTCTGTATTTCCTCTTGTCTAACCGCCATTACATGTTTGGGGGCTTCCTATGTTCTTTGGGGATCTGCTCCGGGGCAGATAGCTTTCCTCTTTCTATCTTTAGGTGTAGTTAGCCTCTCAGGCTGTGACGAGGCGTCTAGGACCAACGTAGGAACGCTCCACGGCTGCCTTTAGTTTGGTGGTTAGTCAGGGTACTGCAATCCAGTAGATTCCAACCTCTCTGGTGTATTGCCGTTTTTGCCTGCTCTCCTCAGCTACCAAAACATAACACTTTTGCATACCTCACATACCTCAGCGACTCTGTTTGTGGCGTGCTTACAGAAATGGCTTCTTTCGCATCACTCTCCCATACAGCTTCTCCTTGTGCAAAGTGCGTTGTATAGTTGACCGATGCACAGTGACACCATCTGCAGCAAGTTGATGCTGCAGCTCTCTGGAGGTGGTCTGAGGATTGTCCTTGACTGATCTCACCATTCTTCTTCTCTGCCTTTCTGATGTTTTTCTTGGCCTGCCACTTCTGGCCTTAACAAGAACTGTCCCTGTGTTCTTCCATTTCCTTCTCTGAGACAACTTTTTGTATCCTTCCCCTGAACAACTATGTTGAATAATCTTTGTTTTCAGATCATTTGACAGTTGTTTTGAGGAGCCCATGATGCCACTCTTCAGAGGAGATTCAAACAGGAGAACAACTTGCAAGTGGCCACTTTAAGTAGCTTTTCTCATGATTGCATACACCTGGCTATGAAGTTCAAAGCTCAATGAGGTTACAAAACTAAAAAAAGTGCTTTAGTAAGTCAGTAAAAGTAGGTAGGAGTATTTAAAACAAGAAAATGATAAGGGTGCCCATACTTATACACCTGTCAAATTTTGTTTGAATGCAGATTGCACATGTTCTGCTAGTACAATAAACCTCATTTCAAGGCAGAAACATTACTGTGTCCAATAGTTATTAGATATATCAAACTGAAATATCTGTTGCAAAAACACCAATTTTTGTAAAACATTAAGCTTAAGATTAATAGGAGTGCCCAAACTTTTTCATATAACTGTATATAGAAAAATTACAGCTCTCAATATATAGTGATGCAAAAACTTGCATCTTTGTAAAAAATAAGTGTTTTTTAGTGTGTGACAGTAGGCAAACATAAAAAAATGATATAAATATGATATCGCTCTTATCGCACCGATTCAAAGAATAAAGTTGCCTAATCATTTTTCCATACAAGGAACAGAGTAAAAAATAAATAAAACCAATTCTTCACATGCTGTTGATTTTTTCATTCTATGTCCGAAAGATAGCAGTATGATTCAGCTCACATTTATCCTGCGCTCTGTGCTGAGCACTTACACTGGGGTTTCAATGTAAATCTCTGAAATGCTTGATTCAGATGGAGCCCCTAGCATAAGAGTCCCTATAATGGGGCAGATGGAGACACTGTGGACATCATCTGGCCTATGATCCGGCGATGTCCGTCTTTTTCAATGAGCACCTCTGAAAAAAAGGACACTGCTATACAGAGGTCAGACGGAGTCCAGAGTAACTCTGCTACCTCATTATAGTGAATGGATCCCTAGGATTTCATCTGAATCATGTCATTGGGAGATTTAGATGGAAACCCTGATATAAGTGCTTAGCATAACGCACAGGATAAATGTTATCCAAAATGTTATGTAAAATGTTCCCAATAAAAGCTTCAAGTCAATCCACAAACAAAGAAGTCTCCACTCAGGTCCATCATCTGTCAATGGAAATACAGTGCCTTGCGAAAGTATTCGGCTCCCTGGAACATTTCAACCTTTTCCCACATATCATGCTTCAAACATAAAGATACCAAATGTAAATTTTTTTGTGTGGGACACAATTGTGAAGTTGAACGAAATTTATTGATTATTTTAAATTTTTGTGGAAATACAAAAACTGAAAAGTGGGGTGTGCAATATTATTCGGCCCCTTTACTTTCAGTGCAGCAAACTCACTCCAGACATTCATTGTGGATCTCTGAATGATCCATTGTTATCCTAAATGGCTAATGATGATAAATATAATCCACCTGTGTGTAATCAAGTCTCCGTATAAATGCACCTGCTCTGTGATAGTCTCAGGGTTCTGTTTGAAGCACAGAGAGCATCATGAAGACCAAGGAACACAACAGGCAGGTCCGTGATACTGTTGAAGAGAAGTTAAAACTGGATTTGGATACAAAATGATTTCCAAAACTTTAAACATCCCAAGGAGCACTGTGCAAGCGATCATATTGAAATGGAAGGAGTATCATACCACTGCAAATCTACCAAGACCCGGCCCTCCCTCTAAACTTTCATCTCAAACAAGGAGAAGACTGATCAGAGATGCAGCCAAGAGGCCCATGATCACTCTGGATGAACTGCAGAGATCTACAGCTGAGGTGGGACAGTCTGTCCATAGGACAACAATCAGTTGTACACTGCACAAATCTGGCCTTTATGGAAGAGTGGCAAGAAGAAAGCCATTTCTCAAAGATATCCATAAAAAGTGTTGTTTAGAGTTTGCAACAAGCCACCTGGGTGACACACCAAACATGTGGAAGAAGGTGCTCTGGTCAGATGAAACCAAATCGAACTTTTTGTCAACAATGCCAAACGATATGTTTGGTGTAAAGGCAACACAGCTCATCACCCTGAACACACCATCCCCACTGTCAAACATGGTGGTGGCAGCATCATGGTTTGGGCCTGCTTTTCTTCAGCAGGGACAGGGAAGATGGTTAAAATTGATGGGAAGATGAATGGAGCCAAATACAGGACCATTCTTGAAGAAAACCTGTTGGAGTCTGCAAAAGACCTGAGACTGGGACGGAGATTTGTCTTCCAACAAGACAATGATCCCAAACATAAAGCAAAATCTACAATGGAATGGTTCACAAACGTATCCAGGTGTTAGAATGGCCAAGTCAAAGTACAGACCTGAATCCAATCGAGAATCTGTAGAAAGAACTGAAAACTGCTGTTCACAAACGATCTCCATACAACCTCACTGAGCTGTTTGCCAAGGTAGAATGGGCAAGAATTTCAGTCTGTCGATGTTCAAAACTGATAGAGACATACCCCAAGTGACTTGCAGCTGTAATGCAGCAAAAGGTGGTGCAACAAAATATTAAGTTAAAGGGGCCGAATAATTTTGCACGCCCACTTTTCAGTTTTTGTATTTCCGCAAAAATTTAAAATAACCTATAAATTTCGTTCAACTTCACAATTGTGTCCCACTTGTTGTTTTTTCACCAAAAATTAACATTTGGTATCTTTATGTTTGAAGCAAGATATGTGGGAAAAGGTTGAAAAGTTCCAGGTGGCTGAATACTTTCGCAAGGCACTGTATATGGGTTTCCAAGTTACTGGTAGCACAAAGGCTCTGGAAATGTGTTATGGCTCTTTATCCCCTCCAAAAGAAATTCAGCGAATTCTGCACTCCGAAATCCAAAAGCTCCCCTCTCTTCTGAGTCCAACAGTGTGCCTAAACCATAGCTAGCTTCCACATATTTGTCAGTACTGTTGTGATGAGTGCCTGCTTAATTTACGCTGTGCATAGCTCCAGAAGCATGAGCAGGGCACAATGTACTGGGAACTACAACGGAAAATTTGCAAATTTCACTCCGCAACATCAATTGCTGCTTGTTTCTGGAAAAAAAGCAAAGTCAAAGTCATCACTATATCTGTAGATAAATTCTCATAAGGGCCTAATTTCTAAATGTGATCACTTGAGGGAGGGATTCTGTCCTTCTGGAACTTAGGGGTCTGTATATATGGTGTGCACAAAAAAATTGTACTCCAAGAATCAAATAATCTTCTTTCCCTCCCGAGTCCCACTGTGTGGCTAAATAATACTGTACAGCAACATATGGGATACATCTATATACAGCAGAAATTATGTGCCAAGTTTTGGTGCCATTTTTCCCCATTTGGAAAAGTAAATTTTGTGACGAAAACAAATTTTTTGTGGTAAAAATGTAATAATTTTTCCTTCACTTCCCAATGGTTTAAAATTATGTGACACATACTGTATGTGAAGTCAATATAATCACTGCACCCTCAGATAATTTCATGGTGTCATGGGGAGATTCTACTGTTCTGTCACCTCAGAGCTCTACCAATGTGACATGGCATCCGCTATCTATTCCAACCAATTTTGGACTCCAAAAGTCAAGTGGTGTTCCTTTCCTGACATTTAGAGTTTTGTTGTACTCAGGAATAACTGCACAACAAATTGTATGACTGACGTCCCCTGTTACCTTTGTAAAAATGAAAAAGTTGGGGCTGGAGCAACATTTTTGTGGGAAAAATGTGTTTATTTTCACAGGTCAACATTATAAAATTCTGTGAAGCACCTGTTGATTCAAGATACTTGTAAGGATTTACCACTGCTTAGACACATCAGGGGCTCTGTAAAAGCGACATGGTGTCCGCTATCTATTCAAGCCAATTTTGCACTCCAACGTCCAACAGAGTCCTTCTCTTCTGAGCCCTGCCGTGCGCCCTGACAGTAGTTTGTCACCACATATGGGGTATGGGTATACTTAGGAGAGATTGCACATGTTCCATTGTATGGTCTATTTTCCTCTATTACCTTTGTGAAAATTAAACATTTAGGGCTAAAGCAATTTTTTTGTGAGAAAAAAATGCTCACTTGCTGTGAAGTGCCTTTCAGTTAGCCATTAAAAGGTATCAACCACTGAGGACTCTCAAGTCTAAATATTTTTCTAAAGGAGTATCAAACTTTTTGAATGTGGTTTTGAGCACTTTGAGGCATGCAGTTTTTAAAATGGTATTGCTTTTGAGTATTTTCTGTCACATAGGCCCCTCAAAGTCACTTTGAAAAGTCATGTGGTCCCTAAAAAGAGATTTTGTAAATTTTGTTGTAAAAATGAAAAATCAACTTTTAACTCTTCTAACTTTGTAACAAAAATTATGTTTAAAAAACGATGCTGATGTAAAGTAGGTAAGTGGCAAATGTTATTAACTAGTTTCTGTTGTATAACTATCTGGTTTAAGGACATAACAATACAAAGTTTGAAAATTGCAAACTTTTGATGCTTTCATAAATAAATGCAAATCATATCTACCAAAATTTACCACTAACATGAAGTAGAACAAAACTATCTCAGAGTCACTGGAATATACAGAGTTATTACCACATAAAGCGACACAAAATTGAAAGCAATTGCCCTGGTCAGGAAGGTGAAAACAGGCTTTGGGTTTAAGTGGTTACGTGGAAGGACGCTAAGTAATGTAACATATAGTATGTTGGGAAGTAATCTTTTGAATTAATATCTCATAAATATAATATTTAATAATCATCTAATGTAAATAAAATTTAATTCACAGCTACACACCACATTACTCACTTACTTGTAAAGGCTGAAATGTATCATAGTGTCTATTTTTCATTTGTAGGTTGACTTTACAACTTACTTATTTTCTGTTTGCAAACAGCCCTGACAATTTGTATTCTACAGTCTTCACATTCATGTAATACTCTATAAGCCGCCTACTGCACAGGGATTACACAGTAAGCCGCTATCTCTTATTAATGTTGTCTGATTCGTTTTAATCCACCAGAGACATTCACATGGTAAATAAAGCCATTTAAGGCATTTGTTATTAAAATGATCTTTTATATGGATATGATTCCTATGAAGGCATTTCTGGCAGGGAATATCCAGTCCACCAAAGATCTGACGGAGAACTCCTTATTAGTACTACAATCAAATGTTATATGATGAAACCATATTTAACATAGACCCTTATTTAGTATTGAATTCCTTACCAAAGAGGGGCTAGGAGAAAGAAAACTGACTTGATGGGTATCAGGGATAACAGTAGGACTTAGAGGTAACAGGAATGTGTCTAGAGCTGAGTGCCAGGGAGGGCAGGGTATTTAGATATAGAGCTGAGGGCCACAAATGGAACTTTTGCCCTGAGTGAAAGAAAATCCACATATGGCTTTAAATAACAGTAGTAGAGTGGAGAAGCAATGCACTACGTACGCCATGCCCTAGCTGTGTGTCCAAAGTTCACTGTTACCTTATGGATCAGGCTATGTTTACTCCCCTTCATTAGGTTATGTTCACACATCTTTTTCAGCCTGAAGAAGTGCTCAAAAATGCTCAAAAGAATGAACATATGCATTTCTATTAGTGATGTAGAGCGAACGAGCTCGGATGATGTCTTATCCAAGCATGCTCGGGTGTTATCTGAGCATCTGGACGTGCTCGTATATTATACCAAACAGCAAGTAGCTGACAGCACATGGGAGTGTATGGGATGCACGCTCCAAATTCAAGGATCCAATTGAATATGAAAGTCCATGTAGAAAAATGGGAACAGCATCCAGTCCGGGTGAAAATATAACAAAATCTTTATTCTGCCAACATTAAATACAACGTTTCGGCCATGTTGTGGCCTTTTTCAAGTATGATACAAAGTGCACATTGGCGTCCTTAAATGGTGTGGAGGAGCCAATCACCAACCTGGTACCGCCTATCAGTGTAAATAGATATAATCGGCACCGATCACGTCGACTTCTATGGGGGATGTCACGAGTAGCACAGCTCGGTCCGTGACCTGGGCGATCACTGGAAAGTGGGATATTTCCAGGGGATGATAGAATGTTCGTGTAGTTTGTCGTGACGCCACCTGTAGTACCTGGTCAGGGTGTCCAGCGCTGCTGTGCAGGTCCTCTGGAAGGGATGGTGTAGTGCAGGTAGGTGAAAAGTCTTCTACAGGTAACACACTATCCTTCCAGGGCAGATAGATGTGAGATAGAGCAATGGTGCAAAGTGATGTAGCAGAGTGGACTATGCGACGTAGTAAGAAAGCAGGAAACACTTCAAGTTAAACGTTGCATAATAAAATTTTTAATAATAACATTACAAAAGTGCAAATGGCTTATATTATGTGACATGTTTTGTTACTGTTCATACCCTTGATATGTGTTATACATGTGTGTTAATAAATACATATTCAACAAAAGTGCAAATAGCATTAGTGCCGAAGTTCGTGGAGACTTCTTAGGACTACCCCCACCGGGGTAACTTCACAGTGTCCTTTACTTGTGCTTGTGGAGGACCCGCTCCAAACCTCCAACTGTGGTCTTGGGTGGGCTGCAAGACTTTCCTTGAGCAGACCTCACTTTCGGCCACACCAAACGTGTTTTTAGTTTCTGAGGTAGTTGAAAATAGTGCACAGTAAAGTTTTTTGTAAAACCAAGATGGAGCACCGAAGTGCCAACTATTTACAGAAAGTTTGCGAGCCAGTACAGTTCATGGCTTCAAAGTTCAACATTTTCATTACAGTGAAACACCATTACCCAACCTGGGTATATTAAGGCAACAATAAACTTGTTCTTCTGAACATTCACCCGTCCGGGTACATCAAACCATTACCCAACATGGGTATATTAAGGCAAAAATAAACTTGTTCTTCTGAACATTCACCCGTCCGGGTACATCAAACCATTACCCAACATGGGTATATTAAGGCAACAATAAACTTCTTTTTATGAACATTCACCCGTCCGGGTACATCAATAATTTAACTATTTACATACAGAGACCCTGTCCGGGTTATTTAGACTTCTTTGGCTGGCCTCTTCCAGGTACCACCTGGTACTGTTCTGGAGCTTGCCAAACATCCGTGACAGGAGGGTCCACCCAGACCTGATGACGTCGTGTGGCCAGTACAGTGACGTCGTGACCCGCTATCTGGGTCTGTGTGGCCACCTCTTTCGTCTCCCTCCGGGTCTGGAACCCTATGTCCCGGACTGTACGAACCCCAGGGGGCCTAACAGGCGCCGGGTACGGGCCAGCTATCATTATCATGTCCATATCTGGGGCTGCTGAGGAGACCACTGAGGGAGGCTGGGGAGATTTACGGCGTGGGGTGGGCACTTGTGCAGAGGCCTGGTTGGGGGAGGCTGAAGGCTCGTAGGGTCTGTCAGTTTCCTGACACTCTGGGGAGTAGGGGTCGCACCTGGTAACATTTAGGGCGTACCATCCATTGTAACCCCAGTGTCGGGTGTAAGTCACCAAGTCTCCTGGCAACAGGTCCCTCCCCGGGTGTCCTTCTGGGAGGTGAGCCTCCACGTCCCGCCGGGTTACAAAAACTTCTAAATAAAGTCCAGGCTCCTGGATGAAGCCCCAACCACCTTTTAACTTAAAGTTCCGTACTGCACCCTTACGCCACGGCTCCCTCACCGTACTTTTATCCTTTCTCATACGTGCCTTCTCTGCCAGGTCCTTCTCCAGGTGACGTTGCCGAAGCTTTTGGGATTCTCTCTGCTCCCTTTGTCGCTCTGCTTCCCGCTCCCGACGTCTCCACTCTTCCTCCTGATGCCGGTTGTAATTCTCCTCCACCAGCTGCTCCATGTCTCCACCATCAAATGCCAGCTTACGATGTCCGGTTTGCGGCAGCTCTCCTGGCGCCCGCCAGTCCTGGCGGCGCTCACCTGTGGCGGAAGCAGCCGGCTCTGGAACAGATGACGGTCGGGGCCCCGGTACAGGCAGGTAGTGCTCTGGTGCCTGCGCGGCCTCCTCCATGAGGACGGGTGTCGCTTCTTCTGCCTCAGCGACGGGGGCAGACAGCGGGATCTGGGGTGCTGGTGCGGCATTTTCTGCAGGAACGGGTGCCTCCACTGTGATACTGGCAACCGGTTCAGATTGCAAGGGCTGGGATGCCCGCACGGCCTTCTGTACTGGAACGGGTGCCTCCACTGAGATACTGGCAACCGGTTCAGATTGCAAGGGCTGGGATGCCCGCACGGCCTTCTGTACTGGAACGGGTGCCTCCACTGAGATACTGGCAACCGGTTCAGATTGCAAGGGCTGGGATGCCGCATGGCCTTCTGTACTGGAACGGGTGCCTCCACTGAGATACTGGCAACCGGTTCAGATTGCAAGGGCTGGGATGCCCGCACGGCCTTCTGTACTGGAACGGGTGCCTCACCATTCCGGTACAGACACTTCAGGGGATAAGAGGGATTGGCGCCGCTCCAATTGTAGTTTTAGGGCCCGCCAGCTCGCTTCCATCCTGGCGACCTCCTCCCGGTGCCGGGCCAGGTCTCTCAGGGTATCCTCCGCTTCTTCCAGCGTAGGAGGGTTTCCAGGCCGGGTGCCAAACGGTGGCTCCGTGGCGATCGGGTCGCTTCCGTGGGGGGAGAGCTCTGACTCCTCCATCCCTTCCCACTTCTGCTCACGTCCATTCGCCATCTCAGCAAAGTCACATGTGTCATTAGCATCAGGAGAGGCGACATCTTTTGTAGGGAGGACGGGACCTTCGCGTTCGTTTACGCCCACTGAGGAGGATGAGGAGGCGGAACTCCAGAGCTGTGGGGCACGATCTTACATTGCAGTAACATTTAGAGTGTGCGGACATCGTTTTCGCGCCACGGAGTGAGTGTACGCCCATGAGAGCACGCCCTTATTCTTCACCTGTGCCTCGTGGCGCAGATATGACGGAAAAATGGCAAATCGTATGATGTTTTGCAATTCTCAAGCAAAAAAACAGTTCAATTAAGGCACACAGGACTCGCTTATAGCGAGCTTCTGAATCCTGTTCGCTGGGTGCGATGCAACATCTCTGTGGCGACTGGACCCTCGGGTGCTTCTGTCTTTTCACAAATGCCGGCTTTACCCGGCAATTGAATCAGAGGCTATTTTACTATGTAGAAGTGAATAAACTATAAATATATGTATATATATATGTCACAATGACATGTATATATATATATATATTGTATTCTAAGTGTGTATATTTTGTGTTTACAAGTAAAGAAAGTGTTTTTTTAGTTGCGATATTTTGTTCCCATAGACTTACATGGGACTTCCGGTATCGGAATCGGATATCGACGATATTTAGTGATATCGGCGATACCATTCCGATCCGATATTTTTAGATATCGAGCAGTATCGCTCAACACTAATTTTCACTAATATTTTTCTGCCAAATGAACTCCTAGCAAAATTCTTGGCAAGGCTCATTTCAATTGGAGGTGAATGTTCCATCCAATTTAGTGTTAAATTCTGCCATAACAGCCTTGAAATGAGTTTAGAATGGGCTTTCTCAATATTTAAATAAAGATATGACTACATTTTGCTTTATTACATGATGCACAATGCGTGCTGTGTACTAGACTTATCTGGTCCTAATTGGTTATCAAAGAATAATTATCCAGCCGGTGATCTTTCATGAATAAAGAGCATAGCGAGGAAGCTGATGGCCCGAGCGTCATTCAGGATCTGTAGTAGCTATAATTCATCACTGGGCAGCAGCAGCATTTTCATCTCCTGCGGCTGAGAACATTTTAAAGACGTCATTGTCTATAGGTTGATCTAATCGAGACACTCCAATGTAGTGCAGTCATGAATGCACAGGGGTGAAGATGCAATGCTGGATTATCAATACACACATTTACAATCCATACAGAACATTAATGATCATCCAGAAAAAGAGGAGCAACAAAAAAAGTAAATGAATAAATATAGATGTGCTTTCCTCTGTTAAAATCTCAATGTTTCCTTCCTTCCTGATGAAACTGCTGCAATTACACTGTAGAGCATACGAGCTGATATTACTCTGTTACACCTTCCATCCTCTAACACCCACATATCTCTCTCACTTTTGGTAATCATTAAAAATATTGTCACTGCTGGCAGTCAGTACAAGCAGATTGCACAAGGAAATTGTATAAACGCGATAATATAGTAATGTATCTTTTAACTGGAAAGGATTCTTATTAAGAAGTATGGTAGGAGGTAATCCTTGTAATCAAAAAAATAATTGTAGCTTAAGAATGTGAATTTATAAAGTCTGTTATGTGCCATGTAACATGAATATCTAGTTAAGCATTTGGTGATCATTGTTAGGTAAAAGCAATGATACTTTCACACTTGCAAATAGTTACTGAAAAAAGTCAGATGTTTACTTTGTAAATGATCAGAATGATTACATGGGAATATTAATAGGCCTTGTTAAAGGGAACTTGTCAGTCAATTCATGCGGCCCAAACCACAGGCTCTACGAGTCAGAGCCTGGATGCACCACTGCATGACAAGGCGACAAACCAGGGCTGTACGAGTCAGAGTCTGGATGCACACTGCATGACAGGCGACCAAACCTGGGGCTGTACGAGTCAGAGTCTGGATGCACCACTGCATGACAAGGCGACCAAACCATGGGGCTGTACGAGTCAGAGTCTGGATGCACCACTGCATGACAAGATGACAAAACCATGGGGCTGTACGAGTCAGAGTCTGGATGCACCACTGCATGACAAGGCGACCAAACCATGGGCTGTATGAGTCAGAGTCTGGCTGCACCACTGCATGACAAGGCAACCAAACCATGAGGCTGTACGAGTCAGAGTCTGGATGCACCACTGCATGACAATGCGACAAAACCACGGGGCTGTACGAGTCAGAGTCTGGATGCACCACTGCATGACAAGGCGATCAAACCACAGGGCTGTACGAGTCAGAGTCTGGCTGCACCACTGCATGACAAGGCGACCAAACCACAGGGCTGTACGAGTCAGAGTCTGGATGCACCACTGCATGACAAGGCGATCAAACCACGGGGCTGTACGAGTCAGAGTCTGGATGCACCACTGCATGACAAGGCAATCAAACCACAGGGCTGTACGAAGTCAGAGTCTGGATGCACCACTGCATGACAAGGCGACAAAACCACGGGGCTGTACGAGTCAGAGCCTGGATGCACCACTGCATGACAAGGAGACCAAACCATGGGGCTGTATGAGTCAGAGTCTGGATGCACCACTGCATGACAAGGAGACCAAACCATGGGCTGTACGAGTCAGAGTCTGGATGCACCACTGCATGACAAGGCGACCAAACCATGGGGCTGTATGAGTCAGAGTCTGGATGCACCACTGCATGACAAGGCGATCAAACCACGGGCTGTACGAGTCAGAGTCTGGATGCACCACTGCATGACAAGGCGACAAACCAGGGGCTGTAGAGTCAGAGTCTGGATGCACCACTGCATGACAAGGCGACCAAACCATGGGCTGTACGAGTCAGAGTCTGGATGCACCACTGCATGACAAGGCAAACAAACCACGGGGCTGTACGAGTCAGAGTCTGGATGCACCACTGCATGACAAGGCGACCAAACCATGGGGCTGTACGAGTCAGAGTCTGGATGCACCACTGCATGACAAGGCGACAAAACCACGGGCTGTAGAGTCAGAGTCTGGATGCACCACTGCATGACAAGGCGACAAACCAAGGGCTGTACGAGTCAGAGTCTGGATGCACCACTGCATGACAAGGCGACAAACCGGGGCTGTACGAGTCAGAGTCTGGATGCACCACTGCATGACAAGGCGACCAAACCTGGGGCTGTATGAGTCCAGAGTCTGGATGCACCACTGCATGACAAGGCGACAAACCACGGGCTGTATGAGTCAGAGTCTGGATGCACCACTGCATGACAAGGCGACAAACCACAGGGCTGTACGAGTCAGAGTCTGGATGCACCACTGCATGACGGACGGTTAATCATGGTCACCACGAGACAAGCAACAGGCGTGGTAGAGTTATCACACGCTGACAAGACAACGGCACGAGTCGGTCTGGTGACAGTGACAGCGACACCTGTAGTCAAGTCTGGAGCACATAGACAACACAACGGGCTGTAGAGTCAGTGTGCACACTGCAGACAAGCACAACGGCTAGACAGAGTCTGAGCCTCAGACAAGGCAACAGGCTAGATCAAGTCGGATGCACATGATGACAGACAACAGGCTGTAGAGGTCTGTGCAATCTGACGGCCAAGGCTTAGAGTCAAGCGGATGCACCCTCATGACAAGCACCAAACCAGGCTTAGAGTCAGAGTCTGATGCACACGCAGACAAGGACAAACAGGGGCGTACGAGTCAGAGTCTGATGCACCACCATGACAAGACAAACCACGGCTGTAGAGTAAGTGATGCACTGCAGACAAGGGACAACAGGCGTAGAGTCAATCTGATGCACACGCATGACAGCAAACAGCTGTAGAGTCGAGTTGATGCACACGCATGACAAGCACAAACCAGGCTTAGCAGTTGTGCACCCTGCATGACAGGCCAAACCACGGCTTACGAGTCAGAGTGTGCACTGCATGACAGGCACAACCGGCTGTAGAGTCAGGTTGATGCACCACTGCATGACAGACAACCAGGCTGTAGAGTCAGAGTTGGATGCACCACTGCTGAAAGAAACCAGGCTGTGATCAGAGTCGGAGCACATGCATACAAGGCGACAACAGGGGCTGTATGAGTCAAGCTGTGCACCATGCATGACAAGGACCAAACCTGGGCTGTAGAGTCAAGTTGGTGCACACTGCATGACAAGCGACAACAGGCTGTAGAGTCAGATCTGATGCACACTGCATGACAAGCGACAACTGGCTGTACGGTCAGAGTCTGGATGCACCACCATGACAAGCGACAACCGGGCTGTAGAGTCAGAGTCTGGTGCACCACTGCAGACAGGGACAAACCGGGTAGAGCAGAGTCTGGATACCTGCTGACAAGATCAACCACGGCTGTCAGTCAGAGTTGATGCACCACTGCATGAAAGGCGACAACAGGCTGTGAGTCAGACTGGCACCATGCAGACAGGACCAACAGGCTGTAGAGTCAGGTGATGCACACTGCATGACAAGGACCAACCAGGGGCTGTAGAGTCAGAGTCTGATGCACACCTGACAGCAAACCAGGGCTGTAGAGTCAGAGTCTGGTGCACACTGCATGACAAGGCGACAACAGGGCTGTAGAGTCGAGTCTGTGCACCACTGCATGACAAGGCGACAAAGGGCTGTAGAGTCAGAGTCTGATGCACCACTGATGCAGACAAACCAGGCTTAGAGTCAGAGTCTGGATGCACCACTGATGAAAGCACAACCTGGGCTGTAGAGTCAGAGTCTGGCACCACTGAAGAGACAAACAGGGCTGTATGAGTCAGAGTCTGGATGCACCATGCATGACAAGGGGACCAAACATGGGGCTGTAGATCAGAGTCTGGATGCACACGCAGACAAGGCGACAACCAGGGGTGTAAAGTACAAGTCTGATCACCACTGTGACAAGGCGACAAACCATGGGCTGTAGATCAGAGTCTGGTGCACCACTGTGACAAGGCGACAACCAAGGGCGTACAGTCAGGTTGGTCACACTGCATGACAAGGCGACAAACCACGGGGCTGTAGAGTCAGAGTCTGGATGCACCACTGCATGACAAGGCACAAACCATGGGCTGTGAGTCAGAGTCTGGATGCACCACTGCATGACAAGGCGACAAACCATGGAGCTGTATGAGTCAGAGTCTGGATGCACCTCTGCATGACAAGGCAACCAAACCATGGGGCTATATGAGTCAGAGTCTGGCTGCACCACTGCATGACAAGGCGACAAAACCACGGGGCTGTACGAGTCAGAGTCTGGATGCACCACTGCATGACAAGGCAAACCAAACCACAGGGCTGTACGAGTCAGTGTCTGGATGCACCACTGCATGACAAGGCGACTAAACCATGGGGCTGTACGAGTCAGAGTCTGGATGCACCACTGCATGACAAGGCGACCAAACCGTGGGGCTGTATGAGTCAGAGTCTGGATGCACCACTGCATGACAAGGCGACTAAACCACGGGGCTGTATGAGTCAGAGTCTGGATGCACCATTGCATGACAAGGCGACCAAACCATGGGGCTGTACGAGTCAGAGTCTGGATGCACTGCTGCATGAAAAAGCAACAAAACTACGGGGCTGTACGAGTCAGAGTCTGGATGCACAACTGCATGACAAAGCAACCAAACCACGGGGTTGTACGAGTCAGAGTCTGGCTGCACCACTGCATGACAAGGCGAACAAACCACGGGGCTGTACGAGTCAGAGTCTGGATGCACCACTGCATGACAAGGCGACCAAACCATGGGGCTGTACGAGTCAGTGTCTGGATGTACGAGTCAAAGTCTGGATGCACCACTGCATGACAAGGTGACAAAACCACTGGGCTGTACGAGTCAGAGTCTGGGTGCACCATTGCATGACAAGGCGACCAAACTACGAGGCTTTATGACAAGGCAACCAAACCACAGCCTGTATGAGTCAGAGTCTGGCTGCACCACTGCATGACAAGGCGACAAAACCACTGGGCTGTGTGAGTCAGAGTCTGTCTGCACCACTGCATGACAAGGCAACAAAACCACGGGGCTGTACGAGTCAGAGTCTGGCTGCACCACTGCATGACAAGGCGACCAAACCACAGGGCTGTAGGACAAGGCAACTAAACCACAGCCTGTTTGAGTCAGAGTTTGGCTGCACCATTGTATGACAAGTCGACAAAACCACGGGGCTGTACGAGTCAGAATCTGGCTGCATCACTGCATGACGAGGCGACCAAACCACAGGCTGTATGAGTCAGATTCTGGCCACACGACGAGGCATTTCAGAGAAAACACAGTTTGATGATCCAGCCTGTGATCATAGGTAAAGACAAGGTGAGTCTGATGCAGTCCCTGGCTGGATTCTCCTCGCCCCACTTCTGGTGATTTACTGGTTTCTCACTACTGTATGTACACACATGGGGACAGAGCGAGGACATCATCATCTCTTCCTATGGTCCCGAGCAGATCAATGATTTAGCATTTCAGAGACAAACATGGATTCAATCGTGCAGTTAGAGTCTAATTTGTGCAAGATTGAGCATCATGAATTGAGTGACAAGTTCCCTAAAGTGCTTATTGAAAAATATGACTCGAGCAGTATGCACAATAAGCAGTGGTCTATCTAGGAATTATCATAATGCCATAAAATGTCAATGTAATACTGTCATATATGGTCAACATAATACAACCATGTACTGACTAAATAATATACAGTGTTCTAATAATATGCTCATCATCAAGCAGTTATAATTCTGCAATTGCTCATGGAGTTCCCTTCTTCAAGAGCTTTAAAATAAATAGAGGCCTTGGGAATTTGTCCAGTTGGAAACTCTCCACACAAACCTTGAGAAGGGGGTATAAATCAAAAGAGCTGGGAACATTAGGAAAAATGGAAATAAAACCTCCTGGTACTATTTCTATTTCCAGGACTTGGATGATAAAATATTTATCTTCCCCTAATCAATCTGCAGACGTAGAAGGGTCGTGGAAAAAGAGATGGTCGGGCTGTCACATGCATCATCCCGTGTTTGTATGCATTTTACCACTGGCTTGGCACTTTATATACTGTACTTGTTGCAATTCTAATATATGGATTGAATTTCCCCATTTATATGCATTTGCACTTTATTATTTAGGTACCGTACTTTAATGAACTACGTAGATTATATTTGATGATTACTACTTTGTGACCACCAATTTCCACATATCTAGTTGATTTGGTAACACAACAATATAGAAAAAACGAAAGTCATGGTGAGCTGCTGATAATGATACCTAATGTACTAAGCCTGATGTTGATACCAATTTGGTGTTAAAATGTTTCTCCTAAATGTCTTTCCAATAAAGGAACCTTGAAGAAGTACCCTAATTAAGTTTTTATCCTCTTAGTATATTGCAGTCCCTGCCAGCTAAGCTCCACACCTTCTTTAACTCATGACCCAGAAACTATGTTCCTTCCTCCTGCTGAGGACTTTGCAATGATATAGAATTATAACAAACAGCCGCATAAGTATAGCAAGGGAAATGTGGGCCACACAGAACATGGGTGAGGCCAAAAAGTCACTACTCATATATGAACATGTAAATACAGGAGAAGAGAGGAGTCATTAGTGACCAAAATAAGTCAAATGTATTAAGGTAAATATTTATTACACAAATCAGTAAAAAAGAGGGTATCACAAAATAACATATGTATACAAACAATGAAAACACATACAAAACGTGTGCACATACAGGGAAGTATATCTCAAAAAGCGGTATAACAAAGTAACAGATGGCGAGGACAAAGGTAACTAGGTAATGGCACTCTATAAATAGTAGCAATATCCCCATATGGTGGGAATGAGATGCCCATCACAATAATCATACGCCACAATAAATCACCAAGCATGTTTCTCAAACATGGCCAGCGTGTGAAGACAATAGTATAGATAGTTTAGGGCGCCAGATAGGTAGAGAGCTGTGCTAACCACAAGGGTTAAGGTAGCGCACGCTATACCAGGTAGGAGGGCGCTGCAGTACAGAATCAGAAAAACCGCTGCCATATCTGAGGGAGAGACATGCTTACCAAGAGGGTATGGTGACCGCAGGAGATAACACCCTGTAAGGCGATACTGCCCCAACGCACGTTTCGTGGCTATCTGCCACTTTTTCAAGGGGATAGTAGCGTACTGTGCATAGGACCTTTTTATACCTAGTACTTCCTGATCACATGGTTAGCGTCCTCCAATGGGAGACAGTATGGCGGCGCATGCGTCGTTTGAAACCCGGGAGCTCTCAGCGGCGAAAGCGTCATGCATCCAGACATGCGCAAAGGCACAAGGCCCAAGCACCGCCCGTATGCAAGAGAGACGCCCCCACCGCAGAGAAACAACCCAGGTGAAACGGGGCATGCGCGCACTAGTCTCCCATAGTGATAAATACTATTGTAATGAACTGACAACAGTTATACAAGACGGGGATGAAGCGTATATAGCAAACCAAATGTAATTACAATAAAACGTCAAGAATATAACAACATATATCCATAGGAAAACGTTTGCAATTATTCTATATTCCATCAGTAAATTCAGTTCTTCATATCCAAGCAGGAGTCAAGGTAAAGAGTCCCAAAATATACGAAATAAAGAGACAAATATAAACTGTGGAAAAATAAAAATTTTTTTAAAAACACAGATTAAAAAGCGAGAAAGCATCAGAAAGGAACCAGGGAGGGGGAAAATTCAAAGGGGAAAATTTCAGAGGAAAATAATTATTATATCATATCAACAAAAAATCAACAAAAGCATCTACAAAAAAGAGGCGAAGTTTAAAGATTCGTTAAGGCCATTTGGAACCATTGTATTGAGTTGAACGATCCAGCGAGCCTCCATTTGGGCTAAGATTTTTTTATAATCGCCGCCCCTAATTCCAAGATGCAAAATGTCAATTCCACGAACCTTAAAAGATGTAGCATCACAGTTGTGATGATGTTTGAAGTGTCGTGGAATAGTCTTTAGATCAGAGGCGTCGGAAATGGTCCTTGCTGCGCCAATGTCCCTAACGTGCTCCCTGATACGTATCCTCAATTCTCTGGTGGTCAGGCCAACGTATATCCTGGGACAATCGCACGTGGCGTAATAGATAACATTTGAACTTAGGGGCGGCGAATAATTGCAAACGTTTTCCTATGGATATATGTTGTTATATTCTTGACGTTTTATTGTAATTACATTTGGTTTGCTATATACGTTTCATCTCCGTCTTGTATAACTGCTGTCAGTTCATTACAATAGTATTTATCACTATGGGAGACTAGTGCGCGCATGCCCCGTTTCACCTGGGTTGTTTCTCTGCGGTGGGGGCGTCTCTCTTGCATACGGGCGGTGCTTGGGCCTTGTGCCTTTGCGCATGTCTGGATGCATGACGCTTTCGCCGCTGAGAGCTCCCGGGTTTCAAACGACGCATGCGCCGCCATACTGTCTCCCATTGGAGGACGCTAACCATGTGATCAGGAAGTACTAGGTATAAAAAGGTCCTATGCACAGTACGCTACTATCCCCTTGAAAAAAGTGGCAGATAGCCACGAAACGTGCGTTGGGGCAGTATCGCCTTACAGGGTGTTATCTCCTGCGGTCACCATACCCTCTTGGTAAGCATGTCTCTCCCTCAGATATGGCAGCGGTTTTTCTGATTCTGTACTGCAGCGCCCTCCTACCTGGTATAGCGTGCGCTACCTTAACCCTTGTGGTTAGCACAGCTCTCTACCTATCTGGCGCCCTAAACTATCTATACTATTGTCTTCACACGCTGGCCATGTTTGAGAAACATGCTTGGTGATTTATTGTGGCGTATGATTATTGTGATGGGCATCTCATTCCCACCATATGGGGATATTGCTACTATTTATAGAGTGCCATTACCTAGTTACCTTTGTCCTCGCCATCTGTTACTTTGTTATACCGCTTTTTGAGATATACTTCCCTGTATGTGCACACGTTTTGTATGTGTTTTCATTGTTTGTATACATATGTTATTTTGTGATACCCTCTTTTTTACTGATTTGTGTAATAAATATTTACCTTAATACATTTGACTTATTTTGGTCACTAATGACTCCTCTCTTCTCCTGTATTTAAATGATATAGAATTGTAGTGCTAATGATGACTCATGTAGGAAAAAATAGACTTCCTGCCTTAAGCTTAGAAGTATTCAGATAGTCTGTTTATATTCATGCAATGTCATAGACTTAATGGGAAAGAGAAGAATTAGCTGGGTAGAAAGGCAAAATGAGCAATTGTATGTACACAGTGCTATATAATATGATGATTGCAATGTAGTAAGATGATAAATACTTGAATGGACGTGTTTCTCAACTGCATCCTGTATTTTCTAAACACTCTCAGCAGTGTCCTGCATTTTCCTCTGCATTATATATCCTGTGGTGTTGTTTGTCCACCATCAATCAGAAAAGCAGCCATTGACAGAACATAATTTTACAAGCCCTCACCAGGGTTGTGCCTGAACTTACACAACCGCAGAAGGTGAGTGCATCCCTCACTCATCTACCTATAGTTACATCTCACATTGGGTTTATTGAGATGGCTAGGAGGCTCTGTGTCTCCTATTTATCCCTTGCAGCAATGATTAGTTGATATGATGACCAATATCGTCATAGATTAATTTTTATTTATATTTGAATGTTTAAATAATAAAGCTAACTTTACGTGTGTGGAATCCATGATTCTTTGTAGGCAGCATCTCATAAAACTAGTGTAGAGCAGTAGTGACCTTTGTCACAAACTTTATTCAATGACATTTGCCTGATTTTAAAGTTTAATGCTTTTTATACCCATCTACAATATCGAGTATAATGTAATAGACTTACTGGCAATAATGAATAACAAAAATAATTGCTTCAAAGGAAATATCACATATTTATACTGTGGAAACTTTATATACTACAATAAATTCCTTGAAAATTATTGTTATTTTTTATATACAGCACTTAAAGCGAACATATTGTTAGGATTTTGCTAAATAAAATATAGGCATTGTCAGGTTGGTGCTGTTACACTGATTAAAATGATACCTGGGTTAAAGAAATCTGTCTTGTGGTTCTTGTTTAATCTATTTTTGCAGTTTTGAGTTAATGAGATGCTTGTGCTCAGGGGTATGCCTGTGGGTGGGCCTTTTTTTGGTGCTTTCTTGAAGCAAAAACAAAATTGGCTTAAACAAAATGGCGGCGGCGCATGCGCAGTATTATCTATTGGCAAGTGATGCTCTCAATCTGTGCTGCCCACTGTTCTCCGAGGACCAGTGAGGGAGCATTGCTGTGTTCAGCGATGATGATTTAACCTTCTTGTGCGCTCTTCCTCACTGATCCTTGGAACACAGTGTGTGGTGCATGCACAGATTGAGAGCATCACTTGCTGATAGATTCTACTGTGTATGGGCTGCTGTCTACGACAGTTTGTTGAAGCAAAATTTTTATTTTTGAAGACCAAAATATTAAATGCGCTGACACAGTATTTAGAATAGGAGGTAGGTCACTGAAGGTTCAATGACCTGTCATTTAAGCCCAGAATGATGATGATTATGCCAGAGCACCAAAAAAAGCCCCGCCCACAGGCCGCCCCGGAGCACGGGCATCTCATTAATTCAAAACTGCAAACACAGATTAAGCAAGAACCACAAGATGGATTTCTTTAACCCAGGCATCATTTTAATCAGTGTAACAACACCAACATGGCATTGTCTGTAGTTTACGTAGCATAGTCATAATGACAGGTTCGCTTTAAAAATGGGAGCCTAGTATTGTCATACACTATCATTTTAGTTGAAATGGTAAGAACTCTGAAAATGTTTCAATGACTTGAAATGTACGATAGGTACGATAGGTGTGTTAAATTCCTCCTCAGATAGACCAGTATTAGTAATTATGCATATTTTCCTAATCTATATAGAAATAATCCACAATAATAGTTGACTGACAATAAATTGTATTACTTGTCTCATTCTCCTTAGTTACGGTCTGTATTATAGCCCAAAGCTGCATTTACAATTCTACTAACTTCAGAGCTGAAATATACGGTATGTCAATGCATGCAGCTACTAACATCATTCAGCAATATACTTTCCAGCAGTTACATCGAAATATTTAACAATAAAGTGAATATGTTCATTGGCTTCTATGGAAGAATTGTCTAGGCATGGAGGGGGCGAAGGTGAACTATACCCATCACCAATTGTGAAAGGCGTTATCCTGTGTTATCTATGTATTGCTGTTACCCCTAATTGTTTCTGCCTCTGATGATAGCGATGACTGTTAAAATCCGATCTCTATAGAATAAGAGCACCAGTTTAATAACCAAAGTAAAAACTGCAAGATTTTATGTTTATTAGTTATAGTGGTATGGAAACTTAAAAAAAAATCACGAAAAATATATTCAATATAAAAACTTAAAAAATAATAGATAAAGATGATTAAATCTGCAAGAACTTAAATTTGGTAAATCTTGCAGATTTTACATTGAAATTTGATTTGCTGGGAAGTTATTTGATGTAAATTGAATGTTCCTTATTATGCTGTGAGGTCTCTGTGTGAGGTGGTGGGGAGTCAGTGGTGCAGTTTATCAGAGTTCTGCGACATTTGCGACCAAATGCTGCAATGTGCTGAGCAAGCTGAGTAAGGTGGAACTTAAAGATGGAGGCAGCGTTTCTGAGGGGACAAAGTTGAAGGCAGCACTGGGTGAGGTAATAGCTGTGGCGCAATTACCAAATATAAAAGGGCGGAGCAGCAAGGCGGAGAGAACAGTTGGAGCCAGCCAGTGAAATAGTATGGATAGTATGGATGTGTGAAAGGTAGAACGCAGAGGCAGAGTGACAGATGAGTGGCTGGAGACCAAGACCAGTGGGACATCTTGGGTCCACCACCAAAGTCCAGACTACACTGGTCAAAACCCAATGTCCAGATGCTGCAGGGTAAGCATTGAAGGTGAAACGCTAATCATTGTACTGGGCCGGACGTCTCCCGTGGTGACTTAGTTGGTTACTTCTGCCTCATCTCTATTTGTGTGTTGTATTCCAGGAACCTGTTCACATCTACAAAAGAATAAAATTAATAGCGTTCCGCATCTGCAACACTCCTTCTTGTCCTTTGCACCTCTTTTCTCATTTCTCCCGTTGCATGCCTCCTCTTTGACCACCTCACTCCAGGTCGTGGTTTTAGTCGAAAACTGAGCCTTCTGATGTCACTACACTGTCTGATGCTCAGACGTCACAACGTGCGGTGCGACAACATGGCAATCAGTAACATAATAGTCAGTTATGGAAGCCACAGAAGGTAGTGAAGCAGCCATATAATGGGCGAAGGGGAAAATAAGTGGCAAGAGGACCGGATGGTGGGCTGCAAGGGAAGCAGGAAAGTGAGTGGTAAGCTAAGTATTTATTTTTTTAACCATTTTTCTGGTCCTCTGTGGTTCAGCAAATGGCAGTGGCTGCAATCTGCCATTTTGCTGAAAGAGCACATTAAAAAAATCATTATTTAGGAGAGAACAAATGTTTGTAAAGTTCAAGGAGAATTCAATTCCACTCCAATAAATTCATCCATCTCCAATATGTAAGTCATTTTCTGACAAAGCGTTCCCTTTAAGAATGTGTCAGAAATCGTATGGACTATAGAACCGTGAATGCAGCTCTGGATCTAAAGGCTACAATTTAATACAAGAAAAGTAATGATAAAAATCATAACAATATATTTACTGTATATATATTCTTTAAAATAGTGTCCAACCAGATATGAAAAACAGGTGAGCAGCTGTGTAATGAAGAATTCCATCTGTAAGATACAAAATCTGATCCATGAGTAGGCGTAAAGTTTTCACTGCTTCTTAATAGCAGAATGTAGCAACTGTGATCAATCATTCACAATGACCATCAGGATTGCCAATGGATATCTGTTGGAAAGAGAGGGGGAAGATTCAAAGCTCACTGTCAGCAAAGAATGACTGTTCAAACCAAGTACAGGCTCTCGGTGCATTATGGCGGAGCCAATCATTTATACACACCTTCCAACCTTCCTGTTTCCATCTATCTCCTCCCTTCTCTGGGTCTATGAAGCCACAGCTGTCAATCACACAAGGTGGAAATAGAGGGACAACAAGCAGGTGGGATGGTGTACTTAATTTGAACAGTCATTCTGTGCTGACCTAGTCCCTTTAAAAGGAGTGTTACAACAGGGCAACCTGTGTCAATATGTCCTAATAAGGCATATGTAATTCATATAAGTCCCCCGCTCTAAAAGCCAGAATGGACAGCCGTCAACCAGCAGGAACTCTCTCTCAAAACCTGCATGAAATAAAATTTCCACCATAGTGGATTGTAGGGAAAACAAAAAGATGGCAGAATGCTAATTTTCATGGAAGTCTCATGATCCAGAAGAACAGCAATTGGCTTATCTCTACAGCAATATTTATATTAAAATGGTTTTCTATTCTACAAACCTGATCACCTATCTGCTGGCTAGGTTATAATGTAGCATCGTATTGGATCTCACTATTGAAAAATGTGCCACTAAGGGAGTCAGACGGGCATGGTCAGCAAATTTATTTTAAGTTACGGAATAATGATGGTGGAAATTTCAACAAATAAATCACAGACTGGAGTACAGTTCTTGTGGTGGAGCACGGTAATTGAAAGAAGCACCAAACTCATTAGGAGTTTCCTTTGCCTAATGAATTTAGTACCATCAAAAACGGAGGAAACAGCAATTACTATTGAGTGCAACTCACTGAGTAATGTAAGTAATGGAAAAACAGAGACGGTGCTACACAATAAAAGAGAAAGTATGCATCCAAATATATAAAAATACACTGCTATATTTTATCAGAAACGCAAACAAGACTGATGATGCCTCCATCCGACAACTAAAGGGACTCGAAATGTACAATGTACAAATAAGGAACAATAAACCACAGAGACACCTACAGTATACCAGTAACAATATCTAAATTAAGGGGCAATCAAATAATCAAAATATCCACATGAAACCCAATAATAATGCCTTCCTAGTACTATGCAATTGTTCAAATATGATAACATATGAAGTCAAAAATGCAAAATATGAGCTTATGTATTTTAAGTGCAGGATGAAAAATCCAATACGATGAATTGTAACAAAGCTAAATGATAACCCTAATAAAGCAAATGTAATCAGGATAAATCAGCATCAGTCAACACCCCTGACAAAGCCACCCAGTGTTAGCAAAACACCTGGGGTCCACCCCTATCAGCAGCACTCTTCATGTTCCTCTTTACTTTGTTCTAACTACATAGTAATTCGGATGCCATATTTGTTAATACCCGACTTGGTATATGGCTTAGATTGCTTTTGCAGACTATATTAGGTTTCCATTTATCTTTATTACAGTTCATTCTATTGGATTTATCATCTTGCACACATATATATATATATATATATATTACTGTAAATACAGTATATTAGTTCATCTCTTGCATTTTGCACATGATATATTATGGTATTTGCTTAATGATATAGGTTTTAGGAGGGAATTATCATTGGGTTTTATGTTGAAGTTTTGATTGCTTTCTGTGTTCATTTCCCCATCAATTAGGTATTCCTGCTGGTATTGGTGTGTACGGGTTATTGTACCTTATTTGTACCTTTTCTAGATTCCTTAATCCCGTGGCTTTTTTTTAATTTTTTTATCAGTTTGTTTATTTATAGTAAAAATAACAGTACATTTTTATATATTTGGATGTGATCCTCACTGAATTTGGTACATCTTACTCCTGCACACACTTCATCATGACTGGCTAGCAAAATGCCAGTCTCAATGAACCGGGGCTATATGTTTATATTAATATTAACTTTGTTACACTCCAATATCTAGAAAATTATATTAAAATATGCTACAGCAAAAAGTCAAATCCATTTTATGGCAATAGTGAAGATATAATTATGTCTCAGTTGCTACATATGCATGAGGTGGAAAGATCAGGAAAGCATGGCCATTTTGTGATCCCTGTGGATCTAAGTAGCCTATTTCAAGTCTGCATTCATGAGTGAAAAGCTTATTTCACCGCTGGCAAATTTCAATCCCTGAGCCGTAGCTACAAGTTTTCCACAAGTTGCACAGCTGTCCTCGGTGACACAGTGACACAAAGCGATATATGAGGCTGACTGACCTATTTATTAAACACATGAGATTCCAGCTATGCCCAACTATGATTGTTTCATTTACGTTCTACTGAGCAAATTAACTTGTGCCATTTGCTGATAGCATTATTCCAGCTCAGATTGTTTAAGCCCTCAATTGCCAATGGTATTGGATTGAAGTTTTTGTGGCTCAATAATTTGTATAACGGAGTCCTTTTGTGGGTACTGCGAGGCTTTAGAAGATAAAGTTCAACCATTTATTTATTACGTCTAGATAAGGCAGGCTATTATAGTTTTACTGCTCAGCAGGTCCTCTGTGCTTGACTCTAGAACATGCAGCTTTCACAGAAAGCTGTTAAATGCAAGTTATATCACCCAAAACCGACTCTGGGGTAAACGTATATTGCTGTGTAGGCTTAACAAATGGATAATGCACAGAAGCCGCTATAAACTATAAACATCTAATTGTGAAGTCAGCAATCTTCGTATGCAGAAAATGGGTAACTTTCCTGCTAAATGCCTAAAAGAAAGCTGTAAACAAGCAAAACTTTTCTCAACACTTCCAGTAAGATATATAGTTGTGTTTAGAATTTTATTTATTTAGCACCATCATATTCCACTGCTCTTTACAGATATTATCATCACTGTCTCCACTGCTGACACAATCTAGATTCCCAATCGATATGTCATTGGAGAGTGGGAGGAAACTGAAGTACCAGGAGAAACCCTACGTAAACGTGGAGAGATCATACAAACTCAGATGTTGCAGATGTTGTCCTTGGTGGGATTGGAACCCAGGAACCCAGCGCTGCAAATCTTTTAAGTTTGGTAAAAAAGGAATTTTGCCAAGTTAAATATTTTATCCCCTTTCTACTTTGTGCGTTAATTCCCAGCAAGTACAGGTGGTGTGATCAACAGACACAACAGTTATATTTGGGCAAGGGAAAGGGATATCTGAAGCTGACAGGTGGCATCCTATGGCAAAGGCCATCATCAGAGAAGATATAAATCCCTACTGGTCCACTTTGTCATGCTATGATCAATGGAGATAATCCAATCGTCAACCCACCATGATCTCAGTTTTTAGTGGTAGCCAATACAGTGGATCAAATTATCAGTGCATTGTAAGACAGTTCATGAAAGAACATTAACATTTTATGACAAATGCTTGGATACATTTATTAGCTTTTATCATATCTCTAGTCAGTTACCAATACTAACTTTACACAATTGCATATTGTTAATGCCATTAATGAAGCAAATGTCTACCTTTAAAAGACATTTCTATTTGGCCAAAAGTACCCACACTTACAGCTAAAAACAACTGTGACAACAAAGCATTTCTTCTTACTGTAATTAGTAATTATGCCAGACTTAAATTCAGTAGGCCCAGAATCATAAACTGTTGTCTGAAGTATTGACTCTTCTTGTAGGTTAAATTGATATCGCTAAATGGCTGATTGGCTAATGTTTGTATATTATCAGCTTCTACAACTTATTGCCAGTTATCTTTGCAAATAGGGATGAAGGGTCATAGAACAATGATGTTTGATGATATGCTGATTACCAGGCCATGCAGTTTATTGACTTGCAAACATTGAAATAGAAGATATAATTAAACAAATAATGCAAGTTAACCTCATTTCCATCTTTCTCTTGACCTCTGGATGCTGACTTAAAAGACAGTTGTGAACTATATAAGGAGACATTTTCCTCTGTTCCAAGAGACTCTACAGGATGTCAGCTTAGGGGACCATGGCCCCAGCTGGAACAACACAAATCTGCTTCATTGACCATCACTGAATCCTCAGAGATGTCTTTAAGAATCCAGGTTGGGACAATCAGGTCATCTGGCCACATACCTCACTGCTCTTGGTTAGTTTCCTAAACTTGTCATTAACTCCTCTCTGTGGGGGCCCTCCAAAAGCAGGGTGCCACTGGTGGGGGTATGCAGCACTGGAAGCAGCTCTAATCCTGGCGATTCAGCGGAAAGGTAAGACTATGTAATTTGCATCATCTTGAGTATTTTCTGGGACTGTTCTATATGCTTTTGTTCGTTGGTGGTTCAATAAATGATTGCCACACTGTTTTACTCTCACCCTGTGTTGCTTGAGTAGTGTTCTGTGCATGGGAAGAGAGCGTAAGCATTCAGTGTTGTGTGCCCTGGTCCATGAGGTTTTGGCTAATGGACTAGAGCACCCGCTGACCTCCATGTCTTCACATCTACTATGTAAACTGTGGTGATAACTTTAAACACAGGTAAAGATTTTAATAGCAAAAACCATATGTAATGACTGACAGCATCTATGTTGTGTGCCTTCAAGCAAAATAGTCATCAGTCAAGTAGGAGGAGGTGTCATTTGGCAGGGAATGGTGCTAGAACGCCAAAGGCTGTAGATCTACAAATAGTTCTTCAGCCTCATTTAGATACTAATTGAAACACTGATTCCTCAGTAACAGAGGAACAAACTGTTCATGTAAAGGTATTGCTGTATTAGTGTTTCAAAGAGCTACATTCACATATAAATAGCTTGGGGTGAAATCCTACAGATACCCTTTAAGCTCTCTTTAGCTTTGGTTTTGTTCCAGATTCATCAGTTTCCGTCAGAATTCAAATGTACAACTGTGTGAAATATAGCAAGATTTTTTGTTTAACTCATAGTTATACAAATATGTTGTTACTTTTGACTTGTTTATTGCCAGGTTTGACAACTTTTTGAAAAATTGTTGGAGTTTTTTAAGAAGAGAGCATTGCTGAGCACGGACACCACAAAAGTTGAAAATTAACTACAGAACTACACTTCGGTCTATAACTTGGGTACATTTTGTACCCTGGGCAGAGGAACTGAAAGATGCACTGAAATAATTAAGTGGAATATGCCTCTAAATGAATTTAGAGCTTCTAACTCTAGTGGACCTTTTATCAAGACTGCCATGCAAAATGCAAGTCTAGATGTCCCAGGGCCTAAGTCTAGTTTGTTTCTGGAACCAATACCACTCTTTTCCATAGCCTTTGCTTGATATTACAACTCATGCCATTTAAAAGATTTATACTATGAATTATCTTATATATTAATTAAAATGAAAGTTTGTTAGTAGCTGCTTGACATAATTTGCAGTGTTTCTAGCATAAAATTTTTTTTAAAAAATAATTACTCCCAATACCACTACTTCCTACTAATAATCAATGTTGCTGGGGGTGTCATGACAGAATCAGTCTCCATTACTTTATAGAAGCTGACAACATAGTTCCTTATTACATCCCCAGTTGAAAGTGTACTTCACAGGTTTTGTTCCCTTCCCTGACAGGCAGCTCAAAAAGCTATTTCTATTGGTTGCTTTATGAATAACATAGTATTACTACGTAGTGAACTGGCAGTGAATAGTGATGGGCGGGCCCGTTAATGCTTGGGTCCGTCGGGTACAGCCAAATTTTTTTTCAAAAGTTTGGTTTGGGTACCAGAATGGTATCCGAACTCTAACCAGAACCAGGACCCCATTCAAATGAATGAGGGGCCTGACTATCTGGTGTTTCTCATAATGTCAGCTGTGTGACAGTGAGGTAAATACTGGCTCTGATCGGTGGTAACCTTTCATGTTACCCCTAGTCAAAGCACCTCAATTGCTATGCTGTCACACAGATGACAGTGTGTAAGCCAGCAGCTTTAACCAGTGGAGAAAAGGATATCAATGGTCAGGTGTCGGCTGGTGAGACTTCTACTCACATTAGCCAATGCCTGATGTCGCTGATAGCAGCAAAAACAGACAAGACTGATGGAAATATTCGCCAGCCACTGCCCGTCCATAATAGTAAAATTGTCAGTAAGATAATTAGTGCAGTTTACTTTACATGTAGTTACTGAATAAGTAAATAAAATAAAAAAATGGCTGGTTATCAAAGAATAAAGGTGTCCCACGCCATATTTTTTCTTTATTTTTTAAATAAATAATTAAATTAAACAGAGTGGGTCCCCAACATTTTGATAACCAGCCAAACTAAATCAGACGGCTGGGGGCTGGTATTGTCATACTGGGAAAGGGCTATGGACATTGGCCCTCCTCAGCATAAAAAACAGCAGCCAGCAGCCATCCCAGAAAAGGCACATTTATTAGATGCGCCATTTCTGGCGCTTTGCTTGGCCTTTCCCTCTTGCCTTGGTGCGGTAACAAGCTTTGCTGGTTATCAAAAATGAAGGGGACCCTACCCCTTTTTAAAATTATCTATTTAAATAATTAAAAAGTGGAGTGGGGACCCCTGTATTTTTGATATCCAGCCCAGATAAAGTTGACAACTGAGGGTTATCAAAAATAGTGGAGACCACATGAAGTTTCCCAGGCTATTAATATCAGCTCACAACTGTCTGAATAGCCTATTTAGCAAAGGTGGGACTCCCATAAAATTATGTGAGGTCCCCCTAATATTACTAACCAGCAAAAGCTAAACTGACGGATGCAAGCTAATATTAATAGGCTAGGAAGTGGAAAGGATATTGGCCCCCTCCCAGATTAAAAACATCATCCCTCAACCGCCACAGAAATAGCGCATCCATTAGCTGTGCCAAATCTGGTGCTTAGTCTCAGCTCTTCCCAATTACCCTGGTGAGGTGGCAAGTGGGTAATAGTATTGGGGTGGATGTCAGCTTTGTAATATCAGCTAATATCAAGCCCATGGGATAGAGTCATCGATAAGATGAAGATACTAACCCAATAGTCAAAAGTAACAAAGACACGTATGAAGAAAAGTCCTGTAATTGAAAAAAACTAGCCCCCCATTCATATTCTCTGAAAAAAGGCCAAGAAAGCAAAAATTCTGCCTGGGTATGTAAACTTTTGAGCACAGCTGTATGTGTACTTAAAGTGTATATACATACATGTGTGTATGTCAGAGGAGCATGACAAATTTGGGGGACATGTCATGCATAGGGGCCCCTGGTCTAAAAAAATCCTTTGATTTGACATATGAGTGGTTAATTGCTTAATGCTGAGCAGTAGGCTAGGGATATGAAAAGGGCAAGCTATTATTTTTTGTTTAGTCTGTAATTACACATGTAACTTTTGATGAAGGTTTTTTGCGCAAAACACAAAATTGGAAATGAAACAGAGAAGTATCCATCTTTCTGTTACAAGCTTCCATGCTATTTAGATCCACTCTTCTATGTTTTGTAGTCCATTCATGCTTGTGTTGATGGGATTCCCAGCAGTTACATTCCCAAAGTGAAGTAATGTCATAATTTCGCAACACTATGGAATGGAACAGCTCCTTTAAAATAAAATATATATACATTTTCATTTTTATTGACTACTTGGATTTCTTCATACGGTGGATATCCAAAAGGTTCATAACTATATTTAGTGCACTACAGCTTCCCATAACTGAAGTTGACACAACAGCATCATGACATTTAAGTAAAGTACACTTCAGAATATAGGGAGCATAGCACTTATAATGGTCTCTCATCACAGCTGCTTACTATATATTATGTTGAAGTATCTTGCCTGAAATGGACATTAATCAGAGCTTGGCTGCACAATTACAGCCAAGTTTGTTTTACTTTGAAATGCGGTTGTGCTTCTCCTTCTACACTCATAGAGACATGTCAATAAACTGGGGCAGTTTAGAGAGAAGTCGACTGAGGACCACATCGGACAAGTCAGGTCTCTCCCTAAAGACAACGGCCAGCTTTTCAAGCTATATTTGCTCTGAAATGTTGCAGAGGTATTTCAGAGTAAAACATACCCGGTTGTAATCAGGCATCCAGACTCTAATTCATTCTGACCATGGTATAGGCAGCATGAATTTAATGGCAGGTTTACTTGAAGTTAAACCTATAAAATTGAGAGTCAAATAACAGCTGTAACAAAATAAAATAATGTATGTTTTCTAAAAGTGAATAACTATGGGAAATGCATCTGTGTTGACTTTTGCTTAAATATTAACATGTAAGTTATCTGAATTAATGATATGCTAATTAGTCAATAATTGCATTTATGGTAATGAATTTATAAATATGCAAAAGCAAGGAGAACATAAATGTCCCCTATGCATTGACTATTCACATATCATAAATGTGTTATTTTGTATATATTATACTGTATGTCAAGACCTACTGCACATCATTTTAATATTAGAAATCACCAAGGAGTTCCAGAGTGAAATAAAGTCATGAGACCATGCATTGAATGTATTATGTTGGTCATTTCTAATATTCACTAATCACTATGATTTAAAGTTAATTGCTTTATTCTTAAGGTATAATACATTTTTCAATTGATGCAGAATCTCTTTTGAGTCTTGTCCGCCACTGATTATTAAAATGTAGAGAAGATCTGTAGAATCTATTAAAATATGATAAATCTGGACATAAATGTGCAACGTCACATTTTAATTCAAAATCTATCCATGTGATTTGCTGTTTCTGTAAGTCCAATAGAGGTTAATAGTGAGAATATAGCTTTCTCTTCATTCATTCTTTGCTTCAAAGTGTGGCAGTGGTCAACTCTCCAGACAAGATTGGACCACGGAGCTGCCATTCTCATAAACGAGTGCAAATGGGAACAACCCTTTAAAGGATATCTGTCAGCAGGATTTCACTCGCAAACTTTCCCAACCCAGTACAGGAGAAGGCAGGAATGGCCTTGGAATGACAGAGGTTTTTGAAGAGCTTTAAGCTCTGAACGCACTTCAGCCTTATTTGCATATTGATTCAAATGCTGTTTTTCCAGTAAAACAGGAACAGGACTGACCATGTACAGTTATTGCTGGACTTGGATTTGAAAGTGTTACATGCAAATACATACATATAAATAGTTTTGGGGTGAAATTCTGTACATTGATTCTCTTTAAAAGGAATGCCTCATTTACATATAATTTTAATGATTGAATTGTATGTATTTTATGGAATATAACATATTTGCAATGGTTTTAATTAAAAATTTTGAACTGTTGTCTTCTGCAGTTTACATGTATTATAATACATAAAACTGCCAATTTTACAATTTTTACTACCTGAAAGAAAAAAACAAAGGATATGGTATGGTGAACCAAACAAACAGGAATGTCAGGGTACTGAATAACACCAACAATCAAAAGGTGTACAAAAATGGATAATTTATTGATTGCATAACACAGTACACAACACAGATCAATTAACAAATAAATTTAATAATGGTAAGAATAAAAAGCGAGAAACCACACAGGAAAATCTCCAGGCTCATTAATGAGCCATCTAATGCAGGGCTCAATAAAAATGACCAGGTAAATAGTCCAACACTATACAATCAGCCTTGCCAATATACAAATGTGAATGGATCACAAAAAATAATAAGTGCCACAATGCACAAACAAAAATACACAATGTGTGAATGTGTCCAACAATGTGAAACAGTGTGCAAAAATAAGAACGATGCACCAAGAGTGTGCGTCGCTAAATGTAATTCCAGGTGCGCACTATACATGAAAAAGAAACAAGAAGTGAGTAGCGTATGGCATGAAGCTGTAAGGAAAATACCTGGGAGCCGAAAAGCCAGCAGTGGAGAATCTCTAAGAACGCTCCCCGACGCGCGTTTTGGATTAAATCCTTCGTCAGGGGACACATGTCCTTAGGGTCCCAGTAAGATAGCCATTAAGGGACAGAAGGCACAACTTGAAGTGTATATGTGGAGTGCCGACTTACTGACAAGCAGGATCCAGCAAGGACTACAGACTAATGTGAGGGGTCAAACGTTCTATTTATATTCAACAATATCAGGCATTGAATCTCAACCCTGTTTCCTAACCTGATACACAGCTATACACTGCCATTTTTTCCCACCTTTTGAAGGGACTATTTTCATTTGTTGTGTCAGATATAAGGCTCACATATTGTAAGGGCACTGTAGGATCCCAGGGTGAGCCTACGTTGAGCGGGGGCGCCAGTCTCGTGTGGGCTATCTTAGGGTGCCAACCTCTGCGGCAGGGCAGGTAACAGTATAGGGAATATTAATAGGGTGGATATAGTGTGCACTTTTTAATATGTATGGTGTTTGTCTATTTCCTGTTTTAGATTAATAATAAAGGTTATATTTTAATACATTTTTTCTGTTTTTTTTTACACATAATGCTGTAGATAAGCCCCCGATATCACCTGAAAGAGAAGAAAAAACGAGTTATATTATACTCACCCAGGGGCGGTCCGGGGTCCAGTCCGGTCCGATAGGTGTCGCAGTCCGGATCCGGCACCTCCCATCTTCTAGCGAAGACGACCTCTTCTTTGCTTCCCGTCGCGGCTCCTGCGCAGGCGCACTGATCTGCCCTGTTGAGGGCAGAATAAAGTACTGCAGTGCGCAGGCGCCGGACCTCTCTGACCTTTCCTGGCGCCTGCGCACTGCAGTACTCTGCTCTGCCTCAGCAGGGCAGGCAGTGCGCCTGCGCAGGAGCCACGACGGGAAGCAAGAAGAGGATGTCTTCGCTAGAAGTGAGAGGCGCTGGACCGAAACGCTACACCCATGGACTAGACGGACCCTGGACCGTCCCTGGGTGGTATAATCTAACTCGTTTTTCTTCTCTTTTAGGTTAAATCGGGGCTTATCTACAGCATTACAGAATGCTTTAGATAAGCTCCTGATGCTGTGGCCGAAGCTTATAGTCGAAAATGAGGTGACAGAATCCTTTAACCACTTAAGACTTTCAAATCTAAATTTTTTTTTATTTTTTTAAACGTTTAAAAAATTTTTTTAACTTTTCACTTGCTTCAATAGTATCCATGGGAGACTAGAAGCTCCGATCACCTGATCGCCTGTGCTACACACAATCAGGAACAAGAGGCAGCAGAGCTGGAAGGGCAGGGCACGTCCCTGCACGTGGAACTCATTATCATACCATTTCAACTATGGATTTCTCTAAAACAACAAAATATCTTTGTACAAGGAAGGTAAGGATTTACTCAGCATTAGATCACCTTTATATACATGTCACTAGTTTGGGGCATAAATCCTGATGACAGGTCTTCTGTAATGAGGAATTACAATATAAGCTATTCCTTAATATATTGGCACAGGAATTTTGCTACTTTTAGTCAAGGCCCCTTTAGTTAGACTATTTTCTTTCTATATTTCTTGATGAATAGATCAGGTTTTATTGTTATTTAATCCTATACATTAGAAGAGAACAGAGCGTATAATATATTACTGTCATAAGATTTTTCCGGCAAATCACTCATTGTAAAAATCAGTTTTCCTCATTTCAGTTCTTGTGCTACTGACAAATTGATTTTTTGATGCTTTCAGAACCAATCTGATGCCTAGAAGTCCATAAAGCCATTATCACATCGTCAGATTGCATTACGCTCACAGTTTTTCTTTATTGCAAAGCCAGTGAATCCACCAGCAATACGAATAATTTTCTACATTCTGGACTAAAAATAATTTTTATTCTTTGTTCTTGCTGCTTTTATGTGAAGCAATCCTTGTAGAATCATATTGTATAAACCATGTTGTGGAGCTAGGCTAGTAGTAGTGCCCAGTGAATATGTTGATCTTTACTGCCAGTAATTGCTTTCCAGCCACTATAATCATTCCCACTGTTACTGTGCATTGATTTTTATTTTCGCTGACAATACTGCTCACATCATCACTTGATTAATAGGTTGGTGTGTTTATTATACTGGTCTTTATTATTTCAGCTCTAGTGTTTTTGGGAAGGTTATGATCTCTGTGTCCTTCTCCTGCCATCTTCCTCTGTTTCCTTGTGTCTGTTTTGAAGCAAGCACTTCTCGGGTGATAAGACGGATATGCTACGTTGCGTTATACTGCACCTAATGAATAGCTCCCCAGACATACAAGTGTGCAAATATTATAAGCAGGTGTAAAAAATGCATTTTTATCAATCAGTAATATGGAACGAACAAAAGAGAAATCTAAACCAATTCATTGTTTGTAGTGCTGACTCTTACCTCCAAAATATCATCAAATTTTCTAGATCCGCTTTACTTACACAGTTTTTGAAGGAACTCAGCAGGGAGGTTGTTCCAAATATCTTGGAGAACTAACCACAGATCTTTTGTGGATGTAGACTTGTGAAATTCCTTCTGTCTCTTCATGTAATCCCAGAAAGACACAATGATGTTGAGTTCAGGGTTTCATGGGGACCATTTAATCACATTCTGGAATCCTTGTTCTTCTTTATGCTGAAGATAGCTCTTAATGATATTGGTGGTATGTTTGGGGTTGTTGTTCCGCTGCCGAAATAAATTTGGAGTTAGATGCCTCCTTGCTGGTATTGCATGATAGATAAATATCTGCCTGTATTTCTCAGCATTGAGGACACCATCAATCCTGACCAAATTCCCAACTTTATCTTCTGAAATGCAGCCCTAAACTGGCAAGCAACCTTCAAGATGCTTCACTGTTGTCTGCTGACACTCATTATTGTACTGCTCTCCAGCCCTTCAGTGAAAAAATTGCCTTTTGTTATACAAATATTTCACATTTTGATTCATCAGTCCAAAGCACCTGCTGCAATTTTTGTGCATGGTTGAGTTGCTTGGCTTTGTTTACATATTTTGATACCGTTTTCTGACTGTAATTCTTCCTTGACAACCACTTTTGCCCAAACTTCTCTTAAAAGTAGATTGGTGTAGTTGTGTCCCACCACTTTCTGCTCGTTCTGTAATGATGGCACTGCTGGACAGCTTCTGATTTCAAAGTGAAGTGAGCATGATATGTGTTTCATCTGCTGCACTAAGATTCTTGGCTGACCTCTATGTTTGAGATCCTCAACATGGTCCATTTCTAACTACTTCTTCAAAAGAACTTCAACAGCACATATTGTAATTGTAACCAAAGTATAGTTGTTTCTCATCCAATTTTAAGCCTTGCATACAGCTGTTATATTTCAGTTACTGCCTTTAACCTGCATATGAAAATGATGATCTTCATGATTTGGGCATAATTGGTTTCCTCATACACCTGGCTATATTTTTCCAAATCCCTTAGGCCGGAGTCACACTACCTTATAATACGGACGAGTGCTAGGCGATAAAAAATCGCATAGCACTCGTCCCAATGTTATTCTATGGGGCAGGTCCCATCAGCCGATTATTTCTCGCGCGTTTTATACGCGCGAGTGAAATCGCAGCATGCTGCGATTGTACGCGTATCTCGGCTCAGAGTCGCCAATGCAAGTCTATGGGTGCGACAAAAAAACGGACATCACACGGACCATCAGTGTGACTTGCGAGAAATACGCACATATTTTCCTCATTACAGCCCATTGAGCCATTAAATTCAAAGGGGAAAAGCAGTGAGAAATGAAATGCCATACAGATGCCATACGGATCCTGACATGCGAGGAAATCGCATCATCGCATTGAAAACGGATTACATACGGATCATCATACGGAGGACTGTTGTGCGATTATCGCATTACAAAATCGGACCGTTTTTTTAAACGTTCTGTGTGACTCCAGCCTTACTGTGCAAGTGTACCTAGAAAAGATGAAGCTGTTTTGAAAGCAAAGGGTCCTGACACCAAATATTGATTTACATAGACTTCTCTTTTGTTCACTATTTTTTTTTAATCAATAAAAATAAAGTATTAATACCAGTTTTTTGTACACAATCTTACATTGCAGCATTTTTTCCACAGCTGCTTAAAGCTTTTGCAACCTTGGTCAATGCTTGGACAGTCACCCAGACAACAAACACTCAGCACCACAGGAAAGAATGGGTTGCCATACTTTTCATTGGGTTAGTAATAAGTCCTGCATTAGGCTTTGTTCATACCAATTACAAATATGTTATTTTTTACCTTTGCTTCTAACTCAACCTATGTCAAGAATGATGTGTGGTGCCAGATGACCAGCTTAAATAAAGACGTCTCAGAGATGTGATGTTGGAAGTTGTCTGTGGTATATGTGGCTAGGTACAGTTATCCAGTGTAGTGATTAGGATCATGACGAGTAAAATACTAAGTTATAACTAATATACACCCGTGATCAAATAGTTAACAGAAACAGAAGTGCTCCAAGTTCTTGCAATGACATATACACCAAAGAGACGTCCTTTGCATCTGCTTAGTGGTTCACAACAAATCTGTGAATAATGAGAACGCTGCCGTGGCATTATACCTCAGTGCTGCGTGCCAGGGGAATGCCAACAAGCCATTCTGAAGGCCAGAGAGGACTTATAGAGTGGCCCAGGGCAGTACACTATGTCATTGCCCACAGTGAAAGAAATCATTATAACTTTAGCTCACTGCTCAAACAGACCTTCTCAATAAGTGAATTTTAAGTATGATTCCATTGGTACAAAAAAAAGAGAGTTTAAATACCAAGAAGGTCATGTCACAAGAGACTGAAAGATTGGGAACATAATAAGTCAAAAGTTATGGTCTGTAATGCCTCACATTTAAGAAGATTGTGGCCTTAAGGGCCAATTCAAGAACTTGAGATGAGACCTACCTCTATGGACATGGAATTACTTCTATTTCTCGTACACCTTTTGTCTGCCTACTGTTATAGCTAATAGCTCATTCTTTATAGTTTTATAAGTGCACAGCAAACAAAATCCTTAATCTTTAGTATTGTAGTCACTATCACTAGTCATTGTAATTTTATACTAGCTGATCTTTACTTACAAAAATATGTTGGGAACTTGGTTGAGCATCCGAAAATCATTGCTAATTTGCAATTACAAGAAGCAACATTTCACGCTGGAGACTTTGAGTTCTTCCAATTATATTATCAGAACATGTGCCGGTTATGTGTAAGATGGGCCAGAGACGACATAGTTAATGGTTGGATTGCCTTGGAATATACAGTTTTCTATCATACATCCACACTTTTCTGAAGGTTGACTGTTTATTAAATCTACATTATTAATAGCATGCCTCACCTACAAAAGAAAAACACTTAACAAGACACAGAGCAGAGACGTGGCAAATACAGGCTCAAAATTAATCATGCCCTGGCTGCTATAAACATTTTCACAACAGCATAAAGGAATAGTCGGGCACATAATACATATTGCTTGTTAGAAATGGTTGCCTGGCTTGTATCAATAATTACAAATAAAATATTCAGTCGCTGGAAATGGTTTTCAAATAAAATAACATAAATAATAATATTAAAAAATATTTAATTTAAAGGTATTCTACTCATTGCTTTCAGCTTCGTAATACCCCTCATGACCTTATCATGCACAGACGTAAACATGGAGGTGTCAGCTTTAGACAAGGGGTGCACTTCACATCTGAATACCCAGCAAAGGCATTGTCACAAATGAACAAAATGAATGGAGGAAACCAGAGCAGCAGCACAGGCGTGCGTGTGTAATCACTTGTCAGTTGTCACACATGAAAAGAGATGTGCACCGCTGCCTGCCTGGATCATTGTGTCAGAGAGAAAGGGAAGTTGCTGTAGTCAATGCAGGTGGACCAAAAACAAGACATTACATCAAACTGTACAGGAAGTTTGCTAGGCAGCTGAACTGCAGGATGAACCTTACCGGCCACATTGGCCAACCCACCTTAGACTCCTTGAGCCAGATGTGAATCCAACCTAATGGCAGGTGCTAGGGTCACTGTTGGTAGGAAGCCCCGTTGGTGCTGATGTTTATGGCTGCAGGTCCCTATTAGGATACTGCACTGAATGGACATTCCTTGGCTGTTTTACATCTTTGTTTTCAGGGTAAATCCACCTCGACGGTCATTTCTGTTGTCACCTCTGGGAAGCAGGCAAGGAAGCAGCAGAGGAAAAGCCACAAATGATGTTTTAATCCGAAGCATTTTCTCTCTACCTCTGTGACAAGTGTAGTTACTATCAGGTCTACCAGCAACTGAAGAGGCTTTACAGCAGCTGTGAAAATATGAAGAGCACAAGGGGTGTATGGGATGGGGAACAGAGGCTGTGAGTGCCATCTGCAGGGAAACATGAGGCAGCAGAAAACACATTACCCTCTTCGCGTGCCTGCAGTGCTTCGCTGCAAAGGGTTAAACGTTTTCAATGCAGCATATCACACACAGTCTGAAAATTTAAAAATGCGTTGTATATACTGTGTATATGCCCTAAGGAAAGTTCCATGACTACATGTCTATGCAGCCATAATGGAGCTGGTGCCTCACAAATACTGCATTACTATGACGGTATAAGCAGGTAGGTGATAACACAGGTGTTAATATATGGGAATGGGTCTAGAATGTAGAGAAAGGATTGTTCTTCAAAAGATACTGTTTGCAGAACTGGTGCGTACTCATATAAGCATCACAATGACAAAGGCAATCTGGGAAATAAATGGTTAATTTACAGATCTAAAATAAGGTATAATTGAATATATATATATGTATAGACACTGGCGCTCACTAATTAGGACAGAGTATATGTGCTTGAACCTGATGTAAGACCACTAAAAAAGCTGCTGGTGATGTTAGACAGGTACTGTGCACACCTGTCACGTCTAAAATTGAGAGAAAGGGGGATAAATCACCGCGCTAAATGAAGGTACTCACTTGAAATGTTGGTGATATCGTGGATAATGGTTCCAGCTGTTGTAGAATAGGCAAGGAATAATAAATTCCCCTACCAGAAGGATGTATATATCTGCAGGAAATGATAGCGTTTTAGGAACAGTATACAAGTAGAGGTGTATTCCCTTAGACCAGTATATATAGGATCAGTACCTTTCTTCCTAAATGGTGCTGGAGCAGATAGTACCCAATTTGATGAAGGGGTTAAGTTGTCTGTCAGGAAATGGATCTGCTGGTGTTGCAGTATGCGGAGCTTTAATAAAGGGTTTTATTAAGTTATAAATACTTGTACATACTTCAAATATATATGTGTGTTAAAGGGCTGACTCAGTATGTGTCATACACTAACAAATAATATTAGTGGCCCCACAGGGTGTATTATACTCACTGTTATGTAGAGCACCAAAGAATGGAGGGAGAGGTATCTTAGTATTTGGATACCTGGAGATCCTAGAGGCTGTGCACCGCTGTAGAGGGATCTGTTAGATTTGATGTTTAGTGCAGGGAAGCCAACAAGCGATGACTGCACTGGTTATAGTTGGATGTGGACAATGCTGCCGCTGGGGATGAGCGCTGAGCTGCTGAGCCCTGCAGCTGCAAGGAATAACTGGACCGCAGCGTGCCCCGGCCGGAGGCGACGCTAGGAATCTCAGTGATAGAAGGGGGGCGTAACTACAGTGACGTCACTGTGGAGCACTGTGAGGCTTGGACGGGTGCACACGTGGGACACTAGCCAACGCGTTTCAAGGGACGCTATCCCTCTTCGTCAGGGTTGTGTCTACTCACGCTGCATACTGTCCTTATGTAGAGGAGATGTGTGTGTCTCCCTCCCACCTATTTAATGAGTTCAGCTGTAAGCGGTTGACAGGATAAGGGGTCAAGATGCTATGTAAAGTAGCAGCTAATCTTGAATGGGGATCAGAGTGTTTGGATTTTTAGAGAAAGGGAGGAGGCTGGTAGGAAGAGGAGAAAGAGCTGTGATTAGCAGGTAGCTATGTTGTTGGAAATGTAGATAAGATTTATAATAATTAGCATACTGTAACGCCTGGAATTGAGTCAATTAAAAACTACCATTCTTTATTAAATGATTAAAATTAAAACAGGTCAATAATAAAACGGGGTTGAGGGAAGAAAGGGGAATACCTATATATATGAATCAACATATCATTGATAATTATAGTTAAAATCATTTTTTTTTTTTTTTTTTTATATTTATTACTTCATCAAAGGGTTAATAATAAAATAATGATAAAATTTCTATAAAGGACTAAGGCTACACTAGAGTATTATATACTGTATACCCAATAAAGAAATGTATCCAAACACAATATGGTTGGAACATGCAAATTACGGCGTATCAATGCTCGGGTATAGAGATAAAAACCAAACAAAAATAAAAAATATAAGGAATATAAAATATGCAAAAAATTGTTAAGGCTATCAGTGGTTAGCTTTATGCAATACCCGACCGTGATTAATTAAAACAATGGAATATTTGTCCGTGATGGTGTCCGGGCTCCAAGAAAGTCCTCAAAAAGCGTATAATTCGATTTCATGGTTTAGCCCTTTTGGGGCCAAGCTGTTAAGGGTGAAAATCCATTTTGATTCGATCCTTGACATGCTTTTAATGTAATCCCCCCTCTTGGGTTTTTAGGAACCAGTTGGATGCCAAAAAATATTGTCCCCCTGTATGACTTGTTATGTTTTTCGTAGAAATGCCTAGATAAGGGGTGACCAATGTAACCTTATTTATATTGTCCAGATGTTCATTAATTCGATCTCTGAGGCGCCTTTTTGTGCGGCCTACATAAATTTTGCCGCATGGGCATTTCAGAATATAAATTACGCCTGTAGAGTGGCATGTAATCATAGACTTAATGGGGTATTTAGCGGTGTTATCTGCATCGGTAAAAGAAGTGTACGTGGTTCTGCCACATCCTGTTCGTAGACAGCATGGGCAGCTACCACAGGATTGGAAACCCACCGATTTAGCTATTGAATGTTTTTTTAGTTTAGGTATTACTGATTTGGTGGTGGGAGCCACCAGAAGGCCTAGATTTTGGGCCTTGGTATGGATAAATTTTGGTTGGTTTGGTAGTAGGTCCCCGATGGTTTTGTCCTCCTGTAAGATCGGCCAATGTTTTTGGATAATATTCCTGAATTTTTTTATAATTAGAGTGAAATTGAGTGATAATGGGCAGCCGGAAAATCTGTTCTTGAAGAGTTGGAGGATTGGACTGGTCTTGAGTCTTCTGGATCATAGGTTCTCTTGGTAAGCTAGCTACAGCATATTTTGATTGTATTAGGGTTGTAGAGTTATACCCCTTTTCTACAAATTCAGCTGTTAGGTGGTGAGTTTCCTTATGGTAGTCCTCAATGTTTGTACAGTTGCGCCTAACGCGCATATATTGGCCTCTAGGAATTGTTGATAACCATATAGGAAGATGAATTTGTAGAAAAGGGGTATAACTCTACAACCCTAATACAATCAAAATATGCTGTAGCTAGCTTACCAAGAGAACCTATGATCCACAAGACTCAAGACCAGTCCAATCCTCCAACTCTTCAAGAACAGATTTTCCGGCTGCCCATTATCACTCAATTTCACTCTAATTATAAAAAATTCAGGAATATTATCCAAAAACATTGGCCGATCTTACAGGAGGACAAAACCATCGGGGACCTACTACCAAACCAACCAAAATTTATCTATACCAAGGCCCAAAATCTAGGCCTTCTAGTGGCTCCCACCACCAAATCAGTAATACCTAAACTAAAAAAACATTCAATAGCTAAATCGGTGGGTTTCCAATCCTGTGGTAGCTGCCCATGCTGTCTACGAACAGGATGTGGCAGAACCACGTACACTTCTTTTACCGATGCAGATAACACCGCTAAATACCCCATTAAGTCTATGATTACATGCCACTCTACAGGCGTAATTTATATTCTGAAATGCCCATGCGGCAAAATTTATGTAGGCCGCACAAAAAGGCGCCTCAGAGATCGAATTAAGGAACATCTGGACAATATAAATAAGGGTTACATTGGTCACCCCTTATCTAGGCATTTCTACGAAAAACATAACAAGTCATACAGGGGGACAATATTTTTTGGCATCCAACTGGTTCCTAAAAACCCAAGAGGGGGGGATTACATTAAAAGCATGTCAAGGATCGAATCAAAATGGATTTTCACCCTTAACAGCTTGGCCCCAAAAGGGCTAAACCATGAAATCGAATTATACGCTTTTTGAGGACTTTCTTGGAGCCCGGACACCATCACGGACAAATATTCCATTGTTTTAATTAATCACGGTCGGGTATTGCATAAAGCTAACACTGATAGCCTTAACAATTTTTTGCATATTTTATATTCCTTATATTTTTTATTTTTGTTTGGTTTTTATCTCTATACCCGAGCATTGATACGCCGTAATTTGCATGTTCCAACCATATTGTGTTTGGATACATTTCTTTATTGGGTATACAGTATATAATACTCTAGTGTAGCCTTAGTCCTTTATAGAAATTTTATCATTATTTTATTATTAACCCTTTGATGAAGTAATAAATATAAAAAAAAAAAAAAAAAATGATTTTAACTATAGTTATCAATGATATGTTGATTCATATATATAGGTATTCCCCTTTCTTCCCTCAACCCCGTTTTATTATTGACCTGTTTTAATTTTAATCATTTAATAAAGAATGGTAGTTTTTAATTGACTCAATTCCAGGCGTTACAGTATGCTAATTATTATAAATCTTATCTACATTTCCAACAACATAGCTACCTGCTAATCACAGCTCTTTCTTCTCTTCCTACCAGCCTCCTCCCTTTCTCTAAAAATCCAAACACTCTGATCCCCATTCAAGATTAGCTGCTACTTTACATAGCATCTTGACCCCTTATCCTGTCAACCGCTTACAGCTGAACTCATTAAATAGGTGGGAGGGAGACACACACATCTCCTCTACATAAGGACAGTATGCAGCGTGAGTAGACACAACCCTGACGAAGAGGGATAGCGTCCCTTGAAACGCGTTGGCTAGTGTCCCACGTGTGCACCCGTCCAAGCCTCACAGTGCTCCACAGTGACGTCACTGTAGTTACGCCCCCCTTCTATCACTGAGATTCCTAGCGTCGCCTCCGGCCGGGGCACGCTGCGGTCCAGTTATTCCTTGCAGCTGCAGGGCTCAGCAGCTCAGCGCTCATCCCCCAGCGCAGCATTGTCCACATCCAACTATAACCAGTGCAGTCATCGCTTGTTGGCTTCCCTGCACTAAACATCAAATCTAACAGATCCCTCTACAGCGGTGCACAGCCTCTAGGATCTCCAGGTATCCAAATACTAAGATACCTCTCCCTCCATTCTTTGGTGCTCTACATAACAGTGAGTATAATACACCCTGTGGGGCCACTAATATTATTTGTTAGTGTATGACACATACTGAGTCAGCCCTTTAACACACATATATATTTGAAGTATGTACAAGTATTTATAACTTAATAAAACCCTTTATTAAAGCTCCGCATACTGCAACACCAGCAGATCCATTTCCTGACAGACAACTTAACCCCTTCATCAAATTGGGTACTATCTGCTCCAGCACCATTTAGGAAGAAAGGTACTGATCCTATATATACTGGTCTAAGGGAATACACCTCTACTTGTATACTGTTCCTAAAACGCTATCATTTCCTGCAGATATATACATCCTTCTGGTAGGGGAATTTATTATTCCTTGCCTATTCTACAACGGCTGGAACCATTATCCACGATATCACCAACATTTCAGGTGAGTACCTTCATTTAGCGCGGTGATTTATCCCCCTTTCTCTCTAAGGTATAATTGACTCAGATAGCACAACATAGGGATGTCTGGACATAAAAAAGTATAACTGGACACCAAACTTTACACTGGTCAATGACTTGTACAAGGTTAAATCATCGTAATCCTCTTAGGTGAGATCTGTATGTAACAACTTTAGGGTTAAGAAAGGCAGTTTAGGAATATTTATCATATAATTTGTCCTACTGAGAAGGTTCAACTCCCTATCATCCCCTTTCTTTGCTCCATACACAGCTCCCGTTCATCTGCAGACAGCTGATGATTTTATATTACAACTTACCTTGTCCTTCACTTTGTATGTAGCCTTTTGGCAAATAGCAGGCAAACAGTGGACAGTTACAGTTTCATTTGCTGTTGCACAGTTAAGAGTAGTACTATTTATGGGAAAAAATAAACCCTTTTTGTCTTATCCAAAATCTCCTCTTTTAACTTTTTTCACATTACGCTGTTTAGCTATCGAGTTAATTTTTTTTCATACTGATAGATTGGGTGATGTGTATGTTTGATTTTTTTATTATTTATTTTGAATGGGGCGAAAGGGAGTGATTTGAAGTTTTATATTTTTTCATTTTTTTAATATTTTTAAAAACATTTTTTTTTTACTTGTGGCATGCTTCAATAGTCTCCATGGGAGACTAGAAGCTGCCATAGTCCATTCGGCTCTGTTACATACAGGTGGTCAGATTTCCTGTATGTAGCAGAACTACTCACTTGCTATGAGTGCTGACCACTTGACGGCGCTCATAGCAATCTGGCAGTGACAACCATAGAGGTCTGCTGGAGACTTGTGGTTGTCATGCCAAACTATTGGTTACCCACGATCATGTGACGGGGTTACCGATGGGTGGGATTGTGACCCCCTTGCCGGAAGCGCGAGTTAAATGCCACTGTCAGAGATTGACAGCGGCATTTAACTAGTTAACAGCCGTGGGTGGATCGCAATTCCACCCACGGCTGTTAGAGGCACATGTCAGCTGTTAAAACAGCTGACATGTGCCATAAAAGATGTGGGCTCAGCGGCAGAGCCCACATCAAAGTGAAGAAGTCCGACATCGGCGTACAATTACGCCAGATGTAAGAAAAAGGTTGTTATAATTTTCTATTGGCTGAGCTCTAGAAATGTAGTAAAACAATATTACATTAATTTGCCTCCTTTGATGGGTTTATAGATGATACAATTTACAAACATATGTAATCCTTAATTAATCTTTTCCTAATCTGAACTAATTCAGTAACAAACATTTCACTCATCATCTCAAATAGCTGTCAGTCATAAAAGCAAATGTGATATAAAGGAGTAGGGAACTTGTTAATCTGTAACTTGTGAGCACCTCTCTGGGAATCTCACAGCTACGAATGACAAGTGGAAGAAATATATTAAGAAATTATCAGAACAGGGAAATATTCTTAGTTTTAGTATCAAAGTATAATGGAATTGAAAATGAGGCAACTTAACAAGTTATCTACTTCAGTGCCATGAGAACAGAGTCCAGACCTTTAAATATCCATTGAATTATAACAAATAAATATTTTGTAACAAATTCATTTATTAGTTTCCTGGGATGTGACAATCTATAAAATAATAGACTGTGCAATGAGCTTACCCCATCAATTATGTCTTGGAAAACTCCTCTAATGTTCAAGTAATGTACACTGTTTTTGTTTTCAAGTAGGCATTGTTGACAGGTGTCATGCAAGTGTAGGGACTTTGGGTGTTTATCAACTCCCTTGAACTAGTGGTGCCCTGGTTTATCTCTGTCCCCACGATTATTCCTGAAGGTGGAGACGCAGTGTTCTCATGCCTTGCTATTCTCCTATATCTACACTGATCTGTCCCATCCTCCACTAAGTGTAATGGGAAGCTGAAGTGCATAGGAACACGCTAACAAGAGAAACTAGAGAATATGTACAGGGATAAATGAAAATAACAACCATACAAAATATACTCACCAATCAACAGAGAGGGACACACGGGAGTTAAAGGAAGGAGAAATCACATAGGGGATGAGGATGTGCACACAGACAAAAATCCAAGCAACAATCTCCTGAACAATCTTCAAACACCACCTCTAGCCATGAACAACACCTCCAACTCCAGAACCAGGCTGTTAGAACTAACAATCGCAATCCAAAAGTGACAGAGGCGAGCATATATAGCAAAGGGAAGTGGCCAACACTGAACAGCTGAGACAATCCAAGTAGGAAAGCTCCAAAAGATTCAACTGAACAGATTAACCCTTGCACTGCGAGCAAGGAAAAAAACAGGTGATGGTGAATTACTTCAAACCAGCGCAGAAGTGCTTGAAACCAGACACGGCAGTCTTCTGGCTCCTCTCTGTTGCAGTATCACCATAACAGCAGATATGCTCAGTCCTCACTACTGCTTATCTATCTGGGTCAAGTGGAAAAGAATACAAAGAAAAAAAAGATGTGATGCAATTTGCTCACCTAGGTGACTTAAAATCGATTACTGCTAGCCTTTACAAATAAAATTTGATTAAGTTTCAATCTTATTTATTTCCCATGCTGACAAACCAAATGTACCATAGATCCTAAAGATCTTGTAACAAAATGGTGTATTTGAAGTTTTTTCCACAAAGTAAATTTTAATTCATAGATCTTGGAATAAAAATAAGTTCCACAACTGGATGTGTTTAAAAATGTTTTTCTGTGATAAGAACATCATACAAATGTGTCCCTGCTATGTACTGTGTAATGGATGTGTCTGACTGTGCAGGAACAACGTCTGATCATGCCATATCTCCTATGTAAAGGAGGAAATAAAAGAGTACACATACAGGACAGCATGAGATCACAGCTGATCTGATCATAGAATCATTGAATGTTAGAGTTGGAAGGGACCTCAAGTGTCATTGTGTAAAACCCCTTATCAATGCAGGATTCACTAAACCATCTCAGAGAGATGTCTGTCCAGCCTCTGTTTGAAGACTTCCATTGAAGGAGAACTCACCACCTCTCGTGGTAGCCTGTTCCACTCATTGATTACCCTCACTGTCAAAAAGTTTTTTCTTATATCTAATCTGTATCTTCTCCCTTTCAGTTTAATTCTATTGCTTCTCATGTTTCCATGTGCAAATGAGAATGATGATTCCTCTACACTGTGACATTCCTTCAGATATTTGTAGACAGCTATTAAGTCTCCTCTTAGCCTTCTTTTTTGCAAGCTAAACATTCCTAGATCCTTTAACCATTCCTCACAGGACGTATTTTGCAGTCCACTCACCATCCTGGTAGCTGTTCTCTGAACTTGCTCCAGTTTTTCAATGTTTCAATGTTTTAAAACGTGGTGCCCAGAACTGGACACAGTATTCTGGATGAGGCCTGAGCAAGGAGGAGTAGAGGGGGATAATTACTTCACGTGAGCTAGACTCTATGCTTCTCTTAATACATCTTAGAACTGGGTTTGTCTTTTTTGCTGCTGCATCACACTGTTGACTCATTTGCAATCTGTGATTTATTAGTATATCCAAGTCTTTTTCACACGAGCAATTGCTTAGTTCTATTCCTCCCATTCTATAGATGTAATTTTCATTTTTCTTGCCCAGATGTAGAATCTTTCATTTTTCCCTGTTAACCCCTTTCTGCCATCGGACGTACTATCCCGTCCAGGTGACCTGGGCCTGTCTGACCATGAACGGGATAGTACGTCATCGCAATCAGCTGCGCTCACGGGGGGAGCGCAGCTGATCGCGGCCAGGTGCGAGCTGATTATCACAGCTGACACCTGGCACTATGTGCCAGGAGCGGTCACGGACCACTCCCGGAACATTAACCCCTGGCACACTGCGATCAAAGATGATTGCAGTGTTCTGGTAGTATAAGGAAGCATCGCGCAAAGAGGGGGCTCCCTGCGTGCTATCCTGAGACCCTCAGAACAGCGCGATGTATCGCGCTGTTCCGAGGGACCCTCCTCCCTGCAGGACCCCGGATCCAAGATGGCTGCGGGGTCCTTCTGGGTCTTGCAGGGAGGCAGCTTCCTCAGTGCCTGCTGAGAGCAGGCGCTGAGAAAGCCTGTAGCAGTGCCAGTGAGATCGCTGGTCTAACAGAGTGCTGTGCACACTGTCAGACCAGCGATCTGACATTATACAGTGATGTCCCACCCTGGGACAAAGTAAAAATGTAAAAAAAAATAAAACAAACATCTGTAAAAATAATTTTAAAAAAAATCCTCAAAAAAAAATAAATTACCCAATAAATTCATTTCTGTATATAAATAAAAAAAGACAATAAAAGTACACATATTTGGTATTGCCGCGTCCATAAGGACCCGTCTTATGAAACTGTCCCACTAGTTAACCCCTTTAGTGAACCCCTTAAAAAAAAACAAAGCAAAAAACAATGCTTTATCATCATACTGCCGAACAAAAAGTGGAATAACCCACGATCAAAAAGACGGATATAAATAAACATGGTACTGCTGAAAATGTCATCTTCTCCCGCAAAAAACGAGCCACAATACAGCATCATCAGCAAAAAAATAAAAAAGTTATAGCTAGCAGAATAAAGAGATGCAAAAATAATTAGTTTTTATATAAAATTGTTTTTTTTATAAAAGCGCCAAAACATAAAAAAATGAAAAAAAAAACTATTTTTTGCAATAAAAAGCATCTTTTAGCGTGTGACAGCTGCCAAACATAAAAACCCGCTATAAATAGTAAATCAAAACCACCTTTACCACCCCCTTAGTTAGGAAAAATAATAAAATTTTAAAAATGTATTTATTTCCATTTTCCCATCAGGGTTAGGGTTGGGGCTAAAGTTAGAATTAGGGTTAGGGTTGGGATTAAGTCTAGGGGTGTGTTAGGGTTAGGTTTGTGGTTAGGGTTGGAGTTAGAATTAGGGGGTTTCCACTGTTTAGGCACATCAGGGGCTCTCCAAATGTGACATGGCGTCTGATCTCAATTCCAGCCAATTCTATATTGAAAAAATCAAACGGTGCTCCTTCATTTCTGAGCTTGCCATGCGCCCAAACAGTAGTTTACCCCCACATATGGGGTATCAGCGTACTCAGGACAAATTGCACAATAAATCTTAGGGTCTAATTTCTTCTGTTACCCTTGGGAAAATAAAAAATTGGGGGCAAAAATATAATTTTTGTGGAAAAAAATTATGATTTTTTATTTTTATGGCTCTACTTTATAAACTTCTGTGAAGCACTTGGGGTTCAAACTTCTCCCCACACATCTAGATAAGTTCCTTGGGTGGTCTAGTTTCCAAAATGGGGTCACTTTGGGGGGTTTGCAACGTTTAGGCACATCAGGGGCTCTCCAAACGCAACATGACGCCCACAGACCATTCCATCAAAGTCTGCAATCCAAAACATCACTACTTCCCTTCTGAGTCCCAACGTGTGCCCATACAGTAGTTTTCTCACACATATGGGGTATCAGCGTACTCAGGACAAATTGGGCAACAACTTTTGGGGTCCAATTTCTCCTGTTACCCTTGTGAAAATAAAATATTGGGGGAGAAAAAAATGATTTTTGTAAAAAAAATGATTTTTTTGTTTTTACGGCTGTATGTTATAAACTTCTGTGAAGCACTTGGGGATGTAAAGTGCTCACCACACATCTAGATAAGTTCCATGGTGGGGGGTCTATTTTCCAAAATGAGGTCACTTGTGGGGGGTTTCCACTGTTTAGGCACATCAGGGGCTCTCCAAACACGACATGGCGTGCAGCCAATTCTGCATTGAAAAAGTCAAACGGCGCTCCTTCCCTTCCGAGCTCTGCCATGCATCCAAATAGTGGTTTACCCCCACGTATGGGGTATCAGTGTACTCAGGACAAATTGCACAATAATTCTTGTGGTCTTGTTACTCTTAGGAAAATAAAAATTGGGGTGAAAAGATCATTTTTGTGGAAAAAATATGATTTTTTTATTTTTACGGCTCTATGTTATAAACTTGTGTGAAGCACTTGGGGGTTCAAACTGCTCACCACAGATCTAGATAAATTCCTTAGGGGGTCTAGTTTCCAAAATGGGGTCACTTGTGTGGGGTTTCCAATGTTTAGGCACATCTGGGGCTCTCCAAATGCAACATGGCGTCCAATCTCAATTCCAGTCAATTTTGGTTGGAAAAAGTCAAATGGCGCTCCTTCCATTCCGAGCTCTGCCGTGCGCCCAAACAGTAGTTTCCCCCACATATGGGTTATCAGCGTACTCCGGACAAATTGGACAACTTTTGTGGTCCAATTTCTCCTGTTACCCTTGGGAAAATAAAAAATTGGTGACTAAAAGATCATTTTTGTGGGAAAAAAATAGGATTTTTTATTTTCATGCCCGGGCATTATAATCTTGTGTAAAGCACTTGGGGTTCAAAGTGCTCAACACAGACCTAAATAAGTTCCTTAGGGGGTCTAGTTTCCAAAATGGGGTCACTTGTGGGGGGTTTCCACTGTTTAGGCACATCTGGGGCTCTGCAAACGGAACATGAACACCCATTAACGTCTGCATTCCAAAACGTTATTACTTCCTTTCAAAGCCCTGCCGTGCGCCCAAACAGTTTCCCCCCACATATGGGGTATCAGCGTACTCAGGACAACTTGGACAACAACTTTTGGTGTCCAATTTCCTTGGGAAAAATCAAAAATTAGGGACTAAAAAATCATTTCACCCAGGCATTATAAACTTTTGTGAAACACTTGGGGGTTCAAAGTGCTCACAACAGGTCTAGATAAGTTCCATAGGGGGGTCTAGTTTCCAAAATGGTGTCACTTGTGGGGGGTTTCCACTGTTTAGGCTCATCAGGGACTCTCCAAACGCGACATGGCGTCCAATCTCAATTCCAGCCAATTTTGGTTTGAAAAAGTCAAACGGTGCTCCTTCCCTTACGAGCTCTGCCGTGCGCCCAAACAGTGGTTTTCCCTCACATATGGGGTATTGGCGTACTCAGGAGAAATTGCACAACAACTTTATTTGTCCATTTTCTCCTTTTACCCTTGTGAAAATAAAAAAATGTTGGTAAAAGATCATTTTTGTGACTAAAAAGTTAAATGTTCATTTTTTCCTTCCACATTTCTTCTTGAATTTGGTTTTGAGTACCTTGAGTGGTGCAGTTTTAAGAATGGTGTCACTTTTGGGTATTTTCTGCCATATAGACCCCTCAAAGTGACTTCAAATGTGAGGTGATCCCTAAAAAAAATGTCTTTGTAAATTTTGTTGTAAAAATGAGAAATCGCTGGTCAACTTTTAACCCTTATAACTTCCTAACAAAAAAAATTTTGGTTCCAAAATTGTGCTGATGTAAAGTAGACATATGGAAAATGTTATTTTTTAACTATTTTTTGTGACATATTTCTCTGTTTTAAGGAAATAAAAATTCAAAATTTTCATAATTTTTGCCATATTTCCGTTTTTTTTTTCAAAAATAAACGCAAGTTATATCGAAAAAGTTTTACCACTAACACGATCCACAAAGATCCATTGAAGCATTCCAGAGTTATAACCCCATTTGAAACACTTTTCCAATTGGATGTGCAACCATTTATTACCACTTTTTGAGTACAATCACTGAGCTAGTTACGAATCCACCTAGCCGTACCCTTGTCATTCTCATACTTGGTCGTTTTTTCAATAAGGATAGTATGAGATACTTTATCAAATGCTTTGCTGAAGTCGAGATATACTATATCTACCTCATTTCCCTGACCTACCCAGTCAGTGATTCCTTCATAGAAGGAAATTAGATTTGTATGGCATGGCTTGTTTGCTACAAACCCATGCTGGCTCTGGTTAGTTACTGTATTCTTATCCAAGTACTTACATACATGCTGTTTAATAAGTTGATCAAATATCTTTCCTGTTATAGAAGTAAGGCTCACTGGCCTATAATTTCCTGGCTCTGTCCTCTTTCCTTGTTTGAAGATAGATACATTGGGCCTACTACAATATTCTGGAACCATTGGTTTTATCATGTCGTGTACTCGAAAATGGGAAAAAAATTCCAAGTGCGGTGAAATTGCAAAAAAAGTGCAATCCCACACTTGTTTTTTGTTTGGCTTTTTTGCTAGGTTCACTAAATGCCAAAACTGAGCTGCAATTATGATTTTTCAGGTCATTACGAGTTCACAGACACCAAACATGACTAGGTTCTCTTTTATCTAAGTGGTGAAAAAATAATCCAAAGTTTGCTAAAAAAAAAAATTGCCCAATTTTCCAAGACCCGTAGCGTCTCCACTTTTCGTAATCTCGGGTCGGGTGAGGGCCTAATTTTTGCGTCTCGAGAAGACATTTTTAATGATACCACATTTGTGCAGATCCGTTCTTTTTTATTTTAATGCAATATCGCGGCGACAAAAAAAAACGTAATTCTGGCTTTTTTATTTTTTTCTCACTACACCGTTAAGTGATCAGGTTAATCCTTTTTTTATTGATAGATTGGGTGATTCTGAATGTGGCGATACCAAGTATGTGTAGGCTTAATTTATTTTAATTGTTTTATTTTGATTGGGGCGAAAGGGGGGTGATTCTTTTATGATTTTATTTTATTTAATTTTTAAACACTTTTCTTTTACTTTTGGCATGCTTCAATAGCCTCCATAGAAGGCCAAAAGCTGCCATAGCACGATTGCCTCTGCTACATAGAGGTGATACATAGATCGATTTCGCCCAGTTCGCCCTTTCCGGCGCCATTTTGTGGAATATACACTGCAGTATGTCTTCAAGAAAATGGCGCCAGAAAGCGATGACTGCACAGGCGCCTATTTCGCCGGTACAATCACGCCCTCTCCTGACATCACGGCACAACAACTTACCGATCCGGTATTGCCACGGGGTCTCGCCGTGATGTCAGGAGAGGGTGGATTGTGGCACCGGAATAGAGCGCCGATTGGGGATTGGGGGATGAGGGGAACATGCATACCAGGATTGGGGGGTGAGGGAACCATGCATACCAGGATTGGGGGGTGAGGGCTACCATGCATACCAGGATTGGGGGGATGAGAGGACCATGCAAACCAGGATTGGGGGGTGAGGGGACCATGCACATGAGGATTGAGGGAACCATGCATTCCAGAATTGAGGGGGATGAGGGAACCATGCATACCAGGATAGGGGTGTGAGGGCTACCATGCATACCAGGATTGGGGGGTGAGAGGATCATGCATACCAGGATTGGGGGGTGAGAGGACCATGCACACCAGGATTGGGGGTGAAGGGACCATGCATACCATGATTGGGGGGTGAGAGGACCATGCATTCCAGGATTAGGGGGTGAGGGGACCATGCATACCAGGATTGGGGGGTGAGGGGACCATGCATTCCAGTATTGGGGGGTGAGGGGACCATGCATACCAGGATGAGGAATGGGGTGGTATGCATACCAGGAATTGGGGGTGAGGGGACCATGCATATCAGGATTGGGGGGAGAGAGGAGCCATGCATACCAAATTGGGGGTGAGGGGCCTATGCATATCAGGATTGGGGGAGAGGGGCCATGATCCAGGATTGGGGTTGAGGGGACCATGCATACCAGGAATGGGGGATGAGAGGACCATGCATACCAGATTGGAGGGTGAGGGGCCATGCATACCAGGATTGGGGATGAGAGGACCATGCATACCAGATTTGGAGGGTGAGGGGGCCATGCATACCAGGATTGGGGGTGAGGGGACCATGCATACCAGGATTGGGGGTGAGGGGACCATGCATACCAGGATAAGGGGATGAGGGACCATGCATACCAGATTTGGAGGGTGAGGGGCCATAGCATACCAGGATTGGGGGATGAGGGGTACCATGCATACCATTATAGGGATAAGGGGCCATGCATAGCAGGATATTGTGAGGGTTTCCGTGCATATCAGAATAGGGGTGAGGGGACCATGCATTCCAGTATTGGGGGGTGAGGGGACCATGCATACCAGGATGAGGAATGGGGTGCTATGCATACCAGAATTGGGGGTGAGAGGACCATGCATATCAGGATAGGGGGAGAGAGGACCATGCATACCAGGAAATGGGGGTGAGGGGCCTATGCATATCAGGATTGGGGGAGAGGGGCCATGCATACCAGGATTGGGGTTGAGGGGACCATGCATACCAGGAAGGGGGATGAAGGACCATACATACCCGATTTGGAGGGTGAGGGGGCCATGCATACCAGGATTGGGGGATGAGAGGACCATGCATACCAGATTTGCAGGGTGAGGGGGCCATGCATACCAGGATTGGGGTGAGGGGACCATGCATACCAGGATTGGGGGTGAGGGGACCATGCATACCAGGATAGGGGATGAGAGGACCATGCATACCAGATTTGGAGGGTGAGGGGGCCATGCATACCAGGATTGGGGGATGAGGGGTACCATGCATACATTATAGGGATAAGGGGGCCATGCATAGCAGGATATTGATGAGGGTTTCCGTGCATATCAGAATAGGGGGTGAGGGGACCATGCATTCCAGGATTGGGGGGTGAGGGGACCATGCATACCAGGATGAGGAATGGGGTGCTATGCATACCAGAATTGGGGGTGAGAGGACCATGCATATCAGGATAGGGGGAGAGAGGACCATGCATACCAGGAAACGGGGGTGAGGGGCCCATGCATATCAGGATTGGGGGGAGAGGGGGCCATGCATACCAGGATTGGGGGTGAGGGGACCATGCATACCAGGAAGGGGGATGAGAGGACCATGCATACCCGATTTGGAGGGTGAGGGGGCCATGCATACCAGGATTGGGGATGAGGGGAACCATGCATACCATTATAGGGATAAGGGGGCCATGCATGTCAGGATATTGATGAGGGTTTCTGTGCATATCAGGATAGGGGGTGAGGGGACCATGCATTCCAGGATTGGGGATGAGGGGACCATGCATACCAGGATTGGGGGTGAGGGGACCATGCATAACAGAATTGAGGTGTGAGGGGACCATGCATACCATGATAGGGATGAGGTAGTACCATGCATACCAGGATTGGGGGGTGAGAAGACCATGCATACCAGGATAGGGATGAGGTAGTACCATGCATACCAGGATTGGGGGGGTGTAGGGGACCATACCTACCAGGATTGGGGGGTGAGGGGACCATGCATACCAGGATGAGGAATAGGGTGCCATGCATACCAGGATTGGGGGTGAGAGGACCATGCATATCAGGATAGGGGCAAGAGGACCTTGCATACCACAGAAAGGGGGGTGAGCGGACCATACATACCTGGATAGGGGAGTAAGGGACCATGCATATCAGGATTGTGGATGAGGGGACCATACATACCAGGATTGGGGAGTGAGGGGACCATGCTTGCAGGAATGGGGGTGAGGGCTACCATGTATACCAGGATTGGGGGGTGAGGGGACCATTCATACCAGGATTGGGGGGATGATGGAACCATGCATACCAGGAGAGGGGGTGAGGGCTACCATGCATACCAGGATTGGGGGGACAAGAGGACCATGCATACCAGGATTGGGGGGTAGGGGACCATGCATACTAGGATTAGGGAGTGAGGGGACCATGCATACCAGGATTGGGGGTGATGGGACCATGCATAACAGGATTGAGGGTTGAGGGGACCATGCATACTATGATAGGGATGCAGGGTACCATGCATACCAGGATTGGGGGATGAGGGGAACCATGCATACCATTATAGGGATAAGGGGGCCATGCATGTCAGGATATTGATGAGGGTTTCTGTGCATATCAGGATAGGGGGTGAGGGGACCATGCATTCCAGGATTGGGATGAGGGGACCATGCATAACAGAATTGATGTGTGAGGGGACCATGCATACCATGATAGGATGAGGTAGTACCATGCATACCAGGATTGGGGGGTGAGAAGACCATGCATACCAGGATAGGGATGAGGTAGTACCATGCATACCAGGATTGGGGGGGTGAGGGGACCATACCTACCAGGATTGGGGGGTGAGGGGACCATGCATACCAGGATGAGGAATAGGGTGCCATGCATACCAGGATTGGGGGTGAGAGGACCATGCATATCAGGATAGGGGGGCAAGAGGACCTTGCATACCACGAAAGGGGGGTGAGCGGACCATACATACCTGGATAGGGGAGTAAGGGGACCATGCATAACAGGATTGTGGATGAGGGGGCCATGCATACCAGGATTGGGGGTGAGGGGACCATGCATACCAGGAAGGGGATGAGAGGACCATACATACCCGATTTGGAGGGTGAGGGGGCCATGCATACCAGGATTGGGGGATGAGGGGAACCATGCATACCATTATAGGGATAAGGGGGCCATGCATGTCAGGATATTGATGAGAGTTTCTGTGCATATCAGGATAGGGGGTGAGGGGACCATGCATTCCAGGATTGGGGATGAGGGGACCATGCATACCAGGATTGGGGGGTGAGGGGACCATGCATAACAGAATTGAGGTGTGAGGGGACCATGCATACCATGATAGGGATGAGGTAGTACCATGCATACCAGGATTGGGGGGTGAGAAGACCATGCATACCAGGATAGGGATGAGGTAGTACCATGCATACCAGGATTGGGGGGGTGAGGGGACCATACCTACCAGGATTGGGGGGTGAGGGGACCATGCATACCAGGATGAGGAATAGGGTGCCATGCATACCAGGATTGGGGGTGAGAGGACCATGCATATCAGGATAGGGGGGCAAGAGGACCTTGCATACCACGAAAGGGGGGTGAGCGGACCATACATACCTGGATAGGGGAGTAAGGGGACCATGCATAACAGGATTGTGGATGAGGGGACCATGCATACCAGGATAGGGGGTGAGGGGACCATGCATATCAGGATTGGAGGTGAGGGGACCATGCATACCAGGATAGGGGGTGAGGGGACATGCATACCAGGATGGGGTGTGAGAGGACCATGCATACCAGAATTGGAGGGTGAGGGGGCCATGCATACCAGGACTGGGTGATGAGGGGTACCATGCATACCTTTATAGGGATAAGGGGTCCATGCATAGCAGGATACGGATGAGGGGCACCATACATGCCAGGATAGGGATGAGGGGACCATGCATACTAGAATTGGCAGGTGAGGGAGTATCATACATACTATGATAGGAATGAGGGTGGACCATGCATACCAGGATTGGGGGTTAGTGGACCATGCATACCAGTATTAGGGGTGAGGGGACTATGCATTCCAAGATTGAGTGGTTGAGGGGACCATGTAATCCAGGATTGAGGGTGAGGGGAACATGCATTTCAGGATTGGGGGGTGAGGGGACCATGCAATCTGGGATTGGGGGTGAGGGGACCATGCATACCAGGATTGGGTGGGGGTGAGGGGACCATACATACCAGAATAGGGATGAGGGGGCCATACATTCCAGGATTGGGGGGTGAGGGGACCATGCATACCAGGATGAGGAATGGGGTGCCATGCATACCAGGATTGGGAGAGGACCATATTTACCAGAATATAGATGAGGGGACCATGCATACCATTATAGGGATAAGGGTGCCATGGATGGCCAGTCCACGCTTTCCGGAACCATATTGTGGAACACACACTGCAGTGTGTCTACAAGAAAATGGCACCTGAAAGCGAGGACTGCGCATGCGCCGATTTTGCCCAGTCTGCGCTTTCCGACGCCATTTTGTGGAAAACACACTGCAGTGTGTCTTCAAGAAAATGGTGCCGGAAAGCGATGACTACGCAGATGCCGATTTCGCTGGCACAATCCTACCCTCTCCTGACATCACGGCACAACAACTTACCGATCCGGTATTGCCGCTGGGTCTCGCCGTTATGTCAGGAGAGGGCGGGTTGTGGCACCGAAATCGAGCACCGATCTCAGTGGCACATTCATGCTCTCTCCTGACCTCATGGCGAGACCCCGCAGCAATAACAGAATTAGGGGATGAGGTTACCATGCATACCAGGATTGGGGGGATGAGGGGACCATACATACCAGGATTGGGGGAGTGAGGGGACCATGCTTGCAGGAATGGGGGGGTGAGGGCTACCATGTATACCAGGATTGGGGGGGTGAGGGGACCATTCATACCAGGATTGGGGGGATGATGGAACCATGCATACCAGGATAGGGGGTGAGGGCTACCATGCATACCAGGATTGGGGGGACAAGAGGACCATGCATACCAGGATTGGGGGTGAGGGGACCATGCATACCAGGATTAGGGAGTGAGGGGACCATGCATACCAGGATTGGGGGTGATGGGACCATGCATAACAGGATTGAGGGTTGAGGGGACCATGCATACTATGATAGGGATGCGGGGTACCATGCATACCAGGATTGGGGGATGAGGAGACCATACATACCAGAATTGGGGGGTGAGGGGACCATGCATTCCAGGATTGGGGGAAAAGGGGACCATGCATTCCATGATTAGGGGGTGAGGGGATGATGCATACCAGGATTAGGGGGTGAGGGGACTATGCATTCCAGGATTGGGGGTGATGGGACCATGCATAACAAGATTGAGGGTTGAGGGGACAATGCATACTATGATAGGGAAAGCTGGGGTACCATGCATACCAGGATTGGGGGGTGAGGAGACCATACATACCAGGATAGGGATGAGGGAGTACATGCATACCAGGATTGGGGGTGAGGGGACAATACATACCAGAATTGGGGGGTGAGGGGACCATGCATACAAGGATGAGGAATCGGGTGCCATGCATATCAGGATTGGGGGTGAGGGACCATGCATATCAAGATAGGGGGGTGAGGGGACCATGCATACCAGGATTGGGGGGATGATGGAACCATGCATACCAGGGTAGGGGGTGAGGGCTACCATGCATACCAGGATTGGGGGAGCAAGAGGACCATGCATACCAGGATTGGGGGGTGAGGGGAGTGAGGGGACCATGCATACCAGGATTGGGGCTGAGGGACCATGCATACCAGGATTGGGGATGAGGAGACCATGCATACCAGGATTGGGGGGGTGAGGGGACCATGCATACCAGGATTGTGTGGGTGAGAGGACCATGCATTCCAGGATTGGGGGAAAAGGGGACCATGCATTCCATGATTAGGGGGTGAGGGGATGATGCATACCAGGATTAGGGGGTAAGCGGACTATGCCTTCCAGGATTGGGGGGTGAGGGGACCATGCATACCAGGATTATGGGGTGAGGGGACCATGCATACCAGGTGTCATGGTCCAGTCCGGAGTTTATGCTCTGCTCTCCTCTCTCAGGACTGGTCATGCTGGGGTTAATTTCCTCGGCCTTGTTCTGGAGCTAGCTGGGCTATTTCAGTCCGTCACAGCTGGCTTACCAGTGTTAGTGATAGCTCAAGCTTCCAGTTTAGAGCCACTGACCCTTGTACTTTGGTGATCCTCCTGCCTTTGACTTGTTTACTCGTGTATGACCCGGACTGACTCTGACCCCGTCTCTTGGTATCCGTTCTCTGTCTGGCTTTTTGATTCCCTAGCTTGTACCCCGACCACGTCTCCCGTCCCACGTCCTTGGACCCAGCGCTCATGTTTGGCTATTTGACCCTCTGCTTGGTATACTGACTACGTGTATTGCTGCTCCTTCTGGTACTTCTGCCTCTGTACGGTTTTGACCTATTGGCTTGTTTCTGACCACAGGCTTGCTGAGACCTCTGATACTTCGTATGACTGATTATTCCTAACTCAGCTTTGGATGTTTTTGCTGCCACCTGGTGGTGGTTTTGGCTGCTGCAGTGCAGGCCTGTCCTGGGAGTGAGTAATCCCTTCTTCCCTCTGTGGCCTACAGGTGGAGCATACACTAGCCTGCCTTGCAGCTGTGTTACACCAGGATTGGGGGGTGATAGGACCATGAATAACAGGATTGAGGGTTGAGGGGACCATGCATACTATGATAGGGATGCCGGGTACCATGCATACCAGGATTGGGGGGTGAGGAGACCATACATACCAGGATAAGGACGAGGGAGTACATGCATACCAGGATTGGGGGTGAGGGGACCATACATACCAGAATTGGGGGGTGAGGGGACCATGCATACAAGGATGAGGAATCAGGTGCCATGCATACCAGGATTAGGGGTGAGGGGACCATGCATATCAAGATAGGGAGGTGAGAGGACCATGCATACCAGGAAAGGGGGGTGAGAGGACCATGCATACCAGGATAGGGGTTGAGGGGACCATGCATACCAGGATAGGGGGGGTGAGAGGACCATTCATACCAGGATAGGGGGGTGAGGGGACCATGCATATCAGGATTGGGGGTGAGGGGACCATGCATACCAGGATAGGGGGGTGAGGGGACCATGCATACCAGGATGGGGGTTGAGAGGACCATGCATACCAGATTTGGAGCATAAGGGGCCATGCATACCAGGATTGGGGTATGAGGAGTACCATGTATACTATTATCGGGGTTAGGGGGCCATGCATAGCAGGATAGGGATGAAGGGTGCCATGAATGCCAGGATAGTGATGAGGTGACCATGCATACCAGAATTTGCGGGTGAGGGAGTACCATACATCCTACGATAGGGATGAGGGGGGATCATGCATACCAGGATTGGGGGGTGAGTGCACCATGCATGCCAGGATTGGGGGATGAGGGGACCATGCATTCCAGGATTAGGGGGTGAGGGGACCATGCATACCAGGGTTTTGGGGTGAGGGGACCATGCATACCAGGATTGGGGGGTGAGGGGACCATGCATACCATGATAGGTATGAGGGGGTACCATGCATGCCAGGATTGGGTGGGGGTGTCGTGACCATACATACCAGAATAGGGATGAGGGGGCCATATATTCCAGGATTGGGGGTGAGAGGACCATGCATACCAGGATGAGGAATGGGGTGCCATGCATACCAGGATTGGGTGGGTACCATATATACCAGAATAGGGATGAGGGGGCCATGCATAGCAGGATAGGGATGAGGGGTACCATACATACCATGATAGGAATAAGGGGTACCATGCATTCCATTTTAGGGATGAGGGGTGCCATGCATACCAGGATAGGAGGGGGCAGCACATACCAGGATGGGAGACCATATACCAATAGAAATGCTTGCCACCCTGCGTAGAACGGTTTCATAGCTCGTTCAATATACTGGAAAACAGAAAAAAAATTCCAAGAGTGGTGAAATTGTGTAAAAATGCAATTCCGCTATTCTTTTTGTTTTATTTTTATGACGTTCATTATATGGTAAAAATAACCTGGCACCATGATTCTCCAGGGCACTACAATTACAGCAAGACCAGTGCTGAAAAAAAAATTCGTAACTTCATAAAAAAGAATTAGGTGATGCAACCTAATGTTTTTATTGTTACCACTTTAGAGTAGACAGATATCTCATTTCATTTTTTTTTGCTGTGTTGCAGAGACCAAAAAAAACACAATCTAGGCTTTTAGATTTTTTTTTTATGGCATTTACCCATCGGGTTAATTAATTTTCGATTTTGATAAATCTGACTTTTATGGACTCAGCAAAACCACATATATTTATTTATTTATTTATTTTTATTTATTTTTTTATTGTGGAAAAGAGTGTTTAATTTTTTAGATTTTTTCCTATATTTTTTACAAACATTTCTCTACTGTATTTTTCATCCCCTTTAATGGACTCTTGAACCAGCAATCATCTGATCACTTATTTTGTATATACAATAATACCACAGTATTACAGTACATTGTGAAAAACACAGTCTGTTCTTCAGAACACTCTAGTAGCAGGCAAGAGGGTCTTCGACAGATCCCCAGCTTCGATAATAACCCATTGATATCCCAGAATCATGTTGTGCAATCATTGGACGCATAGAATGGTGTGTCCCAGGGATTAAATGCAGCATTAAATGCAGTTGTCAGGGAGCTCATGTTCAGCCATGGCTGTTAACATATGTGCACATGATGTCTTTTTCAGGTTCGTGCACACAAATTCCTAAAGGCAACTAAAGATTCCTAATCAAGATCCTTAACTTTTAATCATTTGCAAGGAAACACATTTAAAATTGCAAGACTGATGTGTGTGAATATGTCACTAAAGTGACTTAGTGACATAAGTGCAAGTGCATGTATAGCCTACTATTTATTGCACTACCCTTATTGGCTCAAGCTATAAAGGGAATATATGTCCATTTGTCAGTATCTTGGATTAGCAAAGGGATTTCTCAGTATTTCCCTTCAAGGTAAAATTACCCACAAGAATCCCTTCACTTGAAGCTGTAACGCCACTAATGGGTACTAGTGCAAATACACATCAATAGATCACTCCATCTATAATTATTGTTTTGATGGAGATTGAGGTCCACAATTGGGTCCCCCCTTTTTATTATAATTGTATATATGCACAAGATTATAACAGATTCGTAGTTTAGTATTAGTGATCAAAAAATCACGTCCACCGGAGAGCACTTTATGACTCAATGACTATAATGGCATATAAGTGATTTTATAACTGGGAGGTCACAACCAGATCCACAGTTCAGTCTTCTTGACTTATAGCCAGAACGCAATTATTAAAGGATTACACACACAGATCATCCTACAAGAATATATAGTCAGATCTGCAATGATCGCAGAGCTGAAGAATCGCACAACCAGAATTGCTATATTATAATCATATAGCTAAATTCACAGCCAGGAGGTTATAGGATCGTATATATGGATCCACAGACGACTACCTTGTTGTCAGATCATACATCAGATCTGCAGCAGTATTCTTATTAGATCTCTCTGTTAGTACAATCATTCAACTAGATCCACTACTGGCAATCATCTATCCTCTTGAGGATCATACAGTCAGATCCATTAGGTTCAGTACCCTCTATCCTGCTGTATTCCTGTTCAAAGCTATTGATTGTGTTTTAGGCTTCACTCATCACACATTGTTATTCTGGTTAAAATCATGCAACCATTAGCCTCCCCGACATGTTTCGCCTTGCGGTGTCATCATGGGTATGCTCCAAAATGCACCTGAGAAAAAGGCTTAATTAATCCTTATGAGAATGAACATATGCATTGGAATGTTAAAACGACTTGCTCAGTCTTTGGAGCTTCTTTTAACCAATTCAAGCTTTTAAAATAAGTTACCTGGCCATTCCTCTCCTCAAGATACTACTCAGATGTACAAAAGACGTGTGCATATAACTTTAGAAGAAAATGCTGGCTGCATAATACTGTATCTGCTGGTAATGATGCATGTTCAGTCTCAGGTCTTGTACGTCCAATGTTGGGAAGGTAGTTAAAAAAGCCCAAAATACCTAACTTTCTGAGTGCTCTCAGAAATGGTAACCCAAGCCAGTTAAAGGTATGTTATAAAATGTAAGTTAAGAATATGATGACTGGGAATAAGAAACAAATGGAAATCAGCTCACTTTCCAGCGTGGACAATTCAGGGTGAAAACCTCTTGTATTCACATTGGAACTCTGGTAGACCTTGTTTGGTCAGGGTGTGGAGCATGGAGTATAGGAACACATCAGACTGGTGTCTAGGTAAGAAATGGAAGAAGTGTCTATGAATACAGCACCAATGAGAAAATATTAAAACATAACTTTTACGGTGCAATTACAAACATGGCAAAAAAAAAGCAAAAAGGATAAAAAAAAATTGATTTATGATCCATAAGCTTGTGAGTTTCGGGTTAGCAACCCTTATTCATAGTTGTGAATTTGAAGCTTATGGATCCTTAATTTTTTTTTATCGTTTTTGCTTTTCTTCACTATGTTTTAATTGCACAGTAAAAGTTATGTTTTACTATTTTCTCATTGGTGCGGGAGCTCAGTCCTTATAGACCCTTCTTCCATTTTTGACTGGAAATAACCCTACTATACACCTCATCTTCACATGTACTGGTATTGTCATCACTTAATGCTATAACTAATACTTCATCTTAGTTCCATACATAAAATGGTTCAGTCTGGTATCATTAAAAAGCAGCGACACTTATAGCACAGTTTCGTAATGTTAGCAAAACAGGTATAAATGACACAAAGCCCTCTGTGTACAAATTACGAGCACAATGTTCCCATGCTATTCATCATGGAGGACATATTACACAGAGCAGGCAACGTATAAGTGGGTCGCAGAGCAATACTGCAGGTATTTACAGGCAGCATTCTTCAAGTTGTGTTTGCGCTTGACATCTCCTTAGAGCTCTCTGGCAAAAGGCCCGGGAAATTTCCCAGCAGGCTTCCATCAGTAGACAAGACAATTATATGATATCATAGATTTGGCTGGAAGCTTCCAATGCAGGAACCAATAACCCAGTTGGCATTGTGTGCTGTGCTTGCAGGACATCTGTTAACACAGTGGTGGGTGACATGAGGGCTTATAGGAGATTTTCTTTCCAGTTTTGTTTTTTTTTCAGTCTTGAAGTCCAAAGGCTGAACTAGTCGATAGCAATGTGAATGAATGATAATGAGTTGTGTTTAAGTGTCTGCTCTTTCCAAAAGAACATGTGCTTTTTATACTAATGAGTAGAAAGCAGAACAAGTTCTTACTTTAACGACTTTCAAGATCATTTTCAGTGACCTGACAAATCTTGTGCTAAGCGTCAGCGTATGTGCAAATCTTTTTTATTTGTATTCCTGAATGCCTGAAGAAGTGCTAAAAAATTTTAAAAAAAGAAAGAACAAATGAACTGTAATGTAAGAACAACTTGCTTAGCATATGTTCAGTCTTTTTAAGCTTATTTTAGCTGCTTCAGGTCTCAAAGAAGTGAAGAAGTGGTTAAAAGAAGTCAGCAGTCAATTCTTGTTCTGTCTTCCTCTTGTAGACACTCACTACTATAGGACACAATATTAAAAATAAACCACCAGCTTCTACAGATGTCTGAAAAAACGTCAAAAAGAGACATTTCAGAAAAACACCACTAAAGCAAAAAGGCGGATACAACATCATCTGAAAGACATCCTGGGCACATACCCTTACCATGACTGACAATGTGAACATATCCCAAGACTGATGTACTATTAGCTTAGAAAAGCAAAGATGACATGAGGTACATGACAAAATGTACAACAAATAAATTAAAAAACTGTTTAATTGACAATTAAGCTATAGAAAATTTAACATCAAAAGTATATTGAAACTTTTACATCAAAGGGGTTGTTTGTGTTAGAAATATATTTTCACACATGATTTCATCGATTTCTTAATCATGGTAAATCTCTTATTATGGACTATGATTAGACAGAGCAGAACATGGCTACAAGGAGCACGTTTACAGGACTTAGCATTCCTGTACATTATGCACAGTGACCATTTCTTTCGGAGGGCGATGTGTATTGCTTAATTTTTCCTGTGTGGCTGTAAGAAAATTTAACACCTACTGTCAAGATCCCGTTAAGATTTTAATAAAAATGAGCTGAAGCGTTTTGCCCACTCTTGACATACTAAGAAGTGTTGCCACCTGAAACTCAACTGTTACAAGCTGAACTGTTCAGAACTGTTGACGGCTATATTATCCCTTGGCTATATTCTCCCCTTGGAGATACAAGCCGGTTATCTAAGTATTACTGTACAAAAGTTATAATAATTCTAAAAATGTGTTGTATGTGGCATAATGGGATATTTTATTCCATCTATTTTGTATGCATGCTGTGACAAATGTTCAAAGAGGCTCTGTAACTAACAAGCTTGTTGCCTTCCAGTGCGTTAAATATTCTTGACCTTTTGCTAATGTTTACCTGTTTTCTCGTTATGACTGTTGGGAAGCCATTCTGTTCACCAGGGACCTGTGTATGCATATTATCTAAAAAGGCACAACACACCATACAAGCATATCCCTTATAGATCCACAATCAGAAGACCTTCACTGCAAAAATGAATTGTGAAAAGCAAATAAGCAAATTAGTCCAGCTCACTCTATTCAAAGTTGATTCAATCAGTTTGGAAGCCCGGAGTGCACGCCACTACATTGTGTTCAGATAAGTAGGTCCGAGAAAAGGCAAAGGATCCAGCTTCCAGGATATCTTAAAATGTTCGATTTGTATTTATAATCCATAAAAATGAGGCGATATACATACTATGGAAAAAGTTGGGGTTAAGACCCACCTTAAAAACCGAGGCATTTTGAATGCTACTGATGTATACAGGACTAAGGGTATGTTTCCACTATCAGCAAACAGTCCGGATTAGCTGCGTGTTTGACGCTGTGCGTTGGCGCAGCGTCAAACACGCAGCGTCCAGATGTTACAGCATAGTGGAGGGGATTTCAAGAAATCCCGTCTCCACTATGCTGTAAACACGCAGGCGGAAGACCTGCGTTTCCGGACATGCGGCGAGTCTTTTCAGACCGCAGCATGTCCTAGTCCCTTGCGGCGACGCTGCGTCGCCGCAAGGGAAATAACACAGGGCTATGCAGCCTGCGATCATTCCGGATGTGTTCCGGAGGTGTCCTGAACACATCCGGAAAGAGCGCGCGTTCAAAAGGGGGCGGGGCTTTGGGCGGAGCGGAATTTCCGCTCCGTCCAAAGCGCTGTGGTTCCGGACCGTGGAACCACAGCCTAAGGACTTAAAATGCCATATCATTCAAAAAGTGTTGGTTTTTATGGAGAGTCTTCATCCTAACTTTTTGCAAAGCATTTATACCTTCTTATTTTTTAATGGATAAAGATCTAATATTTTAACAAATCCTAGAAGCTGGATTCTTTGCCCTTTCTGGGACATGGTGCAAATCAAACAAACCCTTTAATTAACTTTTGGCTCCAGCTATTGCACAGTGATCATTCCTGTACATGCTTAAAGTATATACCCTTTAAAGATATATTTCATGCTTTTGTTATTATCCAATTTATTTCTACATTTAGACTGTTTGATATAGCAGGTGATATAGTAGAATACTAGCTCATTTTGATACATTAACATAGAAAAATTCTGTCTTGGTTTGTTGCATTAAACTACGCAGAAGAATGTTTTATTCTGACCTCCGACATGTATATTAGCATTAATAAATAATTGATACAATTAATTTATGGAAGTAAATAGATCTATTTTGTACACCTATAACACATCTACAGTTATACAACTGGGGTTTCACTATAGATACAGGAACACTCAGCAGTTTCTCGAGAAGCTGGGTTTGACTTCTTCACTAACGCTCTCTGAATCGATACAGACCCTACTGAGAAATAACACAGTGTGAAAGACAGCTGACAAGATCTTTGGGTGTATAAAACACACTCCTGCATGCGCAATTGCACAGCAATTTACCTCTACAATGAAAAAATACCATTTTATAATTGTCATGAAGTCTAAGAGAAGAAATCTGACAGGTTTTCAGCACCTTGTATCAATGTAACTAATACACTTGGTTGGAACCATCACATTGGTGGAAATCGCTTTTTAGTCAATAATTCCTGCGAGAATCTCATGTCAGATATTCTAAAATCTATTTCTGCACATTTAATGGCTGGAACTCGTGTCATTGATGTGTAAACATCACAGTACTGGGAGTAGCATGGAATCTAAGCAGCTGTCAGATGACATTTTCCTTTTTGTGCGTTTTTATCCAAGTTCTAGAACTCCTTATATTGATCACACATTCATTAAACGGCCGTGCAGTCTCAATTTCAATGCCGACGCTGGGCTATAGTGCAGCACAAAATCACTTTATGACTCATCTTTGCGAACACCTCTAACATACTTATATAAAATAATGACCATGAACATTTTCAAGACAGCACTATTCAATTATATATCACATAGGAACATATTCTCCCTTTAATAAAAAATATGAATTCTAATTAAAGAGGAAACTGCATGAAGAAAACAAATATATTCATAAGGAATAAGGAAGAGTAACATTTCTTAATATTTTTTTGCAATATAAGTCGTTGTTACGTATTCTGTTATTCGATACCAATTATAAGGGAACATTTCATAAAATATACCTTTCATTAGATTAACAATAACATTATTATTTCATATGAAATTATGACATAGCGAATACTTATACAGTAAATATATTGTTCACTAACTTATAATGACCATCTCTACGAGAAATTCTATGGGAAAGATATTAGAGCCAGAACCTTTTTTTGTTTTTTTAACATGCATGTTGACACATGGCAATGCTTAAGTGTCAAGCCCCAAGTGAAAACTGAAGATCTCAGGACTGGTGAGCAGGGAGAGTTGTCCATATGATTTAATATTATTTGTAAATGCAATCCACTTACGAGGCATACTTTACTACTAATAACACATAATGGAGAGAGGAAAATGCAGAAAACATATTACATGCAATGGGAAATATTGATATAAAGGGAATATCACCTATCCACTAACATGCATGTATACGTTGGACCATACGGAGACTAACTGTACATAATACAGAAACCACCACACTGAAACAGCCATAAGGTCTTATAAAATTTACACTTTATTAAATACAAAAATTCATAAAAATACATAAATGTAGGGACAATGGCAAGGGAGAGAAGATAGAAGGGGGCACATCCGTGCACGCATATACAAAAATGGGCCTGAGGTGACCTGCTCCTGCAATCACATAATATTAGGTCCAGAGAATAATACACATCATGAGGTAAAAACCACTATAATTAGTCAAAAAGTCAGAGGTAAGTACCATATCAAGAGATAAATGTAGTGGCGTTATACAGCATGAGAAATGTCAATCAAGGGGACATAGTCCTATGGATCACATAAGTACTCCAGTAAACAGGTATAGTGACATCCTATAGCAAAAGAAGACATGATCACATGGAACATACAAAAGAACCCCCCCAAATATCAATGCTGTATTTACCAGAGGGGGAGCAGGAACAAGAGACCGTCAGGCAAACCCCGATGCACATTTCAGAGCTATAAAGAGCTCCTTCCTCAGGGGGCATAAGAGGAGACTGAATACCCATACATATATATGCTGGCTACCGGAAATAACAGCGTATCCATGCGCCTCTGCAATAGCGACAGATACGCACCTCCCCGTACGTCACCGCCGGAAACACATAGAGGGCCATGTGGTCGGGCGGCAGACGCCAGAGAGGAGATGGACACGCATCTCCTAATGCGTCACCGCCGGAAACACATGGGAAACCATGAGATCGGGTGGCAGACGTCAGAAAGGGGAGGGCCGCAAATAAACTGCAGGCGCATGCGCACCGGAGAGGAAACACTCGGATCCACCATATTGGGTAAGGGCAGATAGCCCTGGATCAAGGTACTAAGTACCGCATATACTTAAGAAAAGTACCACATACCAGACCGCAGAGTAACCCAATACAGGCACATGTCTGAAACATGTGGGGGCCCACTAGATCAGACAATAGCCAGAGAGGGAACAAATCGGCCAGGAAGGGACTAGAATAGAGAAATATGCAGATAACGGCCAGCATATAGAGGGATGAATGGAAAACAGCATATTACAGATGAACCGATAAACAATACACCAATGACAATGGAAATAAGTAATACATAATACAAATATGCAAAGAGGTCATATTGTAAATTACCAGACTGCCAGAATAAAGTCCTTTATTTGAAATAAAAAAACACACTTTAACTATTTTATTTAAAAATAACAAACACAGTTAGACTCACCTAACGCCCATTCCATTGAAGCCATCGTTCTTGTAAAAAAACAAAAATAAAAAACAACCGTATCCCTCGTCTGTCCGACGTTCTGTCCCACGCCTTAATCCATTACTGTGGGTAAACGTTTTACCTCCAGTCACACCTGTGGGATCACAATGTCATTTGACAGTGTGGGAGCAGCAGCGCTCTGACTGATGGTATTAATCTTACTGCCAATCGAAGCCGTCAGTGAAGAAACTTCATGCAAATGACAGAGCGAGAAACACTCGGTGTTCAGGGGACCTCGAACACAGACTTCACCAGGAAGTCCATTTCGGGGGCCTGTGCCCGAATAATAGGTGTTCCGTACGGACCCTGGACTTTACTGTTCAGGTTCACCCATCTTTATTAATGAGCTATTCCCGTTTCAGACACCTCAAGGGCCTGCATCTATCAGGCACATATGAGAATGAGATAAAGGATATAAATGTGATGTATCCACCAAAAAGGAAGAGGTGAAGGGATAGGGAGAAGAATATAGATTTGAAGAAGGAGAGGGAGGGAAAAAAGACAGTGAGAGAGAGGTAGAGGAAAAGAGAGAGAGAGGGAGTGGAAGAGAAAAAGAGAGATAGTCTTTGCAGCACCTCCATTGGTGGAGGTACCATATGGGCAAACACATCTAAATAAGAGCTGTAAGGGACGCATCTACATAAGCATTGTGAGGGATATATCTACGTAGTTGTCTCATGAGGAAAATCTCTATTTATAAACCCTACTAGGGAATACGGACATCATGGTAGCAGATATATAGTATTATATGGCTGTCTACAGCTTTCCTTGTCAAAATCAGCTATTGCCTCGTGTTTATCAGTTGTCTCAAATAAAACTAAGATTTGTGTTAACTAAAATGTTCTTGAAAAGACCATGCAAATATATCATTGAATCCTAATGTTCCAGTATAGATTACTGTGTACAAATTTCAGCATACAACCTGACCTGCTATGAACTAAATGAACATTTAATCTACTATAACATCAACTTCTAGCTCATCAAAATTGTAACCACCAGCGATAGTGTTTTTTATAGTCATTTCTTAAAGTTGTTTACTTCATTATGCTTCTTAATATAATGCCTTATGACCAGTCTCCTCATGCACATAAAATATTCCGCACAGAGAACAAAGTTGTCCTAGTTGCAAGCGTTCCGTGGCAAGCCAACTGCAGATAAATGAACATAATGGAATATATAATGGATAAAGTAAAGCAATTGTTTAAATATTCACATTCCCTTAAATGACATCCTAAGAAATGACTACTCCACCACATTTTCTCTAGAAGCACTTTACAATCCATTCCTACCTTTTGGAATATATACTTATCTATTATAAGTTCATAGCGTACAGGCCATAACAAACCATTTCTATCTGAGCTCTCTCCTAGGAGTCAGATCGCCTGGAGGTACAGATTTTATAATTTCAAACTAAATATAACGGAGGCAAGAACTTGGAAAAGAGACTTAAATACTGTAGACTGGGGCTAGACAAAATAAAATGGAACTTAGAGCTAAAAAGACTCAAGAGGCTCTTAAAATGTGCATTAAGAACCTTAAAGGGGCACTAAACCCAGAAATGAATGTTTAAACAAAAAATATATTTTTTCTCACTGTTAGATTGGTTTCACACTTGCAGATGGAGGTGCTGCGGAGGGCTGCGTACTTCCTTCGTGAAGCTCCGCCCACCTCCGCGCCTCCTCCCGTGAGCTCTGCCTATGTCTGCATGTGTTCTGCATGCGGCCTGAGTACCTATATTTAACAAGGGTACGCAGGGCCATGCGGATGAATGCGGATGCCTCTGCATGTGTCGTTTTGACAGTGCGGCGACCTGCGCCGAACGCAACATGTTGCAATTCGTTGCGGTCGCCGCACCATCAAAATGACGCATGCGGAGGCATCCGCATGCATCCTCATGGCCCTGCGTACCCATGTTAAATATAGGTACTCAGGCCGCATGCAGAACGCATGCAGACATAGGCGGAGCTGACCAGAGGAGGTGCGGCGGTGGGCGGAGATTCACGGAGGAAGTACGCAACACTCCGCAGCACCTCCATCCACAAGTGTGAAACCAACCATAGTCTGCAACATCTTTTGCATTATCCTTAAGCCCCCGTCTCACATAGCGATATCGCTAGCGAGATCGCTGCTGAGTCACTAGTTTTGTGACGCAGCAGCGATCTCCCCAGCGATATCGCTGTGTGTGACATTCAGCGACGATCAGCCCCCCTGCCGGGTATCGCTGATCGTCGCTGAAAGGCCAGGACATTTTTTTGATCGCTGGTCTCCCGCTGACAGGCACGCATCGCTGCGTGTGACAGGCGGGAGACCAGCGATCCGCTGGTAACCAAGGTACACAGTGGGTTTCCAGGCGCGGGGCTGTGCCTAGAAACCCGCTGTGTACCTTGGATACCAGCTCCCTGAAGCAGGGAGCTGGTAACCAAGGTACACAGCGGGTTTCCAGGCACCGTGCAGCGCCTGGAAACCCGATGTGTACTTTGGTTACCAGCTCCCTGCATCAGGGCACTGGTATCCAAGGTACACTGCGGGTAACTAAGCGATGTTACCCGCAGTGTCGCTTGTACTGATCGCTGCCTCAGCACATCGTTGTCGGGATCGCTGGTGTATCGCTATGTGAGACCCAGCCTTAAATCAGTCTTGAAGGAATTGTGTAAGAGAACAAAAGGGTTAATCCCATGCTAATCAGTTCCATCTAGGGCTGTTGATTGTCTCAAGTCATTTCAAAGAACTGGCAGCTTAGTAATGTTTTTTTCCATTCCTAAGGGGGATTTACATTTAGCGATGCAGCAGCGATCCCGACCACGATACGACCCGGTCAGGATCGCAGGTGCATCGCTAAATGGTCGCTAGTGAGCTGCCACACAGGCAGATCTCACAGTGACTTAGCGACGCAACAGCGTCGTTACTTACCCTTCAGACGCGGCAATCCTGACGTCCTCCCGCCTGCTTCCACGCGTCGCTCGTCGGCGCCAGCAGGAAGCCCAGCAGGAAGTGCCCGATGAGAAATGGAGCTGCACATTCTTGCGCGATCAGCGACAGACAGCAGGGGAGTCGGTCAGAGGTAAGTATCACACATAGCGATATCGCTAGCAATATCGTTGCTGCGTCACCAAATCGGTGATGCTTTAGTGATATTGCTGGCGATATCGCTATGTGTAAAATGCCCTCTACAGAGGACACAGCAGGGAAGTTTCTGCTGCTGTTGGTTATCTTAGGGTACCGTCACACTCAGCGACGCAGCAGCGATCGCGACAACGATACGACCTGGCAGGGATCGTTGCTGCGTCGCTATGTGGTCGCTGGTGAGATGCCAAATAGTCAGATCTTCCCAACGACGCAGCAACGATCGGCGACCCGTAGCGACCTGTGTAACGATGTGTCTCCTATGTGTCTCAGTGCTGAGTCGCTAGCGAGATCGTTGGTAAAAGGTGTCAAACACACCGATTCATGCTACCCAGCGGGATCTCCACGACCAAAGAAAGGTCCAGGCATTTCTGACACGACCAGCGATCTCACACCAGGGGCCTGATCGCTGGTACGTGTCAAACATAGCGAGATCGCTGCTGAGATCGCTGTTGTGTCACAAAACTTGTGACTCAGCAGCGATCTCGCTAGCGATCTCGCTTAGTGTGACGGGGGCTTTACAACCACACACAGAACAGTAGGAGAAGGCAGACATACAGAGCTCCAAAGACATTCATACATAAATCTACTTATTAAGCTTTACCAGTTTTTATAGCATCAGCGTCAAAGAATCCCAAATCCTTCTTATTGTCCCAGGAATGATTGAGAAATATCACTGGATCAAGAAGATCATTGTTGCTACACAACTTGCTTCAATAGACTCGTATTCTCGACAATATCATAGGCAACCAAGAAAGCAGCACTTACTACCAAACCGCCACTCAATAAAGGTTGTGACGCAGCTCAAAAACAAGTGTCACATAAGAAAAGATTCAAGTATTCCAGTACATGTGGTGAGTTTATTTCAAATAGTCTCACCCAGTGTTTCGTCTGCATAGGCTTATTTCTGGTGTATGCATCCTGATGATACACATGGCCTGGGGATACTCATAGCATGCATCCTGGTGATACACATGGCCTGGTGATACTCATGGCATGCATCTTGATGATACACATGGCCTGGTATTACTCATGGCTTGCATCCTGATGATACACATGGCCTGGTGATACTCATGGCTTACATCCTGATGATACACATGGCCTGGTGATACTCATGGCATGTATCTTGGAGATACACATGGCCTGGTGATACTCATGGCATGTATCTTGGAGATACACCTGGCCTGGTGATACTCATGGCATGTGTCTTGGAGATACACATGGCCTGCAGATATTCATGGCATGCATCCTGATGATACACATGGCCTGGGAATACTAATGGTATGCATCCTGATGATAAACATGGCCTAGGAATACTCATAGCATGCATCCTAGTGATACACATGGCCTGGGGATACTCATGGCATGCATCTTGGTGATACACATGGCCTGTTGATACTCATGGCGTGGCTGGTAGTCTTTAGTTTCTGGGAGTAGGGGTCCCACGCACACTATTACTCTGATCCCACCGCTGCCACCAATTGTGAAGGGGAACCCCCTTACTTCCACTCACCAATGTGACGTACTACACAGGCACATCTCTCCGGCGCCCCCCTTTGTCTCTCAGGTCAGTAAGGGAACTGCACCTAGAGCAAATGGCCACCGGGGAGGGTGTCCTGTTACCCCTGGGTATTCTAAAATTCGTGATCAGAGTAAAAGCATCAGCCCAAAATTAATTTTATGGTTTAATTGCCTTAAGGGCGCACTAGATAATTACAGAAATATACAGTAAGCTATACGACAGAATTACAGTGGATTTGCAGTCAGAGTAAAATACAACAATAATGGTACAAGGCTTAGAGGTACTAGCTAGAGGTCAATATTACCAGGTTGTAGGTTGTATGTGGCGGCAGGGAGCTCTGCGATCCACAGGTAAGAATTTTAGTTGCTGGACAGTCCCCCAAAACGTGTGCTGCTGCTCCCTTGGCAGATCTGTCCCTTGTTCCTTCTTAGATCTTCATCGTCTTGGCTTCTGTGAGAATAGAGTCTGCCGTCCGCTCACAGTTCTTAAACCTGCTAGGTCCCTCTCCTCGTTGTCAGAGGGTGGGCTGATAATCTCCACCCTTAGCTCCCTGCAGAATTTATTCCCAATATCTAACAAAGGGGTTAAATTCCTCCAGGACGATCGAATCAGGACATGAGAGGTACCAGCGGATGCAGTATGTTTTGCCTGTTGCGTGGAGATCAAACCTGGCCCGATTGGGTCTCTGTGGAGGGCTAATCTCTATATCTCAGGCCCTCAAACCATCACTGACTCGGGAGTTGCACTGTCAGACGCCCGAGGTCCGCAGGATCACGCAGATATTTTTTATGAGTCTGTACCTACAAAGATGTGCTCATAATTCATAATCCTAGAATGGAGACTTAGTGTCTGGGAAATACAATAGATGTGTTTTCTGTGTCTAGCTGGCAGGTATAATCTAATTGAAACCCCCAGGCATCTCCAGGCCCCATGCTGATGCGGCTCTAGACTCCACCTTTGAAGTCTTGTTTTTGGCCAGACCTACTTAGCATACTAAAAGGCCTGGTTATTCACAGTGGAGACTAAACCCTATTGTCTTCAATATGCCTAAGGCCATGGGGAATTACAGCAGTTAGCTGCTGTGGATCTGTGAATTCAGACAAAATAGCACCTGGGAATAGACAAAATTGCAGCTGGAACAGGCCATATCCAAGATGGTGGCTGTTTCTTCTCACATGTCTTGTACCAAATTTATTATGCGTTTTGAACATTTTTTTATGACACTTTTTATCTCAAAGTACAGAACCAGGGGAGGTAAAAAAATTGTTTTGTTTTTTTTCTAAGTCACATGTACAGGGGCAATGTCAGCCACCAGCTGCATTGTGGCTTTGTCATAGTGAATGGTACTGGCTGAAATTTTCATGCAGAGCTGGGCAGCAAGGAAGCAACACCGCAGCCCCTTCACTCTCAGGATCAGTGAGGGTCCATTAAATATGGCATCATTTAGTGAACACCCCTTAAATGCTAACTGTTTGAACCATCTAGTACAAAACTCCATATTAGAATATCTGCCTATACCTTGTAACAAAATGGGCCCATATGGTGTCCATTCTTCCAGTGTCGTGTGCCAGAGTATGGACATTGTTGGATTTCTAGAGCAACATGTGAATTAAAAAAGCTAACAGCAAGCTTTAGATGTCATTTTCTTGAATAACTCCAGATAAGCATAACTGTATACCATTGCACAATTTGTTTAAGCAGCAAAAATTGATGCTTGTCTTTGCCTTAAAGGTTTAAAGGTAATCATTCCTGTCCTTGAGATTTGCTATGTGTCTTTCAAGATGATCCTTAACAATAAGAAACTGCAGGAATATGCTGACAAAGTGACTGCAGTCTGCAGCAACACATTTTAGGTAATGAAAACAACTGATTAATATTAGAGTTGAGCAAATTTTTCAAAATTCGTTTCCGATTACGATCGGCAGTGAATATTGTATTTTCAATATTTGCCGAACACAGCTGAACGTCATTGGAGTCATTTGGAGTAGAAATTAACAAATTTGCTCAGAAATGAGAGTCCAACATAAATTCGGCATGAATAGGGTACCAACATGGCACGAATAAGGCAAATTCAGATTCGGCGACCAATTCTGAAACCATTCGCTCAACTCTAATTAATATCCTGTAATAAGTAAACTCGCAAAATATCTACAAAGATTAGTACCTGCACCATATACTCAAAACATAATATTTATATCATGTTATTATGTTGCAAAAAAATCTCAATTTCATCTGCAATGAAACCAAATCCCAGAAGAATGAATATGTCTGCAAAACAAATAGTTGTATTAGTGAGGGTGAGCTATGGTGCTGTTTCCATCAGGTTCGTTAGCTGCCATGTCTATAACATGTATTGGTGGGGGGAGTTATATTTTACATATGGAAACCCCTGTTTGAATGATATATATGTTTCGGAATATTGGGATGATGTATTAGGTAAAATTAGAAGTGTGATTCACATTAATAACTGATAATGTATCTACTTAATTACCAATTTGTAACTGTCTTAATAACGTTTATTTCTGCTTGGTGCAGAACTATTTGGCATTAATAATAATATATTGTTGTGAAGACGTTGTTGCATTGTCCCTTTTGCGACTTTCTTCATTGCAGTGGATGCTCAGATATTGTTTGTAGGTTAATTTGGTTGGTAATAGACACCAATAATCTAAGCCAAGAAGATGGTAATGATCAAAAACTGCAAGCATTATTTATTTGGATAATCACAGTGATAAATAAATACTTCTATAACTTTAGGGGAATTAAAAAGGATGTCATATTATATAAATAAAATTCTCCCCGTTTGCCCTTTAGGGGGATTTCCTCACTTATGACCTCCTGAAAAAGAGATCAGATAACAATCATTGCCTTAATCTGGCAGTCCCGGCTCCCCTGGTTCATATATGGATGGGCAGGCTTTTCCAGAGCAGTTCATTCTCCCTTCTGGCTCATTCATTTAAATGGCTGTCTGTGATATTACATCTCCACTAAAGTGCAGGGTAAATGAGCAGCCAATGGCAATGTCCACTTTACTTGTGATCTCAGCTAACTTGCGCAGATAAGCTCATCACTGTGGTAGCTGAAGTCTTAATCCTAGATCTGCTACATCTAAGGCTACATCCTAAATTCACATTTAGAAAAAGCTCATTTGCCTGATTTGGGAATATATATGTTCTTGTTCTACAGACGGATTCCTTCCCAGACAAGATATAGCAGATAAAGATGAGCAGATAACTTGAAATTCTCTAGCTTCACCAAATTTTCTAAAGAAATTCCAAGTACCAATTGAGAGGAAAATTTGTGTATAGCACTCTAAGATCTCTCAGGATTGTATTGAACCTTTTTGAGCTCTTTAATGCAAACACAGTATTATTAATGTCAAAATGACTTCAATCTGCCAGATTAGGCAAAAATGATTGATTGAATGGTGGTATTAAACAGCTATATTTAGGTGCTGGGTGCCGTTCTAATTTTTGGCTTTTGTGACAAGGAAGTGTGCAAAAAAAATTACAACAAGCACACTTTGTGAAATAATTACATTTCTGAATTCTAGATATTTTCATTTTGTCTTAAAAACAATAACAAATTATGGCTTGCCTGTGTGACAAGGCAAGAAGCACACTTTTCGTGACACACAAGCTTTGGTTTCAGGATTTTGGTTTAGAAGCAAAATGACGGGGTATTGTAATGCCCTTTTTTTTTTGCAGTGTATGAAGAAATTAAAAAAATGCTGTTCCTGTTACTACAGTATATCTCAGTTTTATCAATTCACAGTCACACTGACTCTGCAGGTCCAGCACTTCCCTATCACTTGGATCTTTGGATTATTATTCATAGACTGAGGCTAATACACCCATTTTCAATGTGATTTAGCATCACACTGCTAACACCACAATTAGATTTAGTCTTTTTTTGTCCTCATGTGGAATGAGCTATATATTTTAACCTCCTGCTCCCTACGCTGTAAAATACTAAATTGGTCCTGCTTGGCCGACCCTCGTCTTTTATAGTGGCTGTAATAGCCTCTCCCTGATTGGTTGCACTAGACCATGTGATGTGATGACTGCAGGTATTATGGGGAAGGTATGGCTGATGCCCTTAGCCCATTCTCTAAGACTTTAGCAGTGTGTGAAAGAGCACCGGGCATTCTTTTTACATAATACTTAGGAACCAAAACTTAAAGTGTTAGGGCTCATGCCCATGAGTCGCTCGGCCAGGGCCTGTGGGGTACTCGGCACCGAGCCCGTTCACTTCAATGGGTGATGTCACGGGTAGCGCAGCTCTGTCCGTGGCCCTTGGCGCTCACTTAAAAAAAAGGGGATATTTACAGGGGAATAAAGTATGTACAGTTTGTTCGTGACGCCACCTGTGGTACCTGGTCAGTGTGACCAGCGCTGCAGGGTAGATCCGCTGAGGGGTTGTTACTGGGCAGCAAGGTGTTAAGTCTTCCACAGGCAAGAGTGGGTCCCTCAGGGTATATGGCGGTATAGGGGTGCAGGATGGAGAGGGGGCTTTCAGCCGCAGGAGCAATAAGGCAGACACACACACGAAAGTCTCTTTCTGTACCTTTACTGATGGTAGTTGCAGGCACGTCTCGGGCAGCTGGCAGGGTGGAGGATGCACGTCCAGTAATCCCACTGAGTAGGTGTAGGGCCTCCGTACTCCTGTATGTGTGAGTTTCTGACCTGTATGAAACAAAGTCTAACTCTGTCTTCTCGTATACGCCCGGCTGACTGTGGTGGAGCCTTCTCTTGGATAGAACTCAGTCTCTAATGGTTGCGCTGACCCGACTCCTGTTCTTCCTGACCCCGGTTACATATCAGCACTTGCGGGCCCCTGCGACTTGTAGTCCCACAGGGTCTCCGGTATCTCCTACTAGTCATGTAGATGCTAGCAAGCTCGGACCCGGTGTCCAGTAGTGCAGAGTAGAGGTAAGCTATCAATGCTGTTTCAACCTCCGTTACTCTCTCTTTTCTCCACTCGCCTTTCGTCCTACTCCGACCCTTAACATAAGCACACTAGCAGTAGATAGCTGATTCTTCTTTCTCTTCACCGCTCTCAAAGCGTCGGCACGCTTGCTCACTGAAACTACACTCAGTTGACTCAGTTCTGACCAGGCTGAAGTGGCTATCTTTCTCCACTATTACTGGCCTCCACACAATAAACTGAGCTCAATCTGTAGTCTTCAGTCTTTCAGTCACTGCTGTTCCCTTTCCTTCTTTCTTTCTAACGCTCAGTCTGAAGCAGCTATCAGGACCTTCCATCTAACTGATCTGTGCACACTTCTTTGAGCTAACATTCCACACTCCAAGGGAACTAACAGCTTCACAACTTCTTTCTGAGGTGACTAGACTGTCTGAGGTAATTTGATCTCATCTCCTCAGCTCTCCCAGCTAATCTCATCTAAACTCACTCTGAGGTAGACTGACTAACTGCCGTCTCTCCACTACCTATATATATATATATTATATATATATATATATATGCATACTCTTCAAGGGCTCCCTCTGGTGGCTCCAGGGAATAGTGAAGGTGTGAATGAATATCAGGTGTATGTGGTTTTACCTTCGGTGCATCCTCCTGGGAACATGTGGCTCCAAGCGCAGCTGGGCTACACACCCACTTGTGATGAAATCGGACGAATTCAGTCCGATAAAAAAATCGGATTGAATTCAATCTTAATCTATGATGGTGTCTGCAATTTTTTTTCCAGCCCTGATCAGATCACGAAAGGACTGGAAAAAAATCAAAGCATGCTGCGATTGTCAACAAAAATCGGATCGCATCCCGCAATAGAATTCAATGGGTGCGATAAAATAATCACACAGCACTCGCACAGCAATCGTACCATGCGAGTGCTGTGTGATATACGCCGAAGCCGACATTGGAGGAGATAGAGAAATTAGTTTCTCTGCCTCCTCCACAGCTGTGCTCCGATCCGCTCTGTGCGAGAGGCTCGGAGCATAGTAACAAGTAACAGGACACTCGGCTCCTGCACGCAGCAGAGTAGGAGCGGAGAGTCATTAGCATATTGCATCCGATGCTCTCGCATCGGATGCCATTGGCTAGTGTGACCCAGACCTTAGTGTTCGAATTGGCAGTAACTTGCTAATTTGAGCAAATTCAACTCCAAGTTGATCCTTCACAGATAGATCTACTACATTTCTAATAGGAAATGGTATGACTGTAGTATGATAATAGTAAGTAATCTATTATTCATTGCTGAGCTACTGAATAAATAAAGAGAAAAATCTTTAGAAATTATAGCTTGTACAGTGAAAACAAAGCATTCGAAATGAAGACTCTTGTAAAATGGATTCAGGAACAAAGCTGTAAAATATGCAAGCTGTATGTAAGGGAATGTAGATTAGAAAATCGTGCCATTTCTTTTGGTATCCACTATGGGGCAGCAGAGCATCAGAATTTTTGTACAAACGGCTTTTTTTTGCTGGTAGCTTTCTAATAATATGGTATCTTCTTTTTTTCTATAACAAAGTACTTTCCAGATGTCCGCTATAATGAAAAATTTGTTATGCTGAATGGTTTCTTAATGCTTAAATGTTGCATAGAAAAGCTACGTAAAAACAAGACAATTTTGAAGTAATACTGCATTTATTTAATTCCTTCCCACAAATAGTTGTCAAAAAATTATATGGACACAGAGTGTGCTTTTAGGTAGATGGAACTAGAAATATTCCAAAAACTATCCAAAAGGTAAATAAGAGATCAGACCTACTGATAATATATTTATCCAATAAGTTAAATAAGTGGTACATTGTAGCTGTATTTTATCCCACTTCTTTTGCTGATTAGAAGGTTATACAGATAAAACCGGCTGTACTTCTGGCAGTCTCTAATTGTGGCAATTCTAACTCTTTAGATGTCATTGCCGCATATATGCATTTAGGCAAATGTGTATGGTCTCCTCTGCCACTCCATTGGCCTCAAAGATCCAAGATGGCAGGATGTCATTTATTTATTTATTTCTTGTACTCACTTATACAGAGTCATTAATTTCCACAGCTTTTTATAGACATTATCATCACTGTCCCCATTGGTGCTCACAATCTAGATTTCCTATCAGTATGTCTTTGGAGTGTGGGAAGAAATCCACGCAAATACGGGGAGAACATACAAGCTCCTTGCAGATGATGTCCTTGGTGGCATTTGAACCCACGACCCCAGAGCTGCAGAGCAACAGTTCTAACCACTGAGCCTGTCATAGCAGTGCAGTGAAGACTTCCAAGCCAGCCATCAGGGTTTTCCCGTACTATGATATTGATACCTATCATCACAATAGGTTTTCAACAGGGACATACATAGAAATCTATATACCCTATAGCAAAGATTCTAATTAGCTCCCTCAATACTGTCTCATGGAGTACTGTGCTGTACCCATATTTATTGCTGCACATCATTGTACCCCTGCAGATGCCCTTTATTATTCTCACCCATACAATACCCCTTTCATGACACCCATAAAGAGTGAAACCCTCAAAAATGTCCCACACACAGTACGACCCACTCCCACAAATTCCATACAAATTGCCCCACAGTCTCCAAATGCACAATATGATGACCCCAGAGTTCCCCCAAACAGAGTTTATGTCCCCACAGTACCCACAGAAACAGGATAATGCTCTCACAGCCCAATAATATAACGACCCTACATTGCCCCATACACAATTTGATCCTCAACTATGATGCCACCACAGTATGATACCACCATATAATGTGATGGCCCCACAGTCTCATAACCCGACAGCATGATGCCCCATAGCCGCCCACACTGAACCACCATATAATGTGATGGCCCCACAGTCTCATAACCCGACAGCATGATGCCCCCATAGCTGCCCACACTGTTTGATGCACCAACAGTATGATGTTCTGAAAGTATAATAGCTCCACAGCCCCCCTTTCACAATATAATGTCCCTTGTAGTATGACGGCATGATGGCACCCACAGTGCCTGCAAAATATGATGTCTCCCGTAAGTATTAATAGACTAAAAAAAAACCAATGTACTGCTCTGGTCTGTGCTGTATATGGGCTGAGGCTTGCCGAAGCAGGCAAAATCTAGCAATGTCATTGTACCTGGTGTGCTGAGACACCATCACACAAGCTGAATTCTGCAACAGGGAGCCGATAGCTCTGTTACATCAGTGTGTTCGATTGTAACAGATATCCTAGAAATTGAGATTACCACCCCAATTTACAGGCCCCATAGTGGATATGTGGGCTGCCACTATTAGCTGTATGTCATTGTTCATCAATAACAATTCATTTCCGGTTCATCACCTGCACAGACACTAATCAGCTGTTACCATCACCGTCAGCCAAACAGCACTGCTCCGTCATTCTGTTTGATGGCCGTTGCTGGGCACAGAAGAGGTATTGTAGGTAGGCTATGCAATAAGGATTCCAAAGATTAACCATTCTAACAGAAGACATGACATTTCATGTTGAATAATAGTTTGCAATTGTCTTTTATTGTTACTAATTGAGGTTTTGTAATTAATAGAAAGTATCTCGGTGGGTGGAAATACTTGTACGAGCTGAATTCCCATGTATGGTAATCATTCGTAGAGTTTACTATATAAGAGGAAATTTCTAATTTCATCACATGATATTTGAGTTTAGTTGAGTTTATAGTATAAAATATTGCTAATATCCCCAGGAATGTATGGTTGTGGCCAAAAGTCTTGAGACTGAAACAAATTTTAGTTGTCACAGTTTGCTGCTTTAGTGGTTTTAGATCTTGTAGTTGATGGTTTCTGTGGTTACTGAAGTACAATTATCATCATTTCATAAGATTTTAAACTTTTATTAACAAATACATCAAGTTTATACAAAAACTCCATATTTATAGTGCTGACCCTTATTTTTCCAGACTTCTGCACCTGGCCCTAGCAGCTGGATATCAGCCTCTGGGTCGACTTCTGACTGATGACAACCCATTTTAGCCCAATCTTTGGAATTTATCGCAATTTCTGTGTTTTTCTTTGTCCACCTGCTTTTTGAGGATTAGCCACAGGGATTAAACTCTGGAGAATTTCCAGAGTCGTGTCAACAAAATGTGAATGTTTTCTTCATTGAACCCCTTAATTATCACTTTGTCTTGTGACATGGTCTCCATCGTGCTGGAAAAAAAGCATTATTCATCACCAAATTGCTACTGGATCATTGGGAGAAGTTGCTCTTGGAGGATATTCAGATCCCATTCTTTATTCAAGGCAGCGTTCTTGGCAAAATTGTGAGTGAGCCCATGAATGAAAAGTGATCCCACACATGAATGGTTTCAGGATGCTTTACTGTTGGCAGTACATATGACTCATGGTAGAGCTCAGGTTTTCTTCTTTGGACAATCATTTTTCCAGATGTCCCAAATAGTCTGAAGTGACAACAATGCTTTTTCCTGGGACAACAAAGTACAGATTATTTGCTTGTTATTTTTAAACAAAATGTGCCAAGGGAAAGATGTTTTCCGAAACCAGAAAATCCCTTTAATCTTTTATGACAAAATATTATACCTTCTCTCTCCATCAATTTTTAAGTGTAGCAATTGAAACACTAATGTGCCGTACCATATCTATAAAAGCAATCATGATTCACTTTTTCTTTTCATGCACTGGGTAAGAAAAAATATATGGATAAATGTTATGTTTAATTCTAGAAATATCGAATCTTCAGCATTTCTCCTTTCAAATAGTATTAGTCCAGACTTAAAAAATAACAAAATGACCTCTTACTCATACTCCTTTCTTTTCTGCTGCTGCTCTTTGTTCATAGACTATGGCAGTGATGTCATGGTGACAGTACTACAGCTAATTTCTGCTTTCAGCTACTCCTGCTGTCTACATCAGCAGTATCGCTGAGCTCAATGATTGCCTACAGCGCTGTTGACATGATAACACCACTGCAGCCTACCAACAGGAATCTTCCAAGGTATGGGAAACTCAGTTTTCTCAACACAATTAATATTATTGTATATCCCCATTTGGCTACTGAGAATTTTTGTAGAAAACAGTCTCTGCATGTGTTAAACATGGCTGCAGACAGATCAGAAAATACTGCAATATTTTGGAAACTGACTGAAAAAGTCTTTAGTTGAGGGTGTTGTTTGGCTCTCCAATACATTACAACCTTGCCTGATGAAAGTTAAGTTTTGCTAGTGTAACATGGCATGGGGCGGTGGCTGTAGGTGATGTACTCATCTTTTATGTTCTGACATGTTACATGAAGGTTGGGGTCCTGAGTGTGTGGACTTGTGCTATGTTAGCGCTTTGTCTTTGCAGGTCGCATATTACAAATGACTTTGGTTGGTCAGAACCAGATGTTGAGGACGTCATTGAGGGAGATGACCAGTCGAAAATAAAAATTTTACTTAATGATAACTTATGTACAGTAGGTAGTGGGTGCACAACTTTATGAATGTTCCCTTCACAATGCGGAGTATTTTTCACTCACAGTTTCAATACCTTTCTTGTTATTCTTTTGTTCTCTATCCCAACTGATTCACATTCCTTCACCACAACCCAGCTCAGTACTACAGCCCAATTAGCAAGAGTCCTATTCTCAACCCAAGGGGCCGCGCTAGAACATGGTCTTCTCCTCTAGGGCCGTTCACCTGGGCCCACACCTGTTCCCCCTTTCTCCTCTTGTCCAAGATCACATCTGCAATCTTCTTTGGCTTGGTGGAAGGGAGTTCTCTCTCAGAGGTGGGGACTATTTTTGAGGTCGGCAGTGAACCCATCAGCATCTGGGCCAGTAAGGCTTCCAGTGGCTTGGCCCTTTGGAGGGCCATGAACAAAGCCAAGGCCAGGAATTCAACCTCCAGCTTGTGTCTGATTTCTTGCTCTCCTCCAAGAGACCCACAGTCTCAATTCCTTTCTCGTTACTCGTTTGATCTCTATCTACACTGATTCACTTACCTTCACCACAACCTAGGTCAGTACTACAGTCCAGTTAGCAAGAGTCTTAATCTCAACCCTTGGTCCCACATCTTTTTCCCCTCAAGGGAACGGTTTCCAGTACAGCTGATACTTAGCCCTTCTGCTACTGATGCTATGGAACTCATGCATGTTACACTCTCTTCGTCTCAAGTGCTCTGTCCCATCTTGGTCTGTTTACCTCTCTGAGTTATAAACTTAGGGCCATACTGCTAGGCGTCCTCTCCCAGTACCCATGTCTAACTGATCACTCCGTCCTACTGTTGGTTTTCCTTCTCTCGTCATTCCAGTTAAGGCTAAACATGGTCTTGGTCCCCCCTCACTTTGGTACACCCGCATCATGTGGCACTGCTACTGTCCAGACCTTAGGTCTGCTTCATATACATTCTTAGCCCTATCTGATGTCGTGACAGGAAACTGTCTCGGTCCCTTCACCTTAGTCCCACCAACTCTTGGTTAGTACCAATCATTATCTTAAACTCTCCCTACTGTCAGGCAGAAAACAATACCAACACTATTAACGCATGTGATAGTTCACATTACACAATACAACAATATGTATGTTCTTCAAGTGGAACATGGACAGTATGTCCATCTCCTTACACTATCACAGCTCTCAGGGAAATATTTTGGATGCTCTTTGGTGTATTTCCAGTATGCAATGAACTCTCTGATGAGTATTGCCTGCTGTATCTGATATATTATTGTTGTCGATGGTGTTGATCCTCCAGTATCAAATGCAGATAGTGTCTGGGGTAGTGCACTAAAGAAAATGGAAAAATGCTTTGGAGATTGAGGTAGGATGTTCAGGTAACTGGGGATGGTAATCTAAGATTCTTTAGAGCACGGGTAGGGTAATAGATAGTACAGAGTAGATGCTCTGCTGATTATGCTGGCGGTATTCAAATAAAGATTATTAAACATTTGAAGAGAAGTATGATGTGTTTCAATTGAATTTTAAGGGGAAGATGTAGTGGGATCCTCCATTCAATAGTAGCAGTAATTAAAAAAAATATAACCTCAAGAAAAGTAGAAACATACTGACATGGAAACATCAGAATACATAAAATTAGTAGATGGTAAAACACAATAAGTTCAGTTTCTGGAAAATCCAGTTTCAGACCGAGATTACATAATATTAGATATAGCTGATCGACAATCACTGGTATTTTGTAGTAGTACATGGTGTTGTCACAATGAGAAGTATATAATTAGGTGTAATCAGCATAGCATTGGTACTGAAGGTCAAATCTATTGATAGTTTGTCAAATAGGCATAAAGAAGAGGATAGTACCAAGGATTGCACCTGAGGAACCCCAACAGCAACAAGAAGAGAAGTAGATTGTGGAAACAGGACACTCGTCAAGCAGCTAGAGAGACAGGAAGAGAACCAAGAGGGAACACTTTTACTAAAGCCAATACAATGGAGTTTACTGAGTAAAATTTTTTTATCTACAAAACTTTCAAAACAATAAAGAAGAATCAGTCGAAAGCAGTCTCCATAAGATTTAGTTATGAAATTCTTTGAGACTTTAGTAAGAGCAGAGTCTGTAGACTACAGAGTGTGAAAAACAGTAAGTGGTTAAGAAAAGAGACAGTGGATGAGGTGAGAGTATCACAAAAGTTTAACGATCGATGAAGTGTAGAATATTCTGGAGTAAAAATGGTTCCAATAGGGACCTTCATGTTTATTCCTAATTCATTCATGTGCCTTTCTTTTTTATTAAACATGGTTTCATCTAGTTTCTTTTTGTTCTATAATGCAGAAGTGATTTTACTTATCCAGATGTTTTAGCATAATTCATCATTTGCGACTATTTAAAATGTTGTTACATTTTTGTTTAGTTGCAGTCCCGAACCTAGTCTAGTACAACTGTGTCTAATTTTATTTTTGCAGAGTTGAAGACAAACAAGTAACATTTTAACCCCTTTCTGACCCCAGATGTACTATTCCGTCCATGTGATCTGGGACTTAATGGCCATGGATGGAATAGTATGTCATGCGACACTGCGACTTAAGTCGAAGTGATCGCATTAAAATTCCAACGTCATCTTACCTGTAGGAAGATGGTGTCGGCATCCTGGGCTGCATCCTCCGCCATCCGGCCTCCCGATCGCTGTGATTGTCTGTTAAATTCTGAACAGCCAATCACAGCCTTTATCATTGTATCAGCCCCCTCTTTTTACCCACCTCCACTCTCCTTTGCACCGCCTCCGTGCCCACATCCCGCAGCCGCTAGACTTTGATAAGTGATGCAGTTCACTTATCAGAGCTCTTGCTGGCCGTTTTCCATTTTTTTCTCTTTGCCCCACCTACGTTTGCGCATTTAGCAGCCGCCGAGTGTTCATTGGTGACGCAGTTCACCAATCAACACTCGTGCTCGCTTTTTTTTCTCACCCCCCCCTTTGCGCCAACTCCGTACGCACATCCTGCAGGCGCCAAACTTTGATAAGTGACGGGGTTCACTTATCAGAGCTCGTGCCAGCTGTTTTCCATTTTCCTTTCTCCCCCTTGAGCCACCCCCGTGTGCACATCCAGCAGCCGCCAAACTTTGATAAGTGACGCAGTTCAATTATCAGAGCTAGGGCCTGCTGTTTTACACTTTTCTTTTCACAGACATTTTTTTACTTTTCTTTTCACAGGCATTTTTTCCTCCCTATTTGCTTTTTCTTTTTACCTTTTTCTTTTTAGAATAGTTTGCATCAGTCACTATCCCCCCATACATACACATACAGTTATAAATAAAGGTCACCCAAGCACCATACGCATAAAAAAAAGTTCCGCTCGTCACGTTCGTCCCAACACTGCTATTCATTGGAGGACGCATATGCTTTCCTTGCCTCTGCCACTGATAGCGAGGGAGAGGATCCCACATTTCTATACTTTTCCGATTCTTCATCCTCATCTTTTTCCTCCTCCTTCTCATCTTCCTCCTCGGGTCCTGCAGAACCGCCATGCAGACGTCCCAGGACAGAAGATGAGGCAGCACCCACCATTCCAGATTGATGACGATGAACCAGCGCACCGCACTGCGGACCCTGTATGGACCTCGCCCCCGAAAATTACGAGCCACTGATTCTTGATTTTGTGGCAGAATCAGGAATCAAGTTTGACATCTCTGGCCTCACAGAACTAGTCTTTTTCTCTGAGGATTTTGTTAACCTCATGGTGTAATTTTGTACACTTGTCAATTTTTGTAACAAAACCCCAGGTCATCATTTTCTAACTGGTCTCCTGTAGACGCAGTTGAAATGATGCAGTTTTGGGGCCTGGTCCTTCATATGGGGATCCTGAAGAAGCCAGAACTTCAGCAATATTGGAGTGTTGATATTTTATACATTCCAGTGTTCCGAATGGTCATGACCCGGAAGCGTTTTGAGGCCATCCACAAATTGCTGCATTATAACGCCCCAAATCGAAGAAATTTCCGATCCTCTCCACATGTCCCAATGTGGATCTTTTTGTAAAGATTGTCTCCAAAGAGTTGGGATCTATCCCGAAAGGCATAAATCTTGATAACCTGACAGGTGAGGAACATAAATCATTGATTAAAATCCAGGGGTGGGATGAAGTGGTAATCAAACCCTCGGATAAAGGGGGTAATATAGTCATCTGGCCTGTGACTTTATATGAGAGGGAGGCATTCCGCCAGTTGGGTGATAAGACATGTTATAAGAAATTGACATACAATCCATCTGTTGGATTCAGCACAGAACTTGGTAAAGTTTTGGGGCAGGCACAGAGAGATGGGATAGTATCGAAAGATTTCGTTTTGGCACTACAGGTACCAGAACCAATTGTTCCCACATTATATCTGTTACCTAAAATTCATAAAGAAAGAGATACTCCACCTGGGAGACCCATTGTTTCAGGTACTGGGAACTACTTGGAACAGGTTAACAAATTTATTGTTGCCAAACTGCAACCACTGGTGGAGTGCCTTCCTTCATATGTGAAGGATACCTCAGATATTCTGAGGAAAATCGATGGGTTACATATTGCGGAGGATGCCATACTTGTGACATGCGATATTCAATCACTATACACCAACATACGCCACGCTGACGGTGTGCGTGCAGTTCGATATTTTCTTGGATCATCAAATCTTACATCCGAGATGGTGCAGTTTGTCACACAACTTCTTGAATTTTCATTATCGCATAATTTCTTTGTCGTCAAGGGGTCCTTCTACCTGCAGCTCCAGTGTACAGCGATGGGCGCGTCCTTCGCACCTTCGTACGCCAATTTGTTCCTGGGGCTGTGGGAGAGGGACCTCTTCTTGTCAGATCGGATGTCGTCGGTGGACCAGGTCCTTTTTTGGGCACGGTACATCGACGACATCTTTTTGATCTGGCATGGAACACTGGAGACACTTACTGAATTTATTTCCAGTCTTAATAATAACAATTTGAATATACGTCTGACCTACTCTGCCCACTCGAATGTGGTTAATTTTCTGGATGTATCCATTATGAGGGATTCTAATAACATGCTACAGGCAGACATTTTCCGCAAACCCACAGCAGTGAATTCACTACTGCATGCTACATCATCCCACCCCTGCTCAGTAATTAAATCTGTCCCAATAGGGCAGTTCCTCCGATTAAGAAGGATTTGCTCATCGGATGAAGCATTTGAAAAACAAGCAGAGGATTTGAAGGAGAGATTCTATGCTAGGGGGTATAGCCGCAGAATGGTTAAGAAGGCATACCAAAGGGCGAAACACTCATCAAGAAATTCTCTATTATATGCAAATGGTACTAACGAGGTTTCCAACAAGGTAAGATTTTTTACAAAATTTAATGCCCAAGCGGAATCCATCAGACAGTGTCTGGAAAAATCTTGGTCAATTTTGCAGGCAGACCCGACACTGGCCCGGCAGACCCGATACTGGCAGTATATCTGCCTGAAAAACCTCAGATCACATTTCGACGGTCTGATAATTTACGTGACTATTTGGTGAAGAGTCACTATATTCCAATTTCCAAAACTAACTTTTAGGATAACTTCCCCAGTAAAACTACAGGATGTCATCCCTGTGGCAATTGTGTAGCATGCCTGAACATCGAGCGGTCTAATACTTTTCACAATCAGGAGGGAACACGAACATACAAGATCAACCACCATATAACATGTTCATCTAAAGCAGTCGTTTATTTTGCCTGTGACAAAATATACATTGGGTTAACCACGAGGTTTCTGAAAGTACGTGTCCGAGAACATGTGATGGGTATAGAAGCAGCGGTAAAAGAGAATGATATCAATGCCCTGAAAACCATACCCAGGCATTTCAAACTTTATCATGATTGTGACAGTTCTAAATTGCGAATCCGAGGTATAGATCTGATTGTCTCAAATATTAGGGGTACTAATGCTAGCCGTCGTCTAGCACAGTGAGAGACCAGATGGATTTGGACACTTAATACGGTCCAACCATTTGGTCTTAATGAAAACAACAGTTTTGCTCAATTTCTCTGACTTTCTTGTCTTTTGATTTTGCTACGTATATGGTTTTATTATATTTACCTCTTATTTTATCCACCTTTGGGAGTGTTTTATCATTCTATCCATTTATCATATTTTTTTATCCATTATTATTATTTTTTATTATTTCGTATTTAACATACCTTGTAAATTTTAGGATATTATATATATATATATATATACATATATTTTATGTTGAATATTAACTTACCTGTTTGATCTTTTCAGCCCTTTTTCTGTAATATGATCGTATAGATCCTGATTTTGGGTGAGGTGCCATGTGGACTGGATTAGGATCTGGCTTGATAACTTCAATTTGGGATGAGATGGATGCGCACCAGAAGGCTCTGGATGAAATTTGAGGAAGAGATATTAATGATATGATTATAATTACTGGAGCATAACACATATATGGATATCTGTGTATATATATTATTTATGTCTGGTTGGCATCACAGTATATCACTGTATTAACATTTATTGTGATGTATTGATGTGACAATTTTAACGGAAATGAAAAAATAATTATGCCTCTATGTATATACGGCATTATGGCTATTGTATTTGAGACGATCAAAGGTACGCGCGTTTTGCGGATTTTGGCATGAGTCTCGGTGTGGGCCGCGTCTCTATGTCACGCTAGCAACAACTTTCATTGTAGCAGTGCTGCATGACGTGACTTGACATTGAGATGACTGATTTTTTCCGCCTTACGTGCGTCCAAAAACACTTTCCATCTCATCTTCAATTGTCAATTTGGTATATGTGTCATATATGTACTTTTGTTTTTATTTATGTTAAGATCTTATTTTTGATATCTTATTTTTGATATATATGGTCTTTATTGATTATCTTCTAGATATTTATATGTCCATGCACCAGTAATCCATGTACATTTTTTTCCAGTGGAGTGGTTGTCAACTCATAACATTGGTTTCCATGGCTTAGGTCCTTTGCAAATTATTCTAAGGGTCACTGCATGATCATGATATGATCTTTTCTATTACTTAGTATACGCACCAATTATTGTTGTTATGTCTGCTATGGTTTCCCCTTAGCTGTGTCACAGACTGTGATACTTAGGTAATATGTGGTACTTGGGTAAGCGCAGCAAGTGGGACTGCCCTGTTGTACAGTTCAGACATATCATGGGTATGGCTCTGCGTGGTTTGATATATGTAGTGCACCTCCTTGATAATCCATACACATCGTGGTTACGGTTTTGCGCATGAGCAACGTTGTGTTTTTGACATGCGCAGTGCACCTTTTTGACAATCTATAGACATCATGGTTACATTGCGGTGCGCGTGCGCAACATGAGGTTCTGACATGCGCAGTACACCATTTAGGTCTCTGATGATTCACAAACCACCCAAGTTGTTATCTTGTGAACTGTGTGTACTAGCGGCGATACGGAATCAGATGGTGTCAGGGTGTTATTACAGGTCGCCATGATTACAATGCCCACTTTAGTTCTTATATCTGCAGACATATGTAGATGTATGATTCTTTCGTTCTCTTTTCCACGCTCAATATCTACAGATGGGTGTTACTAGTTGATATGTATAATTGGATTGGTTTAGATAAAGGACGCCCATAAGGCTTATTGCTCTGTTTTGATTGGTCTAGATTACACACGCCCTTAAGGCTGATTGGTAGGTTTTGATTGGTCCAGATATAATACGCCCATAAGGCTGATTGGCTGTTTGTATGTTAAATATCCTCCTATCTCTCTATGTACACCACCCCCTGACGAAGGCAACGTGCCGAAACGCGTGTTGGGGAGGGCGTGCATTTGGGTCTCCAGGAGATATATCTGCCGTAAGTTATTTTGGACATTTGTCTATGATCTGTATGTATTACTAACGGTATAGTGAAGTCCTGGGCTCATGCCTTACATAGCATACTATTGTGCATATCAGTTGATTGCTTGCAGTATGATGTAGTTACATTGTAGTCTTGTGGCATTGGATTAACAACACAGGTATATGCTTGCAGGTGTTCATATGTGCTCTTGATGACAAATTGTTGTCAGCAGTTTGTGGGTCAAAGTATACCCTTGTGCTGCATTAGTTGCATCAGTGTTATTCAATAACACTTTCCCATTAGTAGTTTTACTTGTCAATTTTTTGCACAGCACTTTTGCACTTTATTGTTATTTTTGATCAAAGGGTGGTCATTCTGTATTCTTGACTAGATAATAATATATACACAATGTTTTGATGATTGAATTTTTGTAATTTTTTATATTGTATCACTAATTATAGCATTTCTTATCACGTTTTGAAGAGGAATTTATTTACATTGATTCACTCTGGGTTCCATATATATGTGGCAATAAGTGTAGTAGTGACCGCATCTGATATTGTTTACGGTATCAAATGTCTTATTGATACATAGCACGTAAGCACTTTAATATTATCACTGTTTGGTTACAAAGTTTTTCTGATTTTTTCTCCATCATTGTATACGGACTACTGCCATTATAACTGATTTGTCCATTTGATATTATTCAGCATGAGCTAAACCCATATGCTATCGCCCTGTTGCTAGGTATATACTGCTGTTACCATATACATTGTAGTGTTTTTAAACTCCTTTTTATTTATGATAATACAATAAAAATACTATTTTATCTGGACATATGGTCGTTTTTGTTCTTCTCTTTTGTGCTTGTTGCATTATAACGATAATGTCCCCCACAAGATGACCCCAACTTTGACCGTCTGTTCAAAGTTCGGCCGATCATCGAACACTTCAACAAAAATGTTGCTGAAGTGTACTGTACGTGCCCCAAAGGGACATCTGCGTGGATGAGTCCTTAATTCATTTTAAGGGAAGGCACGGATTCCGTCAGTACCTACCCAGCAAGAGTGCCAAGTATGGAATTAAACTCTACAAACTGTGTGATAGTACCTCAGGGTACACCCACAGGTTTAGAGTTTATGAAGGAAAGGACACCAGGATTCAACCCCCTGAATGTCCTCCTGTCCTGGGAGTGAGTGGGAAAATTGTGTGGTATTTGGTGCACCCACTGCTGGATAAAGGTTATCACCTCTACACTGATAACTTTTATACCAGCATCCCACTCTTCAAATTCCTCTCTGCTCGTGGTACCGAAGCCGGGGTACTGTCCGCAAAAATCAGAGAGGCCTCCCGAAGATACTACTTGGGCAGATGCTCAGAAAGGGTGACAGCAGAGCCCAATGTAGTGACCACCTGCTGGTGGTCAAGTACAAGGACAAGAGGGATGTCCTTCTCTTGACCACCATACACGGTGATGGCAGCGCCCTCAGCACTGTACGAGGTACCTCTACACATGTCCGCAAACCGGACTGTGTACTGGGGTACAACAAAAACATGGGGAGCGTTGATCTGTGTGATCAACTCCTCCATCCGTACAGTACTTTGAAAAAGGCCAGGGTGTGGTACATATCATGACAGCAGGAAAGCGTTAAGCATTGCCATTTGTACAATTTGCATGCCACACAGATACATCATACCTTCAGTTCCAGGAGGTAGTGGTTAAAGCCCTGATATTCGGCACTCAGGAAGGAGCCGGCCTCAGTACTTCTGGAACTGAATGTGCTCATATTGCACCAGGTCAGCATTTCCTGGGGGAGGTCCCCCTTGCGTCACCCCCGTGTGCACATTCAGCAGCCGCCAAACTTTGATAAGTGACGCAGTTCAATTATCAGAGCTAGGGCCTGCTGTTTTACACTTTTCTTTTCACAGGCATTTTTTTACTTTTCTTTTCACAGGCATTTTTTCCTCCCTATTTGCTTTTTTCTTTTACCTTTTTCTTTTCAGAATAGTTTTCACCAGTCACTATCCCCCCACACATACACATACAGTTAAAAATAAAGTTCACCCAAGCACCATACTCATAAAAAATGTCCCGCCCGTCACGTTCGTCCCAACAGCGCTATTCATTTGAGAAGGCATATGTTTTCCTTGCCTCCGCCACTGATAGCAAGGGAGAGGATGACAGCAGAGCCCTATGTAGCGACCACCTGCTGGTGCTCAAGTACAAGGACAAGAGGGATGTCCTTCTCTTGACCATGGTGATGGCAGCGGCCTCAGCACTGTACGAGGTACCTCTACACATGTCAGCAAACCGGACTGTGTACTGGGGTGCATCAAAACATGGGGGGCGTTGATCTCTCTGATCAACTCCTCCATCCATACAGTACTTTGAGAAAGGCCGGGGAAGTCCCGCAAACTGGAAAAAAGGTAAGTCACAAAAAAGGTGCCGAGTGTGTTACAAAAGGGAATACACAAGGACACCATTCATCAATGGACACCTGCCCCCAAAAACCATGCCTGTGTATGAAAGATTGCTTTAAATTGTACCACACCTAAATGCACTACTAATTTACTTTACAGGAAACAGTAGATTAGTTCCAAAAAAGGGGCACATCTGGATAAGTTCCTTGGGGGTCTAGTTTCCAAAATGATGTCACTTGTGTTTTTTTTTTTTACTGTTTAGGCACATCAGGGGCTCTGCATATGGAACAAGATGCCCGCAGACCATTCCATCAAAGTCTGCATTTCAAAACATCACTAGTTCCTTTCGAGTCCCGACGTGTGCCCAAACAGTTTTCTCCCACATATGAGGTACCAGCATACTCAGGACAAATTGGACAACAACTTTTGGGGTCCAATTTCTCCTGTTACCCTTGGGAAAAATAAAAATTGGGGACTAAAATATAATTTTTGTGGGAAAAAAATAGGATTTTTTATTTTCACGCCCGGGCATTATAAACTTTAGTGAAACATTTGGGCGTTCAAAGTTCTCACCACACATCTAGATAAGTTCCTTAGGGGGGTCTAGTTTCCAAAATGGGGTCACTTGTCAGGGGATTCTACTGTTTAGGCACATCGGGGCTCGCCAAACGGAACATGACGCCCGCAGACCATTCCATCAAAGTTTGCATTCCAAAACGTCACTACTTCCCTTCCAAGCCTCAACGTGTGCCTAAACAGTAGCTTTCTCCAACATAAGGGGTACCAGCGTACTCAGGACAAATTTGGACAACAAATGGAACATGGCGCCAGCAGAACATTCCATCAAAGTCTGCATTCCAAAACATCACTTGTTCCTTTCGAGCCCTGACATGTACCCAAACAGTAGTTTTCTCCCACATATAGGTTACCAGCGTACTCAGGAAAAATTGAACAACTTTTCAGGTCCAATTTCTCCTTTTAATCTTGGGAAAAAAATTGGGGACTAAACAATCATGTTTGTGGTAAAAAAAAAAAAAAATTTCATGCCCGGGCATTATTACTTTTAGTGAAGCACTTTGGGGTTCAAAGTGTTCACCACACATCTAGATAAGTTTCTTAGGGGTTCTAGTTTCCAAAATGGGGTCACTTGTGGGGGTTTCCACTGTTTAGGCACATCAGGGGCTCGCAAAATGCGACATGGCGTCTGATCTCAATTCCAGCCAAATTCAAAGTTTGAAAATTGTAAAATTTTCCAAATTTTCGCCAAATTTCCATTTTTTACACAAAAAACGTAAGTTATATCGAAATTGTTTTACCGCTAATGTGAAGTACAATATGTCATGAAAAAACAGTCTCAGAATCACTGAGATCCATGGAAGCGTTCCAGAGTTATATCCTCATAAAGGAACAGTGGTCAGAACTGAAAAAATTGGCCTGGTCATTAATGTGCAAACCACCTGGGGGGGGGGGGGTTAAAGGGTTAAAGCATTATGTGACTACTTGCTTTAAAAAACACACACAAAAAGTATAAGAAGAAAAAAAAACTTTACTTATGAGCAAAAATCATCAAACCATGTGTGTGCCATTTTGAAGAATTTTGTGCTAAAAATGGCAATGCATAACAGAAGACGAAAAGAAAAGTCACTTAAAACCCCCCACAAATGACGAATTGGGCTCATAGTGTCCAACCAGTTTCTAAAAAGGATTTTCAAAATTTCCATGGGCACTAGTAGGCCTCTTACTTCTGGCAGTACACTTATAAACTGTTATAAGATTTTCCTTGCTCAGAATTTGCATTTAGCAGATTAAGATATTCATTGTCCTCCAAGTGATTATGCAAATTAACAAAGCACATGTTCACAGATGCTCAGTTTGTGGAAGATTTTATTTTTTAGTGTGGAGGGTAATTTATTACAGAAGCACATTGCTCACACTGTGTTTTATTCTGACAGCCTAGAGGACTGGGATTTCGATAATTAGCACATACACACACGAAAAAGAGGCAAACTTGTCAGCAGGCTTTAGGACCCCAAATTAACTTCTTTTCAGAAAAGTACCTGTAATAATGATTACTTCCATGCGTTCATATTTACAGTCCATGTCTCAGTTATCTTATAAACCATTAGTGAAGTCTTATTCAAATGAACTTGCAAGTGTAAGGGCTTCGTCTTCACTTACAGCTCTCGCTTCTCTGGTCTCTTTTTCCTCCCGGCACCGGCCTCCTGCCAGTGATTGCTAGGTGTCTCTTCCTTGTCATCTGTTCCCACAGCCAACATATTGCACAGATGCTGTCATTCCAGGGAGCATTTGCAGATATGTATTCTGGCTTTCACAACATCAACAGGACATTACAGATCATGTGCTACCCCCGAAATGACAATGCAAAACTTTGGCCAGAGGAGCAGGTCATAGAGTGATCTATAAATTACTGGCAAGAGGCTGGTGTTGGAATAAGAAAGAGGCTGGAAAAGACAGAAAACTGTAAGTACCTGCACTTGTGAGGTCATTTAGATAGGAATTTGCAAATGGATTACTAAACAATTGAGACATGGATTAGTAATATAAAAGTACTGAAGTCATCATCATCATTACAGGTACTTTATTCTGATGATGTTACTTTGAGATCTAAAAATTTGCTGACAGGTTCCCTATAAGCACATAACATGAGAAAATAAAGACACCAAGTACAATAAACGTAACATTTATAAATGAGAGACTTGTACAGGAAATAAAGAGGTAAGCCTGTGAGAGCAAAGTTAATGGTCTTCCATGTAAATCTCACAAGCATTTAAGTGCATTTGCTCTAGGCTTTGAGTTCTCGAATTTGCAGGCACTGTAATAAGCAAAAACAGACATTTCAATACAACAGTTAATTATACAGCAGTACTTTACAACTAATGATAATAATAAAAAAACTCCTCTATAGATATACTACTGCTGAGACAGTGAATGACAGACCATTCGGAAACAGTAATTAAAAGATAAATTCTGGGTCAATGAATCCAAAATATAAGTGACAAGTGGGTAATTGATATAATAATTTTTATTAAATATCAGAAAAATGACATATCCTGATGAAGGAAAGATTTCCGAAACGTGCGTTGGGGATGTGCCACGCCACCTCCGCTATTAGGTATTACTATATTTTCCATTGATTTTGGAACCATTATTTCTAGGTATATCCTAGTATTAATATATGAAGGGACATTTTACACTTGCTTCACTTTATTGTTAATTCACTTGCACTTTATTTGTTATTTGCACATTACCTGTATCATATATATTGTTATCATATGAGGGCATACTTTGAGGTTTATTTTAAAGTTCATTATATGTTGCACCATTAATATTTATACATTTATGAAATTCACATGTTCTCACTTGTATTCTAATTGTCCCTAAATATGTAGATTTTGGTTCCATAAGGAATTTTTTTTTATCCTATTGTGGCTTTAGGCACTTATAGTTGGCAGTGTTGTTGCAATCTTTTACCACCACATTATATTTTTATATGTCATTTTTCTGATATTTAATAAAAATTATTATATTCAATTACCCACTTGTCACTTATATTTTGGATTCATTGACCCAGAATTTATCTTTTAATTTCAATACAACAGAATAGGAAAAAACATTAACATTCGCCACAATAGGGAATTTTTGCCGCTCTTGATGTAGCATTCTACGAGTAGGCTCAGCTTGCTATTTTATGTAGTGTAAATTTGTGCAGACATTAAAGTCCAATTGCAAGCTAGTGATGGGGAAGACGTGGATGTTCCAGTCTGTCTATCTGCATTACAGCACGGCAAACACAGACTCTGATTTGTGTTAAGATCATTACTGCCAGACAGAAATCTGCAGTTTCCATGCTGTCATATGACAGTCTGAGCCAGCAGCTGTGACACGAGGTAAAAAAGGTTACCTCTGGTCACACACGTCGGATGATGAGAGAGTACTACTCCCATCATACTACGCCTGCTGTCACTGATAACAGCGATAGCAGGCGCTGCTGATGGGAGTATTCATCAGATGACACCTGTGCTGTAAATAAATAAATGTAAAAAGAATGCTGTGTGGTCTCTTCTATTTTTGATAACCAGTGCAGGCAAAACTGACAGCTGTGGGCTGTAACCCTCATCTATCAGCTTTATCATGGCTGGTTATTAAGAATAGAGAGGTCCCGCGACTTTTTGTAAAATTATCTAAATAAATTATTAAAAAAACAACATGGAGTTCCCCCCATTTTTTACAACCAGCCAAGCATAAGTAAGCAAATGGGGCTGGTACTATCAGACTGGTATGGGGCCATGGATATTGCCCCCCAACATAGCCTTAAAATAGCAGCCCGCAGCCACTTCAGAGAAGTCACATCTATTAGATACACCAACTCTGGCTCTTTGTCCAGCTGTTCCTACTTACCCTGGTGGCAGCTGTTTTATGACCGCTGACATCAAGACCACAAGTTAGTAATGGAGAGGCATCTATAAGACACCCTCATTTCTAAATCCATTGTTAGATTGTAAAAAAGACACAGCCAGAATAAAATCCTTAAAATATATATGCACAGTAAAAATCACCTAACACCTAAACCACTGATGAACATATTCCCTGGAAAAAAAGAAAAATAATAAACATCCATCAAGCCCTGGGGTAAGTAATGGAAAGGTGTCTGTCAGACACCCCAATAATAACTCAATAATGAAATAAAAACACACAGGCAGAAAAATAAATTTTATTTAAAAAAACACCCCAACATTTTCCCTGAATGAAACTCCATAGGCTGTAGCAGCAGCCAATCCGGGTGCCGCTGCGCTTCGCAAGACCCAGCGGCTCTGATAATGCTTCTCAGCATGATGGCCTCATATAGTGCCTCACATTATAATTGTCCCATTTAGTGCTCCATGGCATAATGGCCTCATATAGTGCTCCACAGTATAATGGCCCCATATAGTGCCCCACAGTATAATGGCCCCATATGGTGCCACAAAGTATAATGGCCCTATATAGTACCCCACAGTGTATTGGCCCCATATAATGCCCCACAGTATAATGACCCCATATATTGTACCGTAGTATAATGGTCCTATACAGTGCCCCACAATTGTAATGCATCCTGGCAGGGCCGGCATAAGCACCCGGCATACCCGGGCAAGTGCCGGGGCCCTGAGCAGGCGGGGGGGCCCACTCACAGTTGTGGACACTGAAATACTATGGGGGCCAGTGCCTGTGCCTCGAGCAGAGCAGTGGCCAGTGAGGATAGGTGAGTATTCCATTTTTTATTTTTTTTTATGTTTGGCTCAATATATGGAGACACCATCCTCAACATGGTGGGGCCCATCATAATACATCTAGGGACATAATGCATATATGGGGCCCATCATACACTGGAGCATCATATATGGAGCATTACATGGGGCCTATCATACACTGGAGCATCATATATGGGGCCCATTATATATGGAGCATTATATGGGGCCAATCACGCACTGGAGCATCATATATGGGGCCCATTATATTTGAAGCATTATATGGGGCCCATAATATAATGGAGCATCATATACGGGTCCATTATATATGAAGCATTATATGGGGCCCACCATGCACTGAAACATCATATATGGGGCCCATCATATACTGGAGCATCATATGGGGCCCATTATATATGGAACATCATATGGGGCCCATTATATATGGAACATCATATGGAGCCCATTATATTTGGAGCATCATTTGTGACCTATTATATATGGAGCATTATATGGGGCGCATTATTCTGTATGGAGCTCTATGTGGTGACAATAATACTGTATGGAGCAATATATGGAGCTCATTATTCTATATGGAGGACTATGTGTTCCCATAATACTGTATGGATGACTATATTGTTTGTCTTTTGAGCTATTGTAGAATTTATAATAGCTATCATATCACTCATGTAATGTATGAAGTAAGTGAAATGTTTGGCATTGTACAATACCTTTATTTCTCTGCCGTATCTGTGCATCATAAATTTTGTTATGTGTTAAAGGGGCCCATTGAGACTCTTTCGCCCGGGGCCCATGAAAACCTGGAGCCGACCCTGCATCCTGGTATATGGCCCCATCTTGGTATTGGGCCCCCATCCTGGTATTTGGCCCAATCCTGGTATATGACCCTATCCTGGTATATGATCCCCATCCAGATATATGGCCCCCATCCTGGTATATGTCATCATCCTGATATTTTGCCTCATCCTGGTATATGGCCCCGATCCTGGTATATGTCCACATCCAGATATATGGCCCCCATGCTGGTACATGGCCTTCATCCTGGTATATGGCCTCATCCTGTTATGTGGCTCCCATCCTGGTATATGGCCCATATCCTGCTATATGCCACCATCCTGCTATACTGCCTCATTTTGGTGTATGTCCCCATCCTGGTATATTGCCTCATCATGGTATAAGGCCCCATCCTTGTATATTGTGTCATCCTGTTACATGGCCCCATCTTGGTATATGGCCCTATCCTGTTATACGGCCTCCTCCTTCTGTATGTCCCCATCCTGCTCTATGGCCTCATCCTGCTATATGGCCCCCATTCCTGGTATATGGCCTCATCCTGATGTATGTCCCCATCCTGGTATATAGTCTCATTCTTGTGTATGATCCCATCTTGGTATATGGCTCCCATCCTGTTATAGGCCTCCATCCTGGTATATGGCTCCCATCCTGTTATATGGCCCCTGTTCAGATACATGGCCTTATCTTGGTATATATCCCTATATCGCCCCATATATTCAATGCATACAAAAAAACAGAAAATGTTTCTACTTAACTTTCCGGTGCTCCCACTCAGCACTGTGTCTTATTCAGTGTATTAGGTAATCGGTAAGTGTTGATTGCAGCCTGTACTGTAGAGGCTGTGATCACTACTCCCCACCAATAGTCAGCACACCCCGGACCTCTGCTCCCTGCACCTCCTTCACCCACAGGCTCCTGTCATCGAATGCACTGACTGAGCAGTGTGCACGATGATAGGTGGAAAGTGGAGGCCACAGTATACATTGCTCCACAAATATGGCTGCGATCTCTTCCCACCGCTGTGATCTGGACAGCCCAGGTCGCAAATAAAGCAGTCGTAATACCAGAGATGCCGTAACTGTCCAACCATAGTCTCTTATGCCAAGGGGCTGCCGTATGAAAGGTTTGCAAGTGTTGTGTTCAGACACTTACACACCCCAAAATAAAAATGGTAGCCCTCAGTGGCTAAAGTAAAAATGAATAAATAAAAAATAATTAATGCTGTACATTTATTTTGCATTAAAAAGTTTATTATATAATCAATAATTATTAATGAAAAATAAAAAATTGCGGTATCTTCCCTTTAAAGGAGGACAAACACCCATCTCCCCAACCAGTCTACTTTTTACAAGCTCCAAAGACGGTCAGTTGTAAGCACAAGCAATAAATAACCGAAAACAATGAGTCCAGTTATGGACCTCCAATAAAAGGTTCAAATTTATTATGATGATCTAAAAAAGTAGATAGAACAGCAGCATAATAGTCACAGCCCCTACTGGGCAAGATGATAGGCAGACGCGTTTCAGACCTTCTGGTCTTTAATCATTGCAATCTACAGTGACCGATAGGTGGGTGTTATATAGTGCTTCCTGTCAGGAACACCAGATGTGGCTATGCCAATCTCAAAAGAAATCACATATGCCAATAAAAACTCAGTTAATATGTGAATAAAAAAACTCAGAACAGAGTAATAACTGCACAAAATGGATAGAAGAAAGCTTGAAAAGTAACCTAGATGAATGTAAATTTTACATATATATGTGTTATGTTTAGGTAGCTGAGGAGAAAAAGCAAAAACGGTAATACACCAGAGAGGCTGGAACCTATTGGATTGCAGTAACCTGAACTAACCACACAACTAGAGGTAGCCGTGGAGCGTTCCTACGTTGATCCTAGACGCCTTGTCACAGCCTTAGAGATAACTACACCTAAAGGCAGAAAGATGAAAGCTATCTGCCCCGGAGCAGATCCCCAAAGAACATAGGAAGCCCCCAAACATATAATGGCGGTTAGACAAGAAGATAGCATGGACACAGACAGAAAATAGAATGAGCAAACGTTGGGGCCCAATCTGTCTAGACAGAAAAGTACAGGAAAGAATTCTGACTGCAATCCAACAAAAACCCTAAAAAATACCAGCACTTCTGATTGCCAAAAAACCTGAGATCACACGATCTCTACCACCTAAATCAGATCTCTGGTGTAACAAAACAAAGCCGCAGCCACTGAAAAAAAACTGAAAAAACAGGAAAAAGCAAATGAACAAATAACAGTGGCTACAGATAAATTGAGAGGAGCACAGGCCCCAGAAGGGGACCCGGCTGACCTCCACAAAAGTGCAGAAAACTATGCAAAAAGCAAGCACAAAAAGAAAAGCAGAAAATATCTTATCTGAAAGCAGCAGGTGCAGGCAAGACTCCAGCAACTTCCAAATGAACCAGGAACCACAATTGAGACAAGAACAATTGATCACCAGCGACCATCACGGGAGGGAACCTCCCTTATATCAGTCCAGTCAGCGATCCCAGATTGCCATTCCTCGCTGAAAGGTTCAGTACTGTCTGTAACCACCAGAGGGAGCCTCTGCTCAGAAACCATCTCTAGCACATTCTCAACATATATGGGTTATTCATAGTGTTGAGCGATATTGCTCGATATCTAAAAATATCGTATCGAAATTGTATCGCCGATAGCACTAAATATCGTCGATATCCGATTTCGATACCGGAAGTCCAATGTAAGTCTATGGGAACAAAATATCGCAACTAAAAAAAACCTTTATTTCCTTGTAAACACTAAATATACACACATAGAATACATATATATATATATATATATACATGTCATTGTGACATATATATATATACATATATGTATAGTTTATACACTTCTACATAGTAAAATATCCTCTGATTCAATTGCCGGGTAAAGCCGGCTTCTGTGAAAAGACAGAAGCACCCGACATGAAATGACACTTGGTGTACATAGGGTTAACCATGTCTTTTCATGTCGTTTGCAATCTGATTTGCACAAACAATTACATCAGTCTATGTGTGCAAAATTTCACACCTGTAGGGGTTAATTAAAGGTGTAAATTCGTTGTAAAAAAAACGGACTTTTTTGCTACGAATTTACACCTTTAATTAACCCCTACAGGTGTGAAATTTTGCACACTTACACTCATGTAATTGTTTGTGCAAATCAGATATCAAACTACATGAAAAGACATGGTTAACTCTATGTAAACCAAGTGTCATTTCATGTCGGGTTCTGCATTTTCACAAAAGCCGGCAATTGAATTAGCGGCTATTATACTATGTAGAAGTGTATGAACTATAAATATAAATATATATATATGTGTCACAAATTCAATGACATGTATATATATATATGAGGTGTAAAATTGCTGAAAAAAAATGCGTGGGCTCCCGCCCTATTTTCGCAACCAGACAGACAAAGCCAGTGAGTGGGGGCAGATAATAATAGCCCAGAGAGGGACCATTATTTTTGGCCCCCCCCGGCTACTAACATCTGCCCCCAGACACCCCAGAAAGGGCAAATCTCTAATTATATTCGCCCTTTCTGGCACTTTGCCCGTCTATTCCCATTGCCCTGTAGCGGTGGCGAATGGGTTAATAAGGGGTTAAAATGACCTTGCAATTGAAAGGTCACTTTAAGCCAGGTTAATAATTGAGAGCTGTCAATCAGACAACTATCAATTATTAATCCTATTGTATGAAAGAAAAATCAAACACACACACACTTTAATAAAAAAGAAGTTTAATGAAATAATCACACAGTTTTTGACCATATTTTATTTACCTGCTAAAACCATTTCCTGTAATAAAAATAAAATAATAAAGCAAAATTATTCTTACCAATCCGATGTACAGTCAGGTCCCACGGTGTAATCCATCAGAAAGGGTTAATGTTTACTGCAGGGACCGCAGCTAATGCTGCAGCCTCACAGTAAACCCCCAAATGAATGAGTTCCTCTCCTGGCTGACAGGAGAGGAAGTGGAAAGCTTAATTGATTGCTTTCCACTTTCACTTCAGGTCAGCCAGGGACACAATCAGTGACGTCAGAGGGAACTGGTTAACAAAAATAGGGGATCCCCTCGAAAAAAAATGGCGTGGGGTCCCCCCTATTTTTGTTAACCAGCCAGATGAAGCAGACCGCTGAGGCCTGGTTTTTCAGGCTGTTAAGGAGCCAAGATCCATGGACCTTGCAAGCCTGATAATACCAGGCCACAGCAGTCTGCTTAGCTTGGCTGGTTAACAAAAATAGGGGATCCCCTCGAAAAAAAAAAAACGCGTAGGGGTCCCCCTATTTTTGTTAACCAGCCAAGTAAAATGCAGACTGCTGCGGCCTGGTATTAAAAGACTGTCAAGGCCCATGGATTTTGGCCCTCAGCAGCCTGATAATACCAGGCTACAGCAGCCCCACATTTGGCGCATCAAAAGATGTGCCAATTGTGGCACTTTACCCGGCTCTTCCCACTTGCCCTGTAGCGGTGGCAAGCGGGGTAATAAGAGGTTAATGTCACCGTTGATTGCACGGTGACAATAAGCCCGGTTAATAATGGAGAGGCGTCAATAAGACACCGATCCATTATTAATCCCAAAGTTATTAAATGCATAAAAAAAAGACAAAGCAAGAAAAAAGTCTTTTAATGAAATAAAAGAGACAACACAGTTTTCATTTCTTTTATTGTACTCTCATTCCTGCGACGCCATCGATCTCCTGTAAAAAAAAGAAAAAAAACAAACCAACAGTATACCACCTGTCCGACGCAGTCCATAGTAACGACTGTCCCACGACGATCCAGCTCTGCTACATCGCAATGACAGGCAGAGCCTGTCATCGCAATGCAGCACAGCTGATTACCTGCTTCCCCAGCGGTGACGTCATCGGACTGACTGCTTTACGGCCGGGATTACCCAGCAGTCACTGCAGTTATCGCGAGAAACTGCATGTGACCGCCGGGGAGAAGAGGATGGCGGCCATGAAGCAGTCCAGGACGTGACCGCCGGAGATCTTCTGCCAGGTAAGTACCGCTGACTCCTGACAGACCCGACCGACGGACACTGACAGTGACAGACCCGACCGACGGACACAGACAGTGACAGTGACAAATCCGATTCCGGTATTCGATAAGACGAAAATATCGAAACGAATTATCAAAAGGCCGATAGAGCTAATATCGGCCGATAGCCGATATTTGCATTATCGTATCGCTCAACACTAGTTATTCATAGTGATAGATTAGATCGTGTTTAATGTTCATTCCATGTGATGTTCTTGTCTGAAGTAAACATGTCCACCAGGACTCCCGATTACTGAGTTTCCTATGGTGGTCTCTTCCTCCATGCGGTTTGTGTACTGTACTCTTTCTATCCCTGTGAACTGTCGCCGTTGTGGTCAACTGAAGCTGAAGCAATATTAGCTGATATTAAAAAACACATTCAAATGGTCCATTCTTCTTTGAACGAATACTCAACATCTAAACAATTTGAGATTTCAGAAAAATCTATGAAAGATCAAATCTTCCATCTGGAAGAAAAAAAATCATGTCCATGAAAAACATAAGTTTGAGAGAGACCGGGAGGATTATAGTAAGAATTCAATTTAGTTGTGGAAATGCAACAAATATATTAAATATCCCTCCAAACCTATTCTCAAACATAATGGGTAGAATCGACACTCAAACAAAAAAAATCTTTTTTTAAAAAATCAGCTTCACCGATACCGACTCTTCTATGGACAGTTCAGATTTTAATACTTCCGGAGATGTCTCCGATTCCTCATCAGATTACTCACTCCCTAGTGCAACTAGACATAATGCAGTTCATAACAAAAATAGCTCTAGTGGGCATTATACTAGTCATGAGTCAAAAACACAAAAGAAACAAGCAGGAAACACAAGAGAAATCGGCATACCAGAAAATCGACTGAGGACATTCTAACATTACCAGTGGTGATTCTTTACAGTTATATACGGAATGAATCTGAAATACAACTTTTGTCTAAAGGTCTTTCTTTCTCTCCCACAAATTAATTTGACATACTGTATACAGAACAAAACTAGACGTTAACAAATTTGCAAGGGCTCTTACTTTGCATTGTCATTTCCCTGATGGTACACAGCTTCCTGCTGAGAATGCAGACCAACAAGAGGTGTCGATTCCACCTCTGTGATTATTTCTAATATTCAGTTTTGAGGAGCAATGTTCTATTAGTAATTTACAACATCTAGCAAGTGAATCTCTTAAAGGCACAGTAAATTTAAATACATCATTCATAACCAATAGTGTTGAGCGATACTGCTCGATATCTAAAAATATCGTATCGAAATGGTATCGCCGATATCACTAAATATCGTCGATATCCGATTCCGATACCGGAAGTCCCATGTAAGTCTATGGGAACAAAATATTGCAACTAAAAAAAACCTTTATTTCCTTGTAAACACTAAATATACACACATAGAATACATATATATATATATATATATATATATATATATACATGTCATTGTGACATATATATATACATATATGTATAGTTTATACACTTCTACATAGTAAAATATCCTCTGATTCAATTGCCGGGTAAAGCCGGCTTCTGTGAAAAGACAGAAGCACCCGACATGAAATGACACTTGGTGTACATAGGGTTAACCATGTCTTTTCATGTCCTTTGCTATCTGATTTGCACAAACAATTACATCAGTCTATGTGTGCAAAATTTCACACCTGTAGGGGTTAATTAAAGGTGTAAATTCGTTGTAAAAAAACTGACTTTTTTGCTACGAATTTACACCTTTAATTAACCCTTACAGGTGTGAAATTTTTCACACATAGACTGATGTAATTGTTTGTGCAAATCAGATAGCAAAGGACATGAAAAGACATGGTTAACCCTATGTACACCAAGTGTCATTTCATGTCGGGTTCTGCATTTTCACAAAAGCCTGCAATTGAATTAGCGGCTATTATACTATGTAGAAGTGTATGAACTATAAATATAAATATATATATATATGTGTCACAAATTCAATGACATGTATATATATATTATATATATATATATATATTATATATGAGGTGTAAAATTGTTTAAAAAAAATGCGTGGGCTCCCGCCCTATTTTCGCAACCAGACAGACAAAGCCAGCGAATGGGGGCAGATAATAATAGCCCAGAGAGGGACCATTATTTTTGCCCCCCCCTGGCTACTAACATCTGCCCCCAGACACCCCAGAAAAGTCAAATCTATAATTAGATTCGCCCTTTCTGGCACTTTGCCCGTCTATTCCCATTGCCCTGTAGTGGTGGCGAATGGGTTAATATGGGGTTAAAGCCACATTGCAATTGAAAGGTGACCTTAAGCCAGGTTAATAATTGAGAGCTGTCAATTAGACAACTATCAATTATTAATCCTATTGCATGAAATAAAAATAAAACACACACACTTTAATTAAAAATCATTTTAATGAAATAAAGACACATGTTTTTGACCATCTTTTATTTGACTGCAAAAACCATTTCCTGTAATAAAAATAAAATAAAAAAGCAAAATTATTCTTACCTATCCCATGCACAGTCAGGTCCCACGGTAAATCCTTCAGAAAGGGTTAATGTTTACTGCAGGGACCGCAGCTAATGCTGCAGCCTCACAGTAAACCCCCAAATGAATGAGTTCCTCTCCTGGCTGACAGGAGAGGAAGTGGAAAGCTTAATTGATTGCTTTCCACTTTCACTTCAGGTCAGCCAGGGACACAATCAGTGACGTCAGAGGGAACTGATTAACAAAAATAGGGGTTCCCTTCGAATAAAAAATGGCGTGGGGTCCCCCCTATTTTTGTTAACCAGCCAGATGAAGCAGACCGCTGAGGCCTGGATTTTCAGGCTGTTAAGGAGCCAAGATCCATGGACCTTGCCAGCCTGATAATACCAGGCCACAGCAGTCTGCATATCTTGGCTGATTAACAAAAATAGGGGATCCCCTCGAAAAAAATTGGCGTGGGGTCCCCCCTATTTTTGTTAACCAGCCAGATGAAGCAGACCGCTGAGGCCTGGTTTTTCAGGCTGGTAAGGATCCAATATCCATGGACCTTGCAAGCCTGATAATACCAGGCCACAGCAGTCTGCTTAGCTTGGCTGGTTAACAAAAATAGGGGATCCCCTCGAAAAAAAAACGGCGTAGGGGTCCCCCTATTTTTGTTAACCAGCCAAGTAAAATGCAGACTGCTGCGGCCTGGTATTAAAAGACTGTCAAGGCCCATGGATTTTGGCCCTCAACAGCCTGATAATACCAGGCTACAGCAGCCCCACATTTGGCGCATCAAAAGATGTGCCAATTGTGGCACTTTACCCGGCTCTTCCCACTGCCCTGTAGCGGTGGCAAGTGGGGTAATAAGGGGTTAATGTCACCGTTGATTGCACGGTGACAATAAGCCCGGTTAATAATGGAGAGGTGTCAATAAGACACCGATCCATTATTAATCCCAAAGTTATTAAATGCATAAAAAAAAAGACAAAGCAAGAAAAAAGTATTTTAATGAAATAAAAGAGACAACACAGTTTTCATTTCTTTTATTACACTCTCATTCCTGCGACGCCATCGTTCTCCTGTAAAAAAAGAAAAAAAAACATACCAACAGTATACCACCTGTCCGACGCAGTCCATAGTAACGACTGTCCCACGACGATCCAGCTCTGCTACATCGCAATGACAGAGCCTGTCATCGCGACGCAGCACAGCTGATTACCTGCTTCCCCGGCGGTGACGTCATCGGACTGACTGCTTTACGGCCGGGATTACCCAGCAGTCACTGCAGTTATCGCGAGAAACTGCATGTGACCGCCGGGGAAAGATGATGGCGGCCATGAAGCAGTCCAGGCCGTGACCGCCAGAGATCTTCTGCCAGGTAAGTGCCGCTGACTCCTGACAGACCCGACCGACGGACACTGACAGTGACAGACCCGACCGACGGACACTGACAGTGACAGTGACAATCCCGATTCCGGTATCCGATATGACGAAAATATCGGTATTCGGAATCGAAAGGCCGATACAGCTAATATCGGCCGATATCCGATATTTGCAGTATCGTATCGCTCAACACTAATAACCAACAAAAAATCATTTCTTCTACCCTATACAATCTTGTCCGCCTATTTTGGATAATTTTCAAGCTATGATAGAAGAAGAGCTACATCTACTTAAAGGCAGAACCAATAATCATAGTTATCTATATATTATTAGATGAAAAACTATCCTTGAAAATACTTTTCTCAAATAAAGATCTTCTAATCTACCAAGCGAATAAGGGTTGAGCAGTCGTCTTACTTAATGCTGAACTCTTATGAAAAATTGAATTTGCAGGGTATTAACATGGGAGCCATAATGGATAAATTATAACAAGACCTCATAGGTATACATCCGATCGTTCCTATTTTCCACTTCTTTCTTAAAATCCACAATTTCTTATTCAATGGAACATTTTTCTTGTAAAGATGGGAAGCATCGATGGGGCAGTAAATTCACCCTTAGTAGCAAACTTTTATATGGCAATTTTGGAAGAATTGTTTGTTTTTTTGTCCACCTCCGACTTCCACTCCTATATCAGGTGGTATGTGTAGCGCCCGCGTCTCTGCCTGCAGTCCCTCTCTCCCTGCACAGACATCAGTGTACTCACCACCACAGTCCCTGTCATGCTCCTCCTGGGTCTGATTCTGTCCGGGGTGCGTCCCCTGCAGTGTGCTTAGGGCCCACGCGTGCACACACTTCCTCTTTCTTAAACGAGCCGAGCGCGTTCCTCTAAAGTATCCCCAGCCAATAGCTATTTAAAGCACCTCCTCCAACATGGAGGTGCCTGCGCAATGTTGTGAGTTTGTTTTGCTTGCTCTCTTGTGACTTCTCAGAGAATCTTGCTTATCTGCAGTTTGAACAGCGGCTTTGTTATGTTTCGGTAGCTGAGGAGAGCAGGCAAAAACGGCAATACACCAGAGAGGTTGGAATCTATTGGATTGCAGTACCCTGACTAACCACCACAACTAAAGGCAGCCGTGGAGCATTCCTACGTTGGTCCTAGACGCCTCGTCACAGCCTGAGAGATTAACTACACCTAAAGATAGAAAGAGGAAAGCTATCTGCCCCGGAGCAGATCCCCAAAGAACATAGGAAGCCCCCAAACATGTAATGGCGGTTAGACAAGAGGAAATACAGACACAGACAGAAAATAGTATGAGCAAACGCTGGGGCCCAATCTGCCTAGACAGAAAAGGATAGAAAGGATACTCACTGCAATCCAAAAGAAACCTAAAAAATGCCAACGCTACTGATTGCAAAAACACCTGAGATCACACGACCTCTACCACCTAAATCAGTTCTCTGGTGTAACAAAACTAAGCCGCAGCCACTGAAAAAAATGGAAAAGGCAAATGAACAAATAACAATGGCTCCAGAGGAACTGAGAGGAGCCCAAGCCCCCCGGGGGGGGAACCTGGCTAACCTCACAGAAATGCAGAGAAATATGCAAATGGTAAGCAAAAAAACAAAAACAGAAAATATCTTATCTGAAAGCAGAAGAAGAGGCAAGACTCAGCAAGCTTCCAAGTGAACCAGGAACCACAGTTGAGACAAGAACAATTGATCACCGGCAACCATGATGGGAGGGAACCTCCCTTATATCAAGCCAGTCTGTGAATCCTGATTGCCAATCCTCATTGAATGGTTCAGTACTGTTTGTAACCACCAGAGGGAGCTTCTGCTCAGAATTCATTTCCAAAACATTCACAACAGGCTTAGCGCTCGTCAAGCAATGTGGTCTTTGTTCTTCGCTCGCTTCAACTTCCCTTTCCATTTTTAGCCGGCTGATAAAAACGTTAAGGCGGACGCTCTCTTCGGGTCCTTACAGGCCTCCAATGAGGAGGAGGAGTTTAAACACATCATTGAGCCCTCCAAAATAATCACGGTCGCTCAGCTGGACTTATCTCATCTTCCCTTTTGTAATACTTACGTGGCAGAACCTGACAGGAAGTGGGTTCTCCTCGGGGGTCATTCATCTAAGGTGGCTGGCCATGCCGGCAGAATAAGACAACTCTCCTTATCTCTCGACAGTATTGATGGCTAACCCTGCTCAAAGATATTGCGAATTTCATCTCTGCTTACCCCTCGTGTGTCCAAAATAAGACTCCCAAAAAGCATCCGACCGGTCGGTTGCTTCCCTTGCCTGTGTTGTCTCCTCCCTGGCATCATATCTCCATGGATTTCATCACTGATCTGACAGTGTCGACTGGGAGTACTGTTATCTGGGTGGTGGTGATCGTTTCTTCAAGATGGCTCACTTCATCCCACTATACCTAATATTTTATGTACTGCTGTTTGTATTGCTGCTGTAATACTGTAATTTCCCCCCGGGATCAATAAAGTGTGTCGTATCGTATCCGGTCTTCCATCTGCACCAGTACTGGCAAAAGAATTTAATCTTCAGATTTTTTGCCTCCATGGTCTACCGATTCACATAGTCTCCGATAGAGGTGTTCAGTTTACCTCTCGCTTCTGGAGGGCCATCTGTAAGCTACTGTAAATTACTTTTGGATTTTTCATCTTCCTACCATCCTCAGTCCAATGGCCAAGTTAAACAAGTCAATCAGATCCTAATTTTCTCCAGCACTTTGTTAATGCTCACGACAGTGACTAGGCAGAGCTCCTGCCTTGGGTGGAATTCTCTTACAATAACCAAGTGAGCAAGTCTTCTGCCAAATCTCTCCAATATTCCTGCTGCCAAACTTTTATGAAATCTGGGAGGACACCAAAGCATCCTTAGTGAAATCCTCCAAGCTGATGAAAAGACATGCAGATAAGAGATGTCTGGATTCACCTCTTTTTCATACTGGAGATAAGGTCTGGCTATCATCTAAGTATATCCATCTCAAGATAGCATCCTATAACTTGGGTCTTTGCTTTGTCGGTCCCTTCGAGGTGTTGAAACAAGGCAATCCAGTAGCCTACAAACTCAAACTCCCAGCCTCCTTGCAAATCCCCAATTCCTTCCATGTGTCTTTTCTTAAACCTGCTGTCCTCAGTTCTTTCATCAAGGTTCCTAGTACCACTCCAGCTTCTGTCAGCACTGAGGACGCTTTTGAGGTAGAGAACATTTTTGCCATGAAGAGGGTAAGAGGAAAGACCTTCTTTCTAGTGGATTGAAAGGGGTTTGGTCCTGAGTAGTGTTGAGCGATACGATACTGCAAATATCGGATATCGGCCGATATTAGCTGTATCGGCCTTTCGATTCCGAATACCGATATTTTCGTCATATCGGATACCGGAATCGGGATTGTCACTGTCACTGTCAGTGTCCGTCGGTCGAGTCTGTCACTGTCAGTGTCCGTCGGTCGGGTCTGTCAGGAGTCAGCGGCACTTACCTGGCAGAAGATCTCCGGCGGTCACGGCCTGGACTGCTTCATGGCCGCCATCATCTTTCCCCGGCGGTCACATGCAGTTTCTCGTGATAACTGCAGTGACTGCTGGGTAATCCCAGCCGTAAAGCAGTCAGTCCGATGACGTCACCGCCGGGGAAGCAGGTAATCAGCTGTGCTGCGTCGCGATGACAGGCTCTGCCTGTCATTGCGATGTAGCAGAGCTGGATCGTCGTGGGACAGTGTTACTATGGACTGCGTCGGACAGGTGGTATACTGTTGGTTTGTTTTTTTTCTTTTTTTTACAGGAGATCGATGGCGTCGCAGGAATGAGAGTACAATAAAAGAAATGAAAACTGTGTTGTCTCTTTTATTTCATTAAAAGACTTTTTTCTTGCTTTGTCTTTTTTTTATGCATTTAATAACTTTGGGATTAATAATGGATCGGTGTCTTATTGACGCCTCTCCATTATTAACCGGGCTTATTGTCACCGTGCAATCAACGGTGACATTAACCTCTTATTACCCCGCTTGCCACCGCTACAGGGCAAGTGGGAAGAGCCGGGTAAAGTGCCACAATTGGCACATCTTTTGATGCGCCAAATGTGGGGCTGCTGTAGCCTGGTATTATCAGGCTGCTGAGGGCCAAAATCCATGGGTCTTGACAGTATTTTAATACCAGGCCGCAGCAGTCTGCATTTTACTTGGCTGGTTAACAAAAATAGGGGGACCCCTACGCCGTTTTTTTTTTCGAGGGGATCCCCTATTTTTGTTAACCAGCCAAGCTAAGCAGACTGCTGTGGCCTGGTATTATCAGGCTTGCAAGGTCCATGGATATTGGATCCTTACCAGCCTGAAAAACCAGGCCTCAGCGGTCTGCTTCATCTGGCTGGTTAACAAAAATAGGGGGGACCCCACGCCATTTTTTTTCGAGGGGATCCCCTATTTTTGTTAATCAGCCAAGATATGCAGACTGCTGTGGCCTGGTATTATCAGGCTGGCAAGGTCCATGGATCTTGGCTCCTTAACAGCCTGAAAATCCAGGCCTCAGCGGTCTGCTTCATCTGGCTGGTTAACAAAAATAGGGGGGACCCCACGCCATTTTTTTTCGAGGGGATCCCCTATTTTTGTTAACCAGTTCCCTCTGACGTCACTGATTGTGTCCCTGGCTGACCTGAAGTGAAAGTGGAAAGCAATCAATTAAGCTTTCCACTTCCTCTCCTGTCAGCCAGGAGAGGAACTCATTCATTTGGTTTGTTTTTTTCCTTTTTTTTACAGGAGATCGATGGCGTCGCAGGAATGAGAGTGTAATAAAAGAAATGAAAACTGTGTTGTCTTTTTTATTTCATTAAAATACTTTTTTCTTGCTTTGTCTTTTTTTTTATGCATTTAATAACTTTGGGATTAATAATGGATCGGTGTCTTATTGACACCTCTCCATTATTAACCGGGCTTATTGTCACCGTGCAATCAACGGTGACATTAACCCCTTATTACCCCACTTGCCACCGCTACAGGGCAGTGGGAAGAGCCGGGTAAAGTGCCACAATTGGCACATCTTTTGATGCGCCAAATGTGGGGCTGCTGTAGCCTGGTATTATCAGGCTGTTGAGGGCCAAAATCCATGGGCCTTGACAGTCTTTTAATACCAGGCCGCAGCAGTCTGCATTTTACTTGGCTGGTTAACAAAAATAGGGGGACCCCTACGCCGTTTTTTTTTCGAGGGGATCCCCTATTTTTGTTAACCAGCCAAGCTAAGCAGACTGCTGTGGCCTGGTATTATCAGGCTTGCAAGGTCCATGGATATTGGATCCTTACCAGCCTGAAAAACCAGGCCTCAGCGGTCTGCTTCATCTGGCTGGTTAACAAAAATAGGGGGGACCCCACGCCAATTTTTTTCGAGGGGATCCCCTATTTTTGTTAATCAGCCAAGATATGCAGACTGCTGTGGCCTGGTATTATCAGGCTGGCAAGGTCCATGGATCTTGGCTCCTTAACAGCCTGAAAAATCCAGGCCTCAGCGGTCTGCTTCATCTGGCTGGTTAACAAAAATAGGGGGGACCCCACGCCATTTTTTTCGAGGGGATCCCTATTTTTGTTAATCAGCCAAGATATGCAGACTGCTGTGGCCTGGTATTATCAGGCTGGCAAGGTCCATGGATCTTGGCTCCTTAACAGCCTGAAAATCCAGGCCTCAGCGGTATGCTTCATCTGGCTGGTTAACAAAAATAGGGGGACCCCGACGTCATTTTTTATTCGAAGGGAACCCCTATTTTTGTTAATCAGTTCCCTCTGACGTCACTGATTGTGTCCCTGGCTGACCTGAAGTGAAAGTGGAAAGCAATCAATTAAGCTTTCCACTTCCTCTCCTGTCAGCCAGGAGAGGAACTCATTCATTTGGGGGTTTACTGTGAGGCTGCAGCATTAGCTGCGGTCCCTGCAGTAAACATTAACCCTTTCTGAAGGATTACACCGTGGGACCTGACTGTGCATGGGATAGGTAAGAATAATTTTGCTTTTTTATTTTATTTTTATTACAGGAAATGGTTTTTGCAGTCAAATAAAAGATGGTCAAAAACATGTGTCTTTATTTCATTAAAATGATTTTTAATTAAAGTGTGTGTGTTTTTATTTTTATTTCATGCAATAGGATTAATAATTGATAGTTGTCTAATTGACAGCTCTCAATTATTAACCTGGCTTAAGGTCACCTTTCAATTGCAATGTGGCTTTAACCCCATATTAACCCATTCGCCACCGCTACAGGGCAATGGGAATAGACGGGCAAAGTGCCAGAAAGGGCGAATCTAATTATAGATTTGTCTTTTCTGGGGTGTCTGGGGCAGATGTTAGTAGCCAGGGGGGGCCAAAAATAATGGTCCCTCTCTGGGCTATTATTATCTGCCCCCATTCGCTGGCTTTGTCTGTCTGGTTGCGAAAATAGGGCGGGAGCCCACGCATTTTTTTTAAACAATTTTACACCTCATATATATATATATATATATACATGTCATTGAATTTGTGACACATATATATATATTTATATTGATAGTTCATACACTTCTACATAGTATAATAGCCGCTAATTCAATTGCAGGCTTTTGTGAAAATGCAGAACCCGACATGAAATGACACTTGGTGTACATAGGGTTAACCATGTCTTTTCATGTCCTTTGCTATCTGATTTGCACAAACAATTACATCAGTCTATGTGTGCAAAATTTCACACCTGTAGGGGTTAATTAAAGGTGTAATATCGTAGCAAAAAAGTCCGTTTTTTTTACAACGAATTTACACCTTTAATTAACCCCTACAGGTGTGAAATTTTGCACACATAGACTGATGTAATTGTTTGTGCAAATCAGATAGCAAAGGACATGAAAAGACATGGTTAACCCTATGTACACCAAGTGTCATTTCATGTCGGGTGCTTCTGTCTTTTCACAGAAGCCGGCTTTACCCGGCAATTGAATCAGAGGATATTTTACTATGTAGAAGTGTATAAACTATACATATATGTATATATATATGTCACAATGACATGTATATATATATATATATATATATATATATGTATTCTATGTGTGTATATTTAGTGTTTACAAGGAAATAAAGGTTTTTTTTAGTTGCGATATTTTGTTCCCATAGACTTACATGGGACTTCCGGTATCGGAATCGGATATCGACGATATTTAGTGATATCGGCGATACCATTTCGATACGATATTTTTAGATATCGAGCAGTATCGCTCAACACTAGTCCTGAGGAGAGGTCCTGGGAGACAAGGGACAACATCCATGCCCCTCTCCTCCTAGAGAAATTTCTGTCAGGTTTGAAAAAAAGGAGGCATAAGGGGGTACTGTAGTGTCTGTGTCCCTGCCTGCAGTCCCTCTCTCCCTGCAGAGACAGCGTACTCACCACTGCGGCCCCTGTCCTGTTCCTTCTGGGTCTAGTGCTGTCCAGGATGCGTGCATCACACTCACGTCCCCAGGCCCTGTGCTTAGGTCGCTGTTTCTTAAAGGGGCCATATGCTTTCCTCTAAAGTGTCCCAAACCAATAGCTGGAGGACACTTGCTATTTAAAGCACCTCCTCCAGCATGGAGGTGCCTGTGCAATGTTGTGAGTTTGCTTTGCTAACACTCTTGTGAGTTCTCAGGTTCCAGTGCTTGTATCTCAGCCTGCTGCACCACCAGTGCTCACCTCAATGGCAGATGGTCCAGTTGCACCCGCCAGTGCTCACCTCAACAGCAACCGGTCCCGCTGCACCCGCCGTGCACATCTCTCTGTCTGCCTGTCCTGTCTGCACCTGCAGTTGCTGTCATCTTACTCTGCCTGCTTGCTTTTGTTGGACATTCCCTTGGGCTGCCCCAGCTACCAATTCCTAGGGGTCAGCTGCCATTTACCCAAGGTCAGTCCTGGAGTAGCACCTTGATCACCTTACTTGTCTCTCCACAGATCTCGGTGTCAATAGCTGCTGCACATCTAGTGTCAGATTGAGTGAGGCTCCTAGTCACACACCTCCAGGTCTTCCTTGGCCTTCAGCACAATGGTTTCACCACCCAGTACATTACAGTATGGATGCTATATTGATGATTTCTTCCTGATATGGGAGGGAACTGAAGAGGCAGCCAAGAAAAAAGTTCAATATTTCAATAACAACAACAAGAATTTTCAATTTACATTGAACATACAAAAAACCAAATATATATATGGCTACCAGTATCACATTATAAGTGCACCTACTGTATATATTGCAACGACTCATATTCACATATGTTATAAGGAGGACTTAGAGTCTGAATAGGCTAAAAGAATATCAACGTTTATTGATTGCAAAAGAAAAAATCTCATAAAATATATCAATACATAATTATAGGTACAATTGTGATGTAATCCCAAGGTAAAATATTTCTACCAAGGAACAGATCAGGACATGATAAGATACGTGCAATGAAAACATTTTCTATCTATGGATTACATGAATTATTGACATCAGATTAATCATGTGTCTCCCTTTGAAACTACATGATTTTTCATTGAACGTATCTTACTTATCATGTCCTGATCTGTTCCTTGGTCGAAACATTTTAAACATTTTATCTTGGTATTACATCTCAACTGTACCTAAAATTATGTATTGATATATTTTGTGATTTTTTTTGGTTTCGTAACCAATAAACTTTGATATTCTTTTAACCTATTCAGACTCTAAGTCCTCCTTATAACAAGCAAAAAACCTAAATAGATTTTCTAGATATTTCTCTCATTTTTTTTGCCCTAAAGGAGTACACATAATTCCAGCACTTCCACCAACCTGACATTATACGCTACATCCTGCCACCCTAAAAAGACAATAAAGAATATACCCCATGGTGAACTCAAATGCACCAAGAGAAATACTACACCTAATGCAAATTTCCTTGAAGAAATGTTGAAAGTTAAAACAGATTACAAAGTCGCAAATATTCTAATTAGATGCTAAAAAGACCCATGAATATAGTACATTACACAGACAGACCTGAGTTGCTCAAAGAAAAAAAACATTAATTCTAATTTAAACAGGCAACCAATTACATTTGTATCACAATACAGTTCCCAATTTTCAGAAATCAAAAGACCATAATAAAGTACATACAAGATAATAAATTAAAAACTATTCTCGCGCATGTTTTACAGTCAAAAAGAGCTCCTACTCTGGGTAACTTATTATCAACAAGTTTATATCTGAATAATAACAACATGCAAAAACGTACTTGGTTACATACTATTGGGTTCTTTAAATGCGGCCATAATATCTGCACATGTTGCAGATACGTAGTGAATACCACTTAGTTTAAGTCTACATCTACTAACAAAAAGTATAAAAAGTATAATATCAAAAATTTTATTTATTGCAACTAGAGTTGAACGAAACAGGTCGGTCAGATTCAAAAGTCGCCGATTTTAGCCAAAGTCTGGTTTCGCTGTCTGAAACCCGACCACAGCGCGCAGTCGGCCGAGCGGTCGTCGACCCGAGCGCCCAAGTCGGATTTCCCCGACTGCTTGCAGGCACCTTTTTTTCACCAATGAGCAAGGACGTACACTGTGGGCAACGACATGACATGGGCAGCGATGCCGCGTGGCTTTGAGCAGTGCAGGATTCAAATCCCCCGCCAAAGCCGCGCCGGCACCGCTCAATGGCTGAGCCGCCTGCCGGCTGTGCCAATGAGCGGTGCCACACCGCTTTGACGGGGATTTTAAATCCCGTGCCGCTCATTGGCTGAGCCGGTGGGCGACTCAGCCAATGAGAGGTGCCAGCTTTGGCGGGGGATTTGAATCCCATGCTGCTCAAAGCCGCGCGGCACCGCTCCTTGGCTGAGCCGCCCGCCGGCTCTGAAAATGGGCACTGTAGGTGTGTTTACTGTCCTCCACTCCCTGCCGACTTTTATTCCCCATTGACTTGCATTGGGGTCGGATTTTCAACTCCGACCCGACCATTTCCGCTAGTCGGCCGACTTCGTTCGACCCGACCTTTGAGAAAGTCGGGTTTCATGAAACCTGATTCGACCCGAAAAAAGGGAAAGTCGCTCATCTCTAATTGCAACTCATCCTATATTGTTTACTTACTTACCCAGTGGCGTAGCGTGGGGGGGCGGGGGGGGCGGTCCGCCCCAGGCGGCACGTGTGTGTTGGGGCGGCACCCTTTCCTTTCCCTCCGTCTCTACAGCATTAGCCTCACAGCAGCTAGCAATGACGCTGCTATTGCTGTAGTCTTCTGTGCCCACAGGACCTGTGATAAGGTCACAGGAGGGGAGGAGTCAGGGGTCAGATGATCAGTGTCCTCCAGTGCTATTGCTGTAGTCTTCTGTGCCCACAGGACCTGTGATGAGGTCACAGGAGGGGAGGAGTCAGGGGTCAGATGATCAGTGTCCTCCTTGTGTGCAAGACTCTGCTGTGATGTTGTCATGGTGCTGGATTAGGGTAAGTTTGTGTGTGTGTGTGGGGTCGGGACTCGGGTTTACAGTGTGGATGTAGCAGAGTCGTGTGTATGAGGTGTACAGAGCGGAGCCGTGTGTGTACGAGGTGTACGGAGCAAAGCCGTGTGTGTACGAGGTGTACGGAGCGGAGCCGTGTGTGTACGAGGTGTACGGAGTAAAGCCGTGTGTGTGTACGAGGTGTATGGAGCGGAGGTGTACGGAGCGGAGCCGTGTGTGTACGAGGTGTACGGAGCAAAGCCGTGTGTGTACGAGGTGTACGGAGCGGAGGTGTACGGAGCGGAGCCATGTGTGTACGAGGTGTACGGAGCAAAGCCGTGTGTGTACGAGGTGTACGGAGCAAAGCCGTGTGTGTACGAGGTGTACGGAGCAAAGCCGTGTGTGTACGAGGTGTACGGAGCGGAGCCTTGTGCGTGTGAGGTGTGTGGAGCGGAGCCGTGTGTGTGCAGGGCCACAAAGAGCGGAGCCGCGCATGTACAAGAGGTCCTGTTACTTGCGGGATCTGTGTGCTTGGGGGCTGCAGGGGGGAAGGAGGGGTGCCATTATGTGTATGGGTCTGCGTGGGGACGGAGCGAATGCTGTTATCTGTGTAGGGTTGGGTCCCTGTCCCGCTGTCCTGGCCGGGAGGTTTACTTTCCCGCATTAGAATCGTACATGCGGAACCCGGGGACCTCCCACACGTTCTGGCAGCCACATGTCACGTAACACCGGAGGTGACGTGCTGTAAGTCAGCTGAACGCTGGAAATGACCGCTGACCTCATTTCCGGAGGTCAGCTTACAGCAGCAGGTACTGTAACTCGTTCTTGGGAGAGTCTTCAGAACGGCGACGCATCAAGCCACTGGATCTGTTGGAGTGAGAGCCGGGTATTGTACGGACCGCTGCATACAATACCCGACTCTCACTGAGCGAGACAAGCAGGATGTGGGGATCTCAACATGGGATCTGTTCAACAGATGAAGAGATCCCCAGATCCTGCCTGTCTCGCTCAGTGAGAGCCGGGTATTGAATGGAGCGCCTCATAGCTGGTGAGATCCCCACATCCTGGGGAAATGAGGTCAGCGATGGAACGTGACTTGTGGCTGCCAGAATGTGTGGGAGGTCCCCGGGGTTTCCGTATGTACGATTCTAATGCGGAAAGTAAACCGCCTGGCCGGGACAGCGGACAGGGTCCCGAAATCGGGACTGTCCCTCTGAAACCGGGACGGTTGAGAGGTATGTGTTTATAATTATTGTTTATGAAACAGTGTGATCAGCATTGCTAAGTGGGTGTGGTCATGGCGTGGATATGGGTGTGACCAGTGAAATGGGTGTGGCTAGGGGGTGTGGCCTAAAATTTGCCGCCCCGGGCGCCACAAACAGTTGCTACGCCACTGTACTTACCTGCTTGGCCTGCAATGTTCACAGGTCCGTTAAAGACAAGAGTCAGAAGACATCTATCAATGCCGCTGACAAATTAAATTTTAAATTCCCTGCAGCTTCTAAATGCTTTCAGTTCACCACAATGACGAAACTTCACAGTGCAGAGGTACAGGGATAGAAGCAAAACACAAACCGCATAGAGGAGGAGACCACCATAGGAAACTCCTTAATCGGGAGTCCTGGTGGATAAATTTACTTCAAACTAGAACACCACATGGAATGAGCATGAAATACAATCTAAACTATCACTATTAATAACTAGAAATGGTCGGACCTCTGGTTGTTCGGGTGAGGCAGATTTGGCTGAACATTTAAAATAAAGTTCGGGTTTGGGTACTAGAACAGTACCCGGCCCTATTTAATTGAATGGGGGGCCGAACATTCAGTGTTTGCCAGGCTGTCATGTGCATGACAGCCTGGCAAGCACTGATTCTAATCAGAAGCAGTGTTTGCCACGCTGTCAAATGACAGCGTTAGCCTGCAGTTGTGATCAAAGGTAAAAAGTTTACCTCCAGTTACTGGCGTTGACTGATGGGACTACTGCTCCCATCAGCCTACACCTGCTGCCGCTAATAACAGTGAGAGCAGATGGTGGCTGATTGGCATAATCATCAGCCGGCGCCTGCCTCTAAATATATAATTTAAAAAAAGACATGGGTTCTCCTGCATTTTTGATAACCAGCCAGGCAAAACAACTATAAATAATTTAAAAAAACACTGTGGGGTCCCCTCCATTTTTGACAACCACCCACGCTAAAGCAGACAGCTAGGGGTTGGTATTCTCAGGCTGGTAAGGGACTATGGATATTGGCCTTTCCAGCCTAAAATAGCAGTCCGCAGCCACCCAGAAAAGGCGCATATATTAGATGCGCCAATTCTGGCACTTTGCCCGGCTATTCCCACTTGCCCTGTGGCAAGTGGCGTTCATATTTGTGGGGTTGATGTCACCTTTGTATTATATGGTGACATTAAGCCCACGGCTTAGTAATGGAGAAGTGTATATACAGCTCAGGCAAAAATTAAGAGAGCACTTTCAAATGTTCAGTTTGTCTGATTTTTTTCTTTATAGGTAGATTTTTGATTAAAATGTAAATTGTTTTTTTAGTCTATACACTCCTGACAACATGTCTCCTAATTTCCAAGCACTAAATTTTGTATTTTTTTCTGACAAAAAAAATGGTCAAAATTTAAAAAAAAAACAGTGCTTTCAGACCTCAAATAATGCAAAGAAAACAAGTTCATAATCATTTAGAAACAACAATACTAATGTTTTAACTCAGTAAGAGTTCTGAAATCAATATTTTGTGGAATAACCATGATTTTTAAAAACAGCTTTCATGCATCTTGGCATGCTTTCCACCAGTCTTTTCACACTGCTTCTGGTGCAAAAATTTAAGCAGTTCTTCTTTGTTTGATGGCTTGTGACTATCCATCATCCTCTTGATTACATTCCAGAGGTTTTCAATGGGGTTCAGGTCTGGAAAATGGGCTGCCCATGACAGGGTTTGATGTGGTGGTCTAATTTTTGCCAGAGCTGTAAGACACCTCTCCATTACTAATCCTATAGTTGTATGGTAAATAAAGACACCTCCAAAATAAAAGTCCTTTATTTGAAATAAAAAAACCTACACTTTTACTTTTTTCATTTAAAGATAACACACAGTTATACATGCAAATGACATCGCAAGAAACACATGGTGTTTGGGGGCCAAACCTAAACAGTAACCAGGACTTCCTGGTGAAGTCCGTTTTTGGTGTCAGTCCCCGAACAGTAGGTGTTCAGTACGGACGCCAAACATTACTGTTCAGGTTTGCATATCTCTAATAATAATACACATATATATACACTGCTCAAAAAATAAAGGGAACACTCAAACACATCCTATATCTGAATGAATGAAATATTCTCATTGAATACTTTGTTCTGTACAAAGTTGAATGTGCTGACAACAAAATCACACAAAAATCATCAATGGAAATCAAATTTATTAACCAATGGAGGTCTGTATTTGGAGTCACACACAAAATTAAAGTGGAATGTAATGTCCTCAAAATGATGCTCAGCAGTGTGTGTGGCCTCCACGTGCTTGTATGACCTTCTTATGGCTGTATGACCTCCCTACAATGCCTGGATATGCTCCTGATGAGGCGGCGGATGGTCTCCTGAGGGATCTCCTCCCAGATCTGGACTAAAGAATCTGCCAACTCCTGGACAGTCTATGGTGCAACGTGACGTTGGTGGATGGAGTGAGACATGATGGATGTCCCAGATGTGATCAATCGGATTCAGGTCTGGGGAATGGGGAGTCCAGTCCATATCTTCAATGCCCTCATCTTGCTGGAACTGCTGACACACTCAAGCCACATGAGGTCTGGCATTGTCCTGCATTAGGAGGAACCCAGGGCCAACCGCACCAGCATATGGTCTCACAAGGGATCTGAGGATCTCATCTCAGTACTTAATGGCAGTCAGGCTACCTCTGAAGAGCACATGGAGGGCTATGCGGCCCTCCATAGAAATGCCACCCCACAGAATTACTGACTCACTGCCAAACTGGTCATGCTAAAGGATGTTGCAGGCAGCAGATCACTCTCTATGGTGTCTCCAGACTATCACGTCTGCCACATGTGCTTAGTGTGAACCTGCTTTCATCTGTGAAGAGCACAGGGCGCCAGTGGCGAATTTACCAATCCTGGTGTTCTGTGGCAAATGCCAAGCATCCTGAACAGTGTTGCACTGTGAGCATAGCCCCCATCTGTGGACGTCAGGCACTCAGACCATCCTCATGGAGTCAGTTTTTAACCGTTTGTGCAGACACATGCACATTTGTGGCCTGCTGGAGGTAATTTTGCAGGGCTCTTGGGGTGCACCTCCTGTTCCTCCTTGCACAAAAGCAGAGGTAGCGGTCCTGCTGCTGGGTTGTTGCTTTCCTACGGTCCCCTCCATGTCTCCTGATGTACTGGCCTGTCTCCTGGTAGAGACTCCAGCCTCTCCCCACTACGCTGACAGACACAGAAAACCTTCTTGCACAGCTCGCATTAATGTGCCAACCTGAATGAGCTGCACTACCTGAGCCACTTGTGTGGGTTGTAAAGTACGTCTCATGCTACCACGATTGTGAAAGCACAACCAACTTTCAAAAGTGACCAAAACGTCAGCCAGAAAGCATTAGTACTCAGATGTGGTCTGTGGTTCCCACCTGCAGAGCCACTCCTTTATTGAGTGTGCCTTGATAATTGCCAATAATTTCCATCTGTTGTCTATTCCCTGTGCACAACAGCATGTGACATTGAATGTCAATCCATGTTGCTTCCTAAGTGGACAGTTTGATTTCACAGAAGTTTGATTTACTTGGAGTTATATTCTGTTGTTTAAGTGTTCCCTTTATTTTTTTGAGCAGTGTATATAAGAATTACATTCATCTAGGTTACTTTTCCATCTTTCTTTTATTCATTTTGTGAATTTATCACTATGTTCCAAGTTTTTTAATTTACATGTTAACTGAGGTTTGACTGCCATATGTTAATTGTTCTGAGATTGGCATAGACACATCACGTGTTCCTGACGGGAGGCTTTATATAACCGTGTCCTATCGGTCACTATAGATTGTAATGATTACAGAACGGAAGGTCTGAAGTGCTTCTGCCTATCATCTTCCCCAGTAGGGTCTGTGACTATTATGATGCTGTTCTATCTACTTCTTTAAATCATTGTAATAAAAAACCTTTTATTGGAGGTCCAAAGCAGGATTCTTTGTGTTCGATATTGATCGGTCATCCTGCGGCACTGCTCGATCTTCCGTGCTCCAAGCTCCTCACTGGGTGAGCTGACATACCGTATATACTCGAGTATAAGCCGACCCGAGTATAAGCCGACCCCCTAATTTTGCCACAAAAAACTGGGAAAACTTACTGACTCGAGTCTAAGCCTAGGGTGGAAAATGAGATTATGCCCTATATGCTGCCCATGTATTATGCCCCATAGATGCTCCATAGATTGTGCCCCCATAGATGCTCCATAGATTATGCCCCCATAGATGCTCCATAGATTGTGCCCCCATATATGATCCATAGATTATGCCCCCATAGATGCTCCACAGATTGTGCACCCATATATGATCCATAGATTATGCCCCCATAGATGCTTCATAGATTGTGCCCCCATATATGATCCATAGATTATGCCTCCATAGATGCTCCATAGATTGTGCCCCCATATATGATCCATAGATTATTCCTCCATAGATGCTCCACAGATTGTGCCCCCATATATGATCCATAGATTATGCCCCCATAGATGCTCCATAAGATAGTGCCCCCATAGATGCTCCATAGATTATGCCCCATAGATTATTCCCCCATAGATGCTCCATAGATTATTCCCCATAGATTATTCCCCCATAGATTATGCCCCCATAGATTATGCCCCCATAGATGCTCCATAGTATAGGCCTCAATTGCTGCTGCAACCGAAAAAAAAAAAAAGACATACTCACCTCTCGTCGCTGAGGGCCAGGTGCCGGTGTCCTGAGCAGGCAGGGACACCGGCGCGCTATGGGGGACAGGTGCCGGTGTCACCGCTCGCTCAGGGCCCCGGCACCTGTGATATTTACCTGTCACCGGGCAAACCGCTGCTTGCCGCCGTCTTCCGGGTCCTCCAGCAGTCAATGATCAGGCAGAGTGCGCTGCGCACAGTAACTACGTCATCGCGCCCTCTGCGTGAACATTGCAGCAAGAGGACCCGAGGACACAGCGGAACGGGACAGGTAAGTATCGCTTATACTTACCCTTCCGCCGGCGCGTCTCTGCCCTGCTCTTCTCCCATGGTCTCGGCACCTGTGTTCAGCGGTCACGTGTTACCGCTCATTAAAGTCATGAATATGTGCATATTCATGACTTTAATGAGGGGTACCACTGATGGCTGAATACTGGCGCCGGGACCGTGAGAGAAGAGCAGGGGCTGCAGAGACCGGGCCGGCGGAGGGGTGAGTATACAGGACAGCTGCACTCCCCCTTCTCCGCCGATCCCCTGGTATATGACTCGAATATAAGCCGAGAGGGGGACTTTCAGCCCTAAAAAATGGGCTGAAAATCTCGGCTTATATTCGAGTATATACGGTAATTCCTTATTTTCTATTTATTCACTGCATAGCTCCAATCAATGTGTAGCAACTACTGCCGACTGCTGAAGAACAGCTCTTAATCTTCTCCAGTACCTGGGAGCTTCATACACACATATTCAATAACATTGTGCAAGTACGGTGCAAGTCAAGGCTGGCATCAGCACGGCACAAGGAAAGTGTCCTTTTGCCATTTAGTTTACTGAGGATATCTCTATGTCAGGAGCGGGCACAGAAGAGGGCCCTGTGCAAGAACAATATATGGGCCTATTGCAATCCAACAGCTCATCATAATGCACAATTCTACCTGCTTTTGGAGGTACCCACTTACATTTAGAGCTCCTGTGGATTGCATTGGTTGCACCATTGATATGTCTGCCAATGTTCTTTGTATTTACTTAATGCTATGTCTCTTCTTTTATCAAGTCTCTCAGTATATGCTCATATGCCAGAGAAAAGGTATTGAAATTTTAATTAAAAGGTGTCAGAAAATTAACACTCATGTGACTCTGAGTCACTTCTCACTGACAAGCCATGAGTTGGGATAGTCAAGGAGTCCGAGGTCAAAAGCCAGTAGGGTATGTCATAAGCAGAGGAAAGAGACAAAGGCGTAGTCAGGTAATGTCCATAGGTCAAAATACCAGATAGCAGATCAGAACACAGAGGTAAAACAGACAGATGGTCAGAACGAGGTCCAAGGTCAGGCAATGAAAGATCATCAAGCAAAACACTAGGCTCAGAGAAAACCAAACACTCTTAGTTGAAGCTACAGTACATCTTGCAGTGGTCGGGGACTAACAGCCCAGCTAAGTATCCAAGCAATCATCTGGGACAATGAACACCTGGAGGCAGCCTGCATCTCCTAGTCTCATATTGGACGGCCAAGCTGTCAATCAAAACACCGACAGCTCAGCATGCCCCTTTGCAAGGGGGTCAGGGCTTAGCCCTTTAAATGTTGATGCTATTGTTTATATTCTGCCATGTGTATTGACCTGTATATAATTGTAGTATTTTGCCATATGACGTATTTTCGTATCTGTTGTATTATTGCTGTATTATTCTGTGTGTAAGATAGGGACAGGGCAGTTAGGAAAAGGGCCACTAGATTGGGGCACTGAGTACACTGCATTGGAAGGTTTAGTTGTAGGACACTTAGAGGTTAACATTAGGAGGGATAGCTGGGGAATAAGATAGAGGTACTTCATGTTTATAGTTAGTCAGGGGGTAGACCCCTGTGGTGCTCAGGAGGCTTATGGCCTGAGCTGCTCAGCTATTCCACAATGTTCTAAGTAGAAGCCCAGCTGTCCATAGAAAGGAGAAATGTACAGAGAAAGGAAGAGAAGAGTGAAGTGTATGGTATCTACAGCAATTGAGCAGCCAGTGAATGAATCACTGTGGGAACGTCAGCCAGAGTCTGGGGCTGAAGAAGTAGAGAAGCCAGTGGATAAACCACTGTGGGAGCATCAGCAAAAGTGGGAGTGCTGAAGAAGTAGTCGAGTGGGCCTCCAATGAGTACACGGGCAGGATAACCAGAAGGGGGTAGACAACCTAGTAGATGCGTATTTCCGTGAGGGAACTGAAGTCGGTTCCAAGAAAAGAGATCGAAGTGCCGTTTTCGCCGGGCTACTCGTCCCGCAGTTACTTTGCGGTCCATTCTGGTGTATTTAAAGAAGCTAAGTGAAGTTGTAGAAGATGTATTGCTGGTATCGTGTCAATCGTGCTAATGGTATGTTGGATGTGCTGTGTCCTGAAGAGAATAAATCTCTTATGTTTAAAGTTGCTTTGGCCTCCGTCTCCAGTCTTTCGAGTGGAAAGAAGAATGTGGGACACGGCAGGAAAGAACCAGCGGTCAGCACAGTGAGTATGTATTGTGCTGACCTGATAACCACCCGGCCGGCGTCTTACTCCTTCACCAGACTTTACACTGACCTGTCAATCAAGCGTGTATATTGAAAAATGGTGGCTATAAAAACCAACAGCTTGTCTTCCAAAAAAACAAAACTTCATTCACCTACAGTCTTGAGAAAAGCTACGCATATTCTCTTTGAACTCAATAGTTTTCATAGTCAGAAAATAAAAAAAATCTGGCACTCAAAAGGTCTTAAAATTAAGTAAATACAACCTCAAAGGAACAACAACAAATGACAAATTACATACAAACTGGATACTGTCGCTACACAGCTAGTGGACGAACATCGGGAGGCAAAAAAAAAAGACGTGCAATGATAACTATATCATTTAAAATTGCATGTACAAGTAATGCTCAGATAATCTCTTCAAAAGTCATGGTAATTCAAGTTTATACACAGGTATTTATGATCAATACCTCTCTATAAATAGAAGAAACAGCAATTTGTTGTTTCTGCTAACACCGCAAATCTAGTGTTTGGGCTACAGATCTTATATATAGAGTATAATTATTTCATTAATATATTTCTATTAAAATAAAGTGTCGGTTTATAATGCTACAAATAGTTACCACCACAGCCCTTGCTTCCTAGCATTCCATCTGACAATCATGCATGTGAAATATAAAAAGAGTAACAATAATAAGAAGAAGTTTGCCGATGTAGCTGGTGTAAATTACAGTACAGAGTAAAGTTGGAACGTGCTTCAGAAGATGGAGGCGGCCAGAGTAAACGCATTGCTGAAGCGACTGATCGCTAAGAGACTTGAGGCCTAATGGAGTAATACCATTGACTCCTTTTAGGGCTTGTAATGTTATTGTTACCACGACATAGTGACAAGTAGGAAACTGACATACTAGAAACTAAAGGATCAGGACCGAGACATCATTATCTATTTTGAATGTTTATTTGCCTTGTATAATAGAGTTCAATCGTTAGGAGTGTTATAGTAAATCCCACTCTCAAAAGTGGTACCTAGTGATGAGCGAGCACTAAAATCCTCAGATGCTCTTTACTTGAACCAAGCAATTTGTAATGCTCAGATGCTCATTTGTTTTAACGATTATCATGGGAGTCAATAGGAAAACTGAGCATTTTTCCAGCAGATCCTACCATGAGTTCTGGGGGCAAGTGAAAATGTTAAAATGCATGGAAAAAGTGCTAAAAGAAAGGAAAACAGCATGGAGAAGACCCCTGGAAGCATCTCTGACTCACAAATCATTGCTGAGAATAATGGTGTCACACTTTTACTCCACTTTAAGGACTAACCATGACTAACAATAAAACATTAAAAATCAAAGAGAAATTGTGAGTCTACAGGAAAAAACTATTAAGAAACATTCTTTCCTGAATAATAACTTGCATATAAGGCAAAATTTAAAAGATATATTAAAAAAGTCATAATTAGTGTTGAGCATTCCGATACCGCAAGTATCGGGTATCGGCCGATATTCGCGTTATCGGAATTCCGATACTTAATTCCGATACTTTTTCAATATCGTATACCGGAATCGGAAGTTCCCATAATTCTTTGAGAGGCAATGTGATTTTAGTCAGCCAATGAGGAATCTAGAAGTGTGGGCACATCCTGTAATGCTGCGGTCATCTTAACTAATGGCATGGCTGTGATTGGCTGCTGAAATGATGTCAGAATGCACTATAAAAGGCGCCGCAGCCATTTTAGCGTCACTGTGCTGTGAACTCAGTAAGGGACAGAACGCTGCTGTGCTGACTCTGAGGGACAGTTAGATATTGCGATTTTGTGTACTACTGTGCTTGAGGCAGGCTAGTTTACCAACCGCTGTGTAAAGCTTCATTTTGCCAGTGTTGTTTTAACAGCTCTGTGCAAGGTGTGTGTGTGACAGTGCAGGTGACGCTGCAGTTTGCTCTGCATCCACCGCTGTTTGTAGGCATCTGCACGTGTCACTGACTCTTTTTTTTTTTATTTTATTTAGTGGAATTGGTGCAGCTCCATTATATTAGAAAAAAATCAAATCTATTAGTGTGACGTGCTTCCATCCGTATACAATACATTGGTTGCAACACTATAGAAGTACACAAAGGAGCTTTTCACAGATAGTGAATAGTTGTGTTTCAGTGTTCACTGCAGTCTGTGAGGTTTTGATTTTTTGAGTGCAGATCACGCTCCAGTTAGTTCTTCAACCACTGCTGGTTGTAGTCTGCTGAGCGTGTGTCACTGCCTCATCCTTCACATTTTTCTCTAATTGGTGCTGCTCCATTTTAGTGGAAAAAAATCTAATCTATTAGTGTGACGCGCTTCCATCCGTATACAATACATTGGTTGCAAACACTATAGAAGTACACAAAGGAGCTTTTCACAGATAGTGAATAGTTGTGTTTCAGTGTTCACTGCAGTCTGTGAGGTTTTGATTTTTTGAGTGCAGATCACGCTCCAGTTAGTTCTTCAACCACTGCTGGTTGTAGTCTGCTGAGCGTGTGTCACTGCCTCATCCTTCACATTTTTCTCTAATTGGTGCTGCTCCATTTTAGTGGAAAAAAATCAAATCTATTAGTGTGACGCGCTTCCATCCGTATACAATACATTGGTTGCAAACACTATAGAAGTACACAAAGGAGCTTTTCACAGATAGTGAATAGTTGTGTTTCAGTGTTCACTGCAGTCTGTGAGGTTTTGATTTTTTGAGTGCAGATCACGCTCCAGTTAGTTCTTCAACCACTGCTGGTTGTAGTCTGCTGAGCGTGTGTCACTGCCTCATCCTTCACATTTTTCTCTAATTGGTGCTGCTCCATTTTAGTGGAAAAAAATCTAATCTATTAGTGTGACGCGCTTCCATCCGTATACAATACATTGGTTGCAAACACTATAGAAGTACACAAAGGAGCTTTTCACAGATAGTGAATAGTTGTGTTTCAGTGTTCACTGTAGTCTGTGAGCTTTTCATTTTGTGAGTGCAGATTACGCTCCAGTTTGTACTTCAACCACTGCCGGTTGTAGTCTGCTGAGCGTGTGTCACAGCCTCATCCTTCACATTTTTCTCTAATTGGTGCTGCTCCATTTTAGTGGAAAAAAATCTAATCTATTAGTGTGACGCGCTTCCATCCGTATACAATACATTGGTTGCAAACACTATAGAAGTACACAAAGGGGCCTTTAACAGCTACAGAACAGTTGTGTTTCAGTGTTCACTGTAGTCTGTGAGCTTTTCATTTTGTGAGTGCAGATTACGCTCCAGTTTGTACTTCAACCACTGCCGGTTGTAGTCTGCTGAGCGTGTGTCACTGCCTCATCCTTCACATTTTTCTCTAATTGGTGCTGCTCCATTTTAGTGGAAAAAAATCTAATCTATTAGTGTGACGCGCTTCCATCGTATACAATACATTGGTTGCAAACACTATAGAAGTACACAAAGGAGCTTTTCACAGATAGTGAATAGTTGTGTTTCAGTGTTCACTGTAGTCTGTGAGCTTTTCATTTTGTGAGTGCAGATTACGCTCCAGTTTGTACTTCAACCACTGCCGGTTGTAGTCTGCTGAGCGTGTGTCACTGCCTCATCCTTCACATTTTTCTCTAATTGGTGCTGCTCCATTTTAGTGGAAAAAAATCTAATCTATTAGTGTGACGCGCTTCCATCCGTATACAATACATTGGTTGCAAACACTATAGAAGTACACAAAGGGGCCTTTAACAGCTACAGAACAGTTGTGTTTCAGTGTTCACTGTAGTCTGTGAGCTTTTCATTTTGTGAGTGCAGATTACGCTCCAGTTTGTACTTCAACCACTGCCGGTTGTAGTCTGCTGAGCGTGTGTCACTGCCTCATCCTTCACATTTTTCTCTAATTGGTGCTGCTCCATTTTAGTGGAAAAAAATCTAATCTATTAGTGTGACGCGCTTCCATCCGTATACAATACATTGGTTGCAAACACTATAGAAGTACACAAAGGAGCTTTTCACAGATAGTGAATAGTTGTGTTTCAGTGTTCACTGCAGTCTGTGAGGTTTTGATTTTTTGAGTGCAGATCACGCTCCAGTTAGTTCTTCAACCACTGCTGGTTGTAGTCTGCTGAGCGTGTGTCACTGCCTCATCCTTCACATTTTTCTCTAATTGGTGCTGCTCCATTTTAGTGGAAAAAAATCAAATCTATTAGTGTGACGCGCTTCCATCCGTATACAATACATTGGTTGCAAACACTATAGAAGTACACAAAGGAGCTTTTCACAGATAGTGAATAGTTGTGTTTCAGTGTTCACTGCAGTCTGTGAGGTTTTGATTTTTTGAGTGCAGATCACGCTCCAGTTTGTACTTCAACCACTGCCGGTTGTAGTCTGCTGAGCGTGTGTCACTGCCTCATCCTTCACATTTTTCTCTAATTGGTGCTGCTCCATTTTAGTGGAAAAAAATCTAATCTATTAGTGTGACGCGCTTCCATCCGTATACAATACATTGGTTGCAAACACTATAGAAGTACACAAAGGGGCCTTTCACAGATACTGAACAGTTGTCTGCAGGGTTCACTGTAGTCTGTGAGGAATAACCACACTTAGGCCTTAACTTTTCTGACTTTCTTTATCAATCTACCAAGATGAAGAAGTCAGTGAGTAAGGCACGTGGTCGTGGTCGAGGCCGTGGATTTGCAGCAGGGAGAGGACGTGGGGATTCTGTGGCTGCTGCCGCACCCAGTGACACAGCATCCACCAGTTTTCCCGTGAGCGTTCCTTTATGCGCACTTTTGTAGGAGCTCAGCGTACCCCCCTGCTGCGTGAAGAACAAATTGAAGCCGTTGTTGGTTGGATGGCAGCCAATGCATCGACTTCAATAGCTTCCACCTCCTCTCAGGACCACAGCACTGTTGAACAACCATCAGTCTCTTCACCGCCTGCCAAATTGCCCAGGCAGTCAGAGAGCTCTGTACAGGAGCCAGCTGAGTCTCTGCTTCTGTTCTCAGAATCTGTTGGCTTGGAAACAGGGGCCCAGCCAAGCAGCATTCTGGAATGTGAAGAAGAGGCAGTATGCAGTGATGCGCAACAGCTGTGTCTCTCTGAATCTGAAGAGGCGGGTGAGCCAGTGCCGATGGTCAGCACACCGCAGAACGCATCTGATGATGATGAGACTCAGTTGCCAGTTTCTGTTGAGCATGGTGCTGGCCAGACCACCCAACAACAGCAGGTGTTGGAAGAGGGTAGTGGTGGAGATGATGAGGTCCAAGACCCAACATGGCGTGAGGAACAGGAAGGTGGTGGGAGCAGCTCTGAGGAAGAGATTGCACCAACGGTCCAAACAGTAGGGAGAGGTAGGCTGCAGACTCGCTTGCCTGTAGCCTCCAGTTTGGCACCTGTTCGGAGCAGTTCTCTTACAACAGCCAAACCGGGCGCTCCCAGGACTTGCTCTGCGTGGTCCTTTTTTGATACAGTTGCAGATGATATTTGCTATGTAAAATGCAAGCTGTGTAATCAAAAAATTAAAAGAGGTAAAAGTGTCAGTAACCTTAATACAACAAATATGTGGAAACATGTGCGGTCAAAGCACTTTGTTGAGTTACAAAGACACACTGGAGATGTAGGCCAACCTACAGCAGCACCTACATCTTCAGCTCCTGTTGGAGCCTCTTCCTCCAGTTCACACACAGCTGGTTCGGCTTCCTCAAAGGATCGCCATGGAAGAACCTCTGTCACTGTTGTCCAGAGACACAGTGTTATTCCACCACAGCTGCAAGTTCCCTGTCATCCTCACACACCCAGGCCACAAAACAGCCATCGGTAGCACAGGCATGGGATAAAAGACGGCCATACTCGGCAAACCATCCACGAGCACAGGCTCTGAATGCTGGCATTGCAAAACTCCTGTCCCTTGAAATGCTGTCATTCAGGCTGGTGGAGACTGACAGTTTCCGTGAATTAATGGCATTGGCAGTCCCACAATACAATGTGCCCAGCCGATTTTATTTCAGCAGGCAAGCCGTCCCTGGTCTGCAAAAGCATGTTGAGGCAAAAATTAAACATGCGCTACTAAACGCCGTCAGTAGCAAGGTCCACCTGACCACCGATGCGTGGACCAGTACCCATGGCCAGGGACGATACCTTTCACTCACTGCCCATTGGGTGAATGTTGTGGAGCCGGGTACAGATCTTGCGAGTGGCGCTGTACGTGTTCTGCCAACTCCAAGGATTGCCGGAATCAAGTCTGTCCACATTGACTCCTCCTCCTACTCCAGTTCCTCAGAATCATCGCTGCAGGAGCCGTCACGGTCTACCTCCACATGGACCCGTGGACGCTTACCTGATGCGACCGATATGAGCACAGCCGTGGCCAAACGGCAACAGGCCGTTCTGAAATTAATTCCCATGGGGAATCGAAGCCACACAGCGCAGGAGGTCTGGAATGCCATCAAGCAGGAGAGCGACGTGTGGTTTTTGCCAGCGAATCTCCAGCCAGGCTTGGTAGTGTGTGACAATGGCCGAAATCTGGTGGCAGCTCTGGGCCTTGGCAACCTCACTCACATACCAGTCTGGCAAATGTGCTCAACTTGGTCGTGCAGAGTTTTTTGAGGGACTATCCGGATCTTGATGCACTGCTGCACAAGGTCCGCCTAGAGTGCGCTCACTTGCGACGTTCCAGCATGGCCAGATCGCGCATTGCAGCTCTGCAACGCAGATTGCGCCTTCCTGAACATCGCATCATATGTGACGTATCCACCAGGTGGAATTCAACGTTACATATGTTGGACGGTTGTGTGAGCAGCAGCCAGCAGTTATGGAGTATCAGCTGCATCAGGCGCAATCAACACGCAATTTGCGCCGTCCACACTTCACCATTAATGAGTGGGCCACTATGAAGGACATGTGCCACGTTTTGCGTGCGTTTGATGAGTCAACGCGGATGGCGAGTGCAGATGATGCACTAGTCAGCCTGACTGTCCCCCTTATCTGCCTGCTTCAAAAAACACTGCAAGCAATAAGGGATGAGGTTTTGGAAGAGGTGGAGGATGAGGAGTCACAAATTCCATCACCTTCTGGAAAGTCAGCGCAACGTGGTTCCTCACAAAGGGCTGGGCAGGGCTCACTTTGTGAGGAGGATGAGGAGGAGGAGTCAATGGAGGAGGAAGACATCGCTCCAGAGGGAGGTACACAACGCTCTAGTCAGTATGTAGAGCGAGGGTGGGGTGATGCAGAGCAGGCAGAGATAACGCCTCTTGCAGAGGACAGCGTTTCTTTGCCAGTTGGGAGTCTGCAGCACATGGTTGATTTCATGCTGCAGTGCCTAAGAAACGACCGCCGCATCGCCCACATTCTCACGACGTCTGATTATTGGGTGTACACCCTCCTAGACCCTCGCTACCGGGACAACGTCAAAAGCCTCATCACACCGTTGAACCGGGAGCGTAAAATGCGGGAGTACCAAGACACACTGGTGCAATCCCTAATGTTCTACCTTACTGCCGAGAGCACTGCTGCTGCTACTGCTTTACAAAGCAGCTCTGTGCGTCGAGGCAGTGTAGAGAGCTCTGCAACAAGAGGGAGCACACGCAGTGCCTCTGCACAGGGAAAGACCAGTATGTTAAAAATGTGGCAAAGTTTTGTGGCAGCGCCACAAATGTCTACACCATCCGAGAGGGCTCCAGTCAGCGGGAGGCAACGTATCCGTCAGATGGTGACAGACTACTTGGCTTTGCCTCTCAGTGTACTCCCAGATGGCTCTTCCCATTCAAGTTTTGGGTCTCTAAGCTGGATACATGGCCAGAGCTTAGCCAGTATGCATTGGAGGTGCTGGCTTGCCCTGCTGCCAGTGTATTATCGGAGCGCGTCTTTAGTGCTGCAGGTGGTGTACTAACAGACCGTCGCATGCGACTATCCTCCGATAATGTAGACCGGCTTACTTTTCTGAAAATGAACAAGGCATGGATCTCGGCAGAATTTGTCTGTCCGTTTTCAGATTAAATAACTTGTTCGCAACGTTATCCATGTCTCCTGTTATGTTCATCTTTCTACCACCTGAACTCTACTCCCTGGGCTCCAACACTGCCAGTTGCTGCTCAGAAGTGTCGTGTCCACAGAACAAAACACAAGCTCTACTGTTAGTGGGGTTCAGTAACGCCAGCTGTTCCCCTGCTGTGTCAACGGCAAGAAGTGTCCTGTTCCCGACACATGGACAGAAAAACACATGACCAACATGCTCCAAATAGGGAAGAGCCGTCACCCTGCTTGTTATGCTGAAAACATGAAATTGTGAAGTTTTGCAGGCCTAGAATGATAAATTTTTATGACAAATATGGACAAATAATAATTTGTCATCACAGCGCATATCTGCACATGTCTATTACAAATGGTAACAAAAAATAAAACATAGTCTACTCTTCACATTTTGAAATTAATGCATAAAAGTACATTTCAGACTTATGAATTAATGCTTTTTAAGGAACTTTATCTGTACCTGTAAGATAATGCACTAATGGATGTACGAATCATTAAATCCTCATCATCATCATCACGAGTTTTATTTATGACAGACATTATAAAATACACATACTGATGCCAACTGTAACTTCAAACACCATATATGAAATGGCCAGCATGTAAACATGGTAATAATGTCCAATAATAAATTATTACATCTAGAAAGTGCATCATGCATACTGACAATAGGTAGTTATACCTGCAAGTGCTGTTGAAACAACCACAAGAGATATAAATTAATACTGGTATATAGGTATCACAGTGCATAGTTACTCATGGACAATGTTGATGTAATACTGTATCTCAATTAAGTCAGCGTCAACCATTAGGCTTGTTAGTCTTGTACATTGTTAAAGAGGGAACGTAATTTTTTGGTTTGTCATAGGTGGAGTATTACACATTAAATTATTACTGCTGTATTTTTTTTTGCGTCCCTAGTGCGCAATAACGCAGCCTAACCTCACATTTGATAGTCAGCTAATTGCCACACGCTACCCTACCCTACGCGTGACAGTAGGAAGGTAGTGTTGACGGATAAAGCTTTGCGCAACCAGACATTCTTTTACCCTCTTCAACACTCTACAAGCAAAAAATGCATGATTTCAGCCGCAGACTTTATTGACGTACAGTATAACATCGGCATTACCCATCAGAGGCTGTCCACTGTCTGATACAGACATAGAATATACCTTTGCTATCCGTAGCCTTTGTTTCACCTACACTTGCAGGCACACACTTAAATTGTGACAAACAATGCCTAATGTTTTTTTAAATGGTTATTTTTTATTGTACATTATTGTGTCATCAATCACATTGATGAGTCCATGCTGGACATGTCATACATGCTATAGAAAGTTACGATTTTATGAACTTAAATAATTGAAATGTCTGTGACTGTCACATAAAATTTGCGATGATGATGATGAGTGACTATTACAAAATCCATTGTCTTCACTATGTTATGGTTTAACATAGCGTTCCTTAAGCATTATTCATAAAAAAAAAAATTGACTTTTATTCTTAAATTTACAACACTATATTTTGTTACCATTTTTTGGGTGTTGTGTTGTTCCATTTATTTTTGGCATGTGCATATATGCGTTTATATTTGTATTTTCTTTATTTTTCCTTCTTGAAATTAGAAAACATGTGTATCTTTGTACCGTGTTAGCCAGTAGATAGAAAAATATTTAGACTTCAGAGTCAGCAGTGGTTGATACCTTTTAATGGATAACTGAAAAGATGGAAACAAATTGCAAGCTTTCAAGGCTACTCACGTCTCTTCATCAGGGAAAGACTAACTAAAAAATTAAGCATCACATATTTCTATACACAACAGGACACAGGAATAGTGCAATAGGTAAGACAAGTAAGTGACGTGTATCAGAACTGTCATTATCTCACAGGGATGAACATAAATATTGGAACAGTTCCTAGATAAGGATAGAAAGTTTGATTGCCCTCTCATTGGCGTATTTTTTTTGGGTTTTCATGACCCTGGAAGGGCATAGACGCAGATTCCTTAATTGATATAGAATGACATAAATCCATGTGATCTATTCATTCCATCACTAACAGTGTCAAAGGTCATGATGAGCTTATATTCTGAAACCTTTGTACGTTTCTCATATTTGAAGTTATATTTTAATACCAGTAATTCCATATCCATGATGCTATGACCGGGCATACAAAAGTCTTTTGCCACAGGTAAATTCATTAATTTATCTGTGATTGTGTGGCGCTGATAATTCATCCTTGTTCTCCTTTTTGTTGCCGGTCTCCCTCACTTGTCCCTCCCTCACTTGTCTTAGCTATTCCTGTGTCCTGTTGTGTGTAGAAATATGTGATTCTTCATTTTTGGCTTTACTCTTAGCCTGATGAAGACACCTGAGTAGTCTCGAAAGCTTTGAATTTGTTACCATATTTTCAGTTAGCCATTAAACGTTATCAACCACAGAGGACTGTCAAGTATAAATATTTTTCTATTCTTGTAATTGAAATTTATCATTTTATTGTTGTAGTAAAACTTCATTTATTCTTGTTTGAAGTACATACATTTGCAATGGCCACGTAACAAGGCAATAACTCAATATTTTATGCCTACACCCTCCTTGACCCTGGGCTTCAACAGCGCCAGTTGCTGTCAGAAGTGTTAGATGCACAGATGAAAACAATCGCTGATGTGTTTGTGGGGTTCAGTAACGCCTGCTGTTCCCTGCTGTGTGTCTGGCAAAAATTACTGCTGCTAACTACAACTTCAACTTCAAACGTCTCATACTAGGCCTCTGCCTACACCCTCCTTGACCCTGGGCTTCAACAGCGCCAGTTGCTGCTCAGAAGTGTTAGATGCACAGATGAAAACAATCGTGATGTGTTTGTGGGGGTTCAGTAACGCCTGCTGTTCCCCTGCTGTGTGTCTGGCAAAAATTACTGCTGCTAACTACAACTTCAACTTCAAAAGTCTCATACTAGGCCTCTGCCTACACCCTCCTTGACCCTGGGCTTCAACAGCGCCAGTTGCTGCTCAGAAGTGTTAGATGCACAGATGAAAACAATCGCTGATGTGTTTGTGGGGTTCAGTAACGCCTGCTGTTCCCCTGCTGTGTGTCCGGCAAAAATTACTGCTAGCTACCTAATCATGGTGAAAAAAAAAATTACATTCAAAGTGTCTAGTGCTACACATAGATATGAGGCTACACCATGATTTCTAAGCTGTAAACATTTGAAACGTCAACTTTCAAACCATAAAATGATTTGTCTTTGTCACAAATCTGTAACAAAATAATTGTGACATATTATTACAGATATGCACATGTCGAAAACAAATGCAAACACAAAAGCCTACTTATGCTATAGGATACTGATGGTCAACCTTGTCACTCCATAGCTTAGACAAATCCAACTCACATCATGATGACTCAAATACTGCAATGTTGGAAGTGCATAATGTGGGTTGAACTTTGACAACTGCTGCAGTGCGAAGGTTATACTTCAGTGTTCTTGCCTTTGAAATAAAAGCATACAAGTAAATATAATATCCAATGTTGATTAAGGGACGTGATGTACACCTGTAATATTGTGCAAACAATGATGTAGGAATAGTCCTCTTCAACATTACTTATATTTGTGTCATTTTAAAAAATACATATTTGATTAGAAAGTTAACAGCCCATATTCATAAAGGTCCTTCATGTAAACATGATAATCGCTAACAAAAATCATGCATTACCTTGGTAAAGTCAATAGTGCATAGTCACAATAGCAAAATATATACTGTAAGTGGTGCTGAAAGAACGACAACTGATAGAATAGGTGAATGATATCTATTTATCAGACTGAATAGCGACACCTGTACAATGTCGATATAATACTGTACCTTAACAAAACAGCTGTGTCACACCTCACACGCATTTTTCTTGTAGCTTGTTATGTAATAGGGCACATGCGTGTTATGTTTCATCATAGGTGCATGTTTACTGAGTAAAGCAGTCATGACAACGCCTTTGTGTTGTCGGTACGCTTGCGATGATGAACGATGCGCACCGTGAATGTTAGTCTGCGTCATAAGACGCACAGACGCTCCAATACCCAACGCGTCACAGCAGGAAGCCAGTCTGTGCGTCCAAACAAAGGCGCAAGCATACATGCACGTACCCTTTTATAAAGCTATATAAAAATAAGGATGTAGTACTTAGTAACACACACTTTATTGAGGTACAGTATTTACATCGCCATTCACCATCTGTGGCTATGCAGTGTCATCTATATATACCTTATCTATCCGTTGTCATGCTTGCAAGTCCACAGTCAGGCATAAATAGCTGTTTTCACTATGCACTTTTTAAAGGTTTTTTTTTGTTAATATAAATGATTGGCACATATTATCAGTATTACATGATGGAAATTTTAGATATTTTTAAAAATTTTTAGTGATATTATTCAGCAAATGAAATGGTGTACATACTGTTACTTATCCATCATTAATGGATTTGATATGTACTTGTATGCTTTTATTTAAAACCGTATAGCAGATTATTTAACCTATTTTTATTGTGGTTTGCATTGCTTTTCAACATGTTAATGTATGCGTTTATGTTTGTCAATTATTAATTTATATATATTTTTTAAAGTAAATCATCATCTTATTTGGGACTAAAGGTTATATTTCTCTTGTTTGGAGTATAGACATTTTAATTGACAGTAACAAGGAAAATACTTCATCTAGTATTTAAACATCCTCCTTGACCCTGGGCTCCAACACCGCAGTTGTTGCTTGGAAGTGCTGTTAGCACAGTTACACTTGCTCCCGTGTTACTGGGGTTCAGTAATGTCAGCTGTTCCCCTGCTGTGTGAACGGCAAACAGTCCTGCTGCCTCCACCCTGTTCTCTTCTCATCCCTGGGTTACAACACCGCAGTTGTTTCTCGGAAGTGCTGTTAGCACAGTCTACACTTGTCCTGTGTTATGGGGTCAGTAATGTCAGCTGTTCCCCTGCTGTGTGAACGGCAAAAAGTCCTGCTGCTCCACCATGTTCTTTCTCATCCCTGGGTTACAACACCGCAGTTGTTTCTCGGAAGTGCTGTTAGCACAGTCTACACTTGCTCCTGTGTTACTGGGGTTCAGTAATGTCAGCTGTTCCCCCGCTGTGTGAACGGCAAAAAGTCCTGCTGCCTCCACCCTGTTCTCTTCTATCCCTGGGTTACAACACCGCCAGTTGTTGCTTGGAAGTGCTGTTAGCACAGTCTACACTTGCTCCCGTGTTACTGGGGTTCAGTATGTCAGCTGTTCCCCTGCTGTGTGAACGGCAAACAGTCCTGCTGCCTCCACCCTGTTCTCTTCTCATCCCTGGGTTACAATACCGCCAGTTGTTTCTCGGAAGTGCTGTTAGCACAGTCTACACTTGCTCCTGTGTTACTGGGGTTCAGTAATGTCAGCTGTTCCCCTGCTGTGTGAACGGCAAAAAGTCCTGCGCCTCCACCATGTTCTCTTCTCATCCCTGGGTTACAACACCGCCAGGTTGTTTCTCGGAAGTGCTGTTAGCACAGTCTACACTTGCTCCTGTGTTCTGGGGTTAGTAATGTCAGCTGTTCCCTGCTGTGTAAACGGCAAAAAGCCCTGCTGCCTCCACACTGTTCTTTCTCATCCCTGGGTTACAACACCGCCAGTTGTTTCTGGAAGTGCTGTTAGCACAGTGAACACTTGCTCCGTGTTACTGGGGTTCAGTATGTCAGTTTTTCCCCTGCTGTTGGAACGGCAAAAAGTCCTGCTGCCTCCCCCATGTTCTCCTTTCATCCTGGGTTACAACACCGCCAGTTGTTTCTCGGAAGTGCTGTTAGACAGTAACACTTGCTCCTGTGTTACTGGGGTTCAGTAATGTCAGCTGTTCCTGCTGTGTGAACGGCAAAAAGCCCTGCTGTCCACCCTGTTTTTTCATCCCTGGGTTACAACACGCCAGTTGTTTCTCGGAAGTGCTGTTAGCACAGTGAACCTTGCTCCTGTTTTTACTGGGGTTCAGTAATGTCAGCTTTTCCCCCTGCTGTGTGAACGGCAAAAGTCTGCTGCCTCACCATGTTTCTTTCACCCCTGGGTTACAACACCGCCAGTTGTTTCTCGGAAGTGCTGTTAGCACGTGAACACTTGCTCCTGTGTTACTGGGGTTCAGTAATGTCAGCTGTTCCCCTGCTGTGTGAACGGCAAACAGTCCTGCTGCCTCCCCTGTTCTCTTCTCATCCCTGGGTTACAACACCGCCAGTTGTTTCTCGGAAGTGCTGTTAGCACAGTCTACACTTGCTCCTGTGTTATGGGGTTCAGTAATGTCAGCTGTTCCCCTGCTGTGTGAACGGCAAACAGTCCTGCTGCCTCCACCATGTTCTCTTCTCATCCGGGTTACAACACGCCAGTTGTTTCTCGGAATTGCTGTTAGCACAGTTACACTTGCTCCTTTGTTACTGGGGTTCAGTAATGTAAAGCTGTTCACTGCTGTGTGCGGAAAAAACAGTTCCTGCGCCTCCCATGTTCTTTCTCTTCCCTGGGTTACAACACCGCCAGTTGTTTTCGGAAGGTGCTGTTTCACAGTGAACACTTGTCCGTTTTTACTGGGGTTCAGAAAAGTCAGCTTTTCCCCCTGCTGTGGAACGGCAAAAAGTCTGCTGCCTACCTTGTTTTCTCTTTCCCGGGGTTTTCAACACCGCCAGTTGTTTTCTGGAAGTGCTGTTAGCACAAGTAAAACCACTTGCTCCTTTTTATGGGGTTCTTTAATTTTGTGTTCCCCTGCTTTTGTGAACGCAAAAAGTCCTGCTGCCTCCCCCCGTTCTCTTTTCACCGGGTTTACAAACCACCGCCAGTTGTTTCTCGGAAGTGCTTTTTGCAAAAGTGCATTGCTTGTGTTACTGGGGTTCAGTAAGGGTCAGCTGTTCCCTGTGTTTTGAATGGCAAAAAGTTGCTGCCCTCCAACCTTGTTCTCTTTTTATCCCTGGGTTACAAACACCCCGGGTTGTTTCTCGGAAGTGCTTTTTTGCCCGGGAACACTTGCTCCTGTGTTACTGGGGTTCAGAAATTTTGTCAGCTGTTCCCTGCTGTGTGGAGGCAAAAAGTCCTGCTGCCCCAAACCTGTTCTTCTTCCTGGGTTAAAAACCACCCAGTTTTTTTCTCGGAAGTGGTTGAAACGTTACACTTGCCCCTGTGTTATTTGGGGTTTAAAGTAATGAGCTTTCCCCTGCTGTGTGAACGGCAAACAGCCTGTTTGCCTCAATTTAATTTCCATGGGTACCTTCTGGTACCCTTTCCGGGTTCCAGTACGTAAAGTGGTTCTCCGCAGAAACTTTGGCCTAGGTGCCTCCTTGTCGGTATCCGAGTTCAAGCAAGTCTGAGGTCCTTGGTAGTGTTTTTTGGGGCCCCCAGGTACCTCGCTTAGAAAAAATGCCCCCAAAAATCAGCTGGTCCTCGGTTGTGCCATTGGCTTTTTTCCTTTTTTGCTGACCCCCGGGTTTTTCCGCCAGTCAGCTGGTCCTTTTTTTTCAGGCTCTTGTCCCCTTTTGCAAAACCCCTCCGGGTTCCATTTCCTTTTAGCGGGGTTTTCCGAGTGTTTTTGGCCCGGGGGCCCCAAAGTCGGTACCCGGTTAAAACAACGCCCCCTGGCCCCTTTGGGATTTCTTTGGAGAAGGTACCTTTCCCGCTTGTAACCCTTTTTCCAGTAACGTCGCGGTCTGGTTGTGATTGGTCTTTTCCTTCTGCTGCCCCCCGGGTTTTCCCCGCACAGTCAGTGGTCCTGTTAAATCCATTGCTTTTGTACCATCACCAACGGACAAAGAAGGTTAAGACAACTACAAGATACGAACAAGAGACAGAAGAACAATAAGCAGAAGATCAAAAGCAGAAGAACTTTAAGTATAGCCAAATGAAAGCAAATTTGCTCTAAATTCTAAGCAGAAGAAGATGCAGTGTATGGGGGTGGGCCGTTCCTCCTCGTGGTGCCCGGAAAATGCCTGATGCTGTGCAGGCTAAATGAACGGGACAATTATGTTGTAATTAAAATCTTTCGTGACAGCAAGAAGGAAGGATGAAAAATTCAGAGTTTTACAGATTAAAGTACAGGAAAAAACGGGAAAAAATAAGAATATGATAAAAGGATGAATGGAAAGAAAATGAAGAAGTAGAATATGAAATTAAAACTTTTAAAAAAGAAAAATAAAGAAATTTTAAAAAAAAAAGGGGAAAAGCAAAGTTTTAGGTTTTTAAAAAAAGGGTTAAAAAATTTTTGATGGGGAAAAGATGAGCGGGGGGATTTTGAAGGAGAAAGTTTTGTGAAATTTTAAAAGGGGGATGACCTTGGAAAATTGGGAAACGGGGGAAAAATTTTTAAAATTTTAAAAAAAGGTTTTTAACCCCAAATTTTCAAATTTTTCGTTTTAACCCCAAGGGGGTTTTTTAAAAAAAAAAAAATTGCTTTCCTTGGATTGGGTTAAACAATTTCCCCTTTTAAAGTCCCCTAAAAACCCCCCCAATTTTCATTTTCTTAAATCTTTGTTGTTTTCCTTCTTTTTTTTTAAAACCACAAGGCAAGAATGGGGTTTTTTTTTTTTCGATTTTTGGGCCCTTTTTACTTACATGGATTTTTGGGTTTTTTATGGGGGATCGCCGATATTTTTTTGGTTTTCGGCGATACCTTTTCCCTTGGGGTTCTTTTGGTATGGAAAAATATCGCTCAACTCTATTTTTAATTTAAAAAACCCCAAAATTTTTAAATTTTTTTTTAAAAAGTAGGAAGGGCGTGTAATTTATGAAGGGAAACAAAACCCCCAAATATTAGATGGAAGAGAAAACTGATTCACGGGTATTAGACTTAAAAGGGGGGGCCTCAAACACTTTTTATTAAAATTTTTCATAGGGTTTTGGTTTTCTTCTAGACTCTAAAAGGGTTTCATTTTAAATGAAAGGGGCCCCCAAAAAATTTTTAAGCAGGGTCATCTAAAACCCCTTAAAAAGGGCCCCCAAAGGTATTCCCCCATTCAAAAAATTTGTGAGAAAAAAGTATTTGGGGTGTTTACATCATAAAGCTGTGTTTCTTTTAAACCCCCCCCAAAAAAGGGTTGGGTTTCCATGCCTTTAAAAACAAAATGAATGTTTTAAAAAATTTTGTGAAAAAAGTGTAGTTGGGGTTTCTCTTCATTTAAAAAAAGAGATGCCCAAAATTTTAAAAAAAACGTTCCCAATTTAAAATTTTTCATAAAAAATTTAAAATTCAAAAATTTTGTTAAATTTT